>OX418220.1:44644543-45369999 GCA_948455865.1 Conomelus anceps
TGAATGATGCACTCAACATCATTTTGACTCTACAGTCCGGGCAGCAGCAGTGGCGTGCAGCTCAGCAGTGGCAAATTGCTTGGCAAGTCAGTGGGCAGACGACGTCAGGCCGACGCTCAAGAAGACAACCAGCCAGGCGACGTCGTCCCCACTTTGACGACTACTTGACAAATCCTCCGCTGGAAGCCTACATTCCTGAGCTGGAGGCATCGCTGCAGGAAGCGGTGCGCCAGGAGGCAGCACCAGCTCCAACCCCAGCACCAGCCCCAGCACCAGCCCCAGCACCAGAACCAGCTCCAGAACCGGCCCCTCCAGCCAACTTATTGAGCTGTGCATCGGAGGAGGAGATGGATATTCTGCGTTTGGTGCAGGCTCGCTTGCAGGTGCACCGGGTGGGATGGAGAATGGAGGATGAGCGTTGGGATGCTGATGCCGACATGTCGTTTGCAAGCTGTGGGAGGTGTGCAAACTATCATGTGAATAGGGTGCTCCTCCCATGCTTCCACATGATGTGCGATAGATGCACAGAAACGGCCATCACTTGCGATAGCTGCGATGAACCCATACAATGGGTTATTCGCACAAATCTATAAGCGAAGAAGTCGCTAACTCATCCATGCAGCAAAGAAGTTGCTACCTCCATTCTTGTGAAGAAGTCGCCACCTCCACCCCTGCGAAGAAGTCGCCACCTCCACCCTTGCGAAGAAGTCGCTCTAATTTAACATATCTAATTTGTTGCATCTTTTTTCCAGATGAGTAGCAGCCCTAGCCCTCTCCGCAAGATCGCAATGTCAGCTAGCATTGATGCTGTATATCGGGGTGCAGATTTCAGCATTCTACCACAGACTCTACGCGAAGAATTCCTACACCTTTTCAATCGTTTTGATATGCATCCAATACTAACCAAAGCCATGAAATTTTTAGCATTTTGCAAACGCATGGACCTCATTGATCTAATTGCAATAATTAAAGCTGAAAAGTTTAGCAGGAGTGACTTTGGTGAAGTCGTGAGCTATGTATTTGGAGATAGTCTACCACTTTTCACTGTAACTCACAATCTCTACAAGAAACAGCATGTGTCAACATGTCTTGATAGGCGCGCACGGGCAGCATTAAATGATATAGTGGAATGTCGATGCAGTGAGATATATGATATAGTAGCACACATGTGGCGTTTAGCTTATGTGCAGGACGGATATATTCTTCATACTCTAGGACTGCAAGAAGCTGATGAGGATGATGAGCATATTGTAGGGCTAGGTAGATTAATGAGAAAAATAGGAGCCTGTGAAGAAATTGACATATATTCAGAGGATGAAAGTGTCAGCTATATCACTACCAGCAGTGATGAATTCTTAGAAGAAGAAGAAGATTATTAATCTGTTCACTCTTTTTTACAGGAATCCCAGATCACTCTATGAGCTTGCAAGGAAAGCTTCAGTAGAAGCTCTATACCTTGGTGCTGATATCAACACACTGCCACATCCTATACGTCATGATATCATACACTGTAAGGAGCTGTTCATGGAGACTACTCCAAGACTTTTTAGGAGGACATTGTACATTGTTTGCAAGCGCATGGATTTCACTGATATAATCTCACTGTTCAAAGCTGAAAAACTTACTGGTGATGACATTGGCGAAGTGATCTTACACATACTCACATGGTGGCCAGATCATGGTTACATCAGTGATGATTACAAGAAGTTTCATTCACCCTCATGTTTAAAAAGGCGGGCACAAGCACCATTGAATGTAAAGCCTGATTGCAGGTGTTTGGAGATATACGATATGATAGGTCACATGATGCGGTTGGGAATGGCAGAAGATTGTTACCTTCAGATGCATATTGGACTTTCTGATTCCATGAGGTGGGAAACGATTGAGTCTGCCCTTAAGAGATATGCAGTTGAGGTCTGCTATAATGTTACAAGTGAGATGTTCGAAGATTAATTCATGTCTTGTTTTGCAGAATGAACGGTCAACAGCGTGCTGATGCTGTCACAATCAGAGAGGACTTGGAGTATGTCTGCAACCTCTTGAAAACCATGTCATTACCAGTCAGCTCGTACCGTCGAGCATTGCATAATGCTAGAAAAATTGGGCATGGACCAAACCGCGGTCACGGTTTCTATCTACCCGTCAGAAGTTTACATATTCCCCCATGTACATATACATACAATCCAGTTAAGCAGGGTGAGGTGTGGAACTGTAAATGTGTATTACTAACATTTAGATTGATGCATTTGGACAATTTCATTGCGAATAGTTGGCCCAGTGAACCTCAAGTTTTCAGAGATCATAAATGGTGGACAGGGCTGCTACCATTGGACAAAGGTCAGGATATCAATGATCTTCTCATTGACATAGGAGATGCGTACTGCATTCAACCATCCACACCACCACCACCTTACACTGAGAAGGAGGAGGAGGAGGAGGAATCAAACTGTGGACCCTCAACACTGGCAGCTCTCTTGGAGTGTTGGGAATAATCTATGCTATTGCTTTATTGCAGATGAACACCTCTGCACAAGAAATGATCAATACCAGCACCACCGCAGCTCAAGCACCAAACACTGCAGAAACCATCAAGCCGCAAGGAGCTCTCAACAATGCCGTGCTGGAATTCTACAGTTCAATTTCAAGTCATAAGCCCGCCGGCCCCAACTATCTATCGATGAAGGATCTGAAGCCTGAAATTAAGTATCAAATGCTGTCAGCGCAGCCATCATTGACTAAATACGGGACAAAAGTCAGCATCAACATCATAGTGGACGACCAGACTGCCAACATTATACTACCAGACGCATATAGTCGGCTCACATTGAAACATGTGGAAAATGGACCTTTAGATCTGAGCAAATTCAAAATGAGTGTTACTCCTGCAGGCAACACATTTATAATGAACATGTTTATTGACTAATAAACGCTTCTTTTTTATTCTGCAATTGTGAGTTTTTCTTCCATCTCCTAATACCTATAGTCTATAAGATGATGCACATGAGGTGAACACTTGCACTAGTGCACTCACTAGATAACTCACTAGTGCACTCACTAGTGCACTCACTGGTACACTAGTGCGCTCACTAGTGCACTCAATAGTGTACTAGTGCATGTGTTCATATAGGTAAGAAATTGTCTTACATTGCTTTCAACAAAGACAGTTTCAACGAAAAAGAGAGGGTAGAGAGAGAGAGTTCCACTTCCATCACTGACTCAGCCCACTGGCCTTGATATACCAGTTTTAACTAGTATGTCACTGCTGCATTCCAATGCTATCTATGCAGGAAAAAACATGTCTGTGGTAGAAGTGGAACGCTCTCTCTCTATGAGTATACTAAGGAGAGAGTAGGTGAATGAGAACCAGTTGTATAGCATTACAAGTTTATTCTAAGCATTATGAAATAAAATATAAAGATGAGTGAGCAGTTCACCCTGACAATAGTCTGTGGTTGGAGTCTCTTCAATCGCACTGCATACACCATCAACTGTATCCAAGCCTCTAGAGCGATGACGTTGAACTGTTGTAAAGATGGAGATGAGAAAAGCTTCTGAGCAGCCATCTGCAATGCGGAACCTCCTTACACGTTGATCTTCCATACTGTGAGAGAAGCCGGCAAATACGATTTCATTACTGCCAATTGCACTTAGCGCCTTGCTGCCATACTCAAATTGACACCAGTACTTTTGAGGAGTATCGGGAAGATTGATGACAATCTTGACATCCTTGTATCGCCAGTCTTCCACTTGTCCGAGATCCAGTACAGCTGCCATGCTATGCTTTAGCCTGTACACTGAAGTTAGTGACACCTTTTCATTGTCAAACATCGTCCAGATTTTGAATGGAAGTTGTGCTGGCTGCTGCGGGACACTCTTGCCCATCCCATTTTTCCACATGATTCCTATGAAGATGTTCTTCAAGAACCTGTTAACATTATAACTGTTGACAGGTATTGCTGGTTCCAATCCACTAGTACATTCTTGTAGATCTCTCAAGTATTTCACAGTACCACGACCATGTACTGCATCAATAATTGCATATCGTAGCCTTCTAAGATGGATGCAATCACACGCATCACGTAGACTGGCACCAGTGCACGAAACTGCATGTCCACACTCGAGTTGAAAGTCATCCAATGACATGATGCCCCGCTGCTCCAGCTCGACTTCCAGCTCCATAACGGCTGCTTTCAAACGTAACTCATTCCTATACTTATTGATATCCATCTTGCACTGTGCTCTCAAGCCAACAGCATCTTTTATATAGCTAACATAGTGGTGGTGGGGGTAAGTCAATGATTACGCAATCTATTGAATTATTCATTTATTAACATGCATTGACAAACACGTTTTTTATCTTTAGACATGGTTTGCAAAATATGATTATATAGCAAATTTACAACATTGAGCGCACAATAGTAATATTTCATTGATCCGTCAGTGATCAGATTTGCTCTGTAGTCTTCTGTCATGATGAGATAGCAATGTTGTTCACAGTTGTAGTTGTTGTAGGAAGTCATCACTTGTTTCTCCAGGTTGGGGAGATCTTGTTGCTCGAATGGAGATGATAGATCAATCACAGTAAAGTTGTCAGCCAGATTCTCCTCGTCTTCGTATTGGGGCTCCATCAGTTTGTGCAGCATGCTCAGTTTGTCATATCCATAGACATAGATTGTGTGAGCTGGTCCTACAATCTTCCGCCATCTTTCCAGTGCACTTCTCACAATTGGTCTTAGGTTGGAGTAGTATTCCCCCATATCATTATTGTCCGTCCATCTCAAGCCATGTTTAGCACTATGTGAATCATTCTCCTTACGTATACTAGTAGCCAGTACAGATTCAGAGTAGGGAGATCTGAAGAGAGAGTGCTGGCGTACAATGCGTGATTCTATAGCATGTTCAAGATACGCCATTTCCTTGACAACAAATTCACCATTTCGTCCAGTGAATCCTTGAAAGTCTATCACAAAGTATGGTCCAAAACCTTCCACAGAGTCATGCCATGTTTCATTGCTGCTGCTGCTGCTGCTGCTGCTGCTGCTGCTATCCTTTTCCTCTTCAAAGCTGATAAGTTTCATGATGTTGTCGATGCTGTCCTCAAGATTCATGCTGCGATGTTCACACAGTTGTGATGTCTCTGCACCTCATCCACAGCCTTTTTATAGTCGAGTTATCAGGCAATTTGAACTGTGCCTGTCATTGGTCGATACTCTTTGACCACTTCATGTATCATCAGACAGTAGGCACGTGTATTTGCAGGAATGTTATCAGTCATTTCAAATTCCACTCTGACATCAATGCTGCCAGTCTTGAGTGTTTCATTTTGACGTGAACAGTCAATTGGAAACAGCATCATTCTTCCATCTGCCAGAGCAGACTTCTCAAACAGTGGGTTGCTTGCTCGAAAATCTCCATGGTTGTAGACTCCATTGAAAGCTGTATACATATTGTAGACACGGTTGTCATCACCATCAATGCTTTCATACGGATAGTACTTGTTGTTCAGAAACACTCGAATGTCTTTCACATTGCACTTGTCAAACAATGATCCATTTGCATCTGCTCTTCCTCTTCTTCCAGTCTGCAGTCCAATCACAATGTATCTCGGCTTCTCATGTTGTGCAGTCGACTTGACAGTCCATGTATGTTTTGTAGCTTCGGGCATGGCCGGGTACTCATACAGCTCCCAATGTCGGAATGGTATTGATACAGGCGAGTCATTCTGCACCAATCGTAGCAGACGCAATCTTGCTTCATCGGCCACCTCCACATAGGGCATCTTCCACACAAGCTTCCGAATGTTGACAAGGCCTATTGTATTCAAGCAGTTTACGTTGTCAGCACTGCGTCTTAGCACCAGCTCCTGTTTCACATTGAGCAGCACACGTCTGTAGTCTTCGGCGAATCCCAGCAGATATCTAAGTGGTACATCCATGACGGTAGCGTTGGCTGCATTGGCGGCAAATGTAGTTAGACCTGTTGTAGCATTATACTTGTAGCCGGCTCCTTCCATCTTGGCTAGTTCTTCTCGTTCAAAGGTCATTGCATTCTTCATCAGGCTGGCAATGCCTGGGTTGCGTGTGCTGTCCACCTCAACTCCATTGATCTCATAGCGTATCTCCGAAAACAGGTTGGCAAAAAATCCAGAGACACATGGTGTGCCGGCCAGTGCAGCACCAGCTGCACTGGTTACTGTGTACTCAAGGTGTAGATAGCTCTCTGATGGTAGTGTGTAGATGTCCTGCTGCTGAATTGGTATCCTGATCTCATCGTTGGCATTGAAGGTTGTGTTGTATGGCGAATGTGAATGATACTCAAAACCTGTGATGCGATCATCCGAAGATGGACCACTCTTTGTCACATCCAAAAGTCTCATTGTCGCTGTCGTGGATGTCGTCTGATAACAATACAACCTCTTTGCTCTAGATAATCGATGCTCCTCGATGTTAACTCAATGGCGGTCGATCGTTGAATGACGTTTAAAGCGCCTGCACCCCTTTTATTTCTTTCTGTCTCTGTCTCAGACTGCTCAGCTCCACTCCAACCCCTCTTTTCAAATAGCAGCACCATATCACTCTCTTCTTCGTAAATGTAAGGTTATGTTTATCGGCTCCTCTCTAAAGTTCACCAGACGTCCGTTCTCATCAACAATCTCCAACGTAATGTTGCTGATCTGCTCGGCATCCACGGGTAAATAGACAACATTGCGCACAGACACAGCCATTTTATAGCCTGGGTCCACTGACGGGTAGAACTCATAGATAACATGATCCTTGATTCCATTCGAGTAGGAGCCGCTCACTATGTTACATTTCACACGCACCACATTGGGGCGGTTAATCATCATGGTTGAGTCACCTCTAGCCTCCTTGTCAGCTTCCAGGATCCTGTTGAAGCCCAGCAATTTGCCTATTGAGTCAGGCGGGGTAAAGTCCAGCTTAGTATTGCACAGCACTATACATTTCAATGTTGACGTGTCCATAGCCATTTGTAGGTTAACTCCACGCTTATTCAATCTTGCCTCCAACAGCTCCTTGATCATGTTAAACTCAAAACTGCCTTCTGGCAATGAAACAGTTTGCCAAACCTTTCCTTCTTCACTTCCATCTGTGCTCACACTTGCATCTGTGCTCACACTGGGAGACACTTTGTTTGCAGCGCTGGTATCACCGCCCACAATTGGAAACACTTTCTTCTTTCCATCATTGAAGGTCAATCCTATGCTCCTGGTTTCTCTACTTTTTGGTTCTGTTTTACCAGTAAGACCCCATCTAAACCAATCAACGATTGTCATGTTGCTGTTATTAAGCTCTCCATGTGTCACTGAATGATCCTCGTCATGCGACTCACCCGCTGGTGGAGCTAGGAAGCGTAATGTATTGTTGTAGCCAACCTCAACATTTGGAATAGAGTTACAGCTTGTGAAGCTGATAAGTCCCACTTCCCATACACCATTGCCTGTATCAATAGGCGGGTAGAATTCACTACTCAGCGTTGACTTGGTTCCTCCAAAGCAGAGCATCATCTTGATTGCTCAGTGTACTTCAACCTAATGACTGCTTACCACAATAATTGAGAGGTTTTATACTAATAATGAAAAAACAGTTGTGTTTAGATTCATAATTTATTTAACAATCAACTAAAAATTTCAAACATAAATGTCCACATATGTGAGAGTAGAGATCCTCCTGCTTCCGATCATAGTTGTACTCAATCCTCGTCGCTGGTGCTGATCCTCGATGCATGTAGTCAATAAATTCTTGTGGTGGTCTCAGGTTGCCAAAGCCGTCAAAGTAGTGAACGTTGCCATCCTTCTTAACATAGCACACCCAATGTGTGCCAGGTCCTTTGCTGTCATCCAGGTTGATGATGCCACACTCCCTCCTCAGTGGTCCTTCAGCAGGTAGAGCATCTCGCATAAACACTCCTCGAAATTTCTTTAGCTTCAAACGGCATGCATACTTGTAGAGGTCTGCATCGGTCAGTGCTCGGTCTGGTAGAGCAATCATCTTCTGCCGCCGCATCGACGGCGACGAGCCCCGTTTCCCGTCTTTTGACGTCTCAGGTACAGGCCTCGACCCTTGGTTGATACCGCTGTTCTCCTCCTCTTGGTTCCAGTCCTCCTCCTCTTCCTCTTGGGTCCAGTTCTCCTTTTAGCTCCTCCACCAAACTTTGCCTTGGCTTTCATAATGTTGGTCACTGCTAGTGCTGCGGCCTTTTCCAAAACACCTGCGTCCGATGATTTCACTCGACTCCAAGCTCGTTCAGCCAAGATCCGGTCTGCCGCTGCTCTGCTAGCAGTATCACTATTCCTTGAGTATGCAATGTCGTGCTGCTTACAAGCTTGGTCAAGTCTGTTGACACCTGGATCGCCTCTTGCCAATCGCTTCTCAAGCTTTGTACCTGGTCCACAGTACTGGTAGCCGGGCAGATGAAGTTCTATGGGCAGTACGTCTATTGCCTTGTTGACTATTGCACCTGCAGCGTCTGTGATTGCGGAAAGTACTCCTCTTCCTTTGTAGCTCTTCCTCTCTCGAAGGGCAGCAGCCATCTAATGTTGATCAGCAGCTTGGTCATCCGGTTTTATACCCTCATGGATTCCCAAAGCCTGTAACACTTTATCTCTCAACTGCTCTCTACTCAAAGTGTGGTTTTCAGGTGACCAAATAATGTTCATGATGGTAGTGAAACACTTTTTAACTACAACCCTTGAATGCTCATCTAACCTTTTTTCCAAATACTTTTTGTTGACTCCATCACCATCTTGGATTGGATCATTAACATCCATGAGGACTGCATTGTTCAAGCTTACAAAAATCTGCGATGTTTCAGTGTCCTGAGTCTTTGGCAGCCAATCCCATAGCATATTCTGGCACACTTTTAGGTTAACAGCATCCTTTTCATTGCGTGGGCTGCCAACATTGATCACTCTTCTTCCTCGGACGTTGATATTACCGAGGACGTCCATTATTCTTCTATCGCCGTTTGATGACATTACTTGAATGGTATGCACATGCTCAAGTTTACACGTTTTATCGGGCTAGAGTGCAGTGCTGCCAACTATGTAACCGCCTTCCACCAACTCTTCTAGAATTGAATTAATTTCATTCTCATGTCCAGTGTTGCCAACTGCTTTGGACTGATCCAACAGTCTCAATCTGTCCACCAACTCATTGGGATCATCATAGTAGATGTACTCAATCCGACTATCGGCTACCAAATTGAATGGTGCCTTGAGTCCTCGTCCAGCAACCGAAGTATCTGAAGATGATGATGCATCGCCATGTTTCACTTCTCGAAGCTTTTTGATTACATTCTTGTATTTGGGATTGTTATAGTTCACAATTTTTCCATATGCGCGATAGCCTGCCCTGTACACATTGGTTAGGCTCAACACACTCTTGTAGACCTTCTCATCACTTTTTTTCACCTTTCTGAAGTCGGGATGTTTCTTGAAAATCAGCTCGCATATTCCCGGTGTGACATTGAACGTTTTCTCTTCATTTTCATTGTTTGGATTGCTCAGTATAATCTTGTCCCCATTTGGTCCAAAGGTTAGCAGCTTGTTACCGAGAAATAGGCTATTATTCTCCACTCTTGGTCCAAACTTTCTATCACTGTTACCATCTCTGTTGTCCATCGATGCTTTAACATATTCTCCTACAGCCGTTCCAGCCAGTTCAGATTGGGCAAAGCTTTCATCAATTTCCTCCTGGGTAGTATTCATCAACACATCCTCCTCCTCCTCCTCCTCATCGATGGATGAGTCCTCCTCCTCCTCCAATTGACTTCTACCTTTCCACAATTTCCGTCCCACTCCTGATGTGCTTGCTGCAGGTATTTCAGCTGTTCCAACTGTCTCCAAGGTTTGCTCTTCTTCTTCTTCTACAATAGGTGATGCGGTAGGCCTCTCCCATTGTGGCTTACGTCCTTTCACTGCACCTAACTTGAATGGGTATGGTGAGCCGGGTGTAATTGGTGGTGTAGGAGGTACCATATGAGTTGATAGTGTACGTGCGAATGGGCGTGTCACTGCTGCTGGTGAAGGTGTTGGTGGTGGTGCTGGTGGTGGTGCTGCTGGGACACCCCGCTCCATGATAACATCTGAAATATTCTGGAGTGGCTCAATAATTGGTTTCAAACTTTTGATATGCTTCTCCTCAGTCAATGATCTACCCAAAGTGATTTCCTTATGCTTCCTCTTGATGTTGCGTCGTAGCTGAGCAATCTCCATGATGGTTGGAGCGATGTCCTCCACAGTCTGCTTTCTTTTCCGCTGCTGCTTCACGTCCATCTCGATCGGTGTTCACTGACTGAATGAGCCTTTTCAGCTTATGCTTCAGCTAAAAAAGTGTCAAGACCGTTTCTGTAACGTCCGCTATTCTTGCCTGAGGCACTATCGATAACAAGGAATGCATGTGCAGACGAAGACCACACATCATCGCACATACTTTTGAATGCATCAAATGTCATGTCGGCTCCCACATGATCTCTGTACAAATGTTTCATATTGAGTTCATCCTGTTTGAATACAATCAGAAAATTGGCATTGTCACGTATCAATTGTTTTGGTATGCGACTGTAGGTCTGTGCCAAATAAAACACATCAACGTTGCTGTGCCGTCCAGTGGTGAAGTAGCGTCTGATGGCTTCCTGCTGCTCACAGATAACATCATCAAAAATGATTATTGAATTGGCGGGCAATTCGTGTGGTGCAGGTATCTCTTCACAGGTGTCACACTCGATGTAGTTCATTTTAGGTCCTAGTCCTTCCATCACAGTGCGCAAGAACTCGTATTTCGGTTGGAATGTTGTCTTGGAGAACAGATAGATGTTTGAGAAGCGTATACCATTTGGATCAAAAAGCATGTTGAACATTACATTAGTTTTACCACAACCCGATGGTCCGCATATGATACATCTCAGGTGGTGAGGGAACAAAGGTCCATGCCGCTTCTTGATGTTCATTTCCGGTCCAAGTCCACAACCACTTGCCACACGATCAAAGTCGATTATATTGAACTTGTGTCGACGTTGCACTACCTGTTTCATTACACCAAATCTGCTCTATCAATCCAAGAGTCGTGACTGCTATCGTATCCTTTCCAGCGCACCAACAGTTTATTACCTCTCCTCTTCAACACTTTTACAATTTCAAACACGTCTGGCACTTTAGTTTTGACAATCTCTTCTGCATAGAATCCCCCTTGCACAGGTTGTCCTCCACTGTCTTCCAGCTCATACGTCACAGGTACAGTAGGTCTCACACGTGTGACAGTGAACAGTTCATTTGTCCAATTGGGTAGGTAACCCTTGTTGAACACGGTTTTATACTTGCTTATGCGCACCTTATCACCCGGTTCAATTGATTGACCAGGCCCAGGATAAAACCTGTTTCGCACCTTGTTCTGCAAACTCTTACGATATTCCTCACGCTGTTCTCTCAGTCTGCTCAAGAGTATAGTTTCATGCTTCTTCTTAACATCGGCTGGACACATGCCTATTGTACGATGTATCCTCTCATTGTATTCCTTCACCAGCATGTCAAGGATGTCTGTCCACTTGTAGGATCCTCTCTCAGTGAACTTGATCCACATTAAACGTTTCAGAGTCCTGTTGAAGCGTTCCACTATCGATGCCTTCTTATCTGAATACGTCGAATAGTGATTGACGTCATATTGTTTCACAAGTCTTGAAAACTTTGCATTGAACCACTCTTTGCCGTCATCCGTTTGAAGGTTTTCCATTGGATGCCGTTCGAATATAGGACGCATTGCCTTGACCACTTCCTCGGATGTCTTTGTCTTTATCGGTAACGCATATGCATACTTGCTGAGACAGTTTATAATAGTGATGATGTATTTGTAACCTTTGTTCTGCTTTGAGTATGGTATCATTTCAACAAGGTCAGCTTGATAGAGGTCGTCAAGACCTTTCACTGTAACCATCCTCATCGGAAAATTCCGACGAGCTGGCATGTGCAGTTCACGTGCTATCACACTCTTCTCCATACTGATGCCCATCAAGTGAACACGTGCCTTTATATATAGTTGTTTTTACACAGCACATGATGTGCGTCATACTCTGTTATCATTCCAACACTTTTGACATTGAAGCATGACCTTTTTGAACCTGATTGCTAACACATTCGAGTTAATTGGCATTTAAAATGATATGCGTCGGCATAATCTTTTTTGAAGCTGATTGCTAACACAATCGACCCAATTGTCATTGAAAAGGATGTGCGTCATCATGACCTTCCATGCTATCATTCCCATTGTGCAACACTTTTGACATTTGCGTCAGCTAACCTTTCTCTCATGCTTTCCTAGAAAGATCACTTTATCATTCAGCCTGCATTGTTTGTCAGTTGCTATCACCTTAACCTTTTTGAACTTGTTTACTAAGACATGATGTTTTTGATATCGCACTTTAGTATATATACTGCCCAAAAATTCAATCAAATTCAGTCTTCACATCAGAGTTATAGAGAGAGTGATCTCAGTGTTCTCTTAGTGTTCAACCAGACGGAATGGATCCAACCCAGCAGTTATCTTCCATAGTGGACAAAGCATTAGCTGTGTTCAAAGAGGAGCTCCTCATGCAGTTGCAAACTACGCCTAGGACTGCCAATACCAGCACTGCCACTGTTGCTGCTCAAGATGCTGCTGCTCAAGATGTTGCTGCTCAAGATGTTGCTGCTCAAGATGTTGCTGCTCAAGATGTTGCTGCTCAAGATGTAGCTGCTCAAGTTGTCAGTGCTGCCGGCTCCTCCACCACAGCAGTATCACTTCCCAGCAGTGGTATGCAGGCGATAATTGAGGAGATGCTTTCCGCCTGGGAATCCATTCCTAACTTGGAAAGCACTCCAACAGTTGAACGACAGTCATCGCCACCGGCGAAACGACAATATCTGCAGCCAGCATCAAGGCGAGCACCACCTGCATCAAGGCAGTCATCGTCGGCATCAAGGCGACCACCGCAAGCATTGAGGCAGTCACCCCCACCGTCAGCAGCAAGGCGACCACCACCTGCATCAATGCAGTCACCCCCACCGCAAGCATCAAGGCAGTTACCCTCACCACCGGCATCAAGGCAGTCACCACCGGCATCAAGGCAGTCACCACCAGCATCAAGGCAGTTTCCCCCACCACCGCCGGCATCAAGGCAGTCGCCCCCACCGCAAGCATCAAGGCAGTTACCCTCACCACCAGCATCAAGGCAGTCACCACCGGCATCAAGGCAGTTACCCTCACCACCAGCATCAAGGCAGTCACCACCGGCATCAAGGCAGTTACCCTCACCACCGGCATCAAGGCAGTCACCACCGGCATCAAGGCAGTTACCCTCACCACCGGCATCAAGGCAGTCGCCCCAAGCGACAAGGCAGTTACCCCCACCACCACCACCGGCATCAAGGCAGTTTCCCCCACCAGCATCAAGGCAGTTTCCCCCACCAGCATCAAGGCAGTCGCCCCCAGCATCAAGGCAGTCGCCACCAGCATCAAGGCAGTTACCCCCACCAGCATCAAGGCAGTCGCCCCCAGCATCAGGTCAGTGGCATCCTCAGCAGCCCATTATACCTCCACATCGGGCCCCACAAATTCCGAGCATGGCATGGCGGGGCAGCATTGGCCGTCCATCGCATCGTGAGCTGGAACTCCAGCGTAGAGTTTTAATCAGTGCGATGGATATGTATGCCCCGCTGCCAGCATACGGCTCCAATTATGTTGGGGCTGATGAAATTGTGGCACGGTTAATGAGGCATCGCCGCTTCAGGACGCTGCATGGGCTGCTGAAATTGGAGCTGGCGGCCTACAGTTATGAGGCGATAAACAAGCAGCTGGCCATTGCTTGGGGGGTAATTATGAAATCGATCGGTCTGCTGAAGGCGGCTGCTTCACTAGAAATTACCAACCCTGAACTTAGCCCAATAGAGTTGAGATACTCAGTTATTGGACCGAGAAAGTTGGAAAATGTCATCAAGAACAAAAGGGTTATCGATGAAGAAACAGCTGTCTTGTTATTACGCAGGGAAAATATAACTGCACTTTGCGCCCCAAGGTGCGATATTGAGCAAGTTCTATATGAACTTCGAATTGGCTGAAAAAATTGTATATTCTAAAATAAACATGTTTCTGATAATCTTTCATCTTTTCATTTTCTACCTCCTACACTGGTGTGCAGCTTGTCTCAGCCTCACATGGACTGATGCAAATAGAAAATCGTCTTGCATATAGACATGTCCTGCATGACGTCATACAGACAAGTTGAATGCAAGATGATCTTCTATTTGCAACAGCCCACATGGACGATCTTGCATAATGTTGTGCAACAGACAAATATAAAATCGACTTGCACATAGACAGGTTTTTTCCTGCATGTTGTCATACAGGCAAGTTGAATGCAAGCTGATTTTCTATTTGTCTTTGTAACATCATACACATGGACTTTAAGATCTTGCATAATGTTGTGCAATGGTACACTCACAGACATGTCCTGCATGATGTCATACAGACAAGTTGAATGCAAGATCTATTTGCAACAGACACAGCCCCCACATGGACTTGTCTTATAGAGTAATCTTGGTTTTTTAAAAAAAAATGAGCATGGTTATCGAATACAATTCTTTATTATTATCAAGAAATACTGTTAGAGGCTGATGTCATTCAAAACTAGTTAATTTCAAAACAAAACGAAACAATTTCATTCAAAACAGAGTTAATGTCAATCAAGTCTATCAATCACCACCCACTTGCGGAAATTTCTCAAGTATTGCAACATATCACAATATGATGTACTAGATGGGAACTCCACATATACTGTTCTCCCATTGATGCAGAGGCGTACTTCCGAAGCATCGTAGAAGGCATTCTCCATTGTCTGCAGGAAATAGTCAGTTGTTCGAAATGGTTCATAGTATTGTCCTCCAATGGCGAATACTGGCAGCACAATCCATTTGCTGCTCACTGGTGATGAACAAGTATCACATCTGCAGTATAGGCAGTATGAATCCATTGGTGGCAGTCACAGGGTATCCTTCAGCTCGTGCTACAGTTGATGCTGCTGCTGCAGTTGACACGTCCTCTCAGTACGGCTCACAAACCTCTTCTGATCGGATGATGATGATGATGGGCGGATACATGTGTGCAAATGCGCAGTGGCTGATGTCAATCGAGTATATCAAGCACCACCCACTTTCTGAGCATTCCCAAGTCATTCTGCATCTCACGATAAGTGTGACCATATGGGAACTCCACATATACTGTTGTTCTATTGGTACACAACATCACTGATGAAGCAAAATGGAAGGTTCTCTTCATTACTTGCAGAAAATTTTTGATTGTCAAGAATGGTTCAGGCTCTTGTCCTCCAACAGTGAATATAGGCTGCACAATCCATTTGTTGCATGAGGTTAGTGAACAAGTACCACATTTGCAGTATGGCTTAAATTCGTGAGTTTGCTCCATTGCTGATTGGTGGCGGTTGTCTGTAGATTTCTCTGCAATAGGTGTCACAAGTATCCTTCAGCCAGGCAGGTGCTACAGCTGTTGTTGTTGCTGGTGCTGCAGTTGACACGTCCTCACAGTACAGCTCACAAACCTCTTCTGATCTGCTGATGATGGTCTCAAGGAAGTCTAGTGATGAAAATGATGAGTGGATGCAGGTGCGCAGATTTTGTGTGCAGTGGAATCTTTGGCACAGCTCTTTGTCCAAGTTTTTCCCTCCAGCCAACTTCATATACCACTCGTTGACGTCACGACCCATTGCATCAATGGCATCCTGGGTCGTATTCCGATGTAGCACCATTCTTGACATCAGGCACTGACGCATGTGAAACTTGTTTGCTTGATCAAGGCCATGATCTCGTTGCCACAGGAAAGTCTGAGTCCTATACTTTGGATCCAGTTGGCTAGTGTAGACGCTTGTAGCCAGCACGAGATACAGCACAGCTCGAATCATGATTGCTTATGCCAAATGCTTGCTCTTCCTCCCATATTTATACTAAAGTTTATGCAGACTCAGCAATTTCTTATCAGCGGATGTGTGACTCATGTCTTCTACTCCTTTTCCAACAATGCTCTGAGTATACTGTGCTGTGATATCCCGCCATTTGTAAAGTCATCATATTCCTTGTAATCATCAACATTGAAATCAACAACACGTGATTGTTTAGCTGGTGGCTCATCATCATCAGATATGTGGATCACTCGACTGCTATCTGCTGCCGCCGGCTCATCATCATCAGATATGTGGATCACTTGACTAGTACTGCTATCTGCTGCCGAACGTTTGCAACTACCTTGTTCTATCTTAAGAACATCTGTTGGTACAAACGGTACTGTTGATGCTTTTGCTGTCATTGACAACAATGTTCTAGATGCCTCCATAGTTGATATGTTTTCTTCTATTGCTGTATCTGCTGCTATCAATGCTGCCCTTGATGCTGCTTCATTTTCTTGATCATTCTCAGTGTTGTACTCCTCCGCCTCCTCCTCCTCCACCACCACCTCATCCTCAAACCCATCATCACTGAATACTGGAGCTTCATTGACAATGTTGCGATGTCCATATGCAAGAGTAGTGATTCCATCTTCAAGAATGAACCGTTTTTCATCAGCCTTGCTGAGTGCTTTCTTCTTCTGAATGGTGGTCATGATTCTATGTTTCCTGGTACAGAACATCACCTGATCTCTATAGATGTCCTTCTCACCATAGAGACAGTCAATGTAGTCCTGAAAGACTATGTACCGTTCTGCATCAGGATGACTTTTTGGGAGCTCCTGTCCAAGAATTGGCCGTCTCACTCCCTTTGCTTTCTTGATAAGGCCACTCTTCAGCTGTGTCTCATCTGTAACATAGCATCTGCAAGCATACAGCTTGGAGCGCAGGCCGACATACTCATAGGGGGCTCGAGCTGCATACTCATCCTTGAATTTCCCCAGCACCATCTTGTTTGTCTCAGAGTAGCATGGGTGGTTGGCCGGGTACTCTGATGTATCGAATACGTTTCTCAACTTGTCTATATTCATGATATCCATATACATATCTTCAGTTTGGACATTGTAGAACAAGCTGTCAGTGTCCTGGTATAACAGTTTGAGTCGGTTTCCATAAATAGGTTTCATCACATCGTAGTGAAACTCGTACATTAGAATTTTGCTCACATCAAGTACAGTCAGCCCAATATATATCGGCTTGTTCAATACAACCTTGTCTTGATGGAGTGTTACAGCGCATATGTTGTCACCAAATATGATGCGATCTTTGAATGTTGGACGTGCCACCAGTCTCTTCAACCTCCTCTCACAATTGACCAGCTCCATGCTCATCCGGTTCTTAACATTCTCCATTGTTTTTCCAAAGACCGCATTATTCATTAGCTTGAAGAAATTCTTTTCAAATTTGTTCACTGATTTCTGACGTAGTTGTGTGTTGAGTTGAATGTATGGGGCCAAAAAGTCTTCTTGCTGGAATGAAATTCCACGGTGAACTTTGACAATTTTCAGTCCATGATTCACAGCCTGTTTCAGGAGTCTATAATGACATACATACTCCTTGCGGTTCTGCAGCGTTGTCATTAGCCTCACATATCCTGACTTGGGAGTCTTCTGGCTCTCTGGAAGAAAAGGGAAGTCGTTGTGATCATCCTGTAGCTCTTGAGGATACTCGACGTCGACTTCTAGGATGTATCCCATTCGCTGATTGTCTGGGATTCTATCTATATGAGCAGCCACCTCCTCCAGTTCTTCTTGACACATCCATTGAAATTTTCGGCAAGGTAGTGGGTTGCTCATAGCCCATCCATAAAGATTGTTGGCATCGGTGTACAGCAAGTAGGATATTGGTTTCTCTGGATCCAGTGGTGCACCTGTGTATTTGTTGTTGGCAATCGAATGGCGGTGGACACATGTGGTTATTCCTCCTCGGATACCTCTTTCAACAAACATGTACATATCGTAATCGCTGAGAAGTTCCAATTCCACCTGGGTGTATTTCAGCATGGCATCGAATGAGAATCCTGGTGCAGTGAAGTAGTTGGCACAGTCAAGATTGTAGTTTTTTATGCACATGTCCCTGAAACTTTCAAACACATCAGCCAAGAGTAGAACATCCGTCTTTAGGTAGAGGTCACTATAGTCCCCTAGTGTTCTACATCCAAAATGTTGCCAGACCAGTTGTGCATGGGCGTAGTCCTCATCACTGATTCCACGATCTGTCAGCTTGCTGAAGAATGCTTCCTTTGGTGGTAGGGAAGTTTCTCCAAGTTTCTCCCATGAATCGCAATAATCATAAGGGAATACTCCTTTACGTGTCACAAGATCGAGTCTTGTCTTGAAATGTTTAGCGGTATGTTTCAGCACATTTGGAATGTCCGTGTCATTATGTGCAGACTTGCGCAAATTTGATACCAATGTATCCAAACTGTCCGGTGTGAATCTGAATGTATCTATGAATCTCAGGTGGAGTCGATTGGAAACGTGTTTAGTGAAGCTGATGTACTTTTCAGATGTGTTTGGAATGACTTTGATCCTATTCTTGTCGGCACCGAGTTCAGGAATGAGCAGATGTGTATCATAGTTGGATGAATTGTGTAGAAAAACTGGAATGAAGGTCTGGCGCTGTCTTTCCAGATTACATGGATTGCACAGTGCATTTCTATAGAAGCCAGTCATATGACAATGATCATACACTTTGTCTCTTCCAAACTTTTTACCACAAGCTTCGCAGTGTGTAGCAGCATCATGTGCAGCTTGTTGTTGATCGGTGAGTGGCAACATTATAATACTCAACTGGTCCATGGTATCAGCAATAAGTTTTGCATAGTGGCTGAGCTGACTCATGAAGTGTTCGGCTGCATTGGGACCTCTGTAGACAATCGGTTCTTGAGGTATGTAATGGTTCAGTGTCAGCCATGAAGGAAATTGTGTCTCATCTCTCACAAAGTACATACAATAGCTCATTGCATTGTGGTATTGTATCACTTTTGTCTGCTTCCCAATCCATCTCTCTGGAGCTTCCCCCTCCGCATCACCCTCTTCTAGGGCGGGTGTCTCCAGCAGACACTCAAAGTCTGCATACACTACAAGTGGCAGTCTGAACTTCCTCAAGTGCTTCTCAAACTTCAATGTTGGCGGTTTTCCATCTTTCAGCTGTGGCATGATCATCCTAGCCGTCTTGTTGTTGGCACAATACTTCTCATGTTCTGCCATCCTTTGCTCACCATCATTAGCAAGAGTGTAGTGGGTGAAGCATCGTCTGCAAATAATTATACGGCCTTTATGTTTTGTCAGCTGGGAACTCAGGAGCTTCTCAAAATCTTTGATCAAGCAGTAGTGGGTGTTGATTTGTGGATCCTTGTTTGCATCTTCAGCATCCTGCAGCAAATCGTTAGTCTGTGCACCATCATCTTCAACAGCCTCACCCAGTAGCAGAAGATCAAAGTGCTCAGTCTTCATGGTATCGGTGACTCGTCTGGGGAAGATGTTATTATCAGAGTCGACTGCATACACGTTGACAGAGACTGTAGGGTTATCCTTCTCGAACCTATCGATCTGGTTTATAGTTGTCGGGAAAGTGATGCCTTTAAAGTTGTATTTCTCCCGAAGATTGAAGTATCGGTGGTTGACTCGCTCCAAATTTTTTCCTTGGACATGCTTAGCGAGGATTGCCCACATGAAACATTGTTGGTCCTCGTTCCTCGGGTTGATGATGGCTTTCCTTGCAGCTAGCTTGGGCGGGGTAATGATGTATGAAGAGCCTCTAAGAGGAATATGTTTGCTGATCCTTATGAGTAGTCCATCAATCTGTAGCAGTGTCCATCCACTGGATTTCCCTTCGAACATAGCCTCCTCTTCCAGCATCTTCTGGCAAGCCATCTCCACTTGATGAGGCAGCGTGAGAATGGTGAATGCTGCATAGTTCGGTGTTTTGAAAGCGATGTCCTGCACCTCCTCCACCTCTTCGTTGTTCGGATCAAGGAAGCACTTGTGATAAGTTGCCTCCAGCACCAAATTGAATTTGATTGCACCATGCTCCAGGATTTCTGCTGTCAGGACGCTGTTGATCTTCTCCTCCAAGTTGTCGAGGAAGGACTGGAAATCCTTTTGAGGGCTTGTAGAACACTGGTTGTTGAAGAACAGGGTTCGAAGATTGTTGTTGAACGCCTCCTCCAGCAAAACGAAGTCGTCACACTTTTCCTGAGTCTGCTGGCAGCGTCTTCTCTTGTTAAGGGACATGGTAAGCTGGAATGAAACAATATGCATTAGACATTGACAAATAAAATTGTAAGATAGTTGCAGCTTTCCTGGAATGAAACAATTAGAAGATAGTTCCTTTAACAATATGCATTAACAAATTCCAAGTTGCCTGAACACTATGCATTAGCAGTTGGTAAGTGGAAAAGCATTTATAAGTGCAAGCATTAGGATGCATTAATTGCAAAGAGTACTTACTTTGAAAGTTGATCAAGACTGGAGCACAAGAAGCACAAGGAGCACAAGAAGCACAAGAAGCTGGAGCACAAGAAGCTGGAGCACAGTAGTTGGCTGACTGGTGTGAGAGAGCAGTGTATGATAACTCCAACAGAACACCCAGCTTATATACTCTAGCCACTACCTCCCACCCTCGACCCCCACCCCCAACCCCCACCCCCCACCCACACCCATAGCCTGAACAGGTGACAGCTTCCCACCATTTTTTTTTTTTTTTTTTTTTTTTTTTTTTTTTTTTTTTTTTTTTTATTTTTTTTTTTTTTTTTATTTTTTTTTTTTTTTTTTTTTTTTTTTTTTTTTTTTATTTTTTTTTTTATTTTTTTTTTTTTTTTTTTTTTTTTTTTTTTTTTTTTTTTTTTTTTTTTTTTTTTTTTTTTTTTTTTTTTTTTTTTTTTTGTCAGGGTCAAGGTCATGGTCAAGGTCAAGGTCAGGGTCAAGGTCAAGGTTGCACCAGCACCCGCAAAATGTAACTACTGAAGTCACCCTTCACATCAACGATCCCCTTTTCGACGTGTTGTGCCGCGAATATTTGGAAGCATTGTGGGATTCCACTTGTGAAACAAAGGCATTAGAAAGTTCAAGCTACGCGATATTTCACGCCTGTTTCATCAAAAACCGAACAAAGTGTTGAGAACAGAAGTGTATGCCGTTGAAATTTATGTACATTTTCGTATGGATTCAACTGTCAAGTTGACGGTACCTTCGTGTCTTTCTTGGCTGACCCTGACTGCATTTCAATGAGCTTCTATTTTTTAATTTTATTCAATTCTAGCCTTATTATGTATTTTTTCTTCTTTGTTGCTTTCTAGATGTTCACAGTTTTTAGTTATTGATTTGACTCGTATTTTTGCTTGTTACTCCTCCCACCAGGGGGCGTGACTTGTCAGCCAATCACAACCTTCGATGAAGTTCAGCCTCTTTCTCGCTTAGCCAATAGTATCATTCCATGTTTAGTATATTTTAAGCTACACGGTACTTTAGTTTTAGTTTGTTTGAGATTGATAATGGTGTAACAACCGAAACTAGTTTCTCAATATTCTTAGTAAATGTGGTTGTGACAATTTCGTCTTATTATTCATTATGGATACCTTACACATCACCTTCACCACTATATAAAAACTCTGATTTAGTTACTGGTATAGCACTTTTTTAAATTGAATTAAAAAAGTTTTGATCGTATACAGCAAGCAGTTAGAGATGCTTCAAGCGGTTTAATAAAACAACAATTTATTTATGAATTTGCTGTTGACTGTAGTCAATTATTGAAGATTACTAAAAAAAACTGAATGTAAAACGTTTTGATCTTATGCAGTAAGCAACAAACGGTTTAAAAATCATCAATTTATTTAATATTTGCTGTTGACTGTAATTATTGAATAGGCCTACTGAAAAGCTTTTATTTTTACTGAAAAACTACGCCCCCTTATTTAATGATAAATCTAGTGGTAAAGTTTAATCTATAATGGGATGCATTTTCAAGGAAATTTCAAGTCTTTAGCCAATGTTCCTGTTGGTTTATAAATGAAATAATACTGTATTATTATAGTCGTATTAACAGATTTTCAACGGGATAGTACTATCGATTTCATCATTCAAATGCTGTGGGTTTCCTGGAAGAATTCCTTGAAGAGAATTTATTTAATATTTGTACTAGCTTACTGAGAATTGAAGTATGGTGGTGCAGAGGAAGTTTGTAAAGTTATCTATAACATGAAAACAAGTTAAATAAAGACAGAGTATGGAAAATTGCTTTCACCTTGTCTCCAATTGTGCACCAGAGCACGGGTGAACAGATAGTAGCGTCGATGAGTTGGAAATTATACTTTTAGAAATTTACTTTTAGATAAACTTGAGGAATACTTCACTTTATTCGTTCTTTCCATATTCTCGTTTACTTTCACAATACACGTGGCTCCAACGGGAGTCTGATTTAGCCCCGTGATGTCACGCTTTTATCTCGTTCACAGAAGCAGGGAGTCTAGAATGAATCTCCCCCTCCCCTCCCCCCACGTTTTGGTATGATCAGGTTTCAAAGCTTCTTTCTAAAAATGCACTTTCAAGTTCACCTTTGTTCAGCACTCAAATTACAAGTTAGCTGTGAGCTGTTGTTGTATTCTCGCACTTTTGTCTTTTAAACCTGTGACGCAGAGTCTGTTCAAAAATATCACCTATAGGCTTAAAATATCAATCAACCTTGGATTCCTTATTCCGGGCATCTACTTGTTTCATCTTATTCAGACCATCTCTTTCTGTTCGTGGGTGATGAATTGGATGATGGTGATTGATGAGTTGGACCTACAGTTTTAGGTGGGTTCCGAACCACCGGGAAGTGATTTTACAGCAGAGAACAGAGTCTTTTTTGCTGGCCAATCCAATCGGTCACCGTTACAAAGATGACTCAGGATTAGTGTTATTATTATTATTGGCGATAGAACTCCCGAAGAGGAAGACGCTAAGCAATCTATGATTCGTGATACAGTATTTCATTTCTTGGGTTTATTCTTCTTTTCTGCCAGTATTCTTTCATTCCTTTCTTCATTCCATCGTGGTCGGTGCTGTTTTGGGCGCAACTCTGGGAGGACTTCCCACTTATCTACTTTTTTCTGAAACTCTGTCTGTTCAAGATCTCTTGTTCGTTTGTATTAAGTTGAGTTAAATCCTTTTTAACATTCTCTACCCAGGGTCCTGGACTGATTAGCTTCAGTAGATATCGTAACAGTCGGTTAGTTAACCTGTGTTCCGGAAGTCTGAGAATATGACCATAAAATTTTAAACGCGGTTTCTTTTTTTTAAATTTGATTTTATTATTATTATTATTAATATTATTTTTATTTAGGTGGTTTCCGAACCACCGGGAAGTGATTTTACAGCAGAGAACAGAGTTTTTTTTGCTGGCCAATCCAATCGGTCACCGTTACAAAGATGACCCAGGATTAGTATTATTATTATTAATATTATTTTTATTAATAATAATAATAATTATAATAATAATAGTCGTAAAGCTCTCAAGGTGGAAGACGCTAAGTAAATCCGGTTCATGTTTGGGACCTTTAGTCCTTTTTATTTGTCCACCAGTTTTTAACTTCTGTGTTTATTATTGTTTACTTTCTATATCGTATTTTTATATGCTTGTAAGTAACAGCTAGTAGCCATAATATTGTAACTAATGAGTGGAACTAGTGAAGATTTTTGGCTTAAAAATGTCGAAATTCCAAATTTTATCATCTTTTTTCGGACTGTGATAGCGCTTTGTTTGAAATGAAAAAAATAATATTTTCTATCTATAAAAGACTTGTGATTGTGAATAATTATTGTGCTTCTAGGTGAATTTCAAGTTAAACAGCGACCTAACTTAAGATTTTGATCCTACTTTAAAATTTTGTGAAAAGCAGTTTTGGGCAATAGCCTGTTGTATTCACATTGACTGTATTTTAGTTAAATGAATGAATAAATAATAATTTACATGTCATTTACTTCTTCTAAATTTGATAAAAAATAAAGCTCGAATGAAACCTTCGTAAAATGAAGAAATGACATTCTTAAAAATGAACAAATCAATAATATAGATTACAGAGTATTTTTGCTGATGATAAACCCCACATAGGTCTGTCACCTGTGTGTGAGTAATAATTCTAGATGATGGTGATTGATAAGTTGTACCTACAAATTTAGGTGGGTTCCGAACCAACCAGAAGTGGTTTAACAGCAGAATCCAATCGGCTAAATCCAGTTACCTTTGCAAAGTGGGCCCAAAGGTTCGTAGGTTATGTATCTCATCTGACTAAACAGATACCTGCCACAGCTTATTTATATACATGTCAAATGTCAGGCTTACTGACACTGTATTTCTTCTATTTAAATGATGATTTTCAAATAATTATCTGGAGGGATGCATTTCGCTTCTAAAGAGAAGCTTTATTTATCTTTAGAAGCAGAATGCATCTCTCCAGTATAAGTGATTAAAAATCATCATTTAAATTGATTAGAAATCCAGTGCCAGTTTTTGATAAAAGGTTGTCCATTTCACATTCCCTTTGTTTTTCAGTCCTTACATAGAAACTTTAATAACATTACAGAATTTTTATAACTTTATTGTATTGTGTTGATCACTTATGATGTGAAGTATGTTTGAAGTAGTCCCTTTTTAGTCTGGTCTGGGGCTTTCTAGTACTTATCCCTAACTTTAGTTGTAAAATCGACTAGTGGTAACGTAGTGTCATAGTTAGTTTAATAGCCTAACGAAACAATATTCCATCCAACTTTATTATATGTCGAGCTGTTAGTTCTCTCTTACGACAGTTGGCTGAAGTTCGCCCAGTCTCCTACACTTCCTATTTAGTGCCTCTCATCGTAAATTAGGTTAACTGATAGTATATTTATACCAATTGAGTATTAAAGTTTGATTACTCACTGAAATTGAGTTGTACGAATATGCCTTAACCAATTCAGTACTACGAGTTTTGGGGCTGCCACACAGTAACAGTTTGAAACGTTTAGTGACTACATAAGCCTAAACTTAAATGTTATTGTAGTATTGTCCATCTTGATTACTCTCTTATTGATAACTCAAGCTGAAACTAACTGAAATGTTATTGTAGTATTGTCCATCTTGATTATTCTCTTATTGATAACTTATGGATCGCACATGTACAACTCGCTAGCTATTTGATCTGCAATATTGGGTATTATTGTTTTTCAATTACATGGTTATTTTTGTCCAGGTGTCAAGATTGTTCAGCAACAAATAACAAACAACTAAATTCATGAAGCCTACATTTTTTCGTATTGTAACTGTAAGAAAAAACTCTGATAAAAAGAGGAAAGTAAGAAGAACTTACTTGATGAGAGCTCCTCAAATCTGGTAGCAACAAGGGGTGATGATAAGCATTGTAGTTCTTGTTTGTTTGTACCTCAGAAGTTTGTCTGCCTCATCGTGATCTGGAATGAATAAAAACGTCTATTAATTTTTAGATGAGGCTATACTAACTACTAGATATTTTTGTCATTAGACTGAGGATACACGAACATGAATTATTAGTTCCCCAGCTGTCAATTGCAGTACCTTAATTTAATGAAAAAACACTAATACATCCATTTATTCACAAAGATTGGCAAACAGTAAAGTAAAATTTAAGTCTATTGATTTATTAATGAAAGTGGATTTAATAAGGTTCTTGGTGGAACTTACAAAGAGTTTTGAACATAATAGCACTGTTGTAAGAGTACATAGTAATTGGAAAATTGTAGTCTCTGTACAAGAGTAATATAATAATTTGGGAAAAAATTTACTCGCTACGTACAACTGAGTTTTTTCTTTTTTTATCTTCGGAGGATGAAGCCCACATAGGTCTGAGACCTGTGCGTGGTTAATGAATTGGATGATGGTGATTGATGAGTTGGACCTACAGTTTTAGGTGGGTTCCGAACCACAGGGAAGTGATTTTACAGCAGAGAACAGAGTCTTTCTTGCTGGCCAATCCAATCGGTCACACTTACAAAGATGATCAGGAGTTTCGTAGCTTATCTCTGATTGATCAAATACCTGCTACGGCACTCGGCTATCACTCCCGTAACTTATCACTATATTAACTTATACGGTTCTTTCACAATCTATAAATAAGAACACTTCTTATATATCGATGGCTTTCACATCTACAGAAACTATACGTATAAGTAGTTACATTTTGCGGGTTTTGGCGCATCCTTGACCTTTGACCTTGACCCTGACCTTTGACCTTTGACCCTGACCTTTGACCTTTGACCCTGCCCTTTGACCTTTGACCCTGACCTTTGACCTTTGACCTTGACCCCGGACCGGAAGTGACGTAGCAGACCAGAAGTCAAACCGGAAGTGGCCCCCCTCACCCTAAAAGTGGCCCCCCTCGCCCTAAAAGTGGCCCCCCTCACCCTAAAAGTGACCCCCCTCACCCTAAAAGTGGCCCCCCTCGCCCTTAAAGTGACCCCTCTCACCCTAAAAGTGACCACCCTCGCCCTAAAAGTGGCCCCCCTCACCCTAAAAGTGACCCCCCTCACCCTAAAAGTGGCTCCCCCTCACCCTAAAAGTGGCCCCCCTCGCCCTAAAAGTGGCCCCCCTCACCCTAAAAGTGACCCCCCTCACCCTAAAAGTGGCCCCCCTCGCCCTTAAAGTGACCCCTCTCACCCTAAAAGTGACCCCCCTCGCCCTAAAAGTGGTCCCCCTCACCCTAAAAGTGACCCCCCTCACCCTAAAAGTGGCCCCCCTCACCCTAAAAGTGACCCCCCTCACCCTAAAAGTGGCCCCCCTCGCCCTTAAAGTGACCCCCCTCGCCCTAAAAGTGACCCTTTCAGGTACCTGCTTCTAAAGTTATCACTGGTCTTGACATTCTGGCGCAATTCCAATGCAGGAAAAAACATGTCTGTGTATAATTGCGCAACATTACGTAATCACTGACTTGGATATTTCTGGCACCATTTTCAATGCCTAGTGGATAGACATCTATTATATATATTATGTATACATTTAATATTTATCAGTATGGAGAAGGCTACAATAGCAAGAGAGTTGCACAGGTCAGCTCGTCGGAATTTCCCAACACGTATGGTAACTGTGAAAGGTCTAGATGATCTCTATCAGGCTGATCTTGTTGAGATGATACCATATGCACGTCAGAACAAAGGTTACAGGTACATTATTACAATTATCAATTGTCTCAGCAAGTATGCTTATGCTATTCCAATAAAGAACAAGTCGGCTGATGCAGTTGTCGAGGCAATGCATCCTATATTTGAGCAGAATCCAATGAACCATTTGCAAACTGATGATGGTAAAGAGTGGTTCAATTCAAAGTTTCAACAGCTTGTGAAACGCTATGACATCAATCACTATTCAACATATTCAGATAAGAAGGCCTCAATAGTGGAACGTTTCAACAGAACACTTAAACATTTAATGTGGATCAAATTCACTGAGCGTGGAACCTATCGCTGGACAGATATTCTAACCTCACTTGTCAAAGAGTATAATGGAAGAATCCATAGGACAATAGGTATGCGACCGGTTGATGTTACAAAAGAGCATGAGACATTGCTGCTTTCCAGACTAGGTGAGCAACGTCATGAGTATCAGCAGAGCTTGTTGGACAAATCTGAGAACAGGTTCTATCCAGGTGTTCACCAAAAAATCAATCCAGGTGATAAGGTGCGCATAAGCAAGTATAAAATGACATTTGACAAGGGTTACCTACCCAATTGGACAAATGAACTGTTCACTGTCATATGTGTGAGACCTACTGTACCTGTAACATACGAGTTGGAAGATTGCAGAGGACAGCGTGTCCAAGGAGGATTCTATGCAGAAGAGATTGTGAAAACCAAAGTACCTAGTGTTTTTGAAATTGCCAGAGTGCTGAAGAGGAAAGGTAATAAACTGTTGGTGCGCTGGAAAGGATACGATCGCAGTCACGACTCTTGGATTGATAGAGCAGATTTGGTGTGATGAAGCAGGTTGTGCAAAGGAGTCACAGGTTCAATATAATTGACTTTGATCAAGTGGTGAGAGGCTGTGGTCTGGCCGACCCAGAAATGAATGCAAAGAAACGTCATGGACCTTTGTTCCCCAACCATATGCGCTGCATTATATGTGGACCATCAGGCTGTGGAAAAACCAATTTACTGTTCAACATGCTTTTCGATTGTGAAGGAATCTCATTTTCAAATATCTATCTCTACTCAAAAACTGCATTTCAACCAAAGTATCAGCTACTGCGCACCATTATGGAAGACCTTGGACCTAAACTGAGCTACACTGAGTGTGACAGCTGTGGAGAGATACCTGCACCACATGAGTTGCCCACCAATTCGATAATAATTTTCGATGATGTGATTTGCGAGCAACAGGAAGCCATCAGACGTTACTTTACCACTGGTCGACACAGTAATGTTGATGCATTTTATCTGGCACAGACTTATAGTCGTATACCGAAACAGTTGATACGTGACAATGCCAATTTTCTAATCATGTTTAAACAAGATGAACTGAATATGAAACATTTGTACAGGGATCATGTGGGATCTGACATGACCTTTGATGAATTCAGAAGAATGTGCAATGACATATGGTCATCATCCATGCATGCATTCCTTGTAATTGATCAGTCCTCAGACAAGAATAGAGGGCACTACAGGAAAGGACTTGATACATTTTTAGTTGAAGCACAACAGTGATTATGCTCAGTCTAGCACTGAATGGCGAGTGAGACGGACAAATAGATGAAAAGTATGTATCATATAGGTAAAAAATCACCTTGCTGTGCTTTCAACGAAGGCAGTTTCAACGAAAAAGAGAGGGTAGAGAGAGAGAGAGTAAGTGAGAGAGCCCCACTTCTACTTCTATCACTGGCCCCGCCCACCGGCCTTTGATATACCAGTTTCAACTAGTATGTATGACGTCACTGCTGCATTCCAATGGTATGAGTCATATCTATGCAGGAAAAAACATGTCTGTGTAATTGCACAACATTATGCAACAATTTTATTGCTATTATCCAAGTTCACAAGCCAGTTGCAAGCTAAGGTGACACTCACTGTGAGCCCTTGCAGCTCTAATATGTAAGCACTCAAGCTTATTGCAAGATGAGCTCACACCCACTGTTAAGCTCTTTTTCTGAGCCACTGTACCCACTTACTGCACACTCAGTGCTACACTCAGTGCAGTAGTGCACACTCAACTCCCACTTAGTGCCACTTTGGGCTAACTTGGTGTTCCATTTTTGTCCCTTATGACTTACTTCATGCTTAATTGGAGTAAGCCAACATCCAACAGGTGACTTAGAGAAATATGTCTCAGGTTAATCTTATTTATAAGGATAGGATTGTAGGGGTTTGTGGAAAACACCAAAGACAAATTCACAATAATTTCTCCATTTATTAAAACAACATATAAAAATACATTTTTCAATTTACAATGCAATATATTAAATACAAAAAACAACTCTTTCCTTATTTCTACTGGGGGTATGCTTAAGGACATCCAACCTGATTCTAATTTTATAATTTAAATCTATGTTAGAGCTCTCAAATTCTTCCTCCAACCAATAATTCGAGACATACAATGCTTCTAGGTTCTCAAACTGTAGAATATACCGATTCTTATTTCTAGCCCATACTTGTTTAATTGCAACAATTACCAACTCTGTACCTTCTGCTAACTCTTCCAATCGTTTGCACTGTCCTACTTTTACTTTCCCTTTAATTTCCAGCATTGTAATACTGTTGAATTGCTCCACTTCTGACTGTGTAAAGGAAGTGTCTTCCAAGTTTTTCCATACATTGGACGAAAATTCAATTGTTTGTATTTTTGGAAATGTGTGACCATTATAGCTTGTCATACCATTAATGGTAATTACACAAATGGTTTCTCCTCTTGGCAAGCAAATCATATCTTTTTCGTCACTGTAGGGGATTACAAAATAGCCTACTTTCTTAAGATCTTCTATTTCTTTGTATGCATTGAGAAAAACATTTTTATGGTACCCTTTTACAAAGTAAACATGTTTCAAGCCATCTTTTTCCCCTAGAACCCCAACATATGTAAACTTTTCCTTATTATTCACAGTAAATGCAGTCACATGATACACCCCACTTGGTTCAAAATTCTTCCAATGTGAACAAAAATATGGTTCAATTTGCTCTCTCAAATCTTTGATTTCGTTCTCATACTCTACTAGCTGTTTATGCTGTTTCTTTATGGACTCTGTAGCTTCTAAAAACTCAACTTTTCTACGTTTAAGATTAATTTCGTCCAGCTCTAGCTTACGCTTCCTAGCAGATAGCACTGTGATTGGAGACAAGGGATCTATTTCTCTAACAGGGTAGGGAGTAAGCTTAGAGTTTATGTTTGCTCTTTTTCTTGAGACTTGTGGTATTAGATTACTAGTTTTTACAAGACCTAGCTCATCTAGGTTAACCTCTTTGGCAATTGTAGAGAAAGTGGTGGTCGACTTGGAGAAATATGTCTCACCACTCTTAATATAACACTTTTGTGTGAAACTAATATTATCCCTGTTGTCTGTATCCTCGTGAATTTCCACATAATTAATGGGTAGTAAATTAAAGCTAAATGCAGAAATGACATAGGATATTATTTTATTTCGATGTTGTGGATTGGTGGGCAGCTTTACTTGTACTCCAGTCAATTTCTTGGTGTTGCTATTCCCCCAGTAAACATATTGTAAAAGATTGTTATAAACCAAGCAACAGCTATTCTTTAAACTATCTGCCAGTTTGGACCACATCTTAGCCAAGGATACAGAAAATATTGGAGCATTTTCAAAATAATCTTTACTGTCATTTAAGAGTGACAAGCTATCTTGAATAGGATCAAATTTTCTAGAGTTGGTGCTATTTCCTATGCTGTAGTTATAAATTGTTGCTTCCAAACGTGTAATGCCATGCATTCTTGCTAAATCAGAGGTAAAGGTTTCCCGTAATCTTGTATCTGGACAGGCAATAAAGTCTACAATATGGTTACCCAGCTGCTTATTTACACCAGGGCTTGTCATTTGACAAATAAACTTATTATAAATTTTCACTCTTACATTATTATTAACCCAAGTCAAGCAATCAATCCCAACAGTTCTATCGTTATCTACAATCACATTATAGTCTTCTTTATACTCTCCTTGGAAGCAAAAACGATGATTAGTAGTTAAGAAGTCACACATCCCACTCTTGTTAAATATTCCAGCAAAGTCCTGTGTTATGTCCAAGTCCAGAAGATAGAAATGTTCCTTCCTAAGCTGCTCCAGTAACTTTGGTAACTCCTCCATTAATGTGGCGATGGGAACATCGGCAAGCTCCACTTTGTAGGGTATCCCCACTGGATTCTGGTACTTCTGTTTCACTTCTTTATAGTTGTCTTCGTCAAGCACTTGCAGAATTTTTTTGGACATATCACTTCCACTGTCCAATAAGTATGGTAACTTTGCTTTAACTCCATGTTTAGCTGACACCATTTTGGAGAATTTTCCTCTCAAGTATAAATTGAATGCTCCACATATTTCTTTTTTTTAGAATAAACCGTCTCTTATCCATTTCCTCACAGTCCTCCAAAGCACAAATTTTCACAAGCATTATATTGTCACAAAAGGTCTCTGTAATAGGCACAAGATTTAAATCAGCCTGCACCAACAGTTCTTCTCCAGCAGTATAATCGATTTGTCCAATATCTGTAACAAGGTTGTCATTGCACAGGTTTTCTGTTAGAAGCCACAAACCAAACCTCTCACTGGTAGGCTTCACTTTATTCCCACAGAGCAAAGGAACATTAAAAACCTTGGAAGTACCCATGATCACTGCTTCGTTGTCTAAATGAAACTGAACGAATGCAAATTATTGTGTGGTATTTATAGGTGCTGGCCTGATGGGCGGGGCCAGTGATTACATAATACAGTAGATTGTTGCATAATGTTGTGCAATTACACAGACATGTTTTTTCCTGCATAGATATGACTCATACCATTGGAATGCAGCAGTGACGTCATACATACTAGTTGAAACTGGTACATCAAAGGCCGGTGGGCGGGGCCAGTGATAGAAGTAGAAGTGGGGCTCTCTCACTTACTCTCTCTCTCTCTACCCTCTCTTTTTCGTTGAAACTGCCTTCGTTGAAAGCACAGCAAGGTGATTTTTTACCTATATGATGGTCCACATATAATGCAGCGCATATGGTTGGGGAACAAAGGTCCATGACGTTTCTTTGCATTCATTTCTGGGTCGGCCAGACCACAGCCTCTCACCACTTGATCAAAGTCAATTATATTGAACCTGTGACTCCTTTGCACAACCTGCTTCATCACACCAAATCTGCTCTATCAATCCAAGAGTCATGACTGCGATCGTATCCTTTCCAGCGCACCAACAGTTTATTACCTTTCCTCTTCATATAGGTAAAAAATCACCTTGCTGTGCTTTCAACAAAGGCAGTTTCAACGAAAAAGAGAGGGTAGAGAGAGAGAGAGTAAGTGAGAGAGCCCCACTTCTACTTCTATCACTGGCCCCGCCCACCGGCCTTTGATATACCAGTTTCAACTAGTATATCAAAGGCCGGTGGGCGGGGCCAGTGATAGAAGTAGAAGTGGGGCTCTCTCACTTACTCTCTCTCTCTCTACTCTCTCTTTTTCGTTGAAACTGCCTTCGTTGAAAGCACAGCAAGGTGATTTTTTACCTATATGAACCATTTGCAAACTGATGATGGTAAAGAGTGGTTCAATTCAAAGTTTCAACAGCTTGTGAAACACTATGACATCATATAGGTAAAAAATCACCTTGCTGTGCTTTCAACGAAGGCAGTTTCAACGAAAAAGAGAGGGTAGAGAGAGAGAGAGTAAGTGAGAGAGCCCCACTTCTACTTCTATCACTGGCCCCGCCCACCGGCCTTTGATATACTAGTTGAAACTGGTATATCAAAGGCCGGTGGGCGGGGCCAGTGATAGAAGTAGAAGTGGGGCTCTCTCACTTACTCTCTCTCTCTCTCTACCCTCTCTTTTTCATTGAAACTGCCTTCGTTGAAAGCACAGCAAGGTGATTTTTCACCTATATGATACTTATGACGTTGCTCACCTAGTCTGGAAAGCAGCAATGTCTCATGCTCTTTTGTAACATCAACCGGTCGCATACCTATTGTCCTATGGATTCTTCCATTATACTCTTTGACAAGTGAGGTTAGAATATCTGTCCAGCGATAGGTTCCACGCTCAGTGAATTTGATCCACATTAAATGTTTAAGTGTTCTGTTGAAACGTTCCACTATTGAGGCCTTCTTATCTGAATATGTTGAATAGTGATTGATGTCATAGTGTTTCACAAGCTGTTGAAACTTTGAATTGAACCACTCTTTACCATCATCAGTTTGCAAATGGTTCATATAGGTAAAAAATCACCTTGCTGTGCTTTCAACGAAGGCAGTTTCAACGAAAAAGAGAGGGTAGAGAGAGAGAGAGAGTAAGTGAGAGAGCCCCACTTCTACTTCTATCACTGGCCCCGCCCACCGGCCTTTGATATACTAGTTGAAACTGGTATATCAAAGGCCGGTGGGCGGGGCCAGTGATAGAAGTAGAAGTGGGGCTCTCTCACTTACTCTCTCTCTCTCTACCCTCTCTTTTTCGTTGAAACTGCCTTCGTTGAAAGCACAGCAAGGTGATTTTTTACCTATATGAGTAGGATCCACTCACAATGTTACACTTTATACGTAGCACATTGGGACGACTGATTTGCACTGTATTACTACCTCTAGTCTCAATGTTAGCATCCACAACTTGGTTGAATCCCAGCAGCTTTCCTATTGAATCAGGTTGTCTAAAGTCTATCTTGGCATCGCATAATACTAAACATTTCAAGGTAGAGGGGTCCACAGCCATCTGAAACTTGACTCCATGCTTCTTCATCCTTGCCTCAAGCAGGTTGGCAATTGTTTGAAATTCAAAACTACCTTCTGGCAATAATACTTTTTGCCAAACCATTACTGGGGCAGATCTGGTTTTCCTTTGGATACTTTGGTGGGCGGTATCACTAAACAAATGCTGAGCAAACACTTTACCTGTAACTTCCTCATGAGTCATCGCATAATCCTCCTCCTCCTCCTCCTCCTCTGGCTTGACTACTGCCTTCTGGTCCACTTTTGGAGCCAGAAAATGTATTGCATTATTGTAACGATTCTCAACATTTGGTATAGAGTTGCAGCTTGTAAAGCTGATGAGTCCAACTTCCCATTCACCATTGCTTGTATCAAGTGGCGGGAAAAATTCACTCTTTAATATTGAGGTTTTACCTCCAAAGCATAGCATCATGGTCTTGACTGCTCAGTGTACTATTACACAATGACTTGATAAGAGTATAGACTAGAACCTTTATACTATGTGGATGGGAGAAAGGAAAAGACAAGTGTTGTACATTGTTATTTATTTTCATCGAGCAAAAATTTTAAACATAAATGTCCACATATATGAGAGTAGAGATCCTCTTGCTTCTGATCATAGTTGTACTCGATCCTTGTTGCTGGACTCGATCCTCTGTGCATGTAGTCGATAAACTCCTGTGGTGGTCTCAGGTTGCCAAAGCCATCAAAGTAGTGAACGATGCCATCCTTCTTCTTCACATAGCACACCCAATGTGTGCCAGCTCCATCACTTTGGTCCAGGTTGATGATGCCACACTCTTGATACAGTGGTCCATTAGGTGGTAGAGCATCTCGCATGAATACTCCTCGAAATTTCTTCAGCTTGAGACGGCAGGCATACTTGTAGAGGTCGGCATCTGTTAGTGCTCGGTCAGGTAGAGCTACAATCATCTTCTGCCGCCACATTGACGGCGACGCACCCTGTTTCCCGTCTTCTGACGCCTCAGGTACAGGCCTTGACCCTTGGTTGCTGCTGCTGTTCTCCTCCTCTGTGCAGCTCTCCCCTTCCTTTGTTGTTTAGCTCCTCCTCCAAACTTTGCCTTGGCCTTCATGATGTTGGTTACTGCTAATGCTGCAGCTCTCTCTGCCAATCCAGCATCTGAAGATGTTGCCACACTCCAAGCTCGTTCAGCCAAATCTCTGTCTGCTGCTGCTCTGCTCTTTGTATCACTATTCCTTGAGTAGGCAATGTCGTGCTGCTTGCAGGCTTGGTCAAGTTTGTTGACACCTGGATCACCTCTTGCTAATCGTTTTTCAAGCTTTGTACCTGGTCCACAGTACTGGTAGCCAGGAAGATGAAGTTCTACGGGCAGTACGTCTATTGCTTTGTTGACTATTGTACCCGCTGCATTTGTGATTGCAGAAAGTACTCCTTTTCCTCGGTACCTCCGTTTTCCTCTGCATACAGCCATCTTATGTTGATCAGCAGCCTTGTCATCTCATTTTATACCCTTAGACGGCTTGGAGATTCCCATAAGCTTTAACATTTTATCCCTCAGTTGTTCTTTACTCAAATTGAGGTTTTCTCTTGACGTAGTAACATCCAACATGACAGTGAGACACTTTTCAACCACAGCCTTTGAATGCTCATCCAACCTTTTCTCCAAATACTGTTTGTTAACTCCATCTGTAGCTTGAATTGGTTCTTGCATATCTGTCAGTATTGAATTCTTAAGGCTTGTCATTACTTGCAATGTATCCACATCTCTTCTCTTTGGCAAATGAAATGACATCATATCTCTACACGTAATCAGATTCACAGCATCATGATTGCTGCGTGGATTTGCCAAATTGATCATACGCCTATGGCGGGCATTGATGTTTCCCAAAGAATTCATGTTTACTCTTTCACTTAAGAGACTTACTGTCTCTTGTTGCAATGTTGTTGCCTTATATAGTGTGCAACTAGTATGCAGGTTTACCAACTATGTAACCACCTTCCTCCAGCTCTTCCAAGATTGAGTTGATTTCATTCTCATGTCCAGTGTTGCCAACTGCTTTAGACTGATCCAGCAGCTTCAGTCTGTCCACAAGTTCGTTGGGGTCATTGTAGTAGACATATTCAATCCTGTTGCCATTACTTGCCACCATATTGAAAGGTGCTACCAGTCCTCTTCCAGCAATTTTGGCTCCTTTTCCACTGACTGCTTCTCCTCTTATCAGATCCCTGATTGTCCTCTTGTACTTGATATTGTTATAGTTTGCAATTCTGCCATCTGGACTGTAGTTTTCTCTGTAGACATTGGAAAAGTCCAGAAGTAATTTATAGGCATTCAAGTCGTCTCCTTCCAATTTTCCTTTGTCGGGCATTTTCATGAAAATCAACTCACAAAGGCCTGGTGCAGCTCTAAAAGTCTTTTCAATTCTACCATCTGCAGGATTAGACAGCACAATTTTGTTACCTTTAGGTCCAAAGGTAAGCATCTTACTGCCTAGATAGTACGAGTTGTTTATCACTTTTGGTCCAAATGCATCATCAGAGTTGTAGTCCTTGCGCACTGATCGCATAATGTACTCTCCCACTGGTTTTGAAGCCAGATCAGATTGGGCCAAGGCTTGTTGTGCCACATGACTGCTAGTATCAAGCAATTTCTCAACACTAAGGTTTTCCTCATCATCATCATCATCATCATCATCACTCATGTCATGATGCTTCCACAATTGTCGTGCAACACTCAAAGTACTTGCAGCTGGACTTGCATCTTCACCTGTTCCATATGCTTCATAGATTGGTGACTCTTCTTCTCTAATATCTGGCAGTGGTTGCAGTCTATGCCTTATCCTTCCTGGATAGGGAGTGCTGCTGCTAGCTGGTGTTGTTGGTGGTGTAGGCAATATACGGGGTGCATCCAATAATGGTGTAGTCATTGGAACTGACTGTTGTTCTTGTTGTTGTTGAGCTGGTGGTTGAGAAGATTTGAGTGCTTCAACAATAGTGATAAGTGGATCACTGATTGGCTTGAAATGCTTCGCATTCTGCTCCTCTGTCAATTCCCTGCCCAGTGTCAGCTCTCTATGCTTCCGCTTGATGTTACGCTTCAGCTTGGCAATCTCCATGATGATTGGTGCAATCTCCTCCACAGTTTGCTTCTTCTTCTGATACATACTCTTCATCTATTTGTCCGTCTCACTCGCCATTCAGTGCTAGACTGAGCATAATCACTGTTGTGCTTCAACTAAAAATGTATCAAGTCCTTTCCTGTAGCGCCCTCTATTCTTGTCTGAGGACTGATCAATTATAAGGAATGCATGCATGGATGATGACCATATGTCATTGCACATTCTTCTGAATTCATCAAAGGTCATGTCAGATCCCACATGATCCCTGTACAAATGTTTCATATTCAGTTCATCTTGTTTAAACATGATTAGAAAATTGGCATTGTCACGTATCAACTGTTTCGGTATACGACTATAAGTCTGTGCCAGATAAAATGCATCAACATTACTGTGTCGACCAGTGGTAAAGTAACGTCTGATGGCTTCCTGTTGCTCGCAAATCACATCATCGAAAATTATTATCGAATTGGTGGGCAACTCATGTGGTGCAGGTATCTCTCCACAGCTGTCACACTCAGTGTAGCTCAGTTTAGGTCCAAGGTCTTCCATAATGGTGCGCAGTAGCTGATACTTTGGTTGAAATGCAGTTTTTGAGTAGAGATAGATATTTGAAAATGAGATTCCTTCACAATCGAAAAGCATGTTGAACAGTAAATTGGTTTTTCCACAGCCTGATGGTCCACATATAATGCAGCGCATATGGTTGGGGAACAAAGGTCCATGACGTTTCTTTGCATTCATTTCCTGGTCAGCCAGACCACAGCCTCTCACCACTTGATCAAAGTCAATTATATTGAACCTGTGACTCCTTTGCACAACCTGCTTCATCACACCAAATCTGCTCTATCAATCCAAGAGTCGTGACTGCGATCGTATCCTTTCCAGCGCACCAACAGTTTATTACCTTTCGTCTTCATATAGGTAAAAAATCACCTTGCTGTGCTTTCATATAGGTAAAAAATCACCTTGCTGTGCTTTCAACGAAGGCAGTTTCAACGAAAAAGAGAGGGTAGAGAGAGAGAGAGAGAGAGAGTAAGTGAGAGAGCCCCACTTCTACTTCTATCACTGGCCCCGCCCACCGGCCTTTGATGTACCAGTTTCAACTAGTATGTATGACGTCACTGCTGCATTCCAATGGTATGAGTCATATCTATGCAGGAAAAAACATGTCTGTGTAATTGCACAACATTATGCAACAATCTACTGTATTATGTAATCACTGGCCCCGCCCATCAGGCCAGCACCTATAAATACCACACAATAATTTGCATTCGTTCAGTTTCATTTAGACAACGAAGCAGTGATCATGGGTACTTCCAAGGTTTTTAATGTTCCTTTGCTCTGTGGGAATAAAGTGAAGCCTACCAGTGAGAGGTTTGGTTTGTGGCTTCTAACAGAAAACCTGTGCAATGACAACCTTGTTACAGATATTGGACAAATCGATTATACTGCTGGAGAAGAACTGTTGGTGCAGGCTGATTCAAATCTTGTGCCTATTACAGAGACCTTTTGTGGCAATATAATGCTTGTGAAAATTTGTGCTTTGGAGGACTGTGAGGAAATGGATAAGAGACGGTTTATTCTAAAAAAAGAAATATGTGGAGCATTCAATTTATACTTGAGAGGAAAATTCTCCAAAATGGTGTCAGCTAAACATGGAGTTAAAGCAAAGTTACCATACTTATTGGACAGTGGAAGTGATATGTCCAAAAAAATTCTGCAAGTGCTTGACGAAGACAACTATAAAGAAGTGAAACAGAAGTACCAGAATCCAGTGGGGATACCCTACAAAGTGGAGCTTGCCGATGTTCCCATCGCCACATTAATGGAGGAGTTACCAAAGTTACTGGAGCAGCTTAGGAAGGAACATTTCTATCTTCTGGACTTGGACATAACACAGGACTTTGCTGGAATATTTAACAAGAGTGGGATGTGTGACTTCTTAACTACTAATCATCGTTTTTGCTTCCAAGGAGAGTATAAAGAAGACTATAATGTGATTGTAGATAACGATAGAACTGTTGGGATTGATTGCTTGACTTGGGTTAATAATAATGTAAGAGTGAAAATTTATAATAAGTTTATTTGTCAAATGACAAGCCCTGGTGTAAATAAGCAGCTGGGTAACCATATTGTAGACTTTATTGCCTGTCCAGATACAAGATTACGGGAAACCTTTACCTCTGATTTAGCAAGAATGCATGGCATTACACGTTTGGAAGCAACAATTTATAACTACAGCATAGGAAATAGCACCAACTCTAGAAAATTTGATCCTATTCAAGATAGCTTGTCACTCTTAAATGACAGTAAAGATTATTTTGAAAATGCTCCAATATTTTCTGTATCCTTGGCTAAGATGTGGTCCAAACTGGCAGATAGTTTAAAGAATAGCTGTTGCTTGGTTTATAACAATCTTTTACAATATGTTTACTGGGGGAATAGCAACACCAAGAAATTGACTGGAGTACAAGTAAAGCTGCCCACCAATCCACAACATCGAAATAAAATAATATCCTATGTCATTTCTGCATTTAGCTTTAATTTACTACCCATTAATTATGTGGAAATTCACGAGGATACAGACAACAGGGATAATATTAGTTTCACACAAAAGTGTTATATTAAGAGTGGTGAGACATATTTCTCCAAGTCGACCACCACTTTCTCTACAATTGCCAAAGAGGTTAACCTAGATGAGCTAGGTCTTGTAAAAACTAGTAATCTAATACCACAAGTCTCAAGAAAAAGAGCAAACATAAACTCTAAGCTTACTCCCTACCCTGTTAGAGAAATAGATCCCTTGTCTCCAATCACAGTGCTATCTGCTAGGAAGCGTAAGCTAGAGCTGGACGAAATTAATCTTAAACGTAGAAAAGTTGAGTTTTTAGAAGCTACAGAGTCCATAAAGAAACAGCATAAACAGCTAGTAGAGTATGAGAACGAAATCAAAGATTTGAGAGAGCAAATTGAACCATATTTTTGTTCACATTGGAAGAATTTTGAACCAAGTGGGGTGTATCATGTGACTGCATTTACTGTGAATAATAAGGAAAAGTTTACATATGTTGGGGTTCTAGGGGAAAAAGATGGCTTGAAACATGTTTACTTTGTAAAAGGGTACCATAAAAATGTTTTTCTCAATCCATACAAAGAAATAGAAGATCTTAAGAAAGTAGGCTATTTTGTAATCCCCTACAGTGACGAAAAAGATATGATTTGCTTGCCAAGAGGAGAAACCATTTGTGTAATTACCATTAATGGTATGACAAGCTATAATGGTCACACATTTCCAAAAATACAAACAATTGAATTTTCGTCCAATGTATGGAAAAACTTGGAAGACACTTCCTTTACACAGTCAGAAGTGGAGCAATTCAACAGTATTACAATGCTGGAAATTAAAGGGAAAGTAAAAGTAGGACAGTGCAAACGATTGGAAGAGTTAGCAGAAGGTACAGAGTTGGTAATTGTTGCAATTAAACAAGTATGGGCTAGAAATAAGAATCGGTATATTCTACAGTTTGAGAACCTAGAAGCATTGTATGTCTCGAATTATTGGTTGGAGGAAGAATTTGAGAGCTCTAACATAGATTTAAATTATAAAATTAGAATCAGGTTGGATGTCCTTAAGCATACCCCCAGTAGAAATAAGGAAAGAGTTGTTTTTTGTATTTAATATATTGCATTGTAAATTGAAAAATGTATTTTTATATGTTGTTTTAATAAATGGAGAAATTATTGTGAATTTGTCTTTGGTGTTTTCCACAAACCCCTACAATCCTATCCTTATAAATAAGATTAACCTGAGACATATTTCTCTAAGTCACCTGTTGGATGTTGGCTTACTCCAATTAAGCATGAAGTAAGTCATAAGGGACAAAAATGGAACACCAAGTTAGCCCAAAGTGGCACTAAGTGGGAGTTGAGTGTGCACTACTGCACTGAGTGTAGCACTGAGTGTGCAGTAAGTGGGTACAGTGGCTCAGAAAAAGAGCTTAACAGTGGGTGTGAGCTCATCTTGCAATAAGCTTGAGTGCTTACATATTAGAGCTGCAAGGGCTCACAGTGAGTGTCACCTTAGCTTGCAACTGGCTTGTGAGCTTGGATAATAGCAATAAAATTGTTGCATAATGTTGTGCAATTACACAGACATGTTTTTTCCTGCATAGATATGACTCATACCATTGGAATGCAGCAGTGATGTCATACATACTAGTTGAAACTGGTATATCAAAGGCCGGTGGGCGGGGCCAGTGATAGAAGTAGAAGTGGGGCTCTCTCACTTACTCTCTCTCTCTCTACCCTCTCTTTTTCGTTGAAACTGCCTTCGTTGAAAGCACAGCAAGGTGATTTTTTACCTATATGAGCACGTGATGAACACTTTTAGGCATAAGTGGACACTAGGTGTGACTACTGATACTAGGATAGGGGAGAATGAATAACAAATCAGTTGCAGATGTCACATTTTTATTTCACAATACATAGAGAGAGAGAGAGATTCATATAGGTAAAAAATCACCTTGCTGTGCTTTCAACGAAGGCAGTTTCAACGAAAAAGAGAGGGTAGAGAGAGAGAGAGTAAGTGAGAGAGCCCCACTTCTACTTCTATCACTGGCCCCGCCCACCGGCCTTTGATATACTAGTTGAAACTGGTATATCAAAGGCCGGTGGGCGGGGCCAGTGATAGAAGTAGAAGTGGGGCTCTCTCACTTACTCTCTCTCTCTCTACCCTCTCTTTTTCGTTGAAACTGCCTTCATTGAATGCACAGCAAGGTGGTTTTTTACCTATATGAAGGGTCACTTTTAGGGTGTGAGGGGGTCACTTTTAGGTCGAGGGGGGTCACTTTTAGGGCGAGGGGGGTCACTTTCAGGGTTAGGGGGGTCACTTTTAGGTCGAGGGGGGTCACTTTTAGGGCGAGGTGGATCACTTTCAGGGTTAGGGGGGTCACTTTTAGGTCGAGGGGGGTCACTTTTAGGGTGAGGGGGGACCACTTCCGGTTTGACTTCCGGTCTGCTACGTCACTTCCGGTCTGCTACGTCACTTCCGGTCCGGGGTCAAGGTCAAAGGTCAGGGTCAAAGGTCAGGGTCAAGGTCAAAGGTCAAGGATGCGCCAAAACCTGCAAAAGTAACTACTCGTATAATAACAACTACACAAAGAAGATTTTGCCATGGTTTCAAGTTATAAGTGTAGGTGACTTGAAATAGTTTCAATGTTGAGTAACCGCGCTTAGAAAGAAAGATTTCGATACCTCACAGGCACTTTTTGATCTGTGTGAGAACAAGCGACCAAAAGTAGTTATTTCTTTTGTTTCTTTGTTGGGGCGAATGATGGCTGTTGGTGGACGGTGAATTTTGGGGGGGGGGGGGGGTTGGTCAAGAGGAAGTTTCGGCAGTGAATTCGGATTGCTATGGAGGGAAAATTACGACAGTAGCTAGAACAAAGAAAGCCAGTCGGTCGGTCGCGTGGCAGCAAAGTTGATTGCAAAGGTCTGCAGCCAGCCGACTGGCCTTTTCATAGATTTTTCCAAGGGTTGCCGCCGCATATTAGATTTGACTCTTGGCTCAGCGATCGAAAAAGCAGACCAAATACGTTCTTACCCTACACTCGCACCCATATTGCGCTATAAATTTTTGAATTCGTAATTTTTCCATCGATTTTTGGTTAGGAGAATACTTGAATTGCGCAGTATCTATGAAATTTCACTTATTATCAAATGCTGAAAATTCGATTCTTAGTTTTGTTTCGAAAAAACAACTCAATATCGCTGCAGTTTTGAACTGAAAACTGCTACAACTCAAAAATCAAAATTTTGAAAGAAATGTAATTTTGTCAAAGGCATTGTATAGAAAAGTCTAGAAGTCTAAAAGTCTATACAAGACTATGTACTTTAAATTCCGTTGTGAGGATTTTGACACAATGCAGTGTAGCACTGAAAAGACGAAAAAAATTATGTTTATCAGTAGGTTTGGATATGCATACACCAGAGATATGATATGATATATGGTATGATATAAATGATATTATAGTTTTATATTTTAATCTGTGAAATGAGTTTTAATGATAAAAAGTGATCTTCTTTTCAAAGATTACTTGATTTTTTTTCCAAAGGAACTGAACTTAATTGATTGATAACACATTGGATTTAATCTGTGGCATAAGTTGTAATCATGGAAAGTGTAAACTATAATCGCAAGTTTTATTAATAATGTGTTATCATTAATAATACCCCTCCACAAAAATTCAACTTCTAACATTCATTCATAGTAAATTAAAGAGGGAATTTTTCTTTTCAGTTATAAATTTATTATATGAAATTAATAGGCTACTATTTCAATAGCATTAATGGTCAATAACCTTGGAAATAGGAGTGCACTCGACTCATCCTATATTATAATATTCCTTTCTATTCATCAGAAACGCCTTCAAAAATATAAATATTGCTCATTACATCATAAACTATGTAGTTTGAAAAAATACTAGTATGATAGACAGCAGAAGGAAAATAAGAAGATGTTTGTGCCCCAGAATATAACTTTTATGCACTAATTCCCTCTCGTCAGAAGCACATATAGAAAGTACTAAAAATACTTACAAAACTAATTGGAAGTAGATTAAAATACATTTTTTGTCTTTTTGCGGATGAAACTTATTATCTGTGTTGAGAATGAAGCCCACGTAGGTCTGAGACCTGTGCGGGGGTAATGAGTTGGATGATGATGTTTTATTATTTGGAACTACAGTTTTAGTTGGGACCACCGGGAAGCAGAGAACTGAGTCTTGTTTGCTGGCCAATCAGTCGGCCACGCTTACAAAGAGGGCTCAGAAGTTCGTAGTTTATCTTATCTGACTGAACAGGTACCTGCCACGGCTCGAGGCTATCACTTCACACCTCATTACTGTAGGGCAACTAACCATTATTTTAATGATTTATTATAAATTTTCACATTTCTGATTTAGTTTTGGATGATAAAGTCCACATAGGTCTGAGACTTGGGCGTGGGTAATGAGTTGGGCCTACGGTTTTAGGTGGGTTCCGAACCATCTTCAATTGATTTTACAGCAGAAAACTGATTACTCTTTACTGGCCAACCCAATCGGTCACCATTTCAATGAAATTATGGCTATTTCAGTACATAAAAATTTATAACAATAATCAAAACTTTGTTTTGGGGAAATCCAATTATAATAATAATCTTCTTTACAACTGTTATAGTAGTTCTCAGTGATACTTGTAGAATTTTAATCAAGCCGTGGTTGCTTTAATGCTCGCTCAAATAATGCTTTAATCATCAGAAGTTTGAACGAGTTGAGTCTCAATAACAATAGGAATAGGACTGACTATTTGTACTTTGTGTCAGTCGTTACATGCGTTGAAACGAGTGTAGGTTGAAAGCAATACATGGAATGGACCCTGAATACGGCTCACATCTGGGATAGAGTAGTAGTACATTAGAACGTTGATTTCGTACCTGCCCCCCCCCCCCCCCACCCACCATAAGTGGGCGTCTCTTTCCCGTTGGCTTTGTGTCCTCAGAAATCAAATCTCAATAAGGGTGCTGAGACTCCTCACCGTCTCCTTCTACCACGTCGCCATCTCTGTCTCATCTACGTGGACCGGCCACCACAGCATCAGTCGCTGAGGATTAGGAATCCCAATTTTGGCGGCTTTCATTTGTGCAATACCACGTGACTCACGTCTTTGTTCAAGAACAAAGAACCCATTATATCTTTCACCCCGCTCGCCTTTGCCACTCGTATTGCCTGCCTGCCATATCCTCGTCCGTCTGCCCCCCCCCCCCCCCCCCCACGCCATGCTCTAGCAACTGCTACTCGCCAGATCTCATCTGGTCTTTCTCTTACCGTCCAGATATCCAGGACTCCTCTGTTTGTTTCTTGTTCCACTGAAATTCTTGCTTGTCTTCTTATTCTTATCTCTCATCTTCCACATCTTTTACTTCTTCTTTTTCTTCTTGTGCTTCCTCCACCTTTTTCCTTTTCCTTCACCTTCTCATCTTCCCAATCTTTCTCTTATTTTCTTCCTAATCTTCAAACTTATTCTCTCCTTTTTCATTTTCTTCTCATTTCTCTTCTTCTTTTTCTTATTGTTGTTGTTCTTCTACGTCCTCTTCTTCTTCTCCTCCTCCTCCTCCTCATTCATCCCTATCATCTTCTTTTTCGATTCCTCTATGTTCCTCTCGTCATTTCCCTTCTTCATGTTTTACACCTTTCATCTCTCCTTCTACTTCTTCGCCATTTCTTCCTTCTCCTTCTCTACCTGCGCCGACTTTTTCTTCTTCCTCTGCTCCTATATACTTCAACCTCTTTTTCCTTTTTCGCCTCCTCCCCCTTCTCCTCCAAATTTCTACCACCACCGTCTTTTTCCTCACCTCGTTCTACTTTTTCCTCACCTTCCGCCTCTTCTACTCCTTCTTCTTCACCTACTGCGTATTGCACCTTCTCCTTTTCCTCCTACTTCTACCTCTTATTTAACATTTCTTTCTTCTTTCTCTTGTTATCCTTCTCCCCCTCCTTGTTATTCTTCTTCAACTTTTTCTTCTACATCTTCTTATTCTTCTGCAACCCTTTGCTCGTCTTCTCCATTTTCTTCTTCTCTTCTCCTTTTTGTATTCTTTTTAACCTACATCTCCGCCTCCTTTCTTCGTTTTTTCTTCCCTTTCTCCTTCTTCTCTTTCCTTTTTCTTTTACTACCTCTACGTCCTCTCTTCCCTTTTCTACTTTCCTCCTATTTCTACGTTATATTCTCCTGTTTCTATCTCTTATTCTCCTTTCTTGTTCTTCTCTTGCTGTCCTTTCCTTTCTCCTAGTTGCCGTTCTTTTTCAACTTGTTCTACATCTTCGTGCAACCCATTTGTCCGTCATTTTCTTTCTCTCCATCTATTCTCCATTTTCCTTTTTTATTATTCTTCACCTATGTCTACTATTTCCCCTTGTTCTCTTGTATCTTTCTCCGTTGCTTTCTTCCTCTTTATTCTTTTTCTTTTTCTTCATGTTCCTGCTTTTCCTTGTTATACTTCAAGCCTGTGATCTATTACTTCTCGTTCTCTTCCCGTCTTTCCTTCTTCATTTTCTTCTCTCTTCCTACTTTTTTGTGCTTAACCTTTTTTTTCTCTCTCCTTTTTATTCTCCCTTCCTTCTTTCTTCTGCTCATCCTTCTCATTTCTCCTCTCTCATTGTTCTCTCTTCCTGCTTTTTTCTGCTCATCCTTCTTCTCCTCTCTCCATTTCGTTCTTCTGCTTTTTGAACTTCTTTCCCTTCACCTTCTGTTCCCGTCTTCTTATTTTTCTTCTCCTTCTCTTTTTGTTGTTCTTCTCATCGGTCTTCTTATTTTTCTTCTCCTTTCTCTTTTTGCTCTTCTCATCCGTCTTCTTCCTCTGACCGAACATCAAATTCCATTCTCTTGGCTTTCAACAATCGGATGGCAGGTAGGTTGATCGTGGCAGTGGTGTCCCATTGTCTCTCACCTCTGTCGTCCCGTTCCGAACGGTTTCATTCATTACAACTTTATTGTACATCTCATCAGGCAAGTTAAATTAGTTGGTTGTAGTAGCCTGACTACCCCTCCCCCTTCCCTTCCCATCTATCTCGCTTCATCTCCATAATTTCATCGAACCCACACACACAAACAAACCATCATCCACTCTCCATAATCCCCCTCTACATCATCACCCCATTTCTCTCCTCCACCATAAGGTAATAAAGGTGCATTGACGCATGGCAGAATCCGGACATAACCGATCCATCCATATGCAAATCTCCCCAAATATAATAACCTGCCGTTCACCCGTATTAACCTACTCATTCCATCTCACTCTGCCTACAGCTGAGCGCTTAATCGAATTTGCCTGATACCTACTTGCATACCTCAAACCGTAATCTGGCTTCTTTGTTCACAATTAAAAGTTTGAATCACAATCGGGTTCAGGCTTTATCGAACCTTAACTGCTCTGCTTTAAAATCCTTCTTATGTAAGACAGTGAGAATTTACTTTGAAATATCCAATTTTTTTATATGGAAAACAATAAATGGAAGCACTTGATAAACTCCTGCTCTGCACTTTGTTTACAAAGAGTTTATCAGAAATTCAAATTTAAATCACAATCTTTCAATCCATTTATTATAAAAACACACATTGATAAATTTATGAGAATACTGGTGAAGGCGCAAAGAAATTCCCATGATTACACCACATGAAGCATTATTTGTAATAATGTCCTGTAAATCCGCTATGTCCTGGGCCTTCGTTGTGAGGGTGACCGATTGGATTGACCAGCAAAAAAAACTCTGTTCTCTACTGGAAAATCACTTCCGGGTGGTTCGGGGCCCACCTAAAATTGTAGGTTCACCATGTTTTCAATAACATGGCTCAAGCGGCGAGGTGGAACTACCTGTAAGGGTCTTCCCACCAATAAAAGGCATATGCATTTACTTTTACTTTAGTTGTAGTTGCAAATACAAAACTAGTGATAAAGAAATATAAGAATAGATACAAGATATGTTGATTGCAATAATTATCAAGATGATGGTGATGTGATGATGACGTCAATGATAATGATGATAACAATTGAATAATGAAGGTGATAATGTAAATGAGAAATTTAAAAAGTTATGAATTTAGCATGTTGTATTTTTAGTGTTTAGAATAATCTCTCCATTATTATAACCGAATTTAGTAAAATTATTTCATGGTGAGAATGGAGTTGAGCGCCTCCTGCTCAGTCAAAAACATGAGGCACGGGCCGATTCACAAGCCAATCCGTCTACAAAACTGAAATGAAACGAAAGCGGAATTTTAAAGGCTGCAGACTGAGAGATGACTGAGAAAGTCATACAATGACCTTCTTCCATCTTCTTTTTTTTCGACAGCTGTCTGACCCATTAGGATTTGAGTTGAGCTTGATTCCATTATCTCGTGCAACAGATCATAATATTTTTCGTTTTTGAGGAAATAGGTCAGGGATGAAACTTCCCCAATTTGAGCTTTAAATATTTGTGTTCAATATCTATTGAAATTCAATATCATGTTATGAATGTTTTGAATACTTCAAGTTCAATGCTTCAAATTTGATTTCTACTAAATTTAGAACTCAAATTAGGAATTGAATCAGTATTAGAATTACATTCTTTTTTTTTAGATTAGGCCTACGTCTTGGAGACTCCAGTTAAGGAGTATAAGACAAGTCAGATCAACAATTATACACTAGATACCATTACTAACTATGTTTTAAATTTTACTAACTAATTTTCAATTGTTTTTTAAATGTTTCTTTATTTTTAAGATTCTTTAAAAACTGCGGTAGCTTGTTTAAAGATTCAACATTCTAAAATTAGGCTTGAAGTGCACTGTACGCCAAATACTAAAATTCATTGTCTGATAATGATCCTCTCAAATTTCATCAAATTGTATCTAGTTCTATGACAAATTGTTTCTTAAATTGCACTTTATGCCAAATTTCTAAAGACTAAAATGCACATTCTAGAAATAAATTTATCAAATTTCATGTCATTGCTCCTCGTCCGATGGAGAATTGTTTTCATCTCTATTCTTTTTTCAGGTATGCATCCTATCAAGATGACATCCTATCATTAATTTGAACGCCTACCCATTGCACGCCTTCTCCAAACAACGCCCACTTCAGCGCCGTAATCCACGCCTACTACAATTTCTGGTAACTACCTTGATAAAATTATCCAAAATAATTTCATAAACTATATTGATTATTCATTGAAAAATATGAGATTGATTCTCTGGGTGAATATAACTTATATTTATTAACTGTTTAATCAAAAGTTGAATATGAATCGAGCAACAGATGAAATTAATATTCTTGAAAATAGTTCATGTTGAATCTTCGTTTAACTGTTATTTTCGCGGTTGAAAATAATGTTTCAGGATATAGTAGTAATAGTGACAGTTTGTCAATAGTTTGGTAATAGGAATGTTTCAGGAGGTAGGTAGTAGTTTTGAAGAACTTCTCAATGTAGGGCCTTAATTTTCTTAAGTCTCTCCGTTTTAAGACTTTTTATAAAAAATCTCAATTTTTGTAAGATATCTACAGAACGGGCGAATTTAGTGTTAGAAGTCTCTCGATGTTCTTTTCAGAAAGATTCAAAATCAGAAAATTTTTTTCCCATAAAACTGTTGGTCTATTGGAGCATTAAAAGAGTAACTTATAGTTACTTCTAACACAGGTAATAATCATTTTTAATAAACTGACTTTCTCTGTCATTTTCGCTGGGTCAAAATCAAAAGTGGTATCTATAGTAAGGTGACCAGACGTCCAGTTTTCAACGGGACAATCCCGTTTTTGAGAGGCATGTCCCGTTGTCCCCACCATCCTTGTCGGAGCACCCATTTGTCACGTTTTGGCAATATTAGTTCCTTCTATTCTACTTCAAGAATAAGTTTTTTCATTTATTGATAAATATTATTGCTCTAAAAACTAAACTCAAGTTCTAATTACATTGAACCTCATAGCTCCAAAATCCCTCGTTATAATGAGTGGACTTTTATTCTTCGGTCGTCTTCGGATGGTGAACATCGATGGCATTAAATTCTTCTGTCTCGTTTTAATATAAGATGTGTGAAATTGACTACAAAAATAGCTTTGTATAGAGCAGAAATAACGTTTTCCCCTATCTTCTGATCAATTTTCAAACACCCCCCCCCCCCCCCGCGGACTATACGTCCAGTTGTCAGTTGTCCCGTTTTGGGGTTTCAAAAATCTGGTCACCTTAATTTATAGGCTACTACTACTCACTAGTAGATTTGTCTATTAGCTGACATAAAATAACAACTTTCTATAATATTATTAAATATTTTCAAGAATATTTTCATCTTTGGATGTTATATAAACAGTAATGTTTGAATGAAAATTAAATATTGTATTATTTGTGATATTTTATGTAGAATGTACGTGTTAAAGAAGATAATGCAAGAGCCAATCATGTTCGCTTTGTAAAGACAGAAGGTCTTATCTCACACTCAATCATAATAGTGGATTAATAATAGTGGATTAATAATAATCATAATAGTGGATTATTGGTAATAATATTATTGTTTCACACAAATGGAATAACGTTAATAACATAGTATAAGGAGCATAATTGATCTAATATTCCAACAAATTTGATAGATTTTTCAACAAGTCTGACCGATTTTTGCCGCTTGACTACACCAACCCCGCCTCCGTTTCTCCACCCCCCTCCCCATTAGAAGTGAAATAACACTTCTGTTAGAAAGCAGATTACATAAAAATATTCGATTTGAGAAACCGTTAATGGTGAAACATTGAACTGATATAACAGATTCATAGTTGCTTTTTCGTTTCACCCACTTTGAATCAACTATGATCTTTGACAATACCTTTTTGAATTGGCCTCTTTCCGTCTTCCCCAATACGCCTTCATTCTTTTAAAAGTATTTTTTCTCTGATTTTCGGACATCTCTATATAGGCTACAGATTGATTAAATCGTTAACTTAACAAAACTATGTCGTGAAATGTTGAACAATAATTGATGAAACGTATGGCATTTGGTGTGAAATCAATATTTATGAGTTTTTTCTGATTTTTGAACATCTTATAGGCTTTATTAGAATACAGATTGATTAAATTGTTAACTTTACAAAACTATGTCGTGACCAAATATTGAACAATAATTGATGAAGCATTTGGCGTGGAATCGATCTTTTATGAATTATTATCTATCAACGCTCATAAATTGACATTTATTGTAGGAAGAGGTGATTACGTGGAAAAATGTTTCATCTGTGCCGGAGCACTTCATCATCCTTATACCGGCCCTAATCCAATAAGCACCGCCGGACGGAGCGTTTTAATTCCATCTATTCGTAATTTCGTTGTATTGTTTGTGTAGGTGCGTGCGCGTGTCAACAGGTTCGCGCACGCTGAAAGCAGCGGGGGTTTGGTAATCGGGAGTTTGTTAATCGGGGGTTACCAGCTCAAACTGAAACGAACGGTTCAGACAGGCAAGTGCGCAGATAAATAGATAATTATGGGCCAGTATTAGATTGGTATACGCTTAGAAATTCCATCCGTATCATGCAGCTGTCATGCAGTTTGTTGTTAATTCAATTAGGCGCGGTCAACTGCTTTTAATATAGCCGTTATGTGGAGCGGTTGATCGGGTCGCTACTATCTGTGACGATGGCAGCGATACGTTTATGAGCCAAGAGACATCATCAGCATTCACTCTGCATCACAACCACCCAGCCTCACGCTATTTATTTATGGACTCAATAATGCATTATAATGTACTATGTATTCACATCACTGAATAAAACTGAAACAAACTTTCTCAAAATCTTTTCAACCGGCTAATTTACGACTCGGATCTTGGTGATCTGATTTTTATGTGGACACAGTTTATTATGCACTCGATTCAAATGAACATAAATTTAAATTCCTGGATTTCTTTTTTCATAACGATCTGCATTGTTAGTATTAACTTTTTATGATAAATTCAAACAATTGCAATCAATTTTAAATGAGAATAAATAAAAAAATTTCAGGCCAAACTACTTGAAAACGTTTTTAATTATTTATTCTCAATTAAAACTGACTTCAAGTCGTTGAATTTACCATAAAAAGTTAATGTTAACAGCGCCGTTATGGAACAAACTACTCGAAAACTTTTGGCCTGAAGTGAGTAAAAATATAATTTATTCTTAATTGAAATTGACTGCAGTCGTTGAATTTACAATTAAAAGTTAATATTAACTTTGTTTCGGGCAATTAAGTAAATGCATAATCGTCCATAAAAACCTGCAAGTTTTTGATTTCTACATACTTACGAATGAAATGTAACTATTGTAACTAATGTTGATTTTTTGGTCAATAATCTCAAAATTCAGAATTACTTTAACTTTTTTTGGACTGTGGATGAATCTTACTTTTAGTACTCCCCGTTTTCAAGTGGCTCAATATCGTTTCGCCTTGTCAACTTTAAAATTTAAAAAATGATTGATGAATAAATCAGATGAAGAACTTTACATTAAAAATGATATTTTCACTACATTTTTCTGTTGAGCTTTCGATTCAGCAAGTTTCTGCGCCACTCTCCGTACATGGCTCAGTTATCAAATTAATAAAATCGGTTAATACTCACTTATCTCAGCGTGATTAATAAAATCAGTTTAGGCTATCCAGGCATCTAGTTTAACAATAACCATAGTCTCCCATCATTTTCAAATAACCTTTTCATCACCTCTTACCCAACTGACCTTTAGACTACACTGTCTCTGTTTTATGTGAAATTGCAGTGATTTGATGTCTCATTAAAATAACCATTGCGCACAGCGGCATTTGGATAATGTCACAGGATCTTCCAGACCGACAGAATATCAACTATGAAATCTAATTAGACTCGTAGACCGCCAATGATCTTCAAAACAAAGGATCGATTCTTTTTTCCGGAGGATGAATTCCACATAGGTCTGAGACCTGTGCGTGGGAAATTAATTGGATGATGATGATCGATGAGTTAGAACTACAGTTTAAGGTGGATTCCGAAGTGATTTCACAGCAGAAAACTGTCTTTCTGGCTGGCCAATCCAATCGGTCACCCTTTCAAAGAGGGCCTAGGTGTTCGAAGCTTATCTTACCTGACTGAATTAGCTACGATTTGCGGCCATCGCTTCCCTCATTGAAATCTTCATTGTTTTCTTTCATATTAGTGGATGAATATTATATTTATTTTGAGGTGTCATGCTTATTACCAGTGACTTGATACTGAAGCCTTGTTGAATCGAGCATGGTTTGTACTTTATGGAGTAGGTACTTTATGGGCTATATTTGGTCATATATTCTATAACATCAGTTATCCAAAATATTATTCTATAACTAAATAAGTGTCGTTCTGTTGGAGAAGCAATCTAATATAATCTATTGTTTTTGAAAAGTTCATCAACAATTTGAACTCTTTCTTTTATTAAATCTAAAAATGTTCCTGTGCAAAACTCAATGTCTAATGTGATTTGTTAGATCAGATATAGTTTTGGAGAAGCAATTAAAAAATTATTAATCTTTTAAAATCGTTGAAATCAACACGATAGTGAATATTGTTTTACTTAAACTACAACTACTACTCATGAAGAGACATTTCACGTACTGAAACCTAAAACATCCGTTTACTGAGGAGCGAGCAGTAATCTACTTTACCCTTGCCAGCTAGCTGATTAGATACTCATTTTCATACCTCATCCTATTAAGCTACGATGGACGTGAGCGATGACGAGTTAGTATTTTGTTTTGCTTTAAATCTACTTTTTAGGCGCTTCAGTTGATAACTCTGATTTGATTAAACTTGATTTGAATGACTCGTAGCCAGCGATTGTGTTTTTATTTGTCTAATAAGCTTGATTTGGATTTATTATAACCTAAACGATGATGCCTGGTATGGAAATGATAATTTCAGACAATTATTCTATGAAAATTCAAAGCTGCAGTTGTAAGAAAATTGTTGTATGTAATTCGTGCGTAAAGCTTCTTTATTGCTCTCATAAAATTACCACACCCTGCTTATTTAATGCTCCATCCAACTAGATTAATTTATTGGTAATCTATAATTGAATTATGTAACTCCATCATTATTTCAAACTCTCTTGTTTTGTAACAATACGGATATAATAGATAGATTTCATTATCAATGTATAAATTTATTTAGTTATGAATACAATACGAGTTCATGATTGTTGATATGTTTATCGCAATTGGCAATACAATTTTACACAAATATTAAAAAAACTAAAAATTATTCTCAACTTGGTCATATAAATTAAATTATTAATCAAGTATTTTTGAAAATATCCTTCAAATAATAATAATAATATTATTATTTTAATATCCGTTTATGACAATCGTCAAAAATTTTCATAAAAATCATAAACTCAAAATTATCTTTAACTTGAAGTTATTTAAATAAGATTATGTACTATGTTATTTTGAAAATGTTTTTCATCTTTTTATCGCAATCGTCAATATAACTTTACAAAAAAATAAAATTATTTTTAACTTGGTCATATAAATTTAATTTTATATCAATTACTGTGTGTAATTTTGAAAAAAATCACCCATTTAGGTCAATCGTCAATAGAATTTTATATAAAAGTTATTAAACTTAAAATTATTTTCAACTTGAAGTCATACATTAAATGATCAATTATGTAATTTTGAAAATTTATTTTCAATCTTATTAAAATATTGACTTCTTAATCAAAAATGTCAGTGTTTGATTCAATCCAGTAACCGGTGTTATGTACACAATGGACAAATTTGTTTTTGGGGTAGAGGTGGTATACTTGAAAATGAAGAGGATTGAACAAGAACCTTCTTTCAAATTTTTCTTTTTCAGTTCTTTAGGTACCGTACTGATGAATATTCCATCTTCTCTCATATAACTTATCGTCTCTTCTAATCTTATTACTTTTTTGTTTTAGTTTTTCTGATATAATGAAGTGATGTTTTTATTTTTTTTTGTTTGAATAGTGTTGAAGTAAAATGTTAATAAGGCTCTTAATGGACTTTCTGTTCATGTCTGTGAGCTTATTCATGTATGTATTAAATAAATAAATAGCGTTGCAAAACACAAAATAATTTTTAACTTTGTCATATAAATTAGATTATCAATCAAGTAATTTTTAAAATTTATTTCAAACAAAAATGGAATTTTTCTATCAAGAATATCAATGTTTGATTCAAGTTAGCAACTGGAATGCTGTACATACTATGGACAAATTTTTTTTTGGGTAATGATAGAATACGTAAAAATGAAGAAGATTGAACAAGACAGCATTGCACACTCACCTTTGTCGGTCGAAGGTTGGACAACAAGTGTGCCGGGTCTGACGGCCACGATCACTTTATAAACGGCGCGGCCCCCTTGTGGTGGGGGCGGTTGAAGGGTGGCTGGGGGTGGGTTGCGCCGGGCTCTTGGCATCGGAGGCGGCTCGGAGTTTAGTAAGCGCTTCGGCCCCGGCTGGTAACGTCACCGTACCGTCACGAACCTCCGTTCCGATTAGTGCTCTCGAGTCACCACCGATCACTTCGGTCTCGGTCAGTGTCGATCACCTCGGATAACTCCACAAGTGATTAATCACCCCGCGGACAAAGTGCGAATTACCAGTGTGATACAGTGCGGGCCGTTCATACTAGATCAAGCCAGTGCAACTCTGACTACTAACATGTTTTTGAAATAGAATTTTTCAATCGAATTCAATAATTCTGTTCCGATAACGGTGATACTAATATGAAGCTACAATATAAATTTTTATAACAAATTGAATAATTTGATTTTGATCAGTACGGTGTTGAAATAGATATTTTAAACGAATTACGCTTCGATAACAGTGGTGCAAATATGGTGTTGGAGTAGGAATTTAAAAAAAAATCGGCTCCGATTACAGTGATACTAATGTGGTGTTGAAATAACATTTTTCAAACGAATTTACTAATTCGGATATGGTGAGATATTCAGGAAAAATATGCACTTGCCCTACTCCTAAATTCAGAGCGACTAGTGAGAACATATATTGAGTATTTACGATTTTCTCTTTCAGCCAGAGTTTGAAAGGATATATTCCTCCAATCGTTACTTGTTTTTCTACTTGCCAATCTGTTATTGAATTTTTTTAAACTGAATTTTTCTTGGTCAAAATTACATAAGTTAATAGAAAAGTACAATAAAAATTGTAGAGATCGATTGCAAATCATAAAATATTAAAATTTAATCGTTATTTTTCCTCAAAATGCCTATTTTTATAAATATAGTCTTTTAGAATTCTATTGTACATTCTGCGTTATTATTCATATTTTACAAATTTTGTGAGTTTAATGTAAGTGCTATACTAGTCTTCTAGTCTTTGTTTGCGCGTAATAGATATTTAATATTCGTCATCACGTGTATAATTTGAGTCATAAGAATATCAATCTCGAATCACTGTTAGTTTTGGAAAGTATTTCTCTACACCTATAGCTTTAATATTTGAAGGACGTCTACAAAAATATGTAATAATAATTTTTCTGTATGGAATTTTATTTCAAAATAAGTAAACAGACGTATTATTTTTGATAACATTTTTTATTTAGTCCGATCAACTTGATGTATTGAAGTTTGCGTACATTAGATGAGAACTTGATAGTAGCCTGGTAAAAATAAGATCGATAGTGCCGGGGTCTTTCACCTGCGCTAGCACTGTACCTGTATGATAGAACAGGTATCTAATCTGATTGAAAACGTAGAGCCAAATACCATTATAAAACGAGGAAAAATATCGAATTCTTGATTGATTGTTTGTTAGTCATTGACCAGAGACCTATACCATCAGATGTAATAAATGGGCAGATTTTCCGTTTTGTGCGAGATAATAATACTGTACTTCCTTTTGGAGCTTTTAATTGAACAACACATAATTCATCTCGCTCAATTAATACGTATATCAACCTTCCAAGGTTCTAATTCCATTAGAATGGTCCTGAATTCAAGATTCATGATTTTTATCATTTATCAATTATTTCCAATAATAATTTATTTATTCATATTCCAACAGTACCTTACCTTGACGAATCTTCCATCTTCCCTCATATATCGTCTCTTCTAATCAAAACATTTTTTGTTTTAGTTTTTCTGATCTAATGAAATGATGTATTTCTTTTGTTTTTTCGTTTTCTTTTGCTTGAATAGTGCTTAAGTAAAATGTCAATAAGACTCTTCATGGACTTTCTGTTTATGTCTGTGAGCTTTTTCATGTTTTAAATAAATAAATAAAACAGTACACACCAATTATAAAAAATTACAAAAAATAGATCATGCAAAATAACAAAATAATAATCTAAATAATTATACTATAATATAAACAAAATATTATATTAAAAACATGGCAAAGCACCTATAAATAGATAAGAACAAACACAGGAGTAGATCAAACAATACAAAAAAAACAAGCAAGTAAGTAACTGGCAAAAACAAAACAACAGGAACAAAATATCCAAATCAGAAAGACAGGTAAACAAGGAATAATGATTGAATATTAGTTTTTTTCTGATTTATGCATGTGATCTTACTATTAAACTTGCCAGAAATTAAATTTTCATTCTAAGCAGGATCTTTGAAGTAAATACCATTGTTGTCACAGAACTTGAGTCTCACACAGAAATACACAGAACTATAAATATTACAGGAATAATAAATATTGTACTCATTAATCCCATTCTATATTTAAAAAATCAGCTCTCATTAAATACAAATTTTTGCGAAAAGTCAAAGTAAAAAAATTGTCGTAGTGAAATGATGTTATTGTAAGCAAACTGGCTGATCTTCTTGTCTGCCCTGCACCGAAATTTTAAACCTTGCTCGGCTGTTTTGAACAAAACTCATGATAACACTGGCTTGTCTTTTAGAATTATTGATATTACCTCTGGGATTCTACGCTTGTCTTAATCTCCGTCTCGTGGGAGTCGTTGTTTGCCTCGTTCCGTCCTCACTCTCACGCTAAAAACATTTGCTGCTTGCAATCTTCATAATATTCATTTCAGGCACGCAAAAAACAAAAACAATGCCAGCCCTTGTCGACTAGCGAATCAAATCAGTTTACCTAGCATCGAGATTGAAATTCTCAGCTAAGTGAATGCTTTAGTTACCCCCTATGATTATTTTTATCACTCGCCCCGTTGTTTTCGAGTAAATCCTACCAGAATTAAATTTTGAATCCAGTAATGATACCATGATTCTTCATCCTGCTTTATTCACATTCCTATCATAGATTAAATCAGAAATTCAATTTGACATATTATTGAAATTTAAATTTAAATTTATTGCCAAAAAATTCTTACAACAATCTTTAAAAAAAATTACAGTAGACTAACAATGTACATTTGAATTTTAAGAATCTTCCTTGATTTTTTCAAATATTTTAGAAATGAAGTAACAATTTCACAGTCCAAAAGATTAATAAACTCTGCACTCCTAATATACGTGTGCGTGAAATAAACATAGGAATTAATTTGAAAAATTAGATTGCACAAAGGTGTTTTGAGCCAACCTACACAATCACGTTTAAAAAGTTACAGAGGACATTTGGCCGGCTTGTGCAGCGATTAGCACATTAACATTAGCACATTCCACACATATTAGCACAATAAATAAACAATATGAGCAAAAATGTAACAAAAGTTTCGTAATTACCTCTTGTAATCTGATTATGAAATTGTACCAAATAGAATTTTCATTCAAGTTCTTTGATCCAAGTTCTGGATTTATTGGAAATGGAATATTTATTTATTCACTAGCAGATTGTCCGATTCAATTGTATCTGGATTTCTAGAGTGTATCCTATCTACAAATTTAATAGTCTTTTTTTCTTATTCCTCTTTTTCATCTTATTCTTTATCTTCGTCTTCTTTTCCTTCCTATTCTTTTTCTTTTTCTTCTCCATTTTTCTCTTCTTTCTCTTCCTCTCCTCCATCATTCTCTAGAGTTTCGTCGACAGATAACAGCAAGTAGCCGTCTATCATGTAGGATTGTATATTTTTCCAATGAGACTTTTCAATTGTCTATGCTTTATAAATGTTTTAAAGCGTATAAAACACTCTATAAATGTATCCAAGCGTTGAATCAAGCTCAGGGAAGAAATGTCCAGATATTCGAATAATCGATATGCAAGCTAAGTTTGTGGCTTGGGCTAGTTAGCATCATATTTATGGAAATGGTGGCACCTCTACTTACTGGACAAACAAGTGCAGTAGCCGAGAGTAATGAAATGTAATGATAATTGCTGTCGCATATGTATGTAGTGGACAACTTTGAGCAAATAGCTTTGGGGCGACACATTATGATCAGATAGCGCTTCCAAATTACCCGCCTATTTTCTCGTGGCAAAAGCTCAACTTTATTGTTGTAGTTTGGCTGGCATTGTAACTGTTGGACAGTCGGACAGATATTAAAGTAGAATGTAGAAACTCCACAATGCCGCCTCTATTTGTTGTAAATCAATGACGATAATTGCCTGCAATAGATTATCTGTCGGTTTTCGATTTGACTGTGGCTGATTAATTATTAGGACTATAATTAAAAATATGTGTGGAGGGAGGTAGTGCGGGGGAGGGGGGGTTGGACGCCTGTCAATGTCCCAGTAAATTAATTTTGTTAATGGTCGTGGAACAAGTTTAGTTGTTCGCTCTGCTACGCTCTTGTCTAGGCTTGCTCACAATTTTCTCGTTCATCGATCGCTCTTTCTCTCTCTTCTTGCAGTTCTCTCTCTCTGTACTTGCAGCTCACACACTTTCTTCTTGCAGCTATCTATCTCTATCTTTTCAGTCACTCCTTTCCACTGTTTCATACTCTCTCCCTTCTGGCAGCTTCCTATATTTCTCCATCTCTCTCCTTGCAGCTCTCTATTTTTCTCTCTCTCTTTTACGTCTCTCACATACACTCTCTCTCAGTCCTTTCTTTTCTTTCCTACTCTCTCCTGCTCCCTCTCTCTCACACATCTCTCTCCTGCTCTCTCTCTCTCTCCTTTCTTTCTCTCCCATTCTCCCTTTTTTTTCTCTCCTCACTCTCCTAACTCTCTCCTGTTCTTTTTTTTATTCCCCTTTTTCTCTATATTCATTTCTATCTGTTCATTTTATCTACCTACCCATCCATTCATATAAATTTATCTCTCTCTCTTCCTCTCCCTTCACTTCTGCCTTCTTTACTTTTCTCTCATATTTGTATATATTAAGTTGCTGAGAAGGCCGGCTACGCCCTAACTTCGCCCTCCCAGATTTAAAATAAAAGCAGTCTGAGTCTATTATATTCTCGCTCTCTCTCACGCACTCTCTGTGCTTTCCTCTCCTCTCATCACTCTCTCCAACTCTTTCTCTCTATCTTTTCCTCTCTTACTCACTCTCACACTATTGCTTACTGTGTCGCGCTCTCTCTTCCCTTTTCTATCTCTCTCTATGTCACTGTTTCTCTGTTTGCCCGCTTCTCTGTTACCCAGAATCCCTATTCAAATGGCTGTTGAGGAGGCTCTTGATACTCTAGGGACGTTTGCAACGGAATTCTCCACTCAATATTTACCTGCACTCCTCCCCCGGCCGTCACAATATACTGTTGCAACTGGACCATTGCGTGTAGACCTGTTTTGCACAATAGCCGAACTCATCCATTAAGCTGCATAGAATAGGAAGAAGTAGTCTACCTCTGTCCTGTTAAATCAACCATAATTAATTTATTGGGTTATTGTGAGCTGCAATCAGTGAATTTTATGATTGTGAGTCAAATTCAGTGTGTCTCGTGGAAGAGGTAAAACACATTTTAGATTATCTAGCACAAATATAGCTCGAGTAGGCCTATCTCTAGCTGACTCTGTAAAATCCAAATTTATTTACTCAATTTGAGGATACTTTGGACTTTCTAATTTACTTAACTTTATAGTTGAGAATAGAACTTCAATTCAATTCAATTTTATTCACATAACACACAATAAAATAAAACAAAATATAAATATACATTTCAATATAAAATAACAACATTAAATAAGGAAGTAGGGCTAGTCTGGTGAGAAATGTACTTAATAATGAAGTCCCATTTTTTGGAATTCTGTTCCCGACAACCCTTGGATAATCTGTGTTATTTATTATAGCTTTCTACTATTAATAATACTATACTAATACTGTATACTAATATTATATTTATACTTTTAATTTAATTGAACGTTTGAACTTACTTTATCTCTAGCTGAAACTGTAAAATTAAACTTTCATTGTAGTGGCAAAGAAGATATTGTGGAAGATATCGATAATGAATAATAAGACTTGAAGTTGTCACAACCACCTTTATTAAAAAAATGTTCATAAAACTAGTTTCGGTTGTTATTCCATATTCAACCTATAACTAAAGTGCAGTGAAAGTTTATCTCATAGGCTGACCTTCATTGAAGGTCTGTGATTGGCTGATGGCCCTAACAAGTCACGCCCACTGGTGGGAAGAGCAACGAGGAATAATCAGTGTCAAAATCAAGAACCATAAAGTAACAAACAAGAACAATACACAAGTAGGCTTCTGTTGTTCTTGTTTTTTACTTTTTAGTTCTTGATTTTGACACTTTATTCCTTGATGCTCCTCCCACCAGTGGGCGTGACTTGCTAGGGCCTTCAGCCAATCACAGACCTTCAATGAAGTTCAGCCTATGAGATACACTTTCACCATCAGCTAATACAGTAGTATCATTCTGTGTTTAGTATATATTAAGCTACAATGTACTTTAGTTTTAGTTTGTTTGAGACTGATAATGGTGTAACAAACGAAACTAGTTTCTTACGGTTTTCAATAGATGAGTTTGTAACAACTTCAAGTCTTATTATTCATTGTAAAATTAAAATTTCTTCACTCAATTTGAGGATACTCTACGTACAGTGGTCTACCACTCACTTATTACTCTATTTACTCCACACTAATTTGTAATTGAGAATAGAAATCCCAGTTTTTGACGGTTCTATTCCAGACAATCCTTGGATAATCTGTGCAATTTCTTATAGTTTCAACACTATAGTTATAACACTAATACTGTATAATAATATAATACTAATACTTTGACTATAATATTGAAAGTTTGTACTTACTCAAGGGTACATTAATTACTATCGAAATAATTTTATAAGATGAATAGAATGAAACTTGATTCTCACTAGTCGCTCTGGTTTGGTTGATTTTGTTCTTGAAAGTTCAACATCACCTCTCCTTTAATTTCATTATTTACCCTTCAAATTCATCTAAATTACCATTCCTGGAAATCCGTTGCCCTTATTTATATTTTATACGAAACCTTCATAGAAGATTTAAAGTTGGTGAACATTTCGAGTAGAAGATTGAATTCAACCCACGCCTTTGAAAGGAATCTCAGTGATGAGTATCATAAATGAACTGGTACTTCATAAATAATTATCTTTGACTCTTTCACTACTATTTGTTATATATAGAAATTTTAGCTTTTATATTGATGAATCAGGAGTAATTCATGTCTTTTTTGTATGATTGAACTGACAATTTTTCTAAAAATGATTATTTTCTCACCAATAAATACTGTATTTATTTATCCTCCTGATAGACCACATCAAGAGAAAATAACCATTTAGAAAAGAATTATTAAACTTTGAAAAGCAAAGAAAATTTTAAAAGCAAAGCATGTATTTTTTGTAAAATTTGTAATTGAAAAGATGTTGCACAATTATTACTACTGTGACGCCTACATGAGGCTTGTGCTTGGGTGACGAGTAGAAATTATAATTTTGTCATTGATGACGTCACTAATATAATTTTATAAGGAAATCACTGTATTTTGCTTTTCTAGTTGAGTATGTTTTTCAATCATTTTCTTTCCTAAATTATTGTTTTTGATTTTGTTTATAAGGAATAGTTCTAAATACAGTATTATTGTGTTGAAATAACTATTTTTTATATAATTACATCAGCTGAAATAATGTTAATTTCTTATTCTATAAGATTACTACAAACTAATGGCACTTATTGTGTTCTGCATGAGAGAGAAATGATACAAATGAAATTCGAACTCATAGTAAAAATCTGCTCCCACAAACCTCCTCATTATTTTGAAAGACTGAAATACATTTATCATGAAAATCATTTTACATAATATCTTGTACAAATATTATGAGAATCTGTTGAACATCTGAGTGATATCAAAAAGAAGACTGAATCAATTTACTCATTTTTTTCTTTTAACACTTTTAAAACAATAGTTCTCAAATTAAAACAATATTGTACAACAATAGCCTGCATAGTTGAGTAATGTTTAGTTAAATCGCTAATACTCTACTTCAATCATTTATTCATTAATTTATTTAACTTTCTTTGTAGTGGCGAAGGTGATATTGTGGAAGATATCCATAATGAATAATAAGACGTGAAGTTGTAACAACCACATTTATTAAAGTTAGTGAGATACTAGTTTCGGTTGCTACACCATTATCAATCTGAAGCAAACATTTATTTATCAGGACAAAACTACAGTGAATGTAAATATGCACAAGTCAAAAACTTCTCTTTGCAAATTTTGAATAGTCTGTCCAGAACAATATTCTACATTTCAAATGGAATTTCGAATTGAACTATCTTTATTGACATATCCATTCTCATTTAATTAAAAAATATTTTCCAGACACATTTTCTATTCATTCTACAGCATAGTACTGAGTTGCGAGAACTGATATTGCAACAAGCTAGATTCAGTACTTGCTCTCCACTCTCGCCGTATGCTGACTAGACTCAAACTTTTTTTGTATAAGTTCTAAGCTTAGTTGCACACTGGCCACATGTAGTGTAGGTAGTGGCCAGTTTATTTCCTGGATATTGTTTTCAAAATTTTTGTTATTTGTTTTTCTTGTTTGGAAATAAAATTTATTATTCATGAGTGTGTAGTGTAATAACTGTTTTAATCTTTTTTATGTTTATATTTATTGAAACTAGTCAATTTAGTTAATTTGATTCTATAATCCTTAAAGCGATAATTTATTTTTAATTGCTTGAGTCTTCCAAGAAAAACACTAGCTCTCTACACATTTTTTTAATTTCACATTTTATTTATCTAAGTTACTTCTACTACACAAACTTGAAGGGATTCGTTCTCTTCAATCTCCTTGTCAGTTGGGTGTTGTCATGCATTTTATCTAGCGAAAGTTAGCTGGCGAGTCAAAGAATATTCCCTTTTTATACTTGCTGGACACTATTTTCCTCCATCTGTCTCTTTAGTGTATTTGATTTACAATATATATTGTATTTGAATACAATAAGAAAAATATTTTTTCTTCATTCTTCATTTTTTTACAGTATATTGCTTTATATTTTTGATTCATAATTTATTGTGTCTTACTTTTATTATTCATGTTGTCAAAATTGTATATGATGTTTATTTGAAGGGTTGAGTGTAAGAGAGGACCAGGACTCATAACTTCGCCCTTAATAAAGGCAATTAATCAATCAATCAATAAATCAATCTGTCTTAATCCTCTCCATTAATTTATTGTCACTTGTCAGATACGTTTCTTTTTGTGCTTACGCACCTCTAATGGAACGAAGCACCTCACTGAAATTATTCAATTACACATTATACCTCGCCTTTCTGGGCTCTTTATTATTATCATTGAGCGGCATCACAAGCTCTCCAACTCTTTGTTTTCTGTCTCATGAGTGAGTAGATATACACACACGCAATTCAACGTAGGCGCGTATTCGTTGAACATACCAGTTTCTGTTCTCCATTGTTGGCATAACCAGCGGCAAATTCCGCTGAGCCAAAATGATGCGAAAACCCGCAAAACTGACCAACTTGCTCTCTGCACAGTTCACAGTACAGTTGCCAGCCTTCCTGTGCGTATTATACCGTCTGCAGCACACTGTAAACATTACATTCGATCTGATCCAGTGTTGATTTTGATCTAATCAGCGTGTGTTTAGAGAGGTTTGCACTGTTTCGACCTTTGAGTTGTTTTCGTTTTATTTGCTACGATAACCCTCAATCAACCAAATAGCAACAAACTCTGTCTCACCTATATCATCTATATCGATAACTAAAGTGAACTTTCTGTATGTGTTTGTTGCCATATAACCACATAAAATTTAAAGATGTGCTAATTTCGTTCAAGTTATCAACTTTTAAGCTTAATCTGTATCATGGTAACAATGTGATGTTTGTTCTGCTCTATAATTTATATAGCGACATCTGGGGTAGCCTAACAAGCGACAATGCTGCTAAAGTCAAAGTGATGGGAGGATTAAAATAACTCTGACACCAGACCTAAGCTAGCCAGATCACACAATATTATTATTAGTGACTATTTTATTATAGTGAAACTAGTTTCTGGCTATTCATATAGAGTTGATAAGTCTAATTCCAAGAAAGCTACCTTGGTCGTTTTTATTCGCAATGGTGGAGTTGACTTGATTAATTTGATAATTTGGTAGCTAAATGCTTAATATGAAGCTTTGTATTTAAACAAAGTTTAAAACAAATGTTTTTTAAACATCAAATTTAACAGTTGTTCAATGATTATATTTATTTATGTGTAAAAACATTCAAGAATTTTAAATTGGAATTAATTCAGCTAGCAGACTAATTTGGGGGTATGTTTCAGGATATTTTTCTATTAATGCAACATGTTTTTTTGAGGATGAATCCCACATAGGTCTTAGACCTGTGCGTGGCTAATGAGTTGGATGATGGTGGTTGATGAGTTGGACCTACAGTTTTAGGTGGGTTCCGAACCACCGGGAAGTGATTTTACAGCAGAGAACAGTGTCTTTTTTGCTGGCCAATCTAATCGGTCACCGTTACAAACAGGTCCTACGAGGACGCAGCTTATCTCTATCTGATTGAACACCTGCTACGGCTCGCGGCTATCACTTCCCTAGACATTAGTCATTAAACTTTTTTATAGAACAGTGGAGTACACTTGGAAAACTATCTTCTCATTATTCCAATACTCTGGTGGCGCAGTTGGTTGGAGCGCTTGTCTGAGATAAGATAAGGCTCTAGCTGGCTTCGTTTACTGCAGCCTTGGGTTCGAATCTCATTCAGCCAAGTATGTTTTTCATCATTCACCCATTCAACTCATTACCCACGAACAAGTCTCCGGACTCATTTGGGTATCATCAGCATTAAAAAAAAACTAAAGTCTTTCAAAAATAGGTACCCATACTTACTACAAATATGTTTCCTTTACTAATTCTATAGGAACTCCTAATTTTCAGTAGGAACTTCATTGTCAGTCAATGAAAATTGCAATGATAGTCTCCACAAGCTTCCAAAACTGTAGCTAATTGTCAATAACGAAATGCACTCACCGAACATATTAGTAAACAAACCGCTTCTAACATTTATATGAACTCGGCATATTCAAATTCATCCTCACGTTTTTTATGGAAATATTTTCTACTCTCCTATCTGATGAACTGTTTAAGTATTCTAATGAAATTCAGACGTTATAGTCCTCATACCATTCTTCGGTTTACAGTTTGGAAATCAAAAGCAATATAATTTTATGAGTAGAGTCATTATATTGCGTACAATATGAAGAGAATTTTTCAAATTTTTCATCGACTCTTTCCGCAGATGCCAATTATGCTGGAGAGAATGAAGATATAGTAATGAAGGAGGAAATATTCAATTGAGGAATTTTCATTGTCGTTGGCGTTCGGTGCCAGTCTTAATAGAATTTTTGCCTGCTGAATGAAACCAGTAGATTCTGGCAGAGATTAATTTTAAAACTCTCTCACTCTCTCTCTCTCTGGTTCGATTCGGTTTATTTTTCAATCGCAGTCAGATACGCTGGAAAGATCGTTCCATGGCGTTCGTTCTATCCAATAAAAAGAGTTTTTCTCCATATAATTGAGCGGTTTTATTCTCAGCCGCTGAAAGAAATGTAAAAAGGGGAGAGAAAAAACGTTAAATTGAGTGGAAATAATGTTAACGTTTCCCTCCTCTCTTTGCCGGTGCGTATCAGTGATAAAACTGGCCTCAAACGGACTCAATCAATCACTCTTCCTGTTCATAGCAATATCGGAATCCTTAAATATAGTTCGTTTAATTCCCATTGCACTCGAAAGCTTCTTTTCAAAAGTAAGCAGTTTTAATGTTTTTCCGGCTATAAAATCCAAGATTTAAATAATTTTTATTGGTATTTATGAGTTCAATCTTTTGAGCTCTATTTATGAGTAATTTTCATTAGCAATTATTCATTCCTTTGTTATTTATCATTCTTCTTATTTGAGAGTAGATTCTATTGCATTATATTGAACTGTTTTCAATAGTTTATGTATCTTATTCCAATATATGTAATTAAATTCTATTTATTCATCCTTATCAAACAATTTTCTGATCTATAATTGCAATAAAAACCAATGTAGCCTTATTAAAAATATACACGTTGAGTTCTATAAAGTCTTGTGTTGTTGATACTTGTTCTCATACACATTTAATTTTATTTATCAGTAGTCATTCTTTATATTGCATACAATATGAAGATAATTTTTCAATCATTTCAAAGCAATGTTATACAGTTTGGATTGCTTCTAAATCGCTCGTTTCAGTATGTTCTCAAAAAAAATTAATTGTCATTGATATTACCTAATGTGAAAAATATCAAAACATTTCGGGAGGCCATTCTTATTACCAGGGGGCGTGTCTAGTCTCGGCCAATGACAGACCTCCAAAGTAGGACGACCTCTAGTGTTGACCTATGAGAGTTTTCTAGCCTATCGTACTGCATTTGTCTAAGAAGATATATTCGGATCATTTGAACTTGAATTTTTAATTTGTTGAGATTGATATTGAGCTAACAGTAGTAACTATAGTGGCTCGTGTTGTAATAATGAAAAGTGGTTTGGCCAACATCAGTCTTTTTCATTATAACTTTAAATCGTGTAATGCAGCCAGTACTAAAACGCAGCCATTTTTATCAAATGAGTAGTGTATCCTATCAAGTCGTGACTAATTTCTATTGTAGAATTTTAACATCACAATATTCAATCCAAGGCCTTCATTTTTTTATTTATAAATCGGTGCACCTTTTTCATAAAAATCATAAAAATTTCTCATATGCTAAAAATACAAAAACGATGTACTGTTTAAGCATAATATCAAGTAGTACATTAATTGAAATTGGATTTACATTTTTTCATTCAATTGATGGATAAGGATAAATTAATATAATTTAATTTTATTAAAATAATGCAATATAATACTTTTCAGCAGTACTGTGAAAGGTTATTATCCTTGTTCTTTATGAAAAATATATCCTTGGCCCTCAGTTTTTCAAACACAATCACCCCCACTTACATTGCAAAACACATATTTCGGGTTTCAACGTGTTAAATATGATAGTTACTATATACAGTACAAAATAATCTGATATAATGCGTAATTTTAATTAGCTTTAAATGGCTCCCTTTAGCTATTTATCAAACTGTTTTTAGGCTTCCTTTATTTATTTTTAAATCTGTTTGAATTTTTTATGCTAAATCTCATTTCTGAGTTATGTAAGTCAACACAATCTGTACCTCAACAATGTGTCAAGTATGATATTTATAAACCATATTAGCTTTTGGCTTTATATCAAATTAATACTACTTCAGTCTTCTATTACTTTGATAGTACTGAGTTTTTCGAAATTTTCGTCCCTTTTTAGCCTTTTTTCGTTTTTCGTGCGTCAAGTACGATAGCTACAATTGAGAATACCAATGGAATCTCAATTTGAGTTGCTATGAAATAAATAGAGTGTTATAGTGGGTGACTGTACTAAATGCATAAAACGTTTGCATACTTTGAGTTGTGCGCTGTGTGACCAGTCATTCATAGAGGCGCTGTCGGTGACACCTTGGCATGGCATATGCTACTGGTGGCAGTGTTCTCACTAGTAGCCTATAGCGGCAGCACATGTATTTCGGTGCACAAGCTCATAACGCTTTCTCTTTGCAGTGCCCTGTTGACATATTCATCTGCCACGTCACTACTATGAAAATATAATCCTTTCAAATTCTGTTCGCTTTTATAATGGTCGGCGCGTTCCTAGTTTTCACGTTTTTTCTCATTTCGACCTGAAATTCTGCCTTTGATACACTCGTGAATAGCGCAAGGGGAGATTTATTGTCGTGTTCAGCTCTGCCGAACAAAGGCCCGGGGGGGGGGGGGGGTGTTTGTGAAGAGTGATGCAGACTATCGACGGCCCTAAACTGCCCAGAAAACGCTGAGAACGCGTCGATGTGATGAATGCTCTTTTTCAATGATCCATCGTAATTCAGCATTGATATCTACAAAAGTCGAATTCATAAAAAGGTGTTACCTGTAACTGTAATCCTTCAAAGTCCTTCACCTTTGACAGTTTACCAATATGATAGAGGCTTCTTTATAATAAATTTATGCATTAGCTCCACTCAATTTAGTCCACTTTGTACAACACCTTTGTACAAGATCACAACTTTGTTGAGCTGATCACAACTTGGAAATTTGCAGATTTATGTCGCATATCATACCTGTATCCTGCCTTCTAAAATCATTATACATTGTACTAAAACACTATAAAGACCAGGTACAAGTACCTGACATTTTGGGTCCAATAGTTCTAATGCAATTATGAATCATCATAATACAACTGATCAATTTCAAATAGGATGTGGATACAAAATCTGTATGAATTTCAATTTGCCTCCAGCAAATACAGGCAATTTATAAACGGCGGTTATTTAAGGCCATTTAACGCGGTTGAAGGGACAGTACGGGCCGTATTTATGAACGTTCCTTCAGTGTCTCTTGAGTCGAGGGACTCTTGACTCGAGGGACTCTTGACTCGATGAACTCTTGACTCGTGGGACTCTTGATTCGAGGGACTCTTGAGACGCCGATATGAATACATTACATTTCGAGAGTCTCTCGAGTGAAGAGACACTAAAGGAACGTTCATAAATACGGTCTTACGTTTCCAATCGCTAAAACCGAAGTATTTATCGCTAACCTGATCTACATAAACGTTATTGGTTGGACCTGCGTTAAAACAGCACTGTAACCGGTTTAGCGTTATAACTGGCTTTTTTGAAACCCTAGTTCTTTATACTAACTAAAACCTGGTACAGATATACTAAATAAATGCCAAGGAACATCTGATTACAGTAACTCCATAAATTATCAGACGTTTATCACCATTTATTCAATTTCCAATAGACATGCTATTCAAGTAGCTTATCAGGAGCTATATAAAAATATCAACTATCAGTCGTTCACCTCTATTTTTTCATTTTCTAGTGTGCATAATTTTCTAATAACCTATAAGGACCAATTATAAATATCAACATAAACTTATCAGGAGCTAGTATATCAACTATCAGTCGTCTATCACCATTTTCCAATAGACATGTTTTTCTAGTAGCCCATCAGAAGCTATATCATTGAAGCCGTAGGCCTATCTAGGTTTTGTTGCCATTTTTTAGCAGAAACGACCCGTTCATTTCAATCAAAGCCTGGCATCTGCCTAACGACGCCTTGAAAAACGGCCGCATTTATATTCGTATTAACGTGAGGGAGCCGAGCTTAGCTTTGACTTTCCAAGTCACGTCCTACGTATTCACTGAGCCTCACGCTCACTCAATCACTCTCCCTCACCCACTCTCTCTCTCGCAGACGGACGCCGTTCACCGGCCATCAGGAGTTGAACAAAATGGCTGTCCCCTGCTTGTGCCACATCGCTGCCACCAATAGATTCCACTCTAGAGTGGATCCGGCGGTACAACAAACATTACACGCCTTTCCCCCAAATCGTTCTTTCTTTCTCACACGAATTCTCTTTTCCATTGTTCTCTGATACATACAACTACATTGGAAACCAGAAGCCGAAATACCTTAGTGTACATGAGATCACTCTCAGCATACGTGCTCCTGCCCCTGCTGCTGCTACTCAGATACACTGGAAACAGTGTAACCCACTTTCTGCTGCAAAATGAATAACTCACCAGACTAGTGTGTGGTACTAGCTGCTGGCTGCTGGCCCCTTCTTCCCTAAACGTCAAGTCCATAAATCATGTGCCGCTATTACTTGAACGGATGCCCTAAGAATGGAAAAACAGTCGCCTCCGAATATAAAATAACGGCTTTGTCCTCGTAATGTGGATATAAATTTGATTCGCCTCCGGCTGTTATCAGAAAATCGCTAAAAGATCACTCGCCCACCGTGTCTGCTAGCTTTTTGCTTTTTTAAATAAATTCATTCCTGAAATTGACATTCGTTTGAATTTCCATTGGAATACTGTCTTGAAAACATTTAAAGAAACATGAATCTAATTTCAATGTTACAACAAACATAAAAGCATTAATCACATCACAAAAATTCATATCAATCAACCATCATTGCATTTATGTAGCCATTATTAAGGAGTTAGAATTGGATTGATATTTTTTTATTGCGGACGATGCCCACATGAGTCTGGGGGCTTTTGCGTGGGTAATAAGGCGAATTGGTGAATGATGAGAAACATCCATGGCTGAATGAGATTCGAACCCAAGTCTGCAGGAAACAAAGCCAGCTAGAGCCTTATCTTATTATCACAGGCAAGCAATTCCACCAACTGCGCTACTAGAACCGCCAAATTGATGTATTGATGTATCATATACAGTAAGATACATATCTTGGTGTGTAAACCATCATCTCTTTTGCAATAATCACTGAGTTCTTACATGCCTTCTGTTCAAATTAATAACAAAATGTATTATCGAGTCTTGGTTAGGTCTCATTAAAAGTTAGGTTCAACAAATTTAAATTCCCTAGATTATCTTATGATTAATGGACAGAGCATAAAAATTGACAATGAACTTAAAAAGTGTATTCTTATTCATATTTATTTATTTATTGAACAATCACTAGAAATTGAAACAAAAGTGTGCTGCAGTACTTTTATTATATATTCCGAAATATTTCTTCATGATGGAAACTTCATGAAACCAAAGGGAAGTCTTATGAAAAAATCAAAAATGTGTTTTAAGTCAGTTCAATATGAATAATCCAGAATATGAATTCCAAAAATATCATTAGGGTCCTTTTCTAGTTGAACTCAATCAGCTCTTTTCTGGCGTCTGTTGAAAAATAAAAAAAGGATCAATCCACGGTAGTTTTAGCTGTAGCTTATCTCCACCTGTGATCTACTTCCTTGACTGCATTGCATGCTGTTGTTTTCCTTCACCCTTCAGGATTGCTACGCTGAAAACTTCACCAACAAAATTTGCTTGCTCATGAAGTTCTCAATCTGTTCAGTTTTTTCTGTACTCTCAAATTTCTAAACGATAGATACATCATTTGGATGCAAAACCACTTGAAATTTGTCTATCTCTCCCTTGGTAACTCACTTCTGCAACTTCTTACTCTAACCTACCCTATCTTAAATGGCTCTCTTTCCAAATATAGGACAATACAGCGTTTCTACAATAAATCACTCAATTAAAAATCACTCAGATTTCCTAAAAATATTTTATTTTCGTCATATTTGTTTTACAATCTACAGGAATTATTTCTTTGGTTGTGAGTGAAATGAATTTCTTAGCATAATTCTACTCCCAAAATATTATTTCTTGCTATTTGATTCAATTCAACCTACAATAAAATATAAATGTATTCAGAATAATGGAATGCAAGCCTTCTTTTCAAATTCATGACAAGTGATTATTTTGGAGTCCTAATTAGTACTCTATTTTGAATTTAATAAATTCCCTTATAACTCTTATAACTCTTGAAAAATGAATTGGCAAATAGAAATTTCCTTATAACAAGATATAACTATAAAAACATGAATTGGTAATCTTAATACTAATTATTAGATGAAGAATTGTGTCTTATTTTACAATAATCTGTTCTCAACATCTTTCGAGTCAACAAATTATTGTTTCTTTGTGTGTAAACCAACATAAGTGAATTCGAATTTCTGTTCATTTGTCTCTCATTTTACTAAGTATGGCTGTGTTATGTTAAGAATTAAATAGAATTTCATCTACTTATTCGAACCTTTTATTTTTAAACAATACTGTTTAAAAATAAAAGGTTAAATGAAGGAATATTTAATATTTGAAGTTAAACGAAGCTTTGTTTCACATTGGTTGTATTATTGACAATGAAATGACTTTCAATTTGTTCTGTTCATGATGAGGGATCTAAACATTTCAGTGTAGTATTATTCAAACACATATTCAATTTATTCTCACCTATATTATACATAAATAATATCAATCAATAATCAATAGTCATCTTACGGTGGTTAAATTTAATTTTCCTTCGTGCAACTGGCCTCCATAGATGAGAGCTGATTTTTCTTTCTCTTTTTTTGTAATTCTTTCTCTCTCATTAAGTCTTCTGAATGTGTCATAATTATTGGTTCAAGTTTTAATAATCACATACAGAAAGTAGCAGCTATCATGCCAAACAGCTTTTGATATTTAATTTATAGAATGAAACCTTCTTACCAATTTTTTTTCTGTATCATAAAAATGATATGCAGTCCTGAAATTATTTTAATCATCCATAGTGCTTTCACATTGAACGATTTCAGACAAGTAACGAATAGACAGGGTTGAGTACTCTTGAAGCACTCATTAACATCGATAGGATTCTATTAATATCGATTGCATTGTTGAATTGGATTTGCAATCAACTAATGGAGTGTACGCTATAAAACGAATAGAATTGGTTTTTCGTGGTCTCATCTTTTGTTCTTTGCGTTGACATGCAATGACACAAAATTGAGTTTATCTTTAGCTTTTTCGTGGCTTCTACTCGTTTATTATTTTATACTAACCACCAGGTCATATTTTTCAATAATAGCTGATTTTTTCGTGTTTTTAATTATTAATTACGGGACAACTAAGTAGTAAATAGGACCCCACATTTTCTTTAATAGGGGTAAAATTTATATTCACATCTAATATACTACTTTTTTAATAATTAACTTTTTTAAATTATCTATCGTATTAGTTTTGTCTTATTCTTTCTTCAAGCATAGCATTTGTGTCTGTTATGTTCTATGAGATGTATGCCCACGAGCTTTGTTGATTGAGAAATTACATGTGTGAAGAGGCTTTTCTCAATTGGCTGCTGTTCATCGGACAAGGCTGTCATCGTGGGATGGAGGAGTGGAGGAGGAGAATGATGAGGAGGAGGAGGAGGAGGAGGAGCAGAGACCTGAGGAGCTGCTGGTTGGAGAGAGAAAAGCCTTGGAGCCGTGCATTTTCCAATGAGCACAGCTCCAGCTATATTTTGTTGAACTCAAACACTAATGCTTATATGGTTGAAGAAATATCAGGGAATACCATGACTTGTATTGTTTTTGTAAAATATGTATAGTATCAATTTGTTAATCCAGGATGTTATAGAAATAAGTATCATCTACGATTTTGAACCGTCTATTAGTTTCTCGTTAATGCACTTATAATTTCGATTATATGTATTTGATTCTGTGAATTATTGTTCATGGTTTATGGTATTATTAGAAATGTATTTACCGTGTTCTACGGACCAGATGTACGGTTAATGAACGTGGAATGATCGGTTTTTTAACAGTTAAATTGATATCCAGTTTTAGTATTAGATTAGAATTATTAATTGAATAAATTTAAAAAATGTAAATTATCGTGCTAATTTCGTAACAGAGATCTAAAATGTGTAGCGTAAATATATAATGCTATAAATCCTTTTTACAAGTAGGTTTCTTTTTCAAATTTTATTGAACTTTGTAGAATCACAATTTATAATTAATCTCAGTTATTTATAAAGTTTGAATAATGAAAATGGTTTATTTATAAATTATTAAGTAGAGTCTTTAAATAATCTACATCTACTTTTAGAAGATTGTAAAATTACATTTTGAAAATTGAAATAATATTCTATTATTAAACGTGTTCAATCCACAGGATTCCTCTTATGTTCAATAACTTGATAACTGGTCGATTTAAGCAAAATAATCATAGAATGTATTTAATTATTCGCCTACTATAATTAACTGTATTATTGAACTCATATTTTACTATTTATATTATTTTATTTTTAATTTATTTTTTAATTTATTTTTAATTTAATTTTTTATTTTATTTAATATTATTTTACTATTCATATTTTATTATTGAATGTATTTAATTATTCGCCTACTATAATTATTAACTGTATTATTGAACTCATATTTTACTCATTAGTAGCAAATTGTAAGTGGAAATAATTATTTAATTTTTCTTGGTCTGGTATATTCATTTAGGCCGGCCTTCCACTATTTATATTTTTGTGGCCAAACTACACGAACTTTTTATGGCCCTCAACTGTTAATCATGTATAAAATGGCGTTTTTATTTATTAGTTTGGTAACAAAAGAGACTGCTCAGTTTGCAGTGGAATACCGTTTATAAACTGTCGTGCTTGGAGGTATTTGCAAGTAATACAATGATAGAAATTTTGTTTAAATGTTCAAATTTGTTTGTTATTACATTTCTCGTACACTTTATTTTCAACCTAAATGTAAACATTCAGCACAAAATTAAATATCCGGTTCTTCAAAACATGTATATCTCGTGTAGGTTTTCGTCTTGCATTTTTCGAAAATTAATGAAATACCGTACCGCAAAAGTATGGAGATCTTGGATTACAATTTCAGTTTGTATTCTTACGTTATGATACCGAAAAGAGCTGATTACGACGTAAAGTCGGTACATTTCAATTTTCTTGAAATTAGGTTAGCTCAGTTGCGACAAGAAATGAACGCCATGACTGTTGACTCCCTTCCCACTCAACCCCTCCCTCTTGCACCCCCATCATCCTCTCTTCCCCATGCACCAGCAGTTTTCAGTTTGCATGCAATATTTTTGTCTCTTTTATAATTCTATTGTACCAATCTTTCCGTATACTTGAATCGTTATTTCCGTCTTATCATAGCATTTTATTAGACTTTATAGAACTATCAATTCTAATCACAAAACGTTTTTTCTTCGAGAAAACTGTTACTACTTGCATAGAAAGATTTTCTCCCACTCATTTGCAAATATGAATTTAATTCTCGGTCAACCTTGTCATAATTGGTATTATTTATCGTTGTGGCTTTGAGCATTGTGAATTCAATGGTCTGTTCAATTCAGAAATAACTCTAGAATTTTATTATTATTGTTAAAGTAGTGGGATTATTATTTTTTATCGAAATATTATACGATGGCGTACCACGCGCCCACTGTATAACTGATTGCTTGTTTCTCAATTGGAGGTTGAAATTGATTAACAATTTTTAATTCTATTAGCTTAATGCAATGATTCATAGGACCATGATTTTGTGTAAACCTTTACACAAATATAGTACAGCGTTCAGCCAAAGATTTAAACGAAACCATGGTCCTATGACCTGATTAATTGAATTAAACCTCTTGAATGATTTCAATTGTGAAAAGATTCGATCCAAATTGTGTAGGTTCAACTCATCAATCATCATTATCCAACTCATTACCCACCCAAATGTCTCAGACCTATGTGGGTTTCATACTATGAAAAAAAGAAGAAAAATTATCAAGATTGTTTCTACGGAACTCGGAAGTAGTTCCATTATCATAGTTTAAAAGTAATTTTATTCCAATCCATTGATTTTGTTATTTATTTTTCAAAGTAATAATCTTAATATTTGACATCTCCTTAGCAAAACAAACTTTTGTACTTAGTTACAATGAATAACTGGCAAAGCATTTATAGCGTGTGTTTTCACAACCAACACCGTCATCTTCACCTCCCATTTAATTTCCCCCTCATTCTTTAGAATTCATTCTTCATTTCTACTCCCCCCAGCGCACGCACGCGCACATACGCAAACACGCACATACGCACATGCACACCCGAACCTTTTTTCCGGTGTATTAAATATTGTGCTGCAAACTTGTACAACGCATTCGTCTGTGTGGCCCTCATTTTTCATCTATTATGTCTCTTTTTCGTGTTAAATTTGCCACTCTTTCATAAATGTCTCTCCTCAATTCTATGTACGAAATACCTTGGCATCCTACTTTTGATAAATTGTTGCTTTTATTGAGCTGCGTCTAGTGTGGACCGTCGGATCCGTCACCCTCTTTCCTTTCTTACTTTCCAGAATTTGTCTCTCTCTTACGGGTAGCACATTCTATGTTCTCTCTCACTCACTGTATCTTTCACCCCCTCTTACCCTATCACCCTTTCCCTTCCTCATTCCCTTAGCATCGCTTTCCCACAACAAATTTCCATATTATTTCTCCTCAATCAAACTTCTCTCTTTTTCACAATTTCTGTCCCTTTCCCTCTTTCTCCATACTGCACCTTTCCCCTTCTATATCTGCATGTTTATATATATTTTTTCATTTCTTCATCTCTCTTTTTTTTTATAAATTATCGTAAAGATTTTTTATATTAATTTTATTACAACTTCATTGCTTTTCCTGTCTTGGTATTTTTTGTTGACTCAGATAAATAAGTAAGTTAAACTTTGTATAAATTTCATTCTTTTATTAGAAAAAATTACAATAAATGCAAATACAGTATTTTACTCATTAGTCCTCTCTGTTCACTTTGTCTCAACAAAGTCTAATCTTGCCAACATAACTACCTCTCACTCTCATACTCCCTCCCTCCCTCAACCCCCCCCTCTCTCACTCTCTCTCTCTCTCTCTCTCTCTCTCTCTCTCTCTCTCTCTCTCTCTCTCTCTCTCTCTCTATCTATCTATCTATCTATCTATCTATCTATCTATCTATCTATCTGTCTATTTATCTATCTACAAGACCAACACCACTCTGGTTAACCATTTTATTCTTCTTCTACTCCATCTTATTTTTATCTTACTGGTTAAATGTCAAGAATGGACGAATCTTTGTCCAAACTTCGCCATTTCATGTAATTGCATCACTTAGATTGTCATCACCATAGTTAATATCATTAAGATCATACAAATGAGATCATTGTACATAATATCTTGCACTATAAAAATAGCATTATCTGAGTTTAGTATTGTATCTATGTGATGTTGATAATTTTGTTTGTAACCATTCATATGCATTATTTGTAAGTTTGCATGGATAAAAAAAGATAATCTAATCTAATCTCCTAGGGTTGAGTGGTAGAGAGAACCAAGAGTCGTAACTCCGCCATTAAAAGCAATTAATCAATCTCTCTCGTGTTTTACCCTGTCAACAGACTCACAGCTGATATTTCTAGACTATTATATATATAAATTAAATATATACAATTATATAATTATAATTATAGACAATTAAATATCATTTCTTGTAGGTGTCCCGTGTAGAAGAACGCGTCATTTCGTTGCTCATTCATGAAAAATAATCATAGTTTAGTTATCTTACCGGTCACCATGTGCAAATATATTATTTTCCTACGTGTTCCTATAGACGTGCTATGTCCACGCTATCAACATCCACTTGAACGGTGATTCGTTCCATTCTTGATCGCTGGAAGTGTACACTACAACATGTGCACACGTGTACTTTACACGTGTGTACACTCAGCGTGTATTGTACACGCTGAACGTGTACGGGTAGTGTGTGCATTCAGAATTCGTGGGATCCGTTCAGATGAGCGGCTTCGCTCAACAGGTGGGATCGGGAACACTGCCCACCACACCCCACCATTTCAATAGCGTCTACTCGCACATATATATATATATATATATATATACACACACACACACACACACACACGCGCGCACACACCCTGCAGAGAACGTTGAATTCAACAACCACATCTATCGTACAAACTGCCTTCTTTGTCACCGATGCTTCCATTCAAATCAATTCAAAAAAGTCCGCATAATGATTATAAGCAGTCTCTTATAATACCTTAAAGCCTTTTTATAATACTGTATCCCATGAATTGCTATTATATGGTAGAGTGCCATTGTTTATTATGAGCCCCATTAGGAACATTCGAGTATACTTGACTGAATATTCTATTTTGTTCATTTTACCTTGTGGAATTATTTTTAAAAGAAACCTACTCTTCTAATCTTACGTAATTTTCTCTCTGCTGCTACAAAAAAGTATTTTTTTTTTAATGATTGATTACGTCCATCTTGTCGGGTCACTTGACAATTTTCTTCTATTTAATTATAATTTTTAATTGTAAGTTTGGAGATTTAAACGTGTTCATGGATAAGGATACGATTATTTATTTCTGTGATATTTGTTTGTTGCTTAAAGCATACGTCAATGTACGTATTTATTGAATTAAATCATGTTATCAGATATTTAATATTTTGATGGCAACTCCCATATAGGCTATTCTCGGGAGTGCCTACTTTCTCAATGAATATCACAATGTATTTCTTTTGTACTACTTGTGTATGTTGAAGATTGTTGTTTATTGGGAAATAAAATTATTTATTTAATTTTTTTTATTTATTGTTCTAGTTATTGCACTCATTTTTTACAAGTTATATTTTACTTGCAAATTCCTTCAATCAGCTCTTGGGTGTTGTTCTAAATGAAAATTACCTGAAGGAATTGATCTCCAGGTATCAAAATTAAATTTATTGATCCAAGTTGGCAAATCCATTTTAGTACTACTCGTAAATCCTCCAGGTTTTGTCCCTTTTTATTATTGGCCTAGGGCATGACAGTTTCAATAATGTTCCAAATTCATAATGTAAGAATATGTTGGCTAAAAATGTTTCAGTGGGCTGAATCATGGCATCATGAAAATTCTCATTTTAATTTAACATTTGATACTCACTCAGTAATAGTATAAAACCCTTTCAAAATCGAAGAAAAATTTAGAAAAAATATTAATGCATGAATAAAATTATAACATTTACGAACATAATCATGTTTGTGGAAGGGCTTAATTAAATTTCGTTTGATTTTTAATGTTTATTTCCACTTCAACAATTATTATCGAATTTGATCACGTATTTTATAAGTGAATAAGTCAATAAAATTTATGTATATTTATAATTCAATTAATGTATATAATTAAGTTAATGTAACCATACTTGAGGCTGGGATTGAAAACTTTTCTTGTAATGCTCTCCTCGGTCCTGCAATTTATGTTTTTCAATGTTCATACAATCTATTTTCAGGCTTTTCTTACGGGAAATAAATCAGAGTATACTACATCATGTTGCTAGTGTATTAAGGTTTGATAACATGGAGAATACAGACAGTTGTTTGATCAAAAGGTAAACATTAGGTGCAGATTAATATATACGGAGACTTTTGAAACGTTCCGGTTGTATTAACGATTATGCGAAAATGCTCGATCGATTTTAGAAATCATGTGACTTATTGTGACGGCTAGGATGGCGAGTGATTGTCGAAAAATACGCGATGACGAGTGGTCGTATGTTGTTTGTGTGCGAGGATTTTGATAGAGGGCGATTCTAGCCGCCTGAAAGTGAATTCGACATGGAAGAAAGGCTGCTGTTGTATTTGTTATTATATCGACAACTTGCTGTGATATTGTTGTAGAAATGTTTTAAGTAATTGTTACATAGTCGTAATGTTAGTTGAGCTTCATGAACTGCTTGAAAATCGGCCACATTGTTATGGACAAATAGATGATAGCTTTAATTGTAAGTAAATCTAGTCAAATTTCACTCACTTAGCCACTGATTTAGGTGGATTGGACCCATGATGGTGGAAGGCATCGCTGTACGCGGACTCTTCTTAACTACTGTAGTGCTGGTGGCCTATACGACTCCTGTTCATTCGGATGGTGAGTGACAGTACACTTTACATTCATTGCATGTCTAGTCGTAGGAGATTGCATGATATGTTCAATTGAAAATTCCAACAATACTGCAGAGGGTTGTTTTTGTTTGATAATTGTAATTAAAAGCTCTTATTGTTTTGGGTATTGCCTAATGGAACTTACAAATTTGTCTGCTTCCATGTCCCGTCAAAGTCGTTCGCTTTTGATTCTTATCGAATAGAATTATTATTTACAATTCCAATGAAGTCTTTAGTCAGGTAAACACTGACATCTCATCAGTTTATGATAGTGACAATAATTTTAAGTCTTTGGTGAGATAAACATGAGAAAAACTCATCACTTTACACATGTTGGCAATAATTTGTAGTCTAATTTGAAGTCTTTGGTTAAAGAAGCATTAAAAAATTCATCAGTTACTTGTAGTGGCAATTTATCAAGGCTCATGCCGTTCTATTTGCTCTCAATTGCTGAAACAAATTATTAATAATGAAGTGTCAGTGTGGGATCATTTTCATAAATTCAACGTAATTCTAAAGTCGGAATGGCATTTTTCCTTCAAATATTTATATGTTTGAAATTTACCTGTTCTTTTTCGTTACTTCCATAACTTAATTATTTCATGCATACCCATTAGAAATCATGAACCCTTATACAGTATTTTATTTTGTAGAATTCTACTTCAATGATAAATGTAAATATATTATTTACTTGCGTATGTCTTAATTAAAACACATCTTCTTACATCATTGTTCTAATAGTTTTAAAATGTTGTAGACCATGTATGACAAGGAAACTGAAAAATAACGTATTCAATTTATTTTCAGAAAAGCTTTTGGCTCATTAGAACTCGAAATTGATAAATTGTAATTAAAGAGATCGAATTAATATTGAAAACATAATTATTATCGATAGTGAAAGCGGTGTAAAAATTAAAATTGTCGTATCTCTAAACACTAAGAATATACAATAAAAATGACCGAAAATTAGGGTCCATATTTGTAATACAATGTGTAAAGAATCAATATTGAATTTATTTTCAAGAAACCCTCTGCTAAGCATTGTTGGAATCTGGTTGAATATTTTTAATTGTCTTCGTTTCAGAGTACAAAATTCTGCTCAGAACAAATTATTTCCATGATGTCTAGTTCTGAATTCGAATACTATAGACTAGACTTGCGATTTCTCAATAGAGAAATGGCAGTAATTTGTGGGGGGGGGGATGGAAAAAGTTCAAGGTTGGTATCAAATTGTAGTAAATAGCTTTAGGGTATACCTTTTTGTAATGTACAGTACAGTAATAGTACAGTAATATTATGATCCATTTGTCTAATTTTCTATGTTTGATTCCAAGTCAATTATTCATGCGCTAATTACAAAATTACACAGCTCTAGCTCTATAATGTTGCACTCCGAATTACTAATTCAGTCGCTTAGAACACGGAGAATTGTCTTCAAGACTATAGTAGTTTATTGTGTAACTCCAAATGACTAATTCAAGCGGGAGAATATTTGAAAATTGTTATTCTCCAAGTGAACATAGATGTTCTATTCACTTTTTTAAATTATATAAATGAATAAGTTGCAGGTTACCAACCTGTGTGGTCCAAATATTAGAATATTTCTTCTATTGATAAAATAGGAAGATTGACATAGTATGAAACTGAAGTGATATAATTTAAGTATGAAGCTCGCCTCCTGGGTGTTATCAATTGGGTGTAGGCCTACCATGTTTAAATTAGCTGACAACGGTGTTCAGACAAGGTAACGGCTTTCCTGACCTCGCAATACTCTATCAAACTAAATCTGTTAGTTTAATTAACTTTTAAAATAATTTTACTTGTTACCTTACGAAAAATAAATTTGCAGTCAGTGATGTTTAAAACATAAAATATTGAAATAGTACAACGAACCTTCTTCTAATGTGCTTTCTTATTCCAAAATGAATTTAAAAATATTGAATAGTCGGAGTTCCTTTAATATGTTTATACAGGTTTAGACAATGTCCAAGACACATGTTTAAACTCTTTCTAGAACTATCTAACCTTGGTTCAAATTATTTCCTTGGAATTAAAAATATTATTGAATTAGAGTTCCGGTAATAAAGGTTTAGACAATCTCCAAGACACATGTTTAAACGCTTTCCAAAACTATGTAACCTTGTTCAAACATATATTGGGAAGTGATAGCCGAGTGCCGTAGCAGGTATCTGTTCGATCAGAGATAAGCTACGGAACTCCTGGGCGCTCTATGTAAGGGTGACCGATTGGATTGGCCAGCAAAACGACTCTGTTCTCTGCTGTAAAACCTCTTCCCGGTGGTTCGGAACCCACCTAAAACTGTAGATCCCACTCATCAATCACCATCATCCAATTCATTACCCACGCACAAGTCTCAGACCTATGTGAGCTTCATCCTCCAGAAAAATATCAAATTATAATGCAATTTTTTGGTAGTGCTCTAACATCAATTGAAAGTCCTGTACATTGTGTTTCACACAGAGAACATAATTCCAGCAATCGACAACAAGCGCTTTCCGGGTCGCATTCCAGGCTAGCAAATGCATGCGAGCTCTGTACGCGCGGTATCGTAATTGTGGCGTGAATTTTTCATGAATTCATTCTCGAACGACACGATACACACGAAGTCGTCGGCGGCGGACGTCGTCGCGTGAGTGAGTGCTCTGTTTGCTTTTTCTGCGTTCGTTGGACGCTTTTTCTTAGACCGTTCGATTGCGCTAGAATCATTCTCCTCCTCCTCCCCCCCCCTACACATTTGTTACCACCCCTCCCACCCATCGAAAATCACTTATCTTTACATCGATCCAATAACCTCTCTGTAGCTGAGTGTCGTCCATTATGGAATTCCGTAAAAATGCTGTCGTGTGGTCACGAATCAATCCGGCTTTCCATTGAACAGAAGGGTAAACAATTTTATGTCTTTGAAAACCTCATAGACAGTTTTCCGTTCTATTTGAACTAAATTCACCATGTTGGGCTATTTTCATTTTCATTTACTGTTGACTAATCTATCAATCATCTGTTGACAGTCATCAGTAGTCGTTGAATTATTGCTGTGTTGACTATGTGATGCCTTTGATAAAGAATATGTCATACATTTTTTGTGTTTTTGGAGGGAAATAAGGAGGAGAGAAGGAGGGAAATAAAGAGAAGAGAAGGATGGAAATAAAGAGAAGTGAAGGAGGGAAAAAGAGGAGAGAAGGAGGGAAATTAAGAGGATAGAAAAGGAGGGAAATGAAGAGGATAGGAGGGAAATGAAGAGGATAGAAGGAGGGAAATGAAGAGGATAGAAGGAGGGAAATAAAGAGAAGAGAAGGAGGGAAAAGAGTAGAGAAGGAGGGAAATAAAGGGGAGAGGAGGAGGAAAAAAGAGTAGAGAAGGAGGGAAAAAGAGGAGAGGAGAGAAGGAGGGAAATAAATAGGAGAGGAGGAGGGAAATAAATAGGAGAGGAGGGAAAAAGAGGAGAGAAGGAGGGAAATAAAGAGGAGAGAAGAAGGGAGAAAGAGAAGAGAAGGAGGGATTTAAAGAGGAGAGGAGGGAAATGAAGAGGAGAGGAGGGAAATGAGAGGAAAGTAGGAGGGAAATAAAGAGGAGAGGAGGAGGAACATAATCTTCCCTAAGTGCAACCAATTTAGACTGAAAATAGAGGTTGAAATATTAAAGTTAAATCACTCAAATCACTAACTATTCACTGTAAAATCACTTCCCGGTGGTTCGAAACCCACCTAAAACTGTAGGTCCATCTCATCAATCACCATCATCCAATTCATCACCCACGCACAGGTCTCAGACCTATGTGGGCTTCATCCTCCGAAAAAGAAAGAAGTTTGTCATTAATCGGTGTTTTATTCCTGTAGTTAATTAAGGGCCTTATTCATGAGTTTCTCTTGACTTACAATTGCCAATAGAGTCAAGAGACACTGAAGGTTCTGTTATAAATACGGAAAATACGAGTTTTTATCCAGAGTTTTTTATGAGAGTTCTATTTTTTGCACAGTATCGACTGTCCACCTTCTCAGATAACCTAGGATGTATTATTTATTTTACACCTCTCTTTTGAAGATCCCAAACTATAAGATTGAACCACTTTTTGGCAGCGTGAGAATTTTCTTGTATGAAAGTCATGTAATACTTATGAATTGTCGAGTTGGATAGACAGAATAGTGTTTTGCTTGGAGGTGAAAAGTTCGGTGACCAAAAAATTGAGATGAAAGAAGCGCGCAAAGGGTTTCTTTTTATTTTTTGCCGAGAAGTTGACTCTCAAGCTGGAATAGATAGGCACGGTCGAAGTTCTTGCGATGGAGTAGATGTTGGCTGAATTTCCCACAAAATTGAACGGCTCCCCCATAAAATAACCTTTGTATACACAGCAAGATTGTGCTGCGGGATTGTGTAGGTGTGTGTGCGTGTGTGTGTTAGAATTTTGCACGTGTTTTGAATGAGAAGACAACCTAGCGGTGGCTGTGCGTAATCTCGCGTAAGTGTGTCAGCTAGAAGTAAACTTGGCATTCTTTACTCGCATCGCTTTGGTTCCAGACTCTATTAGAAATTGATATTTTTATAACTGAACGTATGATTAAATTTCCTGCTCTTTCTCTTTCTTTTTGGTCTACAACTTTCGCACAACTGAAAAAGCACACACACGTAAAGCCCAAGTTCGCAAATGTTCTCTTATTGCAGGGTTCCTTTTCATCTAACTTCCTGTTAGAGAGTGGTTTACGGAAATACAGTAGCCTGAAAGAACTGGAAGGGAATGCGTACTCACATAAAAACCCTTTCCTAGCACACCAACTTGCTGTGTATTCCGTTGGTCTTGAATTTACTCTTTCTCTATTTGGATTATATAACTCATTCGTTCGTTGGAAATCTGTGTTTTAGTTTTGATCGATATGAACACTTTTGATCATTTAGATATTCTACATTGATAAAAACTCACCGTCATCTTATTTCATTGAGCTGGTCAAATGTTTACAATGTGCTTCTATCTAATAAATCCAAATTGTGAGAAAAAGAATTCTCAGTTTTTAAGATTTGATTACTCTTCTCTCACTTTACACAATATTTGATAATGAAATTCATACAAATAACTCAATCCATATGAATAACACTAGATTCTAAATGAGCTACATACAATATATTCTCATTAATAACAGTTACAGTAATTCTTACAATAACAACAGTGATAGGTAACAGTTATCTTTCATGGAATAGTTCAGTCCAGACAATAGGACTTTCCACTAAGCCATGTCCTTTCAGAATTTTGATATTATTTTAATCATATTATGTAATTGTTGAAAACACTCTACTGGTGAATGTAACACTACTTATTCGTGTGATAGTTATTTCGCATTGTTGTAATGTTTCCTCAGACACGGTTGGAGGTCTTGTGCAACCTGAGTAGGTCTGAGGAAGCATTACAACAATGCGAAATAACTAGCACACGAATAAGTAAGTGTTAGATTTACTAGTAGAGTATTTTCAACAGTTTTATCTGTTTGAATATCAAGTGAAAAGTAATATGGAACTACAAAATCAATTTTATTAAATTTTAAAAGTGAATACTTTGGTCTAGCAGGGAAGTCAGAAGAATGTGTATACTCCACCAAAAGGTCATTCTACGACCTTTTATTCTTCCTCATTTGCCTATGGTAATATCAATTATATTACCCTAATTTCCTGTATGATTCAAGAAAATCTTCCTATCCCAAATGCCAAGAAATGCATGGGAACAATCATCTATTTGGCTTCAGTTTTCGCGTCTCAATTCAATACGTCTTATAGCGTAGTGCCCTTTTGTGTTCATTGTAGATCAGGAATGAAATATGTGGATTCACAATGTCGCAGGAGTAGGCTGAACAGGTTTATTGTAGAAATGTCACATATCTCGATAGAATCCCATGAAAATCCAATAAGTCTCCATTCTTTGACAGCTCGTGAAACATTGACAAACGTAGCAGCTGCATTGTCAGGTGTTGAATCTTTTCTGCGAATTTTCTATTAGAGTAAGCTCAACTCGTCAGCTTTCGCCCTACGTATGGACTTCTATCACATCACGTTTCCAAAAATCATAAATAGTTTTGATTCACTTGCAATATGTTGTCAATGTTGACCGTATGTAAACGTCTTTTTATTGTCATTAATGAATATCGAAGAAGGCTTATGTTGTCCATGGGACTTCAATTATTAAGTGTGCGCAGGGGCTTTGGTTATAATTTTTGTTTGAAGTCTCGTTTATTGAATGTTTTAAGATATTAAAATGTTATCTATTGTCATGAGAATTTTTTTCTCCATCAATTCTGTTGTAAAATGGGGTCTCATAGTTGAAATTTTTCGTTTTTTGGGGGGGCAATTGTTCTACCTACAAGTTTAATACCTTAATAAAATGCAATATACGAAACTTCTAACAAAAATAATGACCGAACCCCTACGAAACACCTTAAAACACGAGAGACTATAGTTTTGACTGTTATGTCATTTTCAATATCAATAAACGTTTCTCAGTTTACAGTTTATGATTCAGTTTATTGAAATTGAGAATGATGTAACAGTTGAAAATATAGTCACTTTAAACTTCAGCCTTACATGTTATAATAATCAAAGTAATTTGTACAAAACTAGTCATATTCATTATGTATAACTACCACAATATCACCATCACCAAGAGGATCAATTTTCAATGTTGACAATAATGCAATGAGCTTGGGTCAGATTTTTGTAATAGCACCTGTTTGGTCCATTCAGTTGACAGTTGATTGTTGGCGATTTTTTATGTGTTTAATAATCAAATTTGTTTTTTAATTGTTTAATGTTTTTTTTTTTTCAAACAATCAAGGATGAAGCCCACATAGGTCTGAGACCTGTGCGTGCGTAATGAACTGGATTAAGGTGATTAATGAGCTGAACCTACAATTTTAGGTTGGTTCCGAACCACCGGGAAGTAATTTTACAGCAGAGAATAGTTTTTTGCTGGCCAATACAATTAGAATGGACCCTCACAAAGAGGGTCCAGGAGTTCGTTGCTTGTCTTCATCTGACGAACAGATACCTGCTACGGCTCGGCTGTCACTTTCCTGTAATGAGTTATGTTGACTATTGGTGGGTTTAAGTCAATTAAAAGTCTCTTGGAGATTTGTAGGCAACTTGTTTTTTGTCTCAAACAAAAGAGAAATAAAATATTGTCACTTTGGAGTATGGAAATTCATGAAGATCTGGATTCTTAATGAATCCATCATCCATTCATTTAGTGAAATTCAGTCTTTTGCATATCTGGATCTTTTCCTATTGAGAGCGTCTTTTGCATTGTATCTGGGGCCAACCGAGATAAGCGCGGGAAATGGATTTGGTGTAAGATGAAGTAAAACAATGCCGGGTGGAGTTAAGGGAAACAAAGACCCTAATTATGACTTCGTTTTTCTCTATTTTGGTCGTGCCCAAACCTCCTCCTCCTCCTCCTCCTCCTCCTCCTCCTCCTCCTCCTCCTCCTCCTCCTCCTCCTCCTCCACCTCCTCCTCCTCCCACAGGCTCAGACATTTTGCTCTTTCTGTCATTCATAAATTGAATTGCTATTCCTGTCAACAGTCCAGGAACAAAATCCCAACTTAATTATTTTTCAGTTCTCTTAAAAAATTTCCCCCTAACCTTCAATGCTTTCTTTTATGCTTTTTCCTATTATAAAAACTACTTTCGATTATTGGTAACAACTGATTTCATCATCTAGTCTAAACTCCCCCAATAATGTGACGATTGTTGAACTTTGAATATCCTTGTTATTAATGATCCACAGAACTAAGTTTGCAGAATACCAATTCAATTATCGCAAAAATAACATACGTACAAATTCAGAAAGATTCCAAAAAACTCGGAAATTATAATGAATATAAAATTAAACCAGGTCATGTATAGCCTACTTTACATTATAAGTTCACATTTAAATATTTAAAAGCTCACAATATTATCAGACACTACATCAAAAGTTAAAACTTGATATTTTAATATTTACTCATTTTAATATTTAATAGTTCACAATATTATCAGACACCACCAACAAAATTGAAACTTACTCGTAGGTGGAAGCAATTCGTAAGCTATGGTGATTGAATATCAAATTGTGGAAGATCAACTTCATAGATCGATGAGTTTGTAGCCTTCTGATGGATTCAACCAATAAAACGTGAGAGGTTGTGAAGGTGCGACCTGATAACTCTAACACCATACCTGAACCAGCCAGGACACACGGCATTATTATCATTATTATTAATATTATTATTTGGAATTCCGGTTCATTTTTTGGATTTTTCCTTTTTTTGCCCACCAAATTTTCATTTTCTGTAAAAATTCAGCTTCTCTGTCTTTGCTCCATTTAGTTCCGGTTCTTGGAGCTATCATCTCTGGTTTAACCTCCCATTTTTCAACTTACATTCTAAATTTTCTCCTTGAATTTTGTCCAATTATAAATCTATTTGAACATTTTTCATCCATTCTACCCCATTGGCAAGTGATAATATTCTTCCTTTTGTAAGGCTGTGGTCTGGGAGTCTCATTATATGGCCATAAAATTGTTTTCCTTAAGTCTAAAGTACTTTTTCTCATGAAGAGCTTATTATAATGAAGTTGTTTATTTATTGCTATTTATTTAAAGTTGTTTCCTTAAGTAGTGGGTTAGTTATAAGCTGAATAAATCTCAAGATTTCGTAATCAATCTTCAAGTTGATTGTGGGAATCGGACAAGCATTTGAATACAGAATATTCACGGAAGTGAAACATCTGCCGAGTTCAATTTGCTTCACGTAGAATACATATACCGAGCGTTCTGTTTATGTCTACAGTATATAAGCTTATGGTAAGATCTGATGAAGACAGAGACAATATCTGAGTCGAAACTCCACCTACATCGCATACAGCTACATATATGAACAGTTACAAGGTTGTAAGGATTTAGAATAGTTGTACAGCGTCCTGTTGCTTGTGCTACATGCATCTTCCATTTGTCTCGTCGTTGTGATTTATGCGATAAGCCGGAATATCCCAGACCTTGCCGTTGTAACGCTGTAGACTACCATTTCACACTTTCCCTGGTTGGCATCTGCTTTTCCTGGTTCTGTAGTTGAGTTCACAGTGTTGATGTGTAGTAGAAAACTTGTTTTAGACGTGTGGCCATTGAATCAATGTCAATCCCTATCCTGTTGATTTTTAGATAATAGATGTTCCTAACTGAAATGTATCACACCCCTGAGGATTGATTGATAGAAATTTGTGGTAGATTTCAGAAAATCGTTCAAACTGTTCAATCATATTGTGATTATAGTGATTACGCTGTAAATCAATTTACAATGTTTTTAAAAAAATGCAAATTCCAGTCTTTAATCAGATGTAAATGTCAGTCTTTCAATCAATATTAATATTATTCTTTGTAGTGGCGAAGGTGATATTGTGGAAGATATCCATAATGAATAATAAGCCGAAGTTGTCACAACCACATTTATTAAAAATAGTGAGATACTAGTTTCGGTTGTTATTCCATTATCAATCTCAAACTCCGATAAGAAATGTTTGAGATTGATAATGGTATAACAAACGAAACTAGTACCTATCTCACTATCTTTAATAAATAATGTGGTTGTGAAAACTTCGTCTTATTATTAATTAGTATTAATATAGATTAATCGAAATTTTAAAATCTCTTGGAGTACTGATTATTTTCAGCTTTGTATATTTTATTTTGTCTATATGCTTGAGAAATGTAATGCATTATCAGTAGAAATACCCTCAGATGGTTCCTCAGAACAATAAAAAGAAATCTATATTATTGACCGACTCAAAATACCTGTAGAATAAACAATCAGTGATAAAGATTTTATTGAATTTTTCGAACTTCAGAAACGAAAGAATTACTAGAATAGCTGCGTAATATTTTGAAATATTTCAATGCTAACTAATATGTATTATTGAATATTTCATTCATAAATCTCTTGTAAAATATAGTTTTCACGAACTAATTTCAATCAAATCCCACTAATTGTTAATTTTTAATCATATTTCCTTTTTTCGCTGATGACACCCTTTATGAGTCTGAGACTTGTGATTGCGTTATGAGGTGAATTTTTACCTCAAATATACCAGTAGCAGGCAGGCAGACTTTTATCAGAGATAACGCCCTGACCGATTACACCACCGAGGCTGCCAATTATTGGTATGGTATTCTTATCAAACCTGTTTGATGTCCACATAATTATATTTACAGTATTATTATTTATTTATTTATTCATTTATAGATGCAACAATAAATGTGAATACAACAGGCTATTGCCCAAAACCGTTTTTCACAAAATTTCAGAGTAGAATCAAAATTTTAGGTTACGTCTCTTTCACTAGTCTGTTCACCTCGGAGCAAAATAGTTCACAAGTTTCTTACAGAAAAAGAATATTAATTTTTGATTTTATTTTAAACAAAGCACTATCACAGTCCAAAAAAAGTTGATATAATTTTGAATTTTGAGATTTTTGAGCCAGAAATCTACACTAGTTACCATAGTTACAATAAACAAAAATGTCTCATGTAGAATGCCGATTAATTTCAAAGTATTTTTTTGATATTCTTCTCTCTTCAATAATATTATTTTAATCATTTCCTTGAGTTTTGTTTCTATAAAGTTGTTGTATACAACACCTGAGTTCAACATTTATAGCTTCATTGGAATTAAATTGTATAAATTGAATTGAAAATAATTAAAATAATTTGAATGAAAATTTCCATTATTCCCCAATAATATTCTTGGACAAGATAAGTAATTTGTAAACTTAAAAAAGCTGAATTTTTTTATGAATTGATTTATAAATTGTCCTGCTCCAATTATAAAAAGCAATTCCCCTGCAATTAAATGTGCCCGACCTATGAATGATTTTCGAGATATGAAGAACAATTCAATTACAGATGGCTGGATTGCTTGTCTAGAGTGTGGCCACTGGTATTGTATGGATGAGGCTGGGAGTATAGCTATTCCCTGTGAGCCTGCATCCATTACCTGTAATTAACTTGAACGGTGTGTAGTGTGTTGCCAGCTCTGCTCGATTGTCACATTGTATGTACCAAGGGCCAACTGCTTCAATAACAACGTCGTCTTTGTCGGCACTGTAATCATACCCTTGCCATCATCCATATACAGTAGTTTATTCAGTGGTCATTTAGCTTTGTACAACATGCTAATCACTTTGTATACATGATGTATTCCCGAAAAAATTAAAACGCTTACTTCACAGTAGCACTTTTAATACTCAAATTGACTTATTACATAAGTTATGAAGATTCAAATTTTCTGAAAATGATTCATGATTTAATCTTGTATTATATTAATTGAGAATATAACCAATAAAATTGTTGATCAATCGTAAAATTAAACTTAGTTATCATTTTATAATAGCACTTTTAATAATGGATATTGACTTATTTTTATAAATAATTAAGATTAAAATTCTCGGAAAGTGACATGGTTAAATCTCGTTTTCAAATATTAATTGCGAATATGAGCAATAGTTGTTGTTTAATCATGAAATAAAACTTAATTATTACTTTACAATAGCAATTTTAATAAATTGACTTTTCTATATAAATTATAGATTCAAATTTTCATATGATTTGATCTTGTACTCAAATATTCATTATGATCATAACAAGATCAATAACAACATTATTTGAAACAATATTAATCATAATTTGATCAATCATAAAATTAAACTTAATTATTACTATAAAATAGCAATGTTAATAATAAAATTTTCTATTATTATAAATTTAAAAAATTCAGATTTTTTTGAAAATTAATTCATTGAGTACATTATGCATTTATTGAGAACATAATAAATAATTGATGATAAATCTTCCTGTCTAAGGGTTGAACTTGAGGGTTGAAAGGGTTGATCAAATTTCTTTTTGATATAAATAACCACCACAGAATTTTGAAGATTCAATGCTGCTTACAATAATTTCCTTACGTTTAATTGATACATACAGTAATTAGCGTATATTTTTCTGTTACGTATGGTAATTATCGTACGTTTTTCTGTTACCTACGGTAATTACCGTACGTTTAATTAGTACATACTGTGTTTTTTTTTATAAATTAACGTATGTTTTCCTGTTTCGGTTTTTTCCGTACGCTTTTCTGTCACGTACGGTCATTACCGTACATTTAATTGTTACATACGGTAATTTTGAGTCAAATCCCACATTTCTTTAGTTTATATTGGGCAATATTGGTGCGCAGTGGAGCTAGGAAACCCCAGTTTAATTTATGATGTATTTAGTGTCTACTGTCTACTTTCCTTTGAACTTTCAAATCTCAAAAGCTTGGTAACATAATTCATTTGTCGTTCCAATTTCAATCATCACAGTTCTCTTTGAAAACTTTGTTTTTCCAATCTCACTCGAGCTTTTTTAATACAATAAGTTTGTCTCTATCATTAGGTTTGAAGTTACAAAATTTCCGACGCGATTGCAGAATTCTAGAAACAGAGCAGAGGAAATTACAGTTCCAAGCTAAGGCAACGCGTATTGAGATTATTTCCAGTGTACTGGAAATATGAAAAAGAAGGGACTAGAATAAGCTTGCTGGTTTTTGCAAGCAAATGGTCTGGAATGGATCATTTTCCTGTCTGTGAAAACGGAAAAGAGAAAATGAGATGAAGGGAAAGGTAAAAGGACGAGGGAATTAGTAACTGGAGCCGATTGAGCTGTTGGATCCGGATGAAACACGAAAAGCGCACTGACTGACCTTTGGCTCATCATTTCATCCCGCTGCTGTCTTCTCTCATTAAGACTAACAAGTTATCATCTCTTTCTCTCTCTTTATTTTCTCTCTCACTTCCAACTCTAATCCTTTTTGTTTCTGGCAGCCTTCATTTCTCCCCTCTCATCCCCTCCGTTTAGTTCACAAATTCAACATTTTCCTTCTGATACCATTTACATCTAATCTCTACTTAGCCAAGATTTCTCGTTCCGTTTTTCTAATTTATTCATTGATTACTTCTTCATCCATGAGAACTGCACGTCATATCTTTCTAAATGCTTCTAATCGTCATTGTTTTTGCTGAAGAGACCCTTTTTACTACACTTTTAGGCTAAATATGGGTCATCCCCGTTTTTTGTCATCATAATTCCGGATTTTTTCTCGATACTGACCTGCCTTTTCTTGAATCTCTCCCAGTAAGACAGAAGCTCATATTTAAAGGTAACTTGATGAGAAATATTACAAACATTAAAATTTTCCAATTTTTTTCCAATATCAGACTGTATCAGTGATTTTTTTTTGATTGCTGATGATGCCCACAAGAGTCCGAGACTTGTGCGTGGGTGAATGAGGTGAATGATAAATGCCTGACGGTGGAGCGGGATTCGAACCCACGACCACTTAAACGACAGCAAGCTGAAGTTGCGACGCCCCAACCAACTGCGCTAAGCGGTCCGCCAATGATCACTAATCATAACAATGATCAATAATCATGTTAATGATCATAATCAACAATGCTCATATTTGAAGTTAACTTGATGATAAGTATTACAAATATTATAATTTTACAATTTTTTTCAATATCAGTGATAAGTATTACAAATATTATAATTTTACAATTTTTTTCAATATCAGTGATAAGTATTACAAATATTATAATTTTACAATTTTTTTCAATATCAGACTGTATCAATAATATTAATGATCAATAATCATAACCGTATCAATTTTATTTATTCATTTATTGTGACAAAATTATAATGAATGTGAAGGCGCAACAGACTCAAGTCAGTCAAAAACTGCTCTCTTCACAAATTTTGAATATGTTATATTGTCCGAAACATTGAGGGCTATTTTAACACTGAAAATTTAGATTTACCAAAATACTCTACTCGAAAAATAATAAAATGATTCCTTTTCACTTGAAGGCAATCAATTTGAAAGTTCACTCGAAACGAAACACTGAAAACAGTAAATAGTAGTCTATACTATCAAATTTTGATTGATATTGTACCGGTGGTTCGGAACCCACCTAAAACTGTAGGTCCAACTCATCAATCACCATCATCCAACTCATCACCCACGCACAGGTCTCAGACCTATGTGGGCTTCATCCTCAAAAAAAAAAAAAATATATATATTTTCTCGTATTTTCCATTAATAAGTTCTGAATTTGCTGCCTTTAAAATTGATTTTCAAATCTATTCCATAGGTAAGTCAAACAACTCTCGATTATCCCTTTCTATCGAAAAGGGTGGAAGTTTTCCTCTACAAAACTTCCAGCATTCATTGTCTGCTATCAAGTCAAATAGTACGTAAAACTGGAACAATAGCCCTCTTTTTTTTTTTAGTTGATTTTTTACTGATAATAGACGTAACGAAGCGAAGTGGTCTTTATCAGGAACGGGCGTTAGCCACCATGCTAACTGCACTGATTCTCTGGCAAAGTTGAACTATATACAGAATAGATGTATCCATCCATGAAACTGTTACTATGTGGCCCATGCAGAGATGTGCTCTCTCCTCGATAATATCATTCTCTCTCTCATCCACTCACTTTCTCTGTCACACACACACTCTCTCATTCTCTCTTTGTCTATTGCTCTCAGACCATCTCTCTGTCTCACCCCCATTCTCTCTTCCTCGTGCTCTCTAAGTCTACAGCATAATTCAACTTTATTTTATTATCATTTTAATTTTTGAATATTGTATTCTGTTAGTAACTTCTGCATTTCATATTGTAAATTTATGAAATTAAGTTATAGTTAAAAGGGTTGAGTGGAAGAGAGGACCAGGAGTCCTAACTCCGCCCTAATAAAGGCATTTAATCAATCAATCAATCAATCTCCCTCTTTTCTTTCTCTCACACACACTTCTCTGTCCCTCCTTCCTTCCTCTTCCTCACTCGCCTTTTTCCCTCTCGCTCTATCTAGCCCTCACTCTCTCTGTGTGTGTGTGTGTGTCTCACCCTCACTCACTCTCTCACTACCCTCTCTCTTTCTCTCACGCTCTCTTATCCTTCCTCTCTATATTCTTCTATCCTTCTCCTTCTATCCTATCCTTCTTATCCTTCCTCTATATTAATATCATTTTCAGTAATAATTTCATGTTTGTATATAGTTAAAAAGTTTATGTAATAAGTAACTGATAATGTTTTATGTAATAATACTTGGTGATGCCTATATATTGTATTTTATACTAGTAACTGTCCAACTATTATTTGCATGAATAAAGAAATCAATCAATCTCTTTTCCCTCTCCTCTCCCCTCTCTCAACCCTCTCCTTCTCTCGCTCTCTTTGTTTCTCTTAATCACTCTCCCTCTTTTCTTTCTCACACACACTTTCTCTGCCTCTTCCTCACCCTCTCTTCTCCCTTTGGGTTTCTCGTTCTATCTCTCTCACATACTCTCTCTCCCCACTCTATCTCATTTTCTATCTCTCACACACACACACACACACTCTCTCTCTCTCTCTCTCCCTCCCTTTCTCTGTCTGTCACTTTTTCGCTCTCTCTTGCGGCGAGGGAAAAGAGTTTGAACGCGAATAGAAACGATGGATGAACGCTTATCAACGACAAGGAGAACCCTCCATTACAATATCAATCACAGCTTCACTCCTGGGGTGAGTCCTGACTGCTACTAAAACATTGATGAAGTAACGCGACAGCAAAGAGAAGGTTTCGCTTGCGGTGTGGTGCAGCACTGGATAAAACTCGACCGAAATTGTGTGTCCACTCTATTTGATACTTTGCTCTCTTGGGTCACATTATTTGACCTTGGTTGTCCGGCATGCAGTTATGGTCGTTTTGGTTGCTCCGTCAGAATTATTAAACTGTTTTCATAGTCGTGCTCTATTCAACTCCATAGTATTAAATTCTCATGTCTTTTTAACTGAGACGTTTATATTTCCATGACGAGGGCTTTTGTAACTCAAAAATGAAAATCTGAATGTAGCTTCGGCCCATGTGAGGAACTTTCTTCAAATTTCATTTTATATATTTGTATTGTATTTGTTTTGGATAAATAAATTTAAATTTCAATCTTTTTGGTTATTCTTCGTCAACTGCCGTTTTAAAGGTTGAAATGTAAAACGTTAAACCCGTTTTCGAAGAAATTTGCAATTCCCCAAGCTGCCAAACAATTATTAAGAAAGAAAGAAATTTATTTTTCTACTACAGTATACAATAGCGTAAAAATTAAACAATGTTCTGGAGAAAAACAAATTTCGTTCAAACCCTGAGGTAAACAGTGTGGGGTCGATTATTTACCATAGAATATATATAGCAATAATTACATAATATGGTATGGAAAACAGCTAATTACAATTTCTATTCAAGGTAGAGTTTTTTCTCGATTGAAATAGAATTTGAAGTGAACTTCATGACAAATATACTTTTATTTAATTGATCTAATCAGGAATTTACATTACAAAAATATTAGGTCTAGCATATTATAAAATAAACACTGCTATTTGACATTTTTACACTGAAATTCATGCACACACATAAATACAAAATTGAAGTTTGTCAAAGACATAAAAGTCATAAATTGTTTCCTGAAACAAGGTTTCTACCTCATTGCTCTCCATCAGCCATTTTTTAATTGATTGTTTGAAACGATTAAAGCGGTTTCCTTTATTTCAATGGAAACATATTAAAACTGCCGGAGCAACATTATGCAACATTGTTTTTTATTGAAAAAAAAAATGGAAATTGAATAGATAAAGGCCTTCATTTAACCAAAGACAATTTACTATCAATTACTTATCCATTAAATGGGCCACTATTTAACAAGCATAATCTAACTTCGCTAGATCGTGAGTTCCTAGTTATCGAATTTACTAATTCAATAAGCAATCTTCAGTAAATTCCCATTAACGGGACGTCGTGATTTAGCGAGTAAGCTTGTTAAATAGTGACCTCTGTGTGATACGTAAGTACCCTTATTACTAATTACTACCAATCCTTTTGATTTAACAGTTCTTTGACACATTATAACAAAAAAGAAAATTTAATGCTGTCGGCTAGTCACAATGTTGAAGCGCCGTCGAGGGGGGAATTAAAAATCAATTATTTTTGTTGCACATATTTGATTTATTTAAATGTCACTTATGTCCATGGAGTCTGGTTTGGTAGGTAACGTTCTTGTCTGTTCACTCGTTGTCTCCGTCTTATATTCTTGAGTGAATTCACATTTCTGTTTAATCCATTGTTCATACATTACCTAACCAATAGCCATGAGTCTCTGATACCATGATCATAATATATATATGAAAATTTTTGTAGGTATAATCATAAGTAATAAATAGCTCACTAGTCTCTACTTATAAATAATCTATATAAATAAAATTAGAGTTTTGTCTGTACATTTATCAGAATTTTATATTTTTTGGTTATTTTTACGTTTTATACATTAAATAAGCCGAAAATAGTCTTATCTCACTTTCTGTCTGTCTGTCTGTCTGTCTGTCTGTCACGGCCGCAAAGGTATTTTTCGCGGCCTTCTCCTCAAAAACGAGAGCATCGATCGGGATTTTAGTTATTGAACAATATTGAAAACATTATTGACAATGTCTTTAGCTATAAAAAACTAAATTAACTTTTTTTTTAACAGAGTAATAAACGTTTAAAAACCAAGTACTGTGCGATTTTGGATACATTTTACGCGGCCTTCTCCTCAAAAACGAGAGCATCGATCGGGATTTTAGTTATTGAACAGTATTGAAAACATTATTGACAATGTCTTTAGCTATAAAAAACTAAATTAAATTTTTTTTCAACAGAATAATAAACGTTTAAAAACCAAGTATTGGGCGATTTTGGATACATTTCTTCCAAGTTTTATTACCACATAAGAACAAATCACGTAATTTATCAATCAGCTGTTCTCAAATATAATCTGAATGGTGGGCCCTTCGCGGCGTTATTTACGCTGTCTGCAGACTTGCACAGTCGTAGCATTGCAGTCTTTTAGGAAACATATGACTGGTGAATCAAAGCTCATGTTATATTTCATCAATTATTTCTTTTTGAAAAAAAAAATTCTAATTTCAATTTATCAAAACAAAAATTACATTTTAGGAAGGTGCGGTTTGTGCCAGGCTCTTGGGAATTCGCCAGGTAGCACTATTATTACCACATAAGAAAAAATCACGTAATTTATCATGATATATCAATCAGCTGTTCTCAAAAAATATTCTCTCCGATACCTGTCACTGAATTGTTTACGTTCTAAGTTGTTTACTAAGGCGCTTGCCTATGATTAGATAAGATTCTGGCTGCCTTTGTTCCTGGCGACTTGAGTGCGGATCAAACAGTCAGGGATGTTTTCAATCATTCACCCACGCACAAGTCGCAAAACTCATCCAGGCGTCATCCTACTAGTCATAATACATTTATTACAACGTATTTTCACAAAGTTCGTTATCAAAACTTGTTGTTTGAAGCTCAAAACCTCCACCCACACGTGTTACGTTCAGGAAATCAGTGATGCCGCAATTTAATTTGTAAATCCTGGGTTTGCATTCACAGATTCATTGCTATTGTGATGCTTAGTTTGGTCTCATCATCACGTACTACTAATATACGACTGTCGTACATGTTAAACCTCTTGCAACACCATCATTCTCTCTCACTCACACACACACACACACTCTCAAGCCCTCTCTCACTCATACATACACACTCACGCACATGCATACACTCGCACCCTCTCTTACAAACACTCTCTGTTGTACCTCTCTCATACTATCTCTCTCACTCTCACTCACTCATTCCTTCTCTCTACCCCAGACTCCTGTTCTGTTTCACCCTCTAACTCGCTCTCCAGGCATTGGGCAAGTGTAACGGTCACGTTGTCTAGCAAACTCGGCACTAATTGCCTTTGTTCATGAAGATAATGAGCTAGAACGATGGCCACGTCGCTTAACCCTCTCAGCACAGGCAACTGCTAACTGCCTTGCTTCTGCAGAGGCGGCATTACCCACGCAAGAGCCCAAGCCTTCGGTGGCCGAAATTGAGGATCTATCACTAATAGTGTTTCCGTAATTGTGGGGAAATCCCTTCATACACTAACAAAAAGGCTCCAACAATTTATATCAACAAGGTTCCAATTAATATTAAAATTAAATTATTATTTTTTAATATATTTTTAAATTGAAATAGATCACTCTTGAGGAGTTTTATCTTAATCTTTTAAAATTATAAAGAGATAAATTGGCTTTAGTAAGTAGTGGCCTCCTGAAACTAGACAAACAGAAGTTTACCTAGAGGGTACCTACCTCAGGATTAAAATTTATTTCATAAAAATCTCTTTAAAAGTCTGTATTACATCATTTGAATGACTCTTTATTTATTTTATATTTATGATCTCTATTTTCCTCCATTTTATATTTATCTCTATATATATTTACCTCTATATTTATATTTATATTTTGTTTTATTATTATTAGTAACTATAGAGAAAACTGACACACTCAGTCTAAAAATAATGAAATAATGCCCTAAGTACACTTTAAGGCGAAAGAAGCTTGTTGTGTGAAGTTGCTTTTGCTTTTGCCTATTTGTAGCTTTAGTCTATTCTCGTCTAAGGTAAGCCGCATTGTTTGTCTTACATTCCTGACTAAATTATGAGGCTTTAGGATCATTTTCCCAGTGTTAACTATATTAGAATTGCACTATCTACGGTTAGGTTGGGACAAATCATCGATCAAAGTATTTCATTTGCCATTAATCTTGTGATCTCTTTACGACGAAAATATCTTGCTTGAGTGGAATAGAGGCCCTCAAATCCTAACCTCCCCCCTAAATAAAGGCAATTTATCAATCTATATCTAACTGATTTAATTAGTGGTTCACAATTTAATTAAATTTGTACTTGCTCTGACTCTTGTAGCGCAGTTGGTTGGAGCGCTTGTCTGTGATTGGATGAGCCTCTGGCTGGTTACGTTTCCTGCAGCCTTGGTTGAGAATCTCATTCAGCCGTGGATTTTTCTCATCATTCTCTCTTTAACCTCACTATTCAAGCACAAGTCTGAGACTTGTGTGCATCATCCGCAATTAAAAAAATCTAAAAACGTGGAAAATAATTGAATCAAATTCTCCATTTGCTGTTAATGTTGTATATCTTTAGTACATAAATGGTCTGCTTTCATTATGAAGGTTTCAAGTGATCCAATTGAACTTGGAAGATAAGATCTGTTGAATCAGATAACTTCGTTTATGAGGAGTTAAGGTGGAGGAAGCGTGTTGTGTGCAGCTGCTTCTGTGACCTTTGCAAGCTTTGTGTGCTGAAACTGGAAGCTGTAAAGTTTGGTGGAAGTGGTGGTGGCTACCAGGAAGGCGAGTTCAAACCTTAGCGATAAGAGCGAATAGAAATCGATGCTGAAGTTGAACAGAGATGATAAGAGCAGCGTTTAGTCTATTGGTTCTTGAATCTCCAATAGAGAGAGATTCATGGTTACAAATTCAATGCTAGCTGAAGAGAAAAGAAAGTTTCCAATTTAAGAACGTGGCTGGTGAAGTTTTAAAAGTATTGAATAATTAATTAGGAGGAAAACGAAGGAACGTAAAGTTACCTGTTCCAGTACGGTACTGTACAATTCTGAATTAATGTACACAGTAGTCGGATATTGAGATATTTCATAAATGTGTCAGCAAATGCTTGAGGTATGAGGATTTAGTCAGGGATGATCTTCTTGAAAAAGGATGTAGAATATCGAGAAGGGTAGTCGAAGATTAGATTAGTGTAATTGTTGAATAATCCTTAGATATTGCAAATATTCATAGTCTGTGTTAACTTCAATGTTTTGGATAATGTAACATATTCAAAATGTGTGAAGGGAGCAGTTTTGGACTTGAGTCTGTTGCACCTTCACACTCGTAGTAAATTTGACTATAAATAAATATTAATAATTGCTAAATCAATGATGGTAATAAATTTCAAATTCTCAGTATACGTTATTCATGTAAATTTTTGTACATTTACAATATTTTTCTCAAGCGCGATAAAAAAAACATTGTTTACATCACAAAGATGATTATAAAGTTTTATCTGTAAAGCAGATGATAATAAGTAATATAAATCTTAGGACCTCAGCTGTGGCCTCCTCCTCTACAAAGCATGAGGCCATGTGGCCTCCTCTTCTATCTATGAAGCATGATCTAATCAAATCCAAGAGCCTTATTATCCAGAGCCACTCCAGTCGCTGTCGCGAGCCACTATTTGAGACTAAATCACTCCAGCCAGTTAAATTTTATTGAAAAATCTGCTGATGGATTTAAAAAAGTGTATGTCGTCATTTACTTTGAAATTGTTGAGCTCGGTGACACGGTCATCTGATATAATCCAGCTTTGAAGACGGCATGTGACGGCGACTGGGGTGGGTCTAATAAGGCTCTAAGTGAAATCATGGAAATAATGATAAATCAGCGAAGTTTGGACAAAATTTATTCACTCTTGGAACACTCAACCTTAGGCTCTTATTATACAAAGCTCATATATTATACTCTTATTATACTGAAGTCGCGGTCGCGAGCCACAATTTAGGCTAAATTACATCAACTGAGCATCTGACTCAGCTCAACAATATCAATGTATATGAAAGCACATTTTTCATCCTTGTTTTTTCAAAATACGAGTGACGTCCTCCTCCTCCTCCTCTAAAGCCTCCTTCTCTATCTACGAAACATGATCTAATCAAATCCAAATCCAAATTATGTACATGACATGTACATGAAACACATGTTGAGAGCCTTCTGCTGATTTTTTTCTATCAAATTTACCCAGCTGTTGTAATTTATACAAATTGTGACGCGCTACCGCAACTGCACTGTCTCTGTATAATAAGGCTCTTGGATTTGATTAGATCATGTTTCGTAGATAGAGAAGGATGCTTTAGAGGAGGAGGAGGAGGAGGACGTCACTCGTATTTTGAAAAAAAAACAAGGACGAAAAATTCTTCAAGTGTGGAAATAGAGGAAAACTGAAATTTCAGTTGGTTTTTATAGGACTTGACGTGAAGTGTTTCTAGGTAGGGTAAGGTGGAAGTCTTATTCTCATAGTAATTGATTTTGAAGTGGCTCTACGTACGTACGCTCACCATTTTGCAGGCGACATTAATTTACGACAAATTTCCACCCAGTTACAGTTACATGGGAGGGAAGGGTAGGGAGGGAACCTTGGCAGTGCACTTATTCTTTTCATTGTGGCGGTTGGGAATTGTGAGGCGAGTAGATGTCTGTTATTATTCGGCAAATAGCTGGTTGGTAGAGTGCTCTCTCGGTCTATCTATAGCCCAGCCCACCTGTCACAGTACTGTTTTTAGCTGCCAGCTGGGTTCGGTAGTCGAATCTGTCACCTCTCTGTCCAAGCCGATATTTCAACCTTTGTTGTGTCTAATAACCCTCTATCTGTCATTCTCTTCTTCCTTTTCGAATCTTGGACGGAACTTCCCTTCCACTTTGTGTGTTTCATTGGAGGGAAGCTCTCAGAGCCTGGACAGGACAGGTCGACTGCAGCTGAGACGTTTCGCGCCAAAATTTTGCGCGCCAAACAAACGAGCGCTCCAACTCATTTATCTCAGCTCCGCTTTTCCATGCGCCCATTACTTAACAATTTTCTTTTTCCACCGCGGAAAACTACGGTTTTTCATACCCGGCAGTATTGTTCTTTCGGCCTCACCGATCAAGGCATTTGATAAATGATTCAATGTGTTTCAATGATTGTGTTGCTCTGAAGTAGATTAAGTACATGTGTCATGTGTCTCTCTTTTTGTGAATGGGTTGAATCTCCAAATCGAATTACAATGTAACATGTTTGGGTGTCTCGGTGATGCTTTTGTGGGATGATCAATTTCTCTTCAAAGCCGTAACCATTAGTTTTTAATTACATTATGAAGTAATCTGTCATCACACTTACCGTACCTGTGTTGTTATCCATAGCAATATTGGTCTGTTGGTTCTCTGAGTGATGTATTCTTAAAACAATCAATTTATCTACAATAGCCAGTTGTCTTGAATTGCATTAGGTTATATTTGATAGTAATTTTGACGTTGAATATCCATCTTGTTTCTACTAATATATAATAAAACTTTAAAAAACACAAGTGGAAATTGTAACTCAATGTTATAACAGGTTTCACTCTGTTGTTAAGAACATCGTCACTGTAGGTAATGTGGGTCGTCTGACTATGCTCTTAACATTAGAGTGAAACGGCCATCACGCCATAACTTGAGTCACAATTTCCACTTGTAAGTGTTTTAAAAGTTTTATGGAAGTAATTTGTCATAACACCAACAATATTAAGTTAATTTTATACTACTTTCATTCATCATATAATTTCTCTTCTCCCTTTTCATTCGTCTTTTCCTTGTTATTTATCATTCTCGTCTTTTTCTTTTTCACTTTCTTTCAATTTTTCTTGTCTCCAGTCACAAAATTAGCTACAATTATAATTTTTTAGTTTTGCCTTTTGAGTAAACTTTTAAATTAATAGCCTTCAAGTGGAACAAATTAATTTTTTCTAGTGAAGTTTTCAGTGAATCTAAATTTTTCTTGTGAACTAAACTAAAAGTTTTGGATATAGCTAAGTCAAAGTTGGCGTTGAGAGCAGTCGTGGACTCTTCTTTCAGTGCATTCCTGCAATTATTGTAATTTTGTCTCGATAAATAAATAAATTCAGCTTATGTTTCATCCACATTATAATCATTACATTATTCATCGATGGAGTGATAATAGCCAGCTGTTGCTCTTTATAAACTATTGATAGATAAAACAACTTTTACAATTTATGTTGTTTCTCATGTTGTTATAGTCTATGTTTTATGTCTATAGTGTATCTGCTAGAGATGAGGCGTATTTACTGGAACAGGTATTTTTACTGAGTATTTGAACGTACGGACTAGCACCTAGTATTCGAAGAACAAAATACTCAGATATCTGAGAGTATTTCTAGACATTAGTAAACTACGCGACTTCAAGTCCCCACTCCAATTTACGGAGTGGGAGTGGAGCTTTGTAATTTGCAGTTGTACAGTAGCTATTAATAGCTCATTTCTCGTTATAGAACTATTCAACTACTCACTCAGTCTTTCTCGCTCACTCTAACGCTCTCTCCGCTCTCTCTCTATTCACTATACTCGATTGCAGGCGCATGCGTCTACATTGTCTTTGGTTGCGTATGGCGTACGCGCGTACTTTTCCAGTATAAATACATCTTCAGTACTTGAGTACGGGTACTGAAAAGTCGTTTGTTACTCAAGCGTCTCAAGGTCTTGCCGTCCGCGTCTCATTTCGCTACAGCACATTTGAGAGCAACTCAATAATTAGATTCGTGCTGTATTTAACACGAGTAATAAAGATTCGTGCTGTATTTAACGTGAGAAACAGTACCAGTACCGCAGTACGATACTCTCTTGTACGTGTACTCTTGTACGTCTACTCTGGCAAACTGGCTAATATAAAATACTAGCTAGTATTTTGGAACAGGTATTTGGAATAGGTATTAGAACGTACTCGTACTCGGAATACTTAGTATCAGAAAAACCTAGTACGACCCATCTCTAGTATCTGCCTAACAATTTACCACATTAAAAACACACAAGCTGTGTTCGAGCTTGAAAAAAGGATGAAACTTCCTTCACTCAACCCAATAACATAAGGATGCTTATAAATGCACTATGGCCAGTATCTATAAACCTACCTTGAGGTTTCCTTAACTCTTGGTGAACGTGATGAGCTTTTTGAGTTGATTCTTTACAAGGCTCCCTTGAGATGAGAAAATATCAGTTATCATAAGTTTTAGTTGGGAGCTATTCTATCCCATCTTCTATTTAATATTCTATCACTGGCTCAAACAAATGAGAGAGACTATTTTTACTGGAAAGACAAAAGGATGTCGAGAAAGTCTCAAGGAAGCTATAAATTGAATGGAATTTAATTGAATTTATTTGTTTCTGATACAACACATGAGTATACCAATGTATAAAGCAATACAAAGCATACAAGGAAAATCATATAACATCCAAATTTTGAAACATCACTCACATGAACCTAAAGTTTGTTTGTGAGTTGTGAGTTCGTTTATGTACAATTGTAAATTAATCAAAGAATTTTATAAAAGAAGGAAATCCAATTCAATGCCAATATAGAATATACCGGAATAAAGGTAGCAAGTAACAAATAAGGGTTTCTTTGTAGTGGCGAAGGTGATATCGTGGAGGATATCCATAATAAATAATAAGACAGGGTTGTCACAACCACATTTTTTAAAAATAGTGAGATACCAATTATAACAACCGAAACTAGTATTGAATAATAAGACGAAATTGTCACAACCACATTCATTAAAAGTTCGAGAAACTAGTTTCTATTTAAAAAAAAAAAAAAAAAAAAAAAAACGCAGTTCTTATGTGTATTTCTCAGTTGACCTTGATTGCACTTCAGTGAGCTTCTAATTTAAAAAAAAAATTAATTTTAGTTTGATTAAATTCTAGCCTAATTACAATTTTTTGTTACTTTCTTGATTTTCACAGTGTTTAGTTATTGATTTGACACGTATTTTTGCTTGTTACTCCTCCCACCAGGGGGCGTGACTTGACAACCAATCACAACGTCCGATTAAGGTCAGCCTCTTTCCCTCTTAGCCAATAGTATCATTCCATGTACAGTATATATAAGGCTACTCTGTACTTCAGTTTTCAGTTTGATTGAGATTGATAATGGTGTAACAACCGAAACTAGTTTCTCGAACTTTTAATAAATGTGGTTGTGACAATTTCGTCTTATTATTCATTATGGATACCTTCCACAATATCACCTCCGCCATTACTAAGAAAGCGAAACTAGTATCTCACTATTTTAAAAAATGTGGTTGTGACAACTTCGTCTTATTATTCATAATTAATAAGGGCTTTGTTTTTTAATAAAAAACAAAATTAGGAATCAGGTTGAATTTCTCATTTCTCTTAAGCACTATTACGGCGTGAAGGTCAATTTTTTTTCAGTATAGTTGATTCCAAAGTAGTCATGAATAATGTAAATTTGCTAATAATAATTATAGGAGCCGGACTTTCGGGACATATACGGTGCTGGTCGATTGCCTAGTCATTTCAATCAGATGTCAGAGTGATTGGTGTGTTGGTTGAAGTCTGTAGCATGGAGCAGAGCAGTGGTGCGCGCTCACCGTCAGCCATCTTGATCGCACGATGGCGCAGAAAGTGGCGTGCGAAACGCAACCCATGCGACGAGCCTTTCTCACTCACGTTGGTCCTTCATGTCCATCAAGAGACGGAAGTCAACAACTGCAACAACTCGATACAGTACTAGTGGCAAACTGGCGCTCTGCTGAAATTTCAAACATCCAAGAAATAAGGTCGAGCCTAGGAGTGTCGGATATAATTTTGGTTGCTTTCTTATGCCTTGAGAAGGGAGTTTCGACTGTTTTTGAAGTGTCGGAAATAGTTTTGGTTGCTTTCTGATAGGAAGGTTGCTTTCTCATTATTTTTTAATGTTTTACATGTTTGAAGAAGGTTTTCACTTGATTGGAGAGGTCTTCACTTATTTGACTCACGATGGCCCACCTAACATTCGGCTTCACCATTATGAACATCATTGTACCATCATTCATCTCATTACCCACTAACAAGTCTCAGACACATGTGAGATCATCAGCAGGGAAAATGGGAAAAGATGTGACTTTCCCAACAAAAGATTTTGATGGGATTGAAAGTCTTATAATAAAGCCCATCTCACATGAATTACCTACTTCTTTGAGAAGCATTACATTACAAAATACAGTAGTCTCAATAAAGATTTAGAAACTTCAAGACATGGAAATGGTTAATGGACTTTAAATCATGTGAATGGAAAGACGTTGCAATTGTGTAAACTTGTATAGATAGATCTTGCTCCACTAGTATACAATAGAGTATACTTATTCTAGGAGGAATAGTGCTCATAGCGAATAGCGTTCTGTTACACTATTACAAGATTTCGAGGTCTTTGAAACATAAAGTACGTTCCGCACATACATCTGTACGTACTACGAACGTTGTTGTAACACGCTGTGTGTTAAGTATCCCTACACGAGTAATACACTATACTAAACTATTGTTTCTAGATCCAGCTTTGTAGAGCTAGTTTCACTGTTATAAACAAAATAATGAGTAAGTTATCATGACATTTTAACGGTGATTTTTCAAGATATTCAAGACTTATGCTTTTTCCAAGATTTCCCGATATTAATAACTGAAATCTCATCTTTCACTGGGAATGAATTGGTATAACTTCATTCAGCTATAATGATGATTTGAGTTGAATGCACAACCCAATTTTGAGAAGTTTGTTAAAACAAATCTGTAAAAATGTAAAATTTGTGAAGTCTGTTAAAATATTTCTCAGTAAACCATGGCTAAACGTCGAGTTTGAACTACTCATGAGGGTCCCCCAACATAAAAAGTTTTTCGCTTATAATAATAACAAGAAAATAAAATGCGATTAAATTGTAATCGATAATCTGTAAACAGGTTGATTGTAATCTTTAATCTATAAACTAATTGTATGAATCTGTAGTTGTAACCAATTGCAACTGCAGGATTATTATGGATTTCACCGAGCATTCTGTGCGTATTTACTGTAGCAGTGATGATGCATGGGGTTCGATAATATTAGCAGGTAGCCTACAGAGAGACATGCTATCTGAGACTGAGTGATGCGATGCGATGCGGAGAACGTCACAGAAGAGGATTACGGGGCCATTGTGCAGCTGATAGACGAGATATTCTCTGCGGTTTTATGCGCAGAGATGGGTGCTGTGTGACAAGGCGAAGGGAGCTAAACAGAGACCGGTAATTGCAGGATTCAGTGCTGATCGGCGTGTTGCCGTCACCGCCGCTTCAACCTTAGCCGCCCGACAATTCCATCATTCTCTTGGAGGCAAGGTGATAGGACAATGAGTGAGAGTGAGGGTGTGAGAAAGAGAAAATAGAAGAGTTAGTGGGAGAGAGAATGGAAGACAGGGAGTAGAAGAGATAGAGAGAGAGAGAGAGAGAGAGAGAGAGTGTACGAGTAGAAGAGAGAAAGTATGAGTGAGAGTGAGGGTGTGAGAGAGAGAAAATAGAAGAGATAGTGGGATAGTGAATGGAAGACAGGGAGTAGAAGAGAGAGAGAGTGTGTATGACTGGAAGAAAGAGAGAGAGTGTATGAGTAGAAGAGAGAGTGAGTGAGAGAAAACTAGTGAGTGGGTGAGAGAGAGGGAAGAGAGAAAAGGAGAGTGTAGAAGATAGAGAGAGTTAGAGTAGGTATAAGAGAAATAGTTTGAGAGAGTAGAGGAGTGAGTTGAAGAGAGAACGAGTGAATGTGAGGAGAAGAGAGAATGAGTAGGAGAGAGAGAGAGAGTAGAATAGAAGAGAGAGAGCGAGGGTGTTAGTAAGAGGTAGTAGGAGAGAGACTTAGTAGAAGATAGAGAGAGTGAGAGATATAGAAGGGAAGATAGAGAGAGAGTGAGAGAATGAGGGAGTGAGAGAGAAAGAGGGAGTGAGATAGAAAGAGGGAGTGAGATAGAAAGAGGGAGTGAGTATTATAGTGAGAAAGCAACAGAGATATCAGTTTGTATGTGTATTAAACCACGTGATCCCTGTTGATTGAGGCCTGCCTGTCTGTGAAATGCAAAGGGACAGCTCTATAAGGGACAAGGGGCATGGCAAGGCAAAGGCCACGTATGGATGGCATGCGTGTATAATATTAGCACAGTAGCAGAGTAGCAGATGACAGCAGTGCTGCCATGCTATGCCATGCCATGCATCCCGGGGTGGCAGGCCGACAGCCAACCCTTATCAACCATGCCCATGTCACACCGCTAATTGTAAGTGATAAGGGACCGATCTTCTTAATTGAAAACTTTCACCAGATTATTCGACAGTGCCCGTTGAGACACACAAAGACGGAATGGTGACCTTCGTAGCGCAGCAGTTGGTGTACTAACAAGTTGGTTACGGGGTCTATTCCCGGCTAGGGCAGGAATTATTGTATTATCATCATTCACGCACAAGCTTAAACATTATGTTGGAATCATCTTATGAAATGGACAACATTGTATGATTTCCTCGGTGGTGATTTCACAATAGTTAGGCCCGGCTTCTTAGTCGTTCAATTAATCATTCAAAAGCTTAGATTCAATCAAAATATTGTTTAATCAAATTTATTGAAATGAAGGTTGATATAACATTACACTTTATAATAATTGGAGCATATGGTGTCGGAAATATGATATTGGTTTAGGATTGTTGAAAATTCACTCCTGTTTGAGCTTTCTCATAAAGAAAATGTGATACTGATCTATAACTGCTATAATAGAATAAATGTTCGAAATTTAAATAGATGTAACATTTTATTAATATTGTAATAATTGGAGCTTATGATGTCCGAAATACAATACTGGTTCAAGATTGTTGAAAATTCAATCCTTTTTGAGTAAAAATTAATTTTCTATACAGAAGTATGAGTGTCAGTTTAATAAAGAATTGGTATAATAATTATCCATTTGCCTTTTCTGGTATTACTAGAGGACAGTTACGGTATCTCTGTAAGCAGTAACATTTGTACTACAGTAACTTCTATTTCGAAATGATGAAATAATAATGGCTATTTTCTGATATTGCTTATTTTTACAATAGATACTGTAAAGTATTTAAAAATTACTGTTTAAAGTGTGGAATATAAATAGTCTCACAGTATCTGATAATGTAAATAATTGTATTTATTTATCATTTTGTCAAAATTACTATGAATTTGAAGATGCAAAAGACTCGAAAGTCCATAACAGCTCTCTTCACAAATTTCGAATGTACTATATTGTCCAAAACATTGAGGTTTATTCACACTATAATGAGGATCTTCAAGAAAATATCAGAGAAAAAGTTCAAAAAAGAAAAGAGTTGGAAAGAAAAAGAAAGGAGCAAGAGAAAGGATAAAGAGAAAAAAGAATTGTAGAAAATGAAAAAATAACAATGATTTCAAGTAAATGCCTCTGAGTTCCTAATGTTCAAGTACACAACTACAATTCACATATTTCTAAGTAAAAGTGAAAAATGTGAAAATGCGTTAAAAACAAGAGACTACGATATATCTGTCCGGTTGGTGACAATGTGAAGAAAATGTTCGCCTCGAAGCCAAGACGCGTCTCACAGACAGACAGACAGATGTGTCTCTTCGCATATATCGTTCTTCTCACGTACGTCCCAGTCTTTATTCGAGATACAATAAAAATACATAAAGTATTCACTTTGTGAAGCCTGTTGTCGTCTTACACTCGATATTCGCTTACTCAACATTCCCCCTTCCCCAAATCCGCTCCCTCTCCTCACCTGACCCACTTCCCCCAAATTTCTCACTTCCATCCCTGCCTCATGGTCTTCACCTTAGATGTATCTCACATTTCGCTCATTTTTTTTCTTGTCCCCGACTACAGAAGAACATAGCGCCAACTGAGGCACGTTATTTCGCACCTATTCCTTACAGACACAATATCAGTACGGTATAAGTATAGTCAGTAACGGTATATCAGGACTGTCCTGCACGATATAGCATAATATGCCTCTGAAGCTATTTTCTTCATTGGGTAAATCTCAAGCTTCGTTACCTTGATTCCGCATTCGATGAAACTGTTGTTCATTTATTTTTTAAATTTATTTATCTATCTATTTAAATATATTTATCTATTTCTTTATTTACAAACATCATATGAAACAGGGCACAAAACCCAAATCTTGCTCCCCATCACAAAATTTACTAGTAAAATAATTAGAAATAAACACTTTATAAATTGAAACTAAAAAAATATTGAGCCAGATATAACTGGAAAAATTTTAAATCTAGAAAACATTTATTGCGCAGATGTTATGAGAGATGATTGAAGTGAAATAATATGAGGTGAGGAAGATTGTTGCCTTTTTCGATAAAGTTAGTTATTAAAAGAACTCCATATTTGTAACAATATTTGAAAATGAAAAGTCTCACTCAGTAGGTTGTTGATCCGTAATGTATGAATGATATAGAGCTGACGGGAGACCTGTAAGATCAACCAGGCACTGAGGATGGGCTTCCAGACGGAACAATGTTCTGCCTCAAGTAAGAAAGGAAATTCAATTTTTTTAATTTTAAAAACTCGATTTATGGCAAATTCTTCTGTTTTTTGCAAAGTTACCCCCATGGGTAATCTCGTGAATGGATTATGCCATAAACGATTATGACCCTTCCATGGAAGGGCCAAGTGGATTAAGGTTGTGCCTTAACTTCGCCCTCTAGCCTTAGAAATAATGAAAGCTATTCAATTAATTTGTAAAAAGTGTAAGGATCAGATAGGATTCATCTGTAATTTTGATTCAATACACAAATAAAAGGCCCGATGTATTTAAAGTACTGCTAATATTGATGAAAATAATATTAATAATAATACTAATTGATAAATAAAAGAAATTCAGGAAATTTGACAAGTAAGAAAGGAAATTCAATTTTTTTATTTTAAAGATCATTTTTAAGTGAAAAAAATATCTACAAAAATACTTTATTCAGTCATATAGTCAATTCGAAGAATTGTTTTTAAACGATTCTTGTCTTTCTCACGAACCGTACGTAGTCTGATCTATTCGTCTGAGAGCTATTATAATGTGGGGTTACTCTTCAACACTACTCCTGGCATGCTCCTGGCATAATGCTGCCTACATAATATGCGCTCTATTGTAACCATAGATACAGTACTAGACTACGTTCCAACTTAGTACCCAGAGCCCTTTGATGCATTTAAATCAATAATATTCAATTAGTTTCGATACTAGCTCTCATAATAATATTAATACCGTTTCATCTCTAAATTATTGACTGTTTAATAAAACGGGGCGGCAACACAGAAAATGGCTTTGTTGGTTCAATGGATGAGGCAAATATATCATCTGATTGGCTCAATGAAAATGCTACTGTAAACATCTGAAAAGGATAAACACTGTTGCACAGTAGTTAATCAGTAGCTCATAAATCTGGAAAATTAAGCTTTAAAGCGGGATTTGGTCAGTTCTGGAATGTGTGTGCGATTTAACCGAGATTATGCGTAACAATGATTGATATGAAATAAAATGGATATTGCTTGGGAGAGGATGAAAATTCAGCAAGTTGCAAAATCGTGCTCCGAGTGGATTTTGTGTGAGAGAGTGAGAGGGTGAGAGAGAGAGAGATAAAAAAATTAGATATTGTGTTTTCAATGAACTCTCACAGAGCTGTATCTGCTTTATGGGGACTAGTTGTATCAAAATCATAACGGTCAAAAATATATTCAACCTTTGGTAGTAGGGTTAGGGGAAAGGTTTGAGGGTCACTAATCATTAGAGTGGGAACACACACTGATCAACGTAACTTCCCTCTCTCCCATCTTCCCACACATACTAATCCCTTTAATCATGGTGAGGGTGGTTGTCCCTATCACGAGCTGATACTGGTTCATTACTCTGAATAATTCCGGTTTCAATGGTTGGATACCTTTACCACTTGCCAGTGGAACTTATGTGTTTCCACCCTTCCTCTTCATAGTCCTTCACCTTATATTACTCATTCTCCTCCTGTCCTTCTTCTCCTATTCCTCCTTTTCTTTTTCCTCTTCATACACCTTCCTCCTCCATCTCTTCCACTTTCTCCTCCATTGCCACCTCATCTTCTAATAAATTAACAAATAAATATCGATCTATCTTCTTCTTTTCTCTTCATCTATTTCGTTTCTCCTTCTTCTTTGCCGTACCTTCGTCTATAATATCTTTCTCCTACTCCTCTTTCTCCTCCTTTATCACCTCTTCTTTCTCCCATACATAGGAACGTTAAGTGGAAGAGAGGACCGGCTACGCCTTACGTTGTCTTTCAAGGAAAATAGAATAAATTAAATTTCTGTATCAATAACGTTTCGCCAATCTACTGTATAAAAGGTGTTTTTATTTTATTTCTTCTATTATTTTTTGTTTAAAATGTTATTTTTCAGAGGTACAATTCATGGTGTGAGGAATTGTTATTATACAATGTTATTCTCCACGTAAGAATATTAAAATATTATTTTCTGAAACTCCATGCTTACTTCTAAAAGTATGGATTGAGGATGATGATTACGATGAGTTGAAGAATGAAAATGAGAATAGAAGATTGAGTTGAAGATGACGATAATTATAATGTTCCATGATATAGATCGGATTTAGATAGTTTCTACTGAGTACTTAATCTATGAGAAATGTATGGAAATATCTTAAATTTCAATTCCAGTTTATTGCAAGAAAATTGTAAATTATAATTATAGCAAACGTCAAATTTCATTAAAAAATACATCGCAATCGTCAACTTACTAATTATAATACATTACAGTATATTAAAAATACCTTACAGTATATTAAAAATACCTTACAGTATATTAAAAATACATTGTCACAAAATACCAATCATAAGCAAAAAAGATACATGAATACTATTACAGTACTTCATCAAAAAGTAAATCTTTAAAAATACTTTGGAAAATTGTAATAAAAACAGTGTTAACCTTTAATAGTAGTTTATGCAACGATTTTATTTTGGCCCTTATTAAGGCACGAGTTAGATGTAAGTTATAACACGAGCGAATGCGAGTGTTATAAATATCTCACGAGTGCCTTAATGGCCAAATAAAATCGTTGCATACACTATTTTATCTACGACCACTAGTATACATTTAATTAAAACAATTTCATTTTACCTGTGACTGTCAGAGATACCTAACCTCTCATCTCAAATACGAGAAGTTATAGTAGATTGTTAGGTTAAAGCAGCTGGTTTGGCAGTTTGATCAAATCAGCTGATAGTTTCACAATATTGAATTACGACATTGATTCCATCAAAAATGCTTCTGATTGGTCCAGAACCCGTGTTATAATGTAGAACCTGTACTATAATGAGCTCTTTATGCAACGGGTTTCAAAAAGCATTTCGAAAAGACAGCTGTTTTGGCATCAATTGTGAAACTGTAATGTATACATTATGACATGGTCGTAGATAAAAATAATTAAGACCCCATGTTGCATTCAAAGTACTCCTTTACAGAATAAAAGCTATGATTAAAAATGTATATCCTCATTTCTGCTTTAAATTTAATCCTGCCTGTTTTTATACATTTTATCTCATCTGGTATTTTGTTGAAGAAGGTTATACCTTGGTAAAAAGGATTTTTCTTGGCTATGGCTAAGTTCACACCGGTAGATCTCATTTAAGATTTCTTATGAGCGTGTTAATAGATTTATTTACTGTATAATATTTTTCTCTTTGTCTCACTATTTTCATCTTTCTTCTTTTTCTGTCTTATAACCTTAACTTTCTCTCTTCAACTTCTCTCTCTCTCGGCCGTTATCCTTCAGTCTATATCTTCGCTACACACTTCCCACTTGATCTTGGAAGCTCTGGAGAGTTCACTATGCTTTCGTCTAAACCAAGTCGGCTTACTTCGTGTGTTACTTGAACTTAACGGCTTGATAATTTATTTACAAGTTGTTTGCTAGTGGTAGGAGGAATGAAGAGTGAAGGAGTAAGAGATAGATAGAGAGAAAAAGAGAGTGAGTGTGAGTGAAGGAGAGAGAATTTCTGCCGCTTTTAGTTAGAGACGAAACTAAACACCTGTTTCTTGCGCTTTTTGGCTCGCGTCTTGTTTCGTAATTCATGCAAAGTGCTATCGGGGAACAGGATCTTTGCGGTAAGGTGTGTGCACCCCGTAGCAGGCTCCAGGGGCTTGTTGAGCTAATGATTAAATAAATAAAAGGAAGGTATTGTTGAAACTTCTAGTTATTTATTTCTTCCCGGTCTCATAGTCTATGCAAAGTAAGACCATCTTTAAATAGTAACGTCATCTTGAATGCAATTTATCTACAAGGAAATCACTGTCAGGAATAGAATTGTTTTGGAATAATTATTGAATAGTGAATTGCTATTCTCATTAATAGTAATAGAATAGTTAATTACCATTCTCAACCAAAGTATCCTATCATGATTTTCCGTGTGGATGAATCCTGTTTTATTACATTATTAAGGCTTGTTTAACCCATAAACATCCAATAAATTCAGTAATTCTCTAAATGGATTTCTTCCAAAATGATTTTTCTGCCAGTAAATAAAAAGACCGACTTAAGAATTACTTACCTATGTACTGATGGTGCCTTCTCTTTACTTATCTCTGTGTTGCGGATATAAATTATTCATCACGATTTTTGAATGCAATGAAAAATTTCTCATTTAAATTTATATGAATAATTCATGATTTTTTATTAACTAATTTATTATCTATTTAATTCATTACATGAATCCTATTTAACTGATCACTGTCAAATTTATATGAGTGATTATTTGAAATCTCTCCTTTGTAGAAAAACAAACGAAACCAAACTTCATAGCAACAATTCTCTGTTTCATGTTACAAAACATTCAGTCATATTTCAGTAATTATTACGGTTCATCGCTGAATCAAACTTTTGAGCCAGAAAATAAGACTAATGTGTCTGCCTTTATTGACATCTTATCTCTTTCCTCATAGAAACATTCTCTGATTCAAGTCGCAGAACGTTCAATCATATTTAAGGAATTGTTAGCTGTTCATCTTTGAATTCTAATTTTAGAGCATCGATGAAAATAAGACTTTAATGAAAAATAGGACTTGAAGTTGTCACAACCACATTTTTATTGAAAACCGTGAGATACTAGTTCCGTTTGTAATACCATCATCAATCTTAAACAAAATAAGTTTGAGATTGAATATGGTGTAACAACTGAAACTAGTATCTCACGGTTTTCAATAAACGTGGTTGTGACAACGTCAACTCTTACTATTCATTATGGATATCTTCCACAATACAAAAAAAGGAAATAAGACTCGTGAGTCTCTGTGTGAGCTTGGACATCTTAACTCTTTCCTCTCTTCAGCAATGACGGAGTATATAATGCATACTAATACCGTAGAATACATACTATTGAATATGAACCTACTCAGTTTGACTTTACTGATGATGGAGGCTAAAGGGAATAGTGGAGTTACAGGGTGGATAACAAACAATGGGACGTCCTATGAGGCGAAATATTCTGGAGAGAGGGCCATCAACTGATGTCCATCAGTATCGGACTGTCCTGCTTGTTCATCTCGACTCGCCTCGCCATGACTCACTCACCCCCGCCTCGGCCTGGCTTGACTCACCCCGACTCGACTCGCCTCGCCCTGACTCGACTCACCCCAACTTGACTCGCCTCGCCCCGTCTCGCAACTACCAGTTTCTAATTCCAGGCAACACCGCAAGCCCGTCCTCACTACGAATCTGCTACCCGGTGATGGTTTAGGCCTTGGTACTGAGTGAAAAGCCCTGTCGACAGCCTAACCTGACAATAGCCGAAAAAATTCACCATGACGAAAATAGCTATTGCGCAAGAAGTAGGCGACACTGATGTATTATCACTATACCATCGTCCATTTTCATCACCCTTTCGCCAATTCACTTGGAGGTAACAATATAGGCTACTTGGTCACTAGACAATGGAAAAATCTTTTCGTCTTTTCATCAACGTTTTTTATTCGAGGGGGTAATACTGTATTGAATTGATGGCAAGGTAAGAGAGGATTGTTCTATCCTAAGAGAATGTAGGCCATTGAGAATGTAGAGATTATAATTATTGTTATTATTATAGGAAAATAACTAGTCAAATGTATTGAAAGCGCTATGTTTCGTTGAAATTCCTGAATTCGGTCCAAAGTATTTATTGATTGAGCATTTTGTTCAATTTTTGCATTGAATAAGTAAATGACAATGGAAAAAATGCAACATCTTTCCATTACAAACAGTCTGAAATAGAGTATTGTATAGAAGGTGTGATAGGACAGTTCTATTTTAAGAGAATGTTGTCAATAATGTCGATTATTATTATTCTTGAAAAATCAGTTAAACAGCTAACTATGTATTCAACCATGAAAAGCTTATTCTACTAATTTCGTGAAATAGGTTCAATAACCCATTCCTTGGATAATTTCAGAATAATCTATGTTTTCAGTAAATTTCATATTTTTTAAATGTATTTTAATAGATTAAAAAAAGTTCGGGTAAAAGTGAATAAAAGACGGGTATCAGACAGTGTATGAAAGGATAATTCAATTTATTGAATATTGTGTATTTTACTATATTATATTTATTAGTCATCAAATAAGTCGAATCGATCTAATAAATAAGACTAATAAATCGTAACATTCCAACTTTTACGATGCCGGATAAGAAAAAGTAAAAGTTGAAATAGTGACGGATAATCGAGATTTTACTGTATTTGGAATTGATTTTTTAATATGAATTTGAATCCTGTGCCACCAATAAAATATATTAGAATTAAACCAACCAGTATCAAAGGGATGTAATGAAAATGACTTGAAATACGAAATAAATTAAGAGGTGGATGGAATGAACTCCCACCCTGGCCAATACCCGGCCACAACGTTTGTTTTCAAACAGGAAAGGTGTTGGGAAACAAAATGCGAACCAACATACTTCGCTAATGACTTCGACTGCAAAAACCTTTTGGCACAGGTCACACTTGCCTGTCCTGTCCTCGTAGCGACCTCATGAAAAACCCAACTGCCCGTTTCCCCTAGCATTAGTTTCTATTATTGTTGTCCGTGTACGAGAGAGAAACCAGCAAGAACAATCTCCGCTCTCACACCGCTCCCCCTTTCATTAATAACACAATATGCTTCGGCAAAACACAAAACACAACTGAGCACTCGCACTTTCATCAGCTCTGTACATTGTCAAAACCGCTACTTCATCTAAAATAATAATAAAAGGGATGACCGGAATCTGCTAAAGAGAATTAATATAACTTAGGATGAGAATGCTGATCAGAGATTGGCCAAATTTTATTATTTATGAAACGGAAATGGAAATTATAGGCTGCAGCTACCTTTCTTATTAATATTTTAAAGTAATCAATCAATCATATCATATTTTTTTATCCAACACAGTACAAAACTTATAAAATGCAGTACAGCTGAACATCATCATTTATAATACATCAAAAACTACCCAATGATAATAAAAAAGCTTAGGTTGGAAAATAGAACTACTTATAAATGCTCTGTAATATTCTGAGAAGTATTAAAATAATATTTTTCGTGATATTTTAGTCATTTGGCTTAAATATTTTCAATAATTTTATTCTCATAGATTTCTTCAATATGAGAATAGAAATAAATACGATTAACGTAACGTAAAATCAAACAAACATGACTTGTCAAAACGTCTACTCTAATAGTGAGTGATTAGAAAACAAGCTAACATTGAAAAAATACATCCATGTACTTCTAACAATAAATAAAACAATCAATTTCAAGAAAAAACTGAACATTGCGATAATGTTAAATAATTTATTGATAACGTACTATTATCGGGATTGTTCTAATCAAGAGAGAGTTATGATCAGATTATGCAAATCATTATAAAAGAAAGGAGATGAACCGTTTACTGGAAGAGATTGTAACGGACCTCACCAATTCAGCAATGTTGTCCACCATTTATTGTGAGCATTACATCTTTAAATTAAACCTTTTAATTGGAAGTTAAAAATACTTATTATGCTAAAGAAAAATTTATTTCATCAATAAAAAATTAAGTAGAGAAATAGTCATACTACATCAACAAAATGATTGACCAAACAGCTGCTGTGAGTTGTGAGTTGATTAACTCAGGCAGCATTTTCACAGATCAAAGAGATTCGAAGGTAGTGCTTGGACAAAGTAATAGGAAGAATGAGACTGGCCGAATACTTTCTTTGAGCGTAGGAAAGAAATGAGAAGGATGGAAGATATGAGAGAAGTTTGGAAAGCAGCGAGCAGCACAGTTGGCTTAGCTTTACCTGCTGACCGAATGAATGCTTTGGGCCGGACCATTGGAGAACCGTCAAGTCAGCAATGATCTTTACGGCTGCTGGTGAGTGCGCGTGTGTGGTCCATTTCAGACTTCCTTAAGGATAAAGGAAGATCCGGTAAAGGGCGAAACGAAAGGAATGGCGAAAGGTGGGTTTGCAAACAACGTAATAAAGGCAGGCCCCGACAACCACGGCTGTAGTCTGCTGAATGGACTTTGATCAGAAAGATGCCTCTTATATGAAATGTATTGTGGACTGGCAGAGAGCTTCTTGGGTCACTTTCTTTCCAACGGAGCAGTCACTCACAATACGCAGTACAGATATAACACTGGACAGAGATGGGAAATAGCCGAGAGAAGATTGCATGTGATGGAAGATGGTGAATGAAAGAAATCCGTAATGAATAATTAGACGAAATTGCCACAACCACATTTATTAAAAAATATTGAGAAACTAGTTTCGGTTGTTATTCCATTATCAATCCCAATCTCAATGTTTGATTGAGATTGATAATGGTATAACAACCAAAACTAGTTTCTAAATATTTTTTAATAAATGTGGTTGTGACAATTTCGTCTAATTATTCATCATGGATACCTTCCACAATATCACCTTCGCCACTACAAAGAAAGTTGAAAGAAATCCGGTTACTAATAACAAAAACAATAGGATATACTATTAATTATACTTCCTATTATCTTTACTCATAATAACAGCTAATATCGTGTATGAGGCATGTAGATAAGTAATTAATAAGACTGAAGTTGTCCAAATCACTTCAATTCTGAAACACGAGAGCTAGTAACAGAGAGTTGTAACATCATTTTAAATCTCAAGAAACAAACTGAAATACAGAGTAGAAAAATTTACACCTTTCTTTGACAAATACAATTGGTTAACGGTTAATAGAGGCTCCACTAATTGATCGATTTAAAATTGATTCTCTTTTGCCTAACTTATAATTAAAGTACATGAATAAGAGTACATAAAGTACATAAATTGCAACTTCTTTTGAAACAAGTTTTAGAAATTGTGAATAAAATCCTAAAAAATTAAATATCAACTCAAATAAGTACTTAGTCTTTATTGATGATTTTAACAAGATGACATTATAATGAAAAAGACTGATGTTGTCAAAATACTTGAATGATCAAAACAGCAGAGACTAGTTTCAACTATTACATCGTTATTAATCTTATTATTTATTGTTTATTGAGATTGATAAGGATGTAACATTCGAAACTATAGTCTATACTATTTGTTTTATTCATTGAAGCGGTTTGGACATCAGTCTTATTTATCATAGATAACTACCATAATATACCATCACCAGCACCAAGAAGGTTGAGAAGTCCTTTTCTCAACAACAAAAAGAGTTGTCAACAATTTTGAATCAGTCAATGATTACATAAATCAAGAACAGCTCTTGTTTTTCTTACAAAGTCAACTAAATGCATCTGAAACTTGTTAACAGTAAATTTGTTGTTAATGCAAACAAATGGTGTTTCACCACCATAATTTGCGGGCGCGTGTCTTGTGGTTTAGACTCTGTGTAGTGGTTAATTTCAGAGCATTAGGCAGCTCGTTATCTGCGCTTCTGTTGAAAATGAAAATACTTTTCAATTTGAGACGGTGTCTGTCGTCTTGGAAATGTGTCGGCAAAGGAGAGCTCAGAGGCTATAATGGTTGATGCAGTCGCGGAAAGCAATGCGAAATAAAACGAACGCGTGGCTCTCTCTGTTGGAGACACTTTAGAAGGAGAAAGAGAAACAAAATTGTCTCCTTTCATCATCCTGGGTGGCGCGAGGAATGTTGAATCTCTTGAGGGAGTCGCTTGATGATGGAGAAGACAGAGTGATAAATGAGTGATATGCAGCGATGAATCCGACTCTCATCCCCTCAGCGAAAGTCTTTCAACCCCCCTCCCCCACCAACATCTTACCCATCTTCTCATTATCACGATGTCGTTGTAATTTGATTCGAGAGTGTATTTCTTTTAATTCAAACATCAACTTCCTTCCAGTCTCAGCTCACTGGTTTTGTGTTTGATGTTTGTCTTTTCCCCGTGCCTATCCTTTCATTCCCTGACGGCGCTTGAAAGTAATTTCCTTTTAATTCTGTTCTAATTTCTTAAATCTCTCAATAGTATCATCATCGTCATCGTCGTCATGGTGGCAGCACTCGCAATGCGCCTACTTCCAACTTGTAAGGAAGCTTATATCAAGCTGTTGATTAGTTTCACTTGTTCTGATTTCAATGTAAATGAAGTCGCTTTTCAATTATTATTGTGTATTGCGTTTCAGTTTGTTATTTCAGTAGGCGTTAATAATTGTGTTAGTAGACAATGACTCAAAAATATCAGCCAAATTTGTGCTACAGTTGTTGATACTCCAGTTCTTTTTTAAATGGATTAAATTGCTTACTTTTCTTGTATTTTTCCGACTATGCTTGACTGATGTTTGAGATACAGATGAATGGAAAAAGCTTAATTTTTTAAATCAATAAAATAGCCTAATTTTCTTTTCTGTGTCTGGCTTTGCTTGAATGATGCTAATTTTTCCATTACTAAAACTGATAAATATACCTTCCTTTTTTCTAAATTTCTCTGTTATGTCACACTTGAAAAAAAATAAAAAATATATAAAAGATATTTGCATGATTATTATGTATTATAATTTATATAGAATTATAATTATATATAAATTATAATTCTTTGTATTATAATTTAGATATATTTTATTATAATTATTATTAATAATAATGATCAGTTCTATTATTATTATTATTATTATTATTATTATTATTATTATTATTATTTCCGTACATATTTAGCACGTATTTATTTCGTTAAATAGATCAAAATTATTAACATTTATTTATTCAATGAGATTTCCTCATTTTACTTGAAAGCATAAATTCTAAGCTTCGATGCACACTGGCCACATTTACTGGAGGTATTGGCCAGTTAATTTCCTGGATAATGTTGTCAAAATTTGTATTTGTTTTTCTTGGTTGGAAATAAAAATTCATTATTCATATCATGCATAGCTATTTCTATTTTCTATTTTATACTCGTAAAAATTGTACTGTGTTTCAACAAATAATTTTGGTTGTAAATTTGTTGAAGTGAAACATAAAATTGAACTCATTGCATTAAAATATTATCAAATTCTTGGAGTAACTTTTCTTTTGCATGCTTTTAATGTAAATAGAATCCAATTAAAAACTACAAATAATCTTAAAAATGAATGCATTCCTTGTTCAAAACTCACAAATTCATTTACACAAATCATTTATCACTTTAAATAGTATTATAGGTTACTTATTAACTAAAATTGTACTAAAAATAATTAACTAAAATTATACTGCTTGAGCAAATGAGATCACTCAAAATAATAATATAGAACAATCTTGGTTCCGCCTTCAAAAAAGACTTCCCTGCTGTAAAATCATTCTCTGGTGGATCGGAAGCCACCCAACTCATTAATCATCATCTTACAACTTATTTCCCACGCGCAGGTCTCAGACCGATGTAGGTTTCATCCTCTGAATAAAGAAAAAAATTATACATTTGATCTCCTGTTTCACTGGAGATTGAAATTTAATGATGGGACTATTTTTGTACAAGCTTTGCATTGATAGAGTGCGGAGTGGTAGTGATAACGTAGATTTATATTTCGGTGAGATATTACGATAAAATATTGAATTGATAGGGATAATGTGAATCGTTCGAAAACATGAAAGCATGAGATTTGGTTGTATTCCGAGCAATCAGTTCGAATCAAGAACGGTTTTTGTTCATTTTCCAAACTCTTTCCATTTGATATCTCATTTCTGAAATCGTTCTCTAATGATCATTATTTCATCCATGGCTCTCTAAGACATTATTATCCTTAGAGAAAACAAAATATACTTTTTCTTAGCAATCTAAGTCATCTTTTTTTGTATTGCACTGTAAAATCGTGTATATTATCCCCCTTTTACGAGAATCTTCTCAGCATCGGGGAATGGCAGAGCGATTTCCTTACGGCTATAGGAATTTTCTTCTTCATTTTTTATTCGTGAAAAGCTTGTAACGAACGCATCGCCCATTCATGTTCGTTTCCCCTCCCCTTTTCCATCCAATGTGCCTATTATCCTCGCTTTTATTCTTTTTCCCCAACTTCTGCATTAATGAAATGAAAAGTTTTCGCTAAGCAAGGTATTTATCTTACAAGTCCATTGAAGAACAACCCTCTAATTGTCTTCTTTGGCGTAACGATGACGGGGAGGGGAAGATAATGATAGCTGTACAAGGCTCATCCTCTACCCCTCCCCCAACGCTCGTGCCCCCTCCGCCATCATGAGCCTCTTCAAAACATCTCACGGAAATCGCTCTGTTTGCCTGAGTATGAAAACTCTCATCTCCTTTTTGTTCGTTGTTATCCTATAGTTCTCTTTCACCTTCCCCTACTTTCTATTACCCGCATACACGAATTGCAAGCACCAGCCATGTAAATAGAAGTGAATGTGTTTAATGCTCGCTCTTTCAGACAGTTGGTTCAGAAAGAATTATTCGGAAATTTCCTTGTTGAACAACTAACTTTTCCTTGTTATTTGAATGCTAATTAACAAGTTTTCAACGGCTAATTTATTACTGCTTCCATCTTTATACTCAAAGTTAGTATTGGAGTTTCTGATTTTATGAGCTGCTGTTTCGTTCGTGTTCAATACCAATTGCGTACTACCTTTTATAAAAAAGTATAAGTTTATAAATAAGTCTTAAATTATTAAATGAGGGAGTACTTAACAATTTATTAAGAAAATTTCATTGTAGATTGATTCCTTGTGATTATCAAATGAATTATTGAAGTTATGAGACATCAAATGAAGTTAATAATCCGGCTATAAAACATTGTGTTTTGTCATGATTTTCTATCAACTCATTGATCGATTCAACTTGTTGATTCCACTCATTAATCTGATGCAACGTTGCGTAGCATTGTGCTTAATAGTCTGATGATACTTGTGTTGTTCATTTTCAAAATAAAACAATCAACTTTTCAAGTGAATTCAACGACTTGCAGTCAAATTCTTATTAAAAATAAGTAGTATTTCACTTACTTTGTAGGCCAAACTTTTTTGAGTTGTTGAAACCCCAACGCAGTTCGTCATGGAACAAGAAATCCAGGAATAAAACAATCTTTTGAGATTATTTACTCCAATTTTGAATTGTTAGCATTTCAAACTAGAATTGAATTTTTTGGTGATTGCCTAAGTTTTTACTCCAATTTTGATCTTTTCACATTTTAAACTAGTTCAACGTGTTTTAAATCTTAATCAAATCATAAATTTTTAAATCCATTTTTTAACCATCCTGATACACAATAGCTCATCACAACAGTAATCAAGCGCTCCCAATTCATGCATTTTATTTTATTAAACAAATCAGGCAATAGAAATTGTGTAACGGAAAAATCAGGTAAAATTTGCCTAACTTATTTAGGCTATTCGTTTATCAAGACCAATGAATATGATACAATCAATATGAACATACAACAGGGTATTTGCTTGAAGCATCATTCTACACAAAATTTCTACTAAAGAATCCAAATCTTACGAGAGATAGGTACACGTTTCACTGGAAAGTTTCTCTCTGAAGTTCATTTGAAACACTGTTGAAGTTTTCAGTTGGTAAAGTGCCTGATTTCAGTAGAAGAATATTTATGTGGAAGTTGACGTGTAAGAATTATAACACATTTTTTGAGACAATTATCTTTCATATTTTTATATTTAACTCCACTTTTTATTATGTTTATTCAGTTTTACGGTATTGTGAGTGTGATAGAATAGAATAGAAAACTTGTTTTCGAATTCATCATCCAAGAAATATCGTTTTTTGTCAATACAATCTTGACGGAACTTGAACGAAATGACTGTTGATTTATGCATTCTGGATGAGATGAAATGGCGGCGTTTCTGAGTTGCTAAGAGTGCGGAACAGGTTGAAGAATATTTGCGTCTTGCATATTTGGAGGAGCGCGTGATCGAGGTGAGGCAGGCAGTACTGTACTCGCGGCAAGCCTGACATGGCGCTCTCTGTTAGCCGTATGCATTATTAATGGGGCATTCACTTTTGCATGCCGCATGCCACAGGGTGGCCTGTGTGAATGCGGGCTCTGGCAAGATAATGCATCAGTTTGCCGAGCACCGTGCGGCGGCCTACTTGCCTCTTTGTCCCTCACACACATCTGCATACAGTTGACGAGCACACCCACCAAATAGCAGTGCACATTTTTAATGAGACCTCCGTACCTAAATCAATCATTAATGAACGAAAACATCAAGTTTCACAGTGTTACAGAACCACATGAATGTACAAGTTTTGGTTCTAGCTCTAGCATAAATTACAAATTTATTGAAAAAACATTTTCTTCTGAATTAAAATTGTAGAATAACAATACAGGAGTGCATGAATGTACAAGTTTTATTTCCAGTATTGAATTACAAATTTTTGGAAACATATTCTCTTTCAAATTAAAATTGTAGAAAAAGAGAATAGATCCTTTGAATATAGAATGTGCAAGATTTAGCTCTAGTATTGAATTACAAATTCATTGATGAACACAGCATTTTCTTCAAAATTAAAATCATAGGTTTGAAAAGATAAGCTAAACGTTGATTTTAAAGAGTTCTCATTAATATTGTAAGCGTATGTAAACTGCTCTTGATAAAAGTATGATCAGGTCCATGCACATGTACTTATTGCTCGAGAAACTTTTTTAATTTTCTGCAAATGCTGATATTTATTGATAATTTTTACAAGTCTATATTTTAAGCTTCTTCTTAATGTAAGGGATCATTATTGAGATCCTTGCATCTTTATTCGTATTCTCATGGAAAAATACTTCACTCAACATTTTCTAGGGTTGAAATTACTTATCTAGTAAGCTGTAGGCTGATATGTTCGGTCCTGTAAACTAGCGAAAAATATGTGAATGAGGAATAACATATCATTATATGGGCTTATAAATAACATGCAGTAAATAAATTACTTTTAAATCTTTATTTTTTCGTGCTTCTGACGCCCACATGAGTCTATGACTTTTGCATAGTTAATAAGAGGATTATTTATTTATTGATAAATTACAATCTGGGAGGGAACCAGGACCTCATTAATAGGCACATAGGGCCCCTCATAACACAAAATAATTATAATTATGTTATGGATGGATGATGCATGTAACTACATTTTCTGTAATGGTGTACATTCGAATGTAGTTTTTTTTTTTAGGATGAAGCCCACATAGGTCTGAGACCTGTGCGTGGGTAATGAGTAGGATGATGATGATTTATGAATTAGACCTACAGTTTTAGATGGGTTCCGAACCACCGGGAAGTGATTTTCAGCAGAGAACAGTGTCTTTTTTGCTGGCTAATCTAATCGGTCACCGTTACAAATAGGACCTACGAGAACGCAGCTTATCTTTCTGATTGAACAGATACCTGCTACGGCTCGCGGCTACACTTCCATTATTCACTTTACATTATGCATACACTTTATTTCATACACTTATCGTAAACCGATACCCGTATGCATACAACGGTAAACCACTATTACATTACTCAAAAATAGGAAATTATTCAAGAGATCTACTTATTTTAAATTATTCCAAGAACAAAATTGCATTGAATAAATAAAACCTGAATATTCAAAATCTATAGTCGTAGTATATCAGTTAATAACTTTCAGGATAGAAACTTCGTGAATTTATCGTAGATAATCCGTGATTTAGATTGGGGTATTGGAAATTCAAAAATTGAATTTCGCCCTCCACCATTAGACTAGAAATGAAATAGCGCCTCCACGTAACCTGCAGTAAATAAAAGGAACCCAATCCTTTGAATAGATAAGAAGAATCTGGTTGTTTTGCTTGCTCTTGGTCACTTCACTCCCCTTTCCCTTCTCCTTCGTCCCTCCAAGTTGGTCCTAAGCCCTGGTCAGGGATTAGCCTTCCGGTCGCTTTGAGAAATCGACGTGCAAAAGCCGAAGTAAACTCTCATTCTCTCTCACACTCTCTCTAACACACACTCTCCGGATTACTGTATCCCAGAGTTCGGCGACATTTGTTACCTCGCTAATGGTTGTGTACACTACTGCGCCTGCGTACTGTATGCTCGTAAAGAAGCTAACCCTGAAATATCGTCCAACCGATGGGACTATATGTACGTACGCACAAAACTTACCTACGCCTAATCTTTCTCATTCTCTCACTCTCTCAACAGAAACTCTCATTCACACTCTCTCACTCTGTCCGTCTCTCGCACCTTCTGACTTTCACACTCTCCGTACGACACTCGCTCTCTTCGTGCGTCACTCTCTCTTTCTCCGTACGTCGTTCTCTCATTCTCTCTCTCTCTCTCTGTCTCCGTACGTCGCTCTCTTCTTCTCTCTTTCTTTCACACACACACACTCTCTCTCTTCGAACTCTCAGTCGGTGAACTGCTGCTTGCAGTAACCCCCTAATAACTTGCAACCCGACTCGCCAACATTTCCCCAGAACTCTTCCCTATCTAGCATCCAGTCTCGTCTTTCATCTTTCGCGTATTTAATAACGCACTTCGACGACTGAAACTCCACCTAATTGGCGCGCCAAATAAACCAAACTCTTATCATCACACACATGCGTTAAGCGTTTTCAGCGCCGCTCCCAAACAAATAGAAACGTCCACGTCAGCCCTCTATCTCAACTACGAACGCCGCATCATACCTTGGGCTCCCCAACACCATCAGCACCACCTCTTTCATACTTCACTTCTGTGCCACTTATCGCTTAGATTATTTCGCTGATAAACATTTGAGCGGCGTAAAGTTTCAATCCGGTAATCGTCTTATTTGCACGAAGATTACCGTATTTAAGCGGTAGATTACTTTACTGGAATATAACAGTTCACTATTTATGTACTATACTATTAGGGATTTCTGGATTTCTCCAAGTATGTGCTGCATAATTGGAATTCCTATGTTTATGAAAAATAGGTGTCTTTCCAATCTCGTGATTCATCTTAGGGTATTTCAATTTCATAGAAACAGTTAGGATTGAATAATATATAATAATCAATAATCTGTAATATGGGAGTAGCTGATCTTTGGTGTAGAGGGGGTGTTATGGAGGTAGAAATTCCACTCTACCACTTCGATTCAAGAAAATCAATAATCAATTATCTGTAATATGGGAGCAGCTGATCTTTGGTATAGATGGGGGGGGGGGGGGGTGTTATGGAGATAGAAATTCCACACTACCACTACGATTCAAGAAAATGAGTTACTCAACAGACCCAACTTCATACTCACCAACCAACATGAAGAAATATTTGAAATGAGCAATACATACTTGGGGAATAAGTAACAACAATAATGTTAATATGTTTCTTGCCTTTAGAGGCTTTTCTTCTTCTTAAAAAAAGTTCCAATGCAATATGTTTCAAATAGAATTGTTATCTAATATGGGAGAAGTGATCTTAGCTTTAGTGGAGGCTTTAGTGAGGTAGATAACCCCCATTACCTGGTGGTTGTTGTCATGTGGTGCCATTAGTGGCATTTCTCCTTCTCAAAGAAAGTCCTAAGCAATATGCAATGTCTTTCTCATGGAATTGATCATTTATATAATTGTCACATGATAAAATACAAAAAAAACCTGTTGAGATTCCGTAAAATAAGTGTCGTATGATAAAATACAAAAAACCTGTTGAGATCCCATAATGAAAGGCATATGAAAGCCTAACCATACTACAAGTACATCAACATTCATAGACGAGAAAAAAATAAATAAGACGACGTTTTCACAACCACATTTATTGAAAACCGTAAGATACTAGTTTCGGTTGTACACCATTATAAATCTCAAACAAACTAAAACTAAAGCACAGAGTAGCTTAATTTTATACTAAACACAGAATGATACTATTAGCTGAGGGTGAAAGTGGCTCTCATTAATCTTATTGTTGGAGGTCAAGTGTCAGATCCTGGGGCGATGCAGTGGATGCAAACCCTTGCTGAAACCGAAGCACGAATAGGATATAAACGCATAGCAATCGGTATAAACTTGTGGACAAAGCTTATATTGCATTTTAAAAACTTGGTTTCCAAATTTTTTATAAATTCTATATTGCAAAGCAATAATTCCTTTGTACTAAGAACTGTACTAACTCCTGGACTATTATAGCAAATAACTAATGATACAGTTTACACGTTTTCTGGAGTTAGCAGTTGACCCACTTGTATTCGATTGGTTGTAAGATACTCTAGTCGGACTTGGCAATTAGGTGTAGCTTATTAGTTCGACCACTATATTTGTTTTGTTGCTTTAAACAGCAGTTGGCGTTGGGTGAAGTTTTACTGCAGCCGTAATGCCGGATCCTTTTATTGAAGTTGTTCTTCTCCTTTTGGTGGCTCTCGCTGTACTGTTCAACTCCATTCAAGAAGAGCTAACTACTGAATACGACACGAACGCTGTTTTATTTCTCTGTCGCTAACGGCTTTGTTTCTCATTTCGTTAATATACCCTGTTACTGCGTTTTTCTTCTTCAAGATTGGTTGAAAGTAGTGTGTATATTTGTTTTCCTGTGCTCCTTGTGCTATCGTGCTCTGATCTCAAAACTAATCATCCTATTTAACAATACCTTGAGGGTTTTTTTGTCAATGAAACACGAACGGTGTTGACTTAGGGTTTAGGGAGGAGAGGAAGAACAGTGAGGAGAAAATAATGATGAAGAGGAATGAGGCAATATGAAGAGGAAAGAGAAGAAGAAGAAGAAGAAGAAGAAGGAGAAACTTAAACAATTCCTGATAAAAGTATAATTAGATAAAGTAGGAGTATATCATAATTATACAGTATCTGGTAGCTCAGTTGGTTGAAGCACTTGTGTGTGATAAGATAAGTAGCTGGCTTGGTTTCCTGCAGCCTGTGGTTCGAATCTCATTCAGCCATGGGTGTTTTTTATCATTCACCCATTTATCTCAATACCCACGCACAAGTCACTGGACTCATGTAGGCATCATCTACAAAAATGTATATACTTTTATGTTATATAAAATTACAGTTTTTATATTTTATCGTAGTATATCAAATAATTAAAGTATTATGTAAGTAATCATTTAAATTATAGAATATATTTACAGTGAAGGGAGAACTGTGCTGTCAGTCTATATCATCTGTCACATTATTAATATATTCTGTTCTATTGAATGAACTTTTCATGACATAACACAAATAGATTCTGGGCTAATTCAGAGTTTGCGACTGAGCCTGACCTAATAACATATACAGTATTAGATCATCCTGTATGATTTGTACATACAACATTCAAATCGAATTGATTGAATTATTGATAATAGAATTTCTACATGAGACTCCCATTATCATTTCCAGCACAACTCCATTAATATGGATATTAATATGTTATCTATCTTGGGATATTTCTATATTTGGGATTAAAACTATATTTAGTGAGTGAATACAGAGGTCATATGATGTGAGGCCACAGTTTCTCATATTATGATTCATTGAAAGTTATGCATTACAGTATCGAAGTTATGCTTCCAATAAAAGTTATTTTCATTGTAGTTTTAACTAATAGGCCTGGATACTGTGGGTAGCTCACTCCGAAACATTAGTTCCTTTAAAATTAAAAAAAACAAACAATTACATTGTCGGGCCCAGTCAAGAACGATTTCCTTCAGCCGCCTCTGCCTGGATATCAAGATATAATAATGTAATAGCCACGTTGGTCACAGCGCTTATCTCTGAGATGGCCTATCTCTGATTACTCCTCCTGTGAGTTCGATTCCCGTTCAGCTTTGGATATCTGTAATCATTCACCTTATTACCCACGCACAAGTCTCATACTCATGTTTACATCATCATCATCATCATGAAAAAATAACTCCCAAGATCCAAATCAGTGGCGGGTTATTTGTATTAGTAGAAACCCCCAATATTTATTTTACTAAATACAGCCATGGATATTTTGTGTAATTATTCGCATTATCCACGAACAAGTCTCAGACTCATGTCGATATTCATTATAATAAAGCGGTTAAAGTTATATAAATAAAAACCCAATAAGAGTTTTAATAAATATTTGTGTTTAAGTTATAGCACTGTGACATAATATTTTACAAATGCACAACTAAAAGTTTTTATGTGACTGATTTTCTTGAATTTCGATTAATAGTGGTTTATTATTGCAGTTGTTTTACCAACGAACCCTTTGAATTATTAAGATTGTTTCAACCCAAAAATAATTACACCCACTCCTCTTCAATCGTCTAATAATTGGCCCAGCAAAATTACTCTAATTATAATTTCTCTTTGCATAATAATATTAGGCCTGCATCATTAACTATTTGCCTGCACTACAAATTATCGTTGTAGCACAGAAATTATTATAATTTAGTAATTTGTAGGTTAGATTAGAATTAGTAATTACACTAATTGGTAGTAGACATTTGTATATAAAATTTGATATTGTAGTTGAAACCCTTGTTCAAATGTAATTATTATCAATTTAGGTTTGTAGGCCCAGTTGTAGCCCCGCCTTGTTTGTTCATTAGGACGTTTCGATTTCAGTGAGTGACGTCACAAACTGAATTCCTGTGTTGTCAAACACGTGTGCGTGTGTGCTATGCATATATATGCATTACGAGATACAAATTGGGATTAAGATCTAAGCATCGGTGTTGAGTTGATCAGACGTAAACATATTAACACATAATTTTCGGTGATATTCAGGCTGACAAAGCCGAAGGCATAACATAAAGCCCGGTCGATGCTACTGTGCTAAGCCCTTTGCATTCTTGTTAAGCCCTTTTCCCAGGCGGCGAAGCATTTTTAACAGACCGGACGCGAGACTCATCGAATTACAACCGGCAAATGAACTTCAACTGAAATTTATCCCCGAAAGCGGTGTATGTGCTCTTCAGCCAGCACCGATCAGTTTGCGATGCGAGAAATTATTCGCCTGAAATGATTGTGCACGTATGACTTTTCAATTCCACTCGCCAGATTAAAATATAATTACCGATTTTAATGGCTTCCTTTTTTCGCTCCGAGTGCTCTTTTTTGCAAAGGCTTCAGAATCGAATCATGCAGTTCCCATCTCTGCGTTCATCTACCAGCTACATTCACTGTCCCGGTACTTCATTCTATTAAGTAGTAACAACACTGAAAAACTCGTAAATTTCAATTTGTGCCCTATGAAAAACTCCGCACGTGTAAACGAGAACATTGATAGTTGGTGATTGCTTTTACCACCGTACATGAAGTAATTGCCGTAGGAGGTCTTGCAATCTTTCGAGCCGTAGTGATCTTTTCAATCAGAAGTAAGCTACGAAACCCCTGGGCCACCTTTGTATGGGTGACCGATTGGATTGGCCAGCAAAAACAACTCTTTTCTCTGCTGTAAAATCACTTCCCAGTGGTTCGGAACCCACCTAAAAGTGTAGGTCCAACTCATCAATCACCATCATCCAATTCATTACCCACGCACAGGTCTCAGACTTCATCCTCTGAGAAAAATAATTGGGTGAGTTCCTGGGAGCTTACAGGTAACTGGTAAATATTACCGGTGGCATCTGATTGGTGTATTCAAATTCATAGACGTTGAAAAATTTGAATAGACCAATCAGATGCCACCGGTAACATATATCAGTTACCGGTAAAGCTCCCAGGACCACAACCATTTTTACGCATTATTTGGGGCAGATGTAGAAGTCGTACATGGACGTAGAAGGAAGTGTATAAAATCTGAAAAGTGATGCTGAAAATTAGCCAAACAATATAGCGTCGGTATCTATGATATCAACGATACCGACGCCATTTTGTCTGAGGACATTTTGGACTATGCTTCCATACTAGTTACTCTTTTTCAACATGGCGGTATAAGTTATGCTCTCTTACTTAGGTTTAATAATAATTGGACTACAAAATTGCTTCAACAGTTCAGTCTGTTTGTTTTAATGTCTACTTATTGTCATATAGTAACGTGCAGTTTCAACTTTAATGCATCAGACAGTAATGTAGTAGACTATGTCACTCATATCTGCTTATATCATTTTTATATAACAATTCATGCTCGAAAACGTACATATTATGCACTGTACTATATTATGATATTATGCTATGCTCTACAAATGTGGTTACGACAACATTCAATTTTTTTTGGATTGAGGGTTAAAGATTTAAGTATCACCTACAGCATTATCCTCTATAAATACAGCATTATATATAGTATACAGCAGTATGGAGCAGTATCCTCACAGCGATAACTGGTCCAATGAAGTGACAAAGCACATTATACATTTCAAATTGTAGAAATTTTTCAAGGAAATTATATTTTGTTATTGCAATGATTTTATTAAATATTACTCTATCTGTTACATAAAAATTTCAACTTATTGCAAAAATAAAGTATTTATGATATTTGATGCTGAATGATCATGAAAAATATCGCTGTTTGTTTTGTAAATTATGTACATGTTTTGATAAGAATGCAGAAGGGGGCTTGAATTATTAGCACCATAAAAAAGAAAAAATACAATATTTGGGGCATGTGATGGTAGGTAATAAATATAGAATTCTACAGCTGATAGTACAAGGTAAAATCAGTGGTAGGAGAAGTGCTGGAAGGCGACGTATTTCCTGGCTGAAGAATCTTAGAGATTGGTTTGGCTGCATTTGTAATGAATTGTTCCGGGCAACCAACAAGATTAGGATAGCTGTAATAATAGGAGATGCACCACAAGAACAAGACGTTGCTATGAAAATTTGTTTTTTAAAAACTCACAAAAAGGACAATGCAAACGATTATGGGCCTTTTGAAGTATTTCCTGGCTGAAGAATCATGGAGATTGGTTTGGCTGCATTTGTAATGAATTGTTCCGGGCAACCAACAAGAGTAGGATAGCTGTAATAATAGGAGATGCACCACAAGAAGAAGACGTAGATATGAAAATTTGTTTTGTAAAAACTCACAAAAAGGGCAATGCAAACGATTATGGGCCTGTTGAAGTGAGCTTTGAATATTGCCAACTGAAACACTATAATCTTCTGACGTTACTCGATTAGAAATTGAGTGTAATTCAAGCATCTCCAAGATTGCTTCTATTTTAGTCTTATCTCTTGCATCTCGAGACGTGGATTTTTAAGAGGAAATTCCGCTCTTTCCAAGAACCGTGTGGAAAAGGTGAAGAAGATAATTAAGTATAACGATAAAAAGGAGATAGTAATCGGAGTGCCAAATTAAAATTTGCCTCAAGAACGAGGCACAACCAACAGCAGCCAAAGAATATCGCGTTGCTGCCATTATGCTGGCAAACGCACACTGTTCAGCTGACAAAGGAAGAGAGAAGCGGCAGAAATAGGAGATTTAGAAGAAAAGACTGGAGAAACAGGCAACGAACATCAGTTGGGAGCTGTGAAATTGGAAAGAGGATCAGTTAAACCAGAAAAAAGTAGAATAACAGAAGGTTGTCTTTGCAGTTGGGTTAAGGGCAGGAAAGAGGTTTTTCCGGAGGGGTTTACACTTTAGTTCAGATGGAAAAGACGGAGAAAGGTCGAAGGTTGGGGTGGCAGGGCGGAGAGAGAACTTATTTTATCGTAAAGAATTGCGTGAGGGCGTAAGTGCGCCAGTCGCCAAAGGAGATAGATACTGACGTTGTTTGCTGCCGAAAAGAAAGAAATAGAATGCAGTGTGATACTCTGTCTCTATCTGACATACGTCGATGCATGTCTTACATGTACAAAGTTAGGTTTGTCGAAGAAGACAGAAAATGAAAGAACCTCTTCTCAAAAACATTATCTCTTGTTCACAATTCTCGCTCCGTTGCATAGTCCGTTTAATGGATTCCAATTCACTTATCCGAATTCTTTTCCCTCCGGGTAGGAGAAAGCGAGACAACGAAGAAAGTCGACAAAAGGCACGAGTGTTGAAAAATATTTGTTTGAATTTACTTTTAATTTCGGCGAGTGGAAGAGTGTTTCAATTGAGTTTTCGCTCTCGGCCATTCTTCTCGGGAGAAAGGCGCTCCAGCTTCAGGTGTACATTTAATCAGCCTGGGAAAGATGGCTGCTAGCGCAAGGTAGGCCAAGCCTTTGCCCAACATTTACTCATTTACATAAATCGGCTTGTGGAATCTGCTTGGGTGGAACAAATGCCTGTTGGGACAAAAGTTCAAGTTGGGAGGAAAGATCCTAAAGTAAAGATAATACATTCAAACCTCTAACCTTACTTTAAAATTCTCCTCAAAGGATTACAAGATGGTTCAAATTCTTGTGGTTGGTAATGAAATTCAAGTTTATAACTAAATATGCACCAAAAATGAGCGAACTATAATGCTCTACCTTAAGACTCCCGTTTTAACGCAAGAGAAACTTGAAAATCATTCTTTTGAAGTTTTCCTTGACTCAAGTAAGCCTCAAAGTACGTTGATTAATATGTTTCTAAATTGATTGTTGTCGTTTTCCAAAAATGGCGGCTCTGGTAGCGCAGTTGGTTGGAGCGCTTGTCTGAGATAAGACAGGGCTCTAGCTGGCTTCGTTTCCTGCAGCCTTGGGTTTGAACCTCATTCAGCTATGGATGTTTCTCATCATTCACCCATTCTCCTCATTACCCACGCACAATTCTCAAGACTCATGTAGGCATCATCAGCAATTAAAAAATATACCAACATATATGTCAACTCCTTCATTACAGATTACGGATAGGAGCTCAATGCTCTTTCGGTTGATTGTCATTTAGGCAGAGTTAACTCAAGAAAGAAACCAAGAAATTTACCAAATAATGGAAAATTTAGAACCCAAAAAAGTTATTAACTTAATGTTCCATTACTAAAAGTATCCATTACACTACTCCATTCTATTACTATCCACTCAAGGGTGCAACCTTTGCTCCAATTTCACAGTTTTCCTTCAGTCATAACATACTAGTGTCGGAACTGATTGTTGATTGAATAACTAGGGAAGTAATAGCCGAGTGCCGTAGCAGGTATCTGTTCAATCAGAGATAAGCTACGAAACTCCTTGGCGCTCTCTGTAAGGATGACCGATTGGCCAGTAAAACAGACTCTGTTCTCTGCTGTAAAATCACTTCCCGGTGGTTCGGAACCCAACTAAAACTGTAGGTCCAACTCATCAATTGCCATCATCCAATTCATCACCCACGCACAGATCTCAGACCTTTGTGGGCTTCATCCTCTAAAAAAATACTTTTTAATAATTGAATAAACCTAATAGAATAAAGAGATGCACTGATTGCTTGTTTCTTGAGACAAACTCTTGATCGACTCTTGTCGATCATTGCAATTTGGTTACCAATGGCTAGAACAACTGCTGTGAGCTTCATTAAAAAGTACAATATTGTACGAAAAATGTTATGTTTGTGTATTGTAATATTTTTTCTCGATTTTTAATGATCTTACAGAGTGGCTTAATTAAACAGCGTCCTATCTTGAAAGCGCCCCACTAATGGAGCTTGCTCTTTGCGAATCGCCGTAAAGGATGCAAACAAAAATCTTATAAGTTTTGTAGAAGTATCCTTAGAAAATCGGGCTCTCGAACGTAACAAGTACAAGCAGTTGGATGAAATTGGCTCGGCAGACGGAAAATAGAATAGAAAAAACGGAAAAAGAATATGGGGAGGTTATCACGCTAATGCTGGAGAGAACACATTACTTGTGTGTAACTAAGATCAAACGATAAAACTTTTTATTATTCTTCTTGCTTAACGATTCTTCTGAAGCTCTTTATTTTCGCACTTGGCTGGCCGGGCAGCTGCAGAATGGCCGATGAAAGCAGTGGTTTCATTATTGACGCTGGAAAACTTGAAGCAACATTCAGTGTAGAAGAGTTCGAAATTATTTCTGGCCCGAATAATTTCGGGATTTATTATTGTTCATCCAGCTTATGAGCTCAGAATATTAAGTTGATGAGCTTGCTCGGTGTGCTCGTTTCGTCTTAGTTGGAAAAATGAAATTTTATCCTCATTTCTAGGTATTTTAAGTTTATAAGTAGAGTGAAATACTATTTTTTCTAACTAATTGCTGCTACTAAAAACATGTTTTTTAGATTATCTTATTCCTGGTTTTTGTCGATTCCAACATTTGTTGAGAATGATATTGCGGAATACATTCAGTTGTAAACTACATCCAGTTGATATTAATTTAAACTTCACCCAATTAAAGATTATAAATAGAATCCTATATAAAAAAAAATCTATTTGGTGTTATCTTTCGAAGGGATTGAAGAAGAAGACGAAGAAGAATGAGGAGAAAAATGAAGGGGGGGAAGAAAAGGGAAAAGAGAAGAAGAAAAAATTATGAGGAAAAAAGAGAAGAAGAAAAAGAAAAAGTGATGGAGAAGAATAACAAGAAGATAGGGGAAGAATATAACGAAGAAGAAGAAATGACGGTGAAGTAGAATAGAGAAGACTAAAAGAAGAAGATGTTGATGAAGAAGAAGAAGGAGGTGGGGAAGCATCTGATGAAGAAGAACAAGAAGATTGAAGAATATAAATAAAGGTTTAAATACCTGCGTTTTGATATCCAATAAACTACTTGTTCACTACCGGTTTCAACCCTCCTATGGGGTCATCATCAGGTGGTTGTGGACGTTATTATATCATTGCCGATTTGGCAATTCGTCGTAATGTAAAACGTCGGAAAATAAAAAACACACACATCACATAACACGAAACGAATACGAGGATGACAGGACGGACAACACGCTCGCGCTGACTGACAGGTCCGGAGTCCTCTTTTATATGATAAATATCTTTTTATATGTCATTTCAACTTAATTTTTTTTCTTCTATGGTTTCAATTGTGTGATTTTTGTAAGGAAATAGCAGTTTGGCGGCAGTTATTTTAAAGTAGATGGTTCGTTCCGCTCACTAGCATGTTGAATGGAAGGTCGGAGATATCTGAATGTATCCGGAGTCCTCCGGACCTGTCAGTCAGCACGAGCGTGTTGTCCGTCCTGTCATCCTCGTATTCGTTTCGTGTTATGTGATGTGTGTGTTTTTTATTTTCCGACGTTTTACATTACGACGAATTGCCAAATCGGCAATGATATAATAACGTCCACAACCACCTGATGATGACCCCATAGGAGGGTTGAAACCGGTAGTGAACAAGTAGTTTATTGGATATCAAAACGCAGGTATTTAAACCTTTATTTATATTTATACTGGTATCCGGAGGCCAAAGAATTCATTATGAAAATTGAAGAATAAGAAGTACATGGGGCAAGAATATAAAGAAGATGAAGAAGAAGAAAAACAAGATGACGGTGAGAAGAATAGAGATGGCAATGAAGAAGGAGAAGAAAAGAAATATAAGTAGAAGATTAGATTAGATTATATTTCTTTATTCATGTGAATTTACAAATTTGCATATTAGTTAGAAACAAAATTTTCAACATCACATAGATATTAATATACAGTAGTGAACTCAGAAAGTACTATTTTCATAGTGTAAAGAATTATGTACAATGATCTCAATTGTATGATATTGATGATATTAACTACAGTAATGACTATCTAAGCGATGCAATTACATGAAATGGCGAAGTTTGGACAAATATTCGTCCATTCTTGACATAGTAAGATAAATAAAAATAAAGATAAATAAGATAAATAAAAATAAGTAAGATAAATAAAAAAAAGATGGAGTAGAAGAAGAATAAAATGAAGAAGCAGGAGGAGAAAAAGGAACAGTAGAAGAAGGTTAAGAAAAAAGATACTATCGAATAAAATTTTTGACAGGTTATTACACGTTATAGAAATTTAGATTCAATTGAATCGGGCAACCTGCTAGTCTAATATAATTTTTTCCCTGTAAATACTATTAGTATTCATCTTTTTTCTCAACTTCAGAATCAACTGTTGATCAAATTACAGTGTTGCCAGATTGTGCCCGTTCGGCACAAAACAACTAATGGATCTTTGTGTAACAGAAATAAAGCTGTTAAACTTACGGCTAACTGCCGTAATGAAATTAAACTCCTTATTTAATTGGCTTTTGTGCAACCGGCCATTAGTCTAATATAATTAATCAGAGTAAATCAATTAGTAATTGCTCTCTTAAAATGTATGACATCCTTGTGGTGGGGGGAGGGGTCAAATAGCATTAAGTTCGACAGCTTTGGATCAGTAAGGAGTTGGAACTAGTAGCAAACCTCTCAGCAGCTTATCCGACCGGCTGTCTGTCGTCGTGTCTTATGTTCTGCGCCCTTGCCAAGACTCATAGGAGAGGGTCCTTCACAAAACAAGTGCGGTTTTGTGTCTGCTCTCTTCAACTTGCTGATGGGTTGTTTGTGGGGGGGGGGGGGGAAGAGTCGAGTTGTAACTCTCTCTAGTGTTGACATTCATTTGCATCGACTTAGTGCTCTTAGTAGGAGTGGGACATCAGCGAGGAGCTTCGGTGCTTGTGCTTTAGCTGAGTCGAAGATCGCTTGTAGACGCTCTCAAGCCAGCCAGGATCGTGTTTCTTCATCCCCTTTCCCTTCTTATCCTTCTTCCCATTCTCCCTTATTCCTTTTCTCCCGTTATTCCCCCTTCACCCTTTCCCCCTCATTCCCCCATCCCTCTTACTCACCCTTTCATCCTATTTCCCCTTTCCTCTTATTCCCCCTTTCCCCTTATTCCCTCTTTACCCTTATTCCCCCTTCCACCTTAGTCCTCTTTTCCCCTTCTTCCCCCTTCCACCTACCTTCAGCTCAACGACAACGAAAATGGTTCGGGTCAGACGTCGGTTGTCTAAGCTAAGACGTTAAGACCTTGCCAGAAGCATCATTGTCAAATTTTCAGCTGATCACCAGCCTCTTGTAATCCTAAAATCAACTTGGTGTGGTCAAGTATAGGCTGCTGTGATCATGCTTAAACTCAGCCTCTGACTCAAAGGCGATTCCCCAATCGAAAACTTACTGGAGAAGGTGCAGGAAGGAGGGACAATCTCGCAAAAATGGTCAACAAACCCTATTTGTAACCCTCCAAACTCTCGAGCTGGGACCTCTCCTGCCCCGACTTGGTTTGATGGTGACCGGCTTGAGATTACGTCACTACTTTTTATGTGGTTTTGACATTCATAAAGAATTGTAGAAGGGTGTGTATTTTATAAATTAGACGATGATGTTTAAAAATCTAGAATCCATCGTGATTTGATAGCTTTTGAGTTTTCACTACTCCGTTCAGTTTATGGTTTGGGAAATTCGTAACTAATGTAGATCAAATAGAACATAGCATATCTGATACGTGTCGATCTTCCATTTAAAACGTTAGTTGACACCTCCTTTGGTCTCCAAGTTTTTTAACTAAATATAATATTTTCGGTCATTCTCAACAGTGCTAAATTTATAATTTATTGTTTTTATAATCGAATAATCTTTTTTTCAAATGAAATCGATAGTGTCATGAACCAATGTGATATACTGTCTTATGTGGTTTGAAGGTTATGTTATTTTGGTATTTGAGCGGATTCTAAGGTAATCTCTACTGAAACTCACCTGTGATCGGACACATTATTTTGTCTCCTGGTCGAATTGGCCCGAAGGTCTAGTAAATGAATAAGATAGACTTTCAATTATCTTAAATTAGAGAGTAATGGCCCATGAAGTATGCACATACTTACACCTCCTTTGTAGCTAAGAGGGTTTTTATTATTATATTTTTTTATAAAGATATCAATCATCATTCAACTCATTACTCTGGGGTTATGTGGGTTTCATCCTCCGAAAAATGATAAAAGAATGATTGCTCAAGGTATAAAACAGAGCGCATAACCAGAGAAACGAAAATATGTAGAAGAGAAGTAGGGAAAAATAAAGACCATCATCAAAAAGTATAAATTTTTGGTAATTGCGTTAGTTATTGCCTTCCTCCTCCAATTTCACCATTAGATTTAAATTTCATATAATATAATTAATTACTTCCTGGTGGTTCGGAACCCACCTGAAACTGTAGGTCCAGCTCATCAATCACAATCATCCAACTCATTACCCACTACCCACGCACAGGTCTCAGACCTATGTGGGCTTCATCCTCAAAAAAAAGTCATTTATAATTGAAAGAAATGAAGAAAAAGAAAGTAAGAGAAAAAGGAGGATACAAAGAAAAAAGCAGGAGAGAGAGAAGTAAGTTCATGAAGAAACTAAAAACATGAAGGTGTCGGACTGCATATTAATTTTTCACTTTGGTTATCTTATTGTAAATTTATTATAATAAAGAGGCGTATTTATTACTGTATTCTTCACACATATAGTCCAATAATTATAGGAAATTAAAAATCATCGTGCTTTGGGCTCAATAACCGAAAAGGTTGAAATTTTCATCATCTTCAAAATTTAATTTCCTATCAATATCAACTTTCAATTGCATAAATAATACATTTTAATATGTCTTGAAAATGTAATAATAATTTATTCTGTCACGTGGTTATACGCGTCTCTGAGTGTGTATCAACATAACGAGATACGAAGGTCTATAGAGTTATATTTCAAGCATATAACAGCTCACACAATGCAATAATAATTCATGCTTACTTTTTGAGAGGCACAGTGCGAAAGTCTTAATTGAATTATAACGTCTGCATCTCCTCCCACCCCAGGCCGCCATCTCCTTTGTCTTACTTAGCCATCTTGTTGGCATAAGTTAACCCCTGAGCCGTGCTCTGTATTATTAGTTGCAATTATATCGTTTATTCATTGTTAACATAGAGAGCAGCCACGTTGGCAAGTACCAAGTTTGCAAACTTCTCCGAAGTCTCTCACCCAGCACCCAAGTTTCTCCCTTAACTCCTCCTTCCCCCACCTACCACAGTTAAATCATTTAATATCACAATAATGAACGCTAAAGTCAGTAACACCAGCCGCCTCAGCTCTAATAATAATCAAGCCGGCTTATCTGAATCGCATCGGAAGGGTAATGCTTATCACGGCCTCCGCATACGTCATAAGCTGTTACTCCTTCCTTATGATCCTCAGCTTCGTCTCTAACCAACTGATGTTAACTGTTTGCAGTTTGTTCTGCAATACTTCCACTAACTCTAATGATGTATGTTGAATTTCCCATATTGATATCGATTAAATTTATACGTTGAATGTTAACTCTGCATTAATCAGCTTGGCATACTTTTATATTACAGTAGTTTAGGTAAGTGACAGCCGGGTGTTGTAGCAGGTATCTGTTGAATTAGAGATAAGCTACGAAACTCCTGGGTGCTCTTTGTAAGGGTGACCGATTGGATTGGCAAACAAAAAAGACTGTTCTCTGCTGTAAAATCACTTACCGGTGGTTCGGAACCCGCCTAAAACTGTAGGCCCAACTCATCAATCAGCATCATCCAATTCATTACCCACGCACAGGTCTCAGACCTATGTGGGCTTTATCCTCCGAAAAAAGAAGAAAAAAGTTATAATTGAGAAAATTTAGTCATTGTACTTCAAAGGGAAGTGATAGCAGCGAGCCGTAGCAGGTATCTGTTCAATCAGATAGAGATAAGCTGCGTTCTCATAGGACCTGTTTGTAAAGGTGACCGATTAGATTGGCCAGCAAAAAAGACACTTTTCTCTGCTGTAAAATTACTTTCCGGTGGTTCGGAACCCACCTAAAACTGTAGGTACAACTCATCAATCACCATCATCCATCATCCACGAACAGGTGTAAGACTCATGTGGGCTTCATCCTCAGAAAAACATATCCTTACATTTGAATTATTCAGTGTTGATAATTTGTTAAGAGGCCTTAATACCTTTGGCAAAACTCGGTGGTGGAGTCCGATTCTTGTAATCGACCTCAGTAGAGTCAGAGTCATAGTCGGTAGGCGAGAGGTGGAGAACGGGACAGCAACCGTGCCGTTCTGAAAACTACAGTCTTTCCCCCACCTCTCCGCCTTGCCATACTAAACTCCTCTCCTACAGTCTCAACTCTTCTCACTTACTCACAGCTTCGGTCTCCCTTCTTCGTTTTCGCCTTTACGTAGAGAATAAAATAAGCTGTGTTTATGATTCCCAACCGGTGGGTCGTGATCACTAGTATCAGTACGGTACCATCACTTACAATTCCAAGATAGACTTGAATAAATTACGCTTGCAGTTATAATATTTGAATGGTGACTTTCAATAGAAGTGCTATAATATTCAACAATAATGAAAAATGAGCGTGAATTATTTTATTTAAAATAGATTAATTCATGATATGATAATAAAAAATTGTATCGGAATATTATAAACAGACAAGAGACTTAGAATCGCCCAATCTAAATAAGATTTAGTTTGTTTATAGTAAAATAATGAAACAGCTGAAAAAATAGAATAATCAAGTAAAATGAAGTACGGTACTAGTTCAAAATGCATTTCATTTCTTGGATACCAAGACTCTAATCTCTCAATCAGTGGCGTAGCCAGGATTGGATTTCTTGGGGGGGGGGGGGCTCACCACGGGGGGGGGGTCTGGGCAGTGGCTTAGTCAGGATCAGATTTCGTGGGGGGGGGGAGGGGCTCACCAAGGGGGAGTCTGGGTTATAGGAGGGTCCGGATTTTTAAAAATTTAGTGGTGTAAAAAGCTAATCTAGACAACTTGTTGGGCTCTAAAGTTCAAAAGAAATTTTTGAAAAATTACTACCCAAGAACCTAGGTGGCCATCAGGTTTGAAATGATAAAGCTTGATATACCGATACCTGTGACTATTTTGAGTCAAAACCCTTGAATTGGAACTAACCATACTTAACTTATGTACTGAATCTCAAAATTAATACTAATTATTATAAGTTTCATATAATTTATGTCATTAGCCTAAAACGCACCCAACCCAAAGTTCATGAAATCGGAATTTTTTTATCATAGCATACTGATTTTACACGCTTGCATAGAACTTGCATTTATTTGTGTGTTTTCATTTATAAAAACCCAATTTTATGAACTTTGGGTGTGTTCAGGCTAGTGGTTTATACTGCATTTCAACTTCAATACTAAATTTTCTACAAGATGAGTTTATTCAAAAAGGTGATTTATCAATAATTAACAAAGTTAATCCATTTCAAACTTGAAAAATTGCGTTTTATTCAATGTAATAAATAATTATGGTAGTCACAGTTTTCTAACATGTTTTATTCGATTTCGTAGCTCATTTTAAATCAAAATTATCCATTTGAGCACCTAACAAGTTTCTATATGAGTAAATATTGAGGATAAATTTAAAAAATGCATTAATCTGACTATAACTGTAGCTATATTCTATTACACAAACAGGGTTTCTGTATTCTGTTCGTTATAATACTACAAAACAGATAGAACCCTTCGGCTTTAACAAGTCGTTATCTATTATTTATTTGAGAATATTTTATTTCTGAAATTTCGGGGGGGGGCCTGGGTTCCATGCCCCCCCCCCTGGCTACGTCGTTGCTCTCAATGGAAGCAAGCTAAAAGGTACTCACAATAAAAAGTAAAATCATATTGGAAAAAAATTAAATGATGACAGAATGTAATTTAATGATGTGGTGTATTTTTTTCTTGTTTCCTTTTTGGAGTGCATTCACTATATAATCAGGAAACCCTTATTTCCATATAGTCTCAATTATGATGCCGTGAGGTGTCCATAAAGCAAACAAACATTTACCTCTCTTTGTTATGTGTAACTGTCACTGAACTTGATAGAAGAAGTTGTGGTTTTTATTACAAGACTCTGGACATTTCACTTCAATTATAGAGTTGTCCCCAATAAGGCCATCTGGAATTGCACCTAGGTATGAAATTACCTATCAATAGATAAGCCACATTTTATTATAGATTCTCCCAGAACCTCATCCATCTTTATGATGGCATTCATTTAAAAAGTAAGTACAGAAATGTCCTTGTTGATGTTGGAGACGATTTAAGGTTGTACCAAACAAAACTTGAGCTGAACATTGAGGAACTATGTAAAAGAAGCAAGCTCATTCTTCTCATTAATTTTTTGTAATGCGTTTCAAGTAATATATTTCCAAATATATATCGTGTTTTTGATGGAAATAGCTATTTGTGTAACTAGAGCAAAAAGTGGGAGATTTCTGCACCGAGAGAAACAGTTTTTTTAACAAGCCGAAGGCGAGTGAAAAAAGTTTCTCGAGTTCAGAAACAATACTTTGTGCTCGAATTACACATTAAATTTTTCCTACAGTAATGTATAAAGTAATTTAAACAAACAAAACAGGACATGCATAGCTTCACATAACCTATCTTCAAATCAAATAGATTTCGACAACTCTAGGCCTACAGCTGACTGTGAGCTGACTTTTTGCGCGGCTGAAGCACAGTAGCCAACCTATTTTTGAATGCAGAATAGGGAACCTGCATATTACATGCTCACTATTTTATATTGTTAGGTTGCAAATCTGGAGTGCGGAAAAGTACTTTCGCGCGCTGGAATTTACTTTCCCGCACTGGTGCAGGAATAGACTATTTTGCGTGCTACAGTTAGTGCAAAAATAGGCACTTTTTCTGGTCACTGTAGGAAAAGATTATTATTGGGTTTTTGACTAAATAGACTACCTATGTTAAAGAGGGTTGTCGAGCTCAATATATTCAAAAGTAAGTACAGAAACAAGGTTAATGTTGAGGACGATTTAAGGTTGTACCTAACAAAACTTGAGCTGAACATTGTGGAACTCAACGAACCTCAACAAAGCCCTCCCCGACACACGATAACTAGGGGGTACGAAAAATTTTAATTTTTCATAAAGGGGTACAGTCTTTGAAAAAGATTGAGAACCTTTGATGTAGCCTATTAAAATTTTTGTAATGCTGCCATGTAGACTACTATATCCAATTATCAAAATATTTAAAAGTTGATCAACAATTCCAAATTCCACAAATTACTATTTCGCCTACTTGAATTTCATCACCTCCAACTCAAAAAAGGGATGATCTTTAAAAAACTTTAGAATACTCTGTAGTGAATTCTTTTTATTGTTCATTTGCTCCAAAAACAAATTATGCAAAGCATTACGGTATGTCGAAATTGTAAACTTTTTGTTTCCTTTTATCTAGGCCATCCACTCAACAAATTGGTTGTAATTATTTTCCACCATCAGCAACACTGTCACCTTCGAGGATAGAAAATGTAATTTATTGATAATAAAGTTTTTCAATATAATTTTAGAGCTCCATATTTTGGTCTAATCACAGTTTTGCCTGTCCCTCTCCAAAAGGGAGGACTTTGCAAACTGTGATCAACGTTTAAAAATTATTCAAGCTAGCCTGCTCCTATCACATTTTTTTTTAGTTACAACTTTTGTCAAATAGAACTGTATCTTGCTTCTGATAGAAAGTCCTTGAAATTGCCACCAAAAACATTATTTTGACAAAATTAAAAAATCCCATTTCCCCTGCCCTTTAGAGGCATTACTCCCAAAGAGGTAATTTTTTGGAAATTTATAATAGATAATCATATACAATTCAAAAAGCTTTATCAATCAGAGGAGAGAATTTCTCAAAGATGTCAACTACGTTGAACATTTTGAGTAACTCCTAAAACATAAAAAATGGGTTGGTAAGCTTTTCTCCCAAAGACGTCTGCAGAATCACATCAACTACATCTCACAAAAAAATATAATTTTGAATAAAATATTTCTAAGTAAGATTTCACTGTTCGAAAATGTAAGAGCCTACTCTACCTCAACCGAACGAACCTAATAAACATTGCAGCTGTAGAGTGAATATCCAACTAATATTTCTGTCTCACTGTTATTATAATGACAATAAGGAATCATTGCCGAGATAACATTGTCTGGCGCCTAAATGTGTGCATGCGCTTGTGTGTGTTTATGCAACGGCCGGCAAGGCAGTGTGTGAGTGCAATATTCGGTTTTCGATGGAATGGTTAGTAGCAGCATTAGGTCTTGCAATGAAGAGTCTCCTCTAGAGTCAAAAACAGCACTTCGTAGTTTTCTGTTTCGGTCGCTATTTTCAATCCAATAAAGATGAAAATGGTACCAAATTGTGCAGAAAGATCTAAAGAATGGTCGTATAACCTCCGAATTTCGAATTTTCAACTCTATTTCAGCCCTATGAGCCGTTAAACTTTTATGAACTTTGACATGTAATTATAAAAAACTGGTAAGTGATATTCAAATTCCGAGGTTATACGACCATTCTAGCAATATTTATCTACAATTTGACACCATTCACGTATCTCTAGCTTCAAAAATAGCGTCCGAAACAGAAAACTACGAAGTGCTTATTTTAGTGTTTTTTCCAAAGGTATTAAGGCCTCTTAAGAAAGCAGTTCTGGGCGATAGCCTGTTGCATCTTTTCTTGATTGACTGATTGTATATTTGTCATAAATAAAAAATATTAGTTATATTACAGTAGTAGTATAGGGAAAGTAATTGCAAATTTAAGAGAAATACTCTCTACTAACTTTTCTTCCAAGTTTCTTCAAGGTTTAAATAAAGGTTTTGCGCACAACTACGTTAAAGATAATAAATAAAAAGGCTTGAAGTAGTCACAACCACATTTATTGAAAACCGTGAGATACTAGTTTCGGCTGCGACACCATTATCAATCTCAAACAAACTAAAACTAAACTACAGAGTATCTTTTTTTTACTAAACACAGAATAATACTATTGGCTGAGGGTGATAGTGCTTCTCATAGGCTGACCTTCATTGAAAGTCTGATTGGCTGAAGGCCCTAGTAAGTCACGCCCACTGGTTGGAGGAGCAACCAGGAATAATCAGTGTCAAAATCAAGAATCAAAAAGTAACAAACAAGAACAATACACAATTTTATTATATATTGTGGGGTACATTGATAATACCCCATTTATTGTAATCTATTCATCCTTCGAATCACGTGTTACCTTGTATCATTTTTTTAGTATTATTCTATTTTATTCCATTTTAATCATACGTTCGTTCATACTGATGAGTTTTTACTATATTTTTTCTCTCATTCGCCTCCATGCATTACTGCTCCGGATAGTCTATATATCATTTTCAAATTGTCAATATTTACCGATAATTATTAATTAATCATTGGTACAAGCTTCTATTTCGACCTCAGCGCGATAAATGATTCATTGGCAAGCAGTCACTGCTGCTCATAATGCATCACAACGTGTAATCCATTTATTTTTATCAATTATTCACAAATGTCTGGAGCATCACCCGTATTATCTTGTATCATTACAATAAATGTATCATTCGTTTCCCGTGTTTTCCTTGTCACACTCATGAATTCATACGTTTAACCAATAATGACAAGGTCTATAATTTTAACGAGCGTGATGAAATTGAGTGCTCATTTTTTGCATTTCACAATATTTATTATTGATTCCTACAATTTTATTGCGAGCTAATTCTTTCCAATTTCTAATAATTAAAATTGTTGATTGTGTCAAGGATTAAAATTTGAAAATATTTTTTATGCTGATGATGCCCAAATGAGTCCGAGACTTGTGCGTGGATGATAATGATAAATGTTGAACCTACAGTTCTAAGTGGACTCCGAACCTCTAGGTGAATGAACGTAAAGCAAACAGCGTCTTGTTAATTTCTGCCGTTCACCCTTTTTGGCGATCGGTTTGTAATTATTATCACCTTCCCTTTTGATTGCTCTTCAACTTTTTATTCTTGACTTGTTACGGTGAAAATGGATAGATTTCCAGTTATTCCTGAATATATTATGCAGATAAATTGAAACTATTCCAAATATAAGTAGTAGATGGATAGTACATGTCTAATTCATAATAAATAAATTTCTGTATTTAGTGGAGGCTCAACTTTTACTACCATCAAATTAACGTAATGCATAGTTCGCCACATTTCTGATCAGGTTTATAACAATAAAACTATTCATAAATTATACTGTATTTCTAGATATATTAATAAATTTCTCTGATTATAATCCATGCCTATACTAAAATAACTTGAATGAGTTCTACAATTGTTCAATATTTACACGTACAGGTTCAAGGAAAAAATATGGTTTTTCTTGAATCTTTATTTACGTAATTCTGTGTTTTATTCTCTCACGTAAGCCAAAGTGATCTATTAATTGATCCATTTATATCTCAAAAATGATTGTACCTTCTCACCTATTTCTATTAAACTAATAAATGCTTTTAATAAAGAAAAAGGATTACATGATCAAATCATTTTTTTTAGGCTACTTTCCCCATAGATTAAATCCGTCTGGGGGAAAGAGGGTTTGATTGAACATATTGATAAGCTTATTTGAGCAAAATTATTTAAGCAAAAGGAATTGTCAATTCTGTTATGAAATATCAAAAATATACAAATTTCTCTCACAAACAGCACGCTAATCAGGAATACCTTTTTCATAATGTTTCCCATACTGTACCAAAAGTCTAATATTTCTCTTTGTGTTTTTGAGAATTGAGTACTTTTAGCGGCAATGGCCTAAAGTTGAATCCAAAATGGTCGATCGAGTTCCAGTCCATGTATTAGCAAATAACACCGTCGTAACGTAATGCAGGTGAGAATTATTCAGGAGCTTTGAATTCAATCACAGCATGTGTCAGATAACATTATATGTCTTTGTTATAAACCAAGTGCTGTACCCATTCTTAATTATTGAAACATTTATATTTCGGAAATGATGTTAGGCTAGGTCTTCTCCACTATGTTTATATGTATTCCGCACTGTATTTCTCTTAACCTACTTCTATGTATTCCATACTATATCAAAAGTATAGTATTTCGCTTCGGGTTTGTAAGAATTGAGTACTTTTAGCGGAAATTACCCGATGTGTTAAATACAATGGTCGATCAAGTTCCACTCTTTGCATTTGCAAATAGCACCGGCGTAATGTAATGCACTTGTCAGATAGCTGTAGATCGGAAAGAGCAGCCGAGAGAAATACGAATTTAATTTTGAAACACAGAAAAAGGAACAAGGCCACTTGGGTTTTCTGTCGTATTTTTACAAGTCCATTTACAGTAACTCCCAAAGAATTTATCTCCACTTGCCTAATAGTGCTTTCATTCGTCTCGACTTTCACATTTCAGTAGCCATAAACCTAACGACGGTCGAGGTTAGAACTGTTAGACGCATCTCTGCTCTAACAGTAATCCTGAACCAGGATTTTATCTTGAAACAAGGCTTGCATATTTTATGACTAGCGAATGTGAATGTGATTCTGATGACGTCAAAAATGTGTTTTACTATCTTTTTGTCTTTCTTTGTATTGGCGAAGGTGATATTGTGGAAGGTATCCATAATGAATAATAAGACGAAATTGTCACAACCACATTTATTAAAAATATTGAGAAACTAGTTTCGTTTGTTATACCATTATCAATCTCTGTCAAAATAAAAATAAAGTACAGAGGAGCTTAATACATACTAAACATAATGATACTATTGGCTAAGCGAGAAAGAGGCTGACCTTCATTGAAGGCTGTGATTGGCTGATATGTCACGCCCCCTGGTTGGAAGAGTAACAAGCAGAAATATGAGTCAAATCAATAACTGAAAACTGTGTACATCTAGAATGCAACAAAGAAGAAAAATACACAATAAGGCTAGAATTGAATCAAATCAAAATTTAAAAAAAATAAAAGCTCACTGAAATGCAGTCACGTTCAACCGAGAAAGACACGAAAGAACCGTTTTTCAAATGTAGGCTGTAATGTGGTTGTGACTATTTCGTCTTATTATTCATTATCTTTTTGTCCCATATTTATGCATTTGTAGGAGTGTGTAAAATTAATTGATTCGCTTGCGTAGCTGTTGTTCAAATCCCTTCAAGCCTGGACTTTATTTATTTTTATTTGGCATTTTTTGATAATCGATTTTCAACTGCAATCCTAAAGTAGCAGTTCTTCATTATTGATTTTTGACACAACTTATGTAAAAGGAACTATTTCAAGTAGGGTTCATCCTATAAGCGTTGAATGATCAGTACATGTTCATCTATAACCCTTCATCACACAGCAACAAAATGCATCTAAGTTAGATGAGTTAGATGATCATTATCAAACCTTCCAATCCAGATTAAAAATCAATGAAAGAGTTGTTATTATTTTTTTTTTATCATTGTCATTGTCGTCATCATCATCATCATCATCATCACTAGATGATGATAGAACACTATAAGACAAGCGTGAACCGATTATATTTTATAAGAATCATTAAATGGTTATAAAGGATTGTTTATTGTTTCTTCTCTTAGAATCGTTTCAAGCGTAATTGTTCGATTTTTTTCATGGTGTTCTTCTAAAAAGGACAAATTAGAGATGGAGAAAAAACATTGACGTTATGACCCAATTCATAAAGTAGGCTAATATTAGTCGTTGAATAGACTAGCCTACATACATACAATGATGGAACAGTAAACTGTTAAGAAAACAAGATCGTAAACTAGCTATATTAAAAAATAAGAACTTGTTTACTTGCTATTCTTTGTAAAATAGATAAAAAGTGAACTTAACCAATCAAATAAGAAGATTATAGTACCTCTGCATTATGTATGCGTATATGACCTTCACCTTTCTAGTAGAGCTTTCATTCAGAAGGGCTTCGTGCCGAAAATGATGGAGTCTGGTGCCAATGCCAAGTTTGCTGAAAGATAGTTATGAGTGTAAAAAGAGTTAAAAACATGGAGAGAGAGGTAAGATAGAGAAAGTCCTAGTATTTGATGGATAAGCGTAGGCTGGAAGCACACATAGGTAATACAGAGGTTTAGTGGAGTAGTGTTTGTTAGCGTGTGTCAGGTGATGCCGATCAGTTTGTTGGCTGAGTTGGCGGTGGCTGCCTGCTCCACTTTGGCAGGGCGTAGTGTCCTTTTCCTTTTTCCCTCTGCGTTCGTGTTGCCGTAAACAGGCCTAGCCGTCGCTCGGTGTCAGTTCATGAGCACTCGAGTGTTTTGGACGCTTTTTGTTGGCTGTCGACCCACAAGTAACGTCAGTCGCGTCCGCTCTTTTCGCTCAGGTCACGGCTCTCTCACACTCTATCTCTCTCACTTCCTCTCCCTGTCACTCTCTCCCCCTTCCCCCTTCTCTGTCTCTCTCTCTGTCTGTCTGTCTCTCTCTCTCTCTCTCATTAGCTCTCATCAGCTCTACCCATTAGATCAATGTTATTATTTCCAACAAAATGTAAAATAGTATCATCCAGGTCTGCTTTCTATGTGATGTTACAATATTGTATGTAAGCACACATTTGAAAACAAAAATTGTAAATTTATCATGAATAAAGTAATCTAATCTCATGAGCTGTGGAAATTGTTTTCTACATAATATTGAATTAAATGAAAGATTTCCATTTTTTTTTTGTGAAAACAAATTTCAAAGTAAAATTTTCGAAACAGCGAGAACGTTACAGTATCCTGTATTAAAAATTCTAAGCTGAATGAGTGGCATATAAGTTTGTGAGTGAAGAAAATTTACAGCATATGTATATAATTTGAAATTTATTTTATAATCATTTTAATTTTGAATATAGTATTCTGTTAGTATACATTTCACATTGTGAATTTGTGAAATTAAGTTATAATTGAAAGGGTTGAGTGGAAGAGAGGACCAGGAGTCCTAACTCCGCCCATAATAAAGGCATTTAATATCTCTCTCTCTCTCTCGAGGTAAAGTTAAATAAAGGTCAAGTGTAAGAATGGCCTTAATGGCCAAGACTTCGCCTCTTTGTGTAATTCATCTCTCAGATCCAAGCTCTCTTTTTCTTTTTTTTTAACAATCAACGTCATTTATTTCTGCTGTACAGTACCTTAAAATATTTATTGTATTTATAATCTTTCCTATTCAAACTATTCAACAGTTATGTTCACTTTTCAAAAATCTCTTTTCAAAATGTACATCACTTGAAACAGTGACGTAGCCAGGGGGGGGGTCCTGGGGGTCCGGACCCCCCCCTTCCGGTCCTAAATTTTATATAATTTTCATTAAATTAAACGTAAAATAAGACAAAGCACTGATGTTGGTGTTATTTTCAATGCCAGGAGAGCTAAAGACTGTTCTAGGGCCTCTATTTTAAAAAAAATTTCCAGGGAAGTACCTCCAGACCCCCCCCCCCCCCCGGTCAATCGACCCCCCCCCCCCATTTCAAAATCTTGGCTACGTCACTGCTTGAAATAGGGGATCAATTCAATGAATCAATTTTATTTGATTTAGGTTAAAACTACAGGAGTTTTTTCTTACACCTAAATCTGAGAGTTGCTAATATTAATAATACTTTTATTATTCATGTACATTGTAAACTTACACAAATAAAGTCATCTGAATCTCTCTCTGATTATAACTTTGCTTATTACTATTCTGAGAAATATTTTACTGAAATTCTTTTATTATGCATAAACTAATTCTAGTGGAGTTCAATGGTAGGCCGAGTGTAAGATGGGGCTACTTTGCCCTAACTCCACTTTGTGTATGATGCAACATCTGGACATTCCATTTTATTTATTATGCAAACATTCTTATTAATGTCAGTAATCAAAACTTACAAAACAGTGTCATAGTAACAGTGTAATCGTATTGTCATGTATCTATTTTTATCTATATTTCCATGAAATTGAGTGATGCCATTCATTGTAAGGATATAGTCAGTAGTCATATAAATTGTAATTTTACTCAAATAAAGGTATCTGTATCAGTCTCTGAGAATGTCTGTATCTTTTCAACCATAGAGCACATGCATGTCAACCATCATCTTTCATTTTGTAAATAATATCCCATCTGTATTGTTCATAAAATATTTAAAAAACACACAATTTCAATTATGTTTAATCACTTTTAACTTTTTCAATTTGTATTGAAATTTTATTCTATTATTTATTACTAATTATATAGTCTCGCAGTTCGAATTTATTAAGGTTAAATTTGAATGGACGAATTTTTTTCCAGACTTCTCCCTTATGACGTAAATGCTTCACATAAAATCTCATTGTTAATATCCAAACTTTTTCTCATTTTCTCATCTATTGTGTTGTTAATAATATTCTTTTTAATCAGTCACAATTATATTTTGTAAATTTACGTAAATAAAGTAATTTTATCTTTATCTTATCACTCTCTCTCACACTCAGTCTCTCTCTGTCACTCTTTCCCACCCTTCATTGCGTCGTGCCCTGTTGTCATGACAACGGCGTTGTCAACCCCTCCCCTGCTCTGAAAGGTCCCATAGGTAAGGGGAGGGGACGGTAATTAACATTTCGCTCGACATTACCGCGAGTAGCGACCAGGTAACATCTATTCGCTTCGCTGGGGTAGTTGGTGCGCTTGTGATCGTCTATTTTCCATTGTATATATGGGGAGAGAATGTAAGAGAAAGGGAGAAAGAACGAGAGTGAGAAGGAGATAGATAGATGGGTGAGATAGTGAAAGAAAGAGGGTGTGTGTAAGAGAAAGAGTGTGTAATGAGTGTAGGAGACAGTATGAGGGAGAGGGATTAGATGGAGTGAGAAAGAGGGATAGAGTATAGGAAGAGTGTAAGAGACAGAGTAAGAGTGTGTAATGAGTGTAGGAAGCAAAATGTGAGAGAAAGCGAGAGTATTTGGAGAGTATAGTTGTCAATTCAATTTCCTTGGCTGTGCGCCTCAGGCATCATTCTATGCAGCAAAACCTGGTTGTCGTCAATTACCAGTATTGTACGTCTGAAAAGCTCAAATGCCTGACTGCAACCCAGAAGAACCCCAGCTCTTCCCACCACAGTTTATGCTGACAAATCAACTGTGACAATTATTATTATTAATAGATGTGCTTGCTGCTCACCATTTCGTTTTGTGTTTCACCTGCTGAATGTTAAGTTCGATTGATTTTGTTGTCATATCTCGAGCGAGTGAGTAAGTGAACAATGAAAAAGTAGAGTAATTAAAAGCTCTAGTTTTTAGCGTTCCATTTCGAGTGAACTTTCAAACTAATAGATTTCAAGTAAAAGTACCATTTTATTTTTTGGAGTGATGTTTTAAGTGAAGCTTAGTTTTTAATTTAAATAAACCTCAAGGCTTTGGAAAATATAGCACAGTCAAAATTTGAAGAGTATTTATTGTAGTGGGGAAGGGGATATTGTGGAAGATATCCATAATGAAGGATAAGACTTGAAGTTGGCACAATTTAATTTATTGAAAACCTTGAGAAACTAGTTTCGGTTGTTACACCATTATCAATCTCAAACAAACTAAAACTAAAGTACAGAGTAGCTAATATATACTCAACACAGAAGCTGTTGGCTGAGGGTGAAAGTGCCTCTCATAGGTTGAACTTCATTCAAGGTCTGTGATTGGCTGAAGGCCCTAACAAATTACGCCCACTGGTGGGAGGAGCATCAACGAATAATCAGTGTCAAAATCAAGAACATTGATTTCAATTTGTGATTTTTGTCTCTTCTCGCAGTACTTTATTTATTTAAACAGAGGCTTTGTTCTCTGCTGTAAAATCACTTCCCGGTGGTTCGGAACCCACCTAAAACTGTAGGTCCAACTCATCAATCACCATAATCCAACTCATTACCCACGCACAGGTGTCAGACCTATGTGGGCTTCATCCTCAGAAAAATGTTTAATTTACTTACAAAGGCAACTTTATAAATAATGTGTTCATAGGTGAAAGTGATGATTGGAATGATATGATACGTACCTTACATATTAAATGAAAGATGATATTACAAAGATTGATGACGTTATTAATAGTACTTTTACAGTAGAAATGAAGAGATTGTTAGTAATTTTAATTTTTAATGAAACTTGTATTAGATGGATGTACATATTTATTAACTTGTTATGTGAATTTAACAATGCAGTTCGTCATGGAACAAAAAATCTAGGTACATATTTACTTTTCAGAATTCGTTAATTACTGTTCAAACTGCATCAAAAATTCATGGACTGCGTGAAAGGGATTATTCACAATTCGTCTTAAATGAAGGACTTAACGTACTCTAACTGCGCCGTTTTCTCCGAATTAATTTCACTCGTGAATAATTTTCCGATATGTGAAATTTTGAGAGCTTTTCTTTTAAAAGTGTATAATCCCATAACTAAGCATTTCTTCCAAATGCATTCTGTTAGTTGTATATAAATTCCTGTCATGATAGGATGGTTCAGTGTTATTTTGAAGCTGGCATTCCCGCTAAGCATTTTCAGCTAAGCAGGCGAAATGAATGCTTTGTTCCTGTTTGGAAAAAGTGGCTGCTATAACGTGTATCTGTTTGCTTTATTCCAAGTAGTCTCTTGTTTTTGAGTGAGCTCCTTTATACGTGGGCGTGATCTGCCTGCCTCCCTTCTCACTAATTTTTCCTCTCTGACACAGTTCGTATTTACATTGTCATTGTGCTCCCTCTCACTCACTCCAGCCTTTTGTCCGGAAAATGTTCCATCCCAATTTCCTTTTAGACGCTGTTCAGAACAAATAGAAAAAGAAAGTGAACAGAGCGTTCAGGAAACTAAATCAAACGATCCTACATCCCTTGTATTATACGATGGCTCTTTATTCTTAGTTCTCTCTTTTTTCCTGCTCTACACCTGACTGTCTTTTAAACGGAATAGCCCATTAACTAATGGCTACAATTTCTGCTTCAATTACACATTCGAGCTTCTCCAACAGTTTAATGGATTCATTCGTTCTAGTCGAGTCTATTTATTCCAAAGTCCCATTATGTCTCATTCGATGTTAGATACGAGTAAAAGTCTATGAATTCCCTCGTTTGGAAAATACAAAGAGAACTTTGTATGCACTGACATTCTAAAATTACGTCGCATAAAATTACATAAAATTGTTTCATCTAATTACATTGGTGGAATTGTTTTGTTTTAATTACATCAATGGAATTTGGACCTGATTCCTCTCAATATATTGTTTCATTAAGATTCAGCTTGCTTGATTCTAATCATCACTATCTCACGCACTTGTAAATAGTAATTTTAATAAAACTTTTGAGTGGAAATTGTGGCTCACGTTTTGGCGTGACGGCCGTTTCACTCTGTTGTAAAGAGCATCGTCAGACGACCCATAGTACAAACAGTATATGCAAAAGTGTTTTCTAAGTTTTTGTTATATACGAGTGGAAACAAGACTACTATTTTAATATCAATATACTCCTCAGAACTCCCTCGTAAACCCCCTAAGTAATTGTTACATTCATTAGTGAAGTTTATTATGAACAATCATTTATGCTTAAAAAGATTCAATAAAGCTTACTATTTTAATAATAAAATATTCCTCAGAGCTCCCTCGTAAAACCCCTTCACTCATCTCCATAGTAACAAACCGGTATTGTTCGTGACATCAAATGTGGTATTTCAAGTATAAATCTCTTTCCTACCTGATGAGATCTTCTGTGTAACAACTTGTACAAACTGCGTATTGTTATATCGTTTGTAAATGCGCGAAAGTATTTGCTGAACCGAACAGTGATTGTATCCAGCTGAGATGTCAACATGGCAGCTTGAAGAGAATGGTGGTGGTTTATTGAGGTTTCTGCAAAAACACACGTGAGGCACAATCATCATACATGCGAGTGAGGTGGAGTAATGCATGAGGATATATTGTGTGAGGTCTTTGTGTGTGCGGTAAAGGAAATCTGGGCGCCTCATGTGTCTCGCAATTAGTAGAGAGGTGAATTGTAGAAAGCCGAAAGAGAACAATTTGCAGTGAGCTAAATTTAATGAACGAACATTCAGACAGACATTTGCACAGCGTTAGTTCCGGGCCTCATTACGGGGAAGGTACGCACACACATGCACAAGGAAAAACACACACACACACACACACACATGCACAAGGCATGTGTCTGTACCGATTCTGCGGCATCTCATGTCAAGATTCTGTCTCTGCTCAGCCTAGCGTTCACTCGGCTCTAGTTGTGTTTCCACTGCACTCTTTTAAGAAAGTGGATTTGTACTTTGTAGAGCCGTGTCTTACTGATGAGGCGCACCCACATCAAACGAATATTACGGCCGTGCTCTCACTTAATATGAAAACAATTCCGTTCGTAAACGTGCCGACAGTGTGCACTCGCCTCGCCCGGATTAGTGTCAGCCATCAGTGTGTGCGGCCCTGGTATGCGCGCTAAACTTGATCTTCATCTAGTTTGTTCCAAAAAAAAAGAAAAGAGGATCCTCATCTAAAAGTTTTTTCAGTAAAACTGCATTACAAAACTAAATTCACTCGAATCTCGAATTTAATCTCGAATCTAGACAGTTTGCACTCGCCTCACCCGGACTAGTGTCAGCCATCAGTGTGTGCGGCCCTGTTATGCGCGCTAAACTTGATCCTCATCTATAAAAAAGAGGATCCTCATCTTAAATTTTTTTTAGCAAAACTGCATTACAAAACTAAATTTGCTCGAATCTCGAATTTAATTTATTATTTTTGTTCGAGTTCTGTACAAACGTATCATTCTGTCAAATACTTAAGCGTTTCTTATTATTAATTCATCAGCTATTCGAAGAATCATCTCTAGGAATAATACTAATAAGTATCTTTTTCTCAGTTTTTTTCCAGTCTCAATTAATAAATCATTTAATTTCAATATTTCATAATTCAGCAAAGTCATTTTGCTATGAGAATATCATCGTAGTTTATATCATAGGATATCATGTACGTTTTTCCTTGGTTAGATTTTATTCGCATACGCATTTTCACAAAATTTATACAATAATCAATTTAACAAAATTTGTTTCAAATATATTTATACAACTATACTACTACCAAACCATGTACAATATGACTAAATCATAAACAATATGACTAAATCATAAACAATATTTCTAAATCATAACCAATATGACTAGATTACTAAATATACTGGATATGTGAGGTGCAAAGTAAATCTTTCAGTATGTTCGTTTCGTTTCAGTGATTGGTGACTGAAATGCCGATTTCTTGTTTTTTAGGTTTATTACAGCTCAATTTCCCCTCTACAACCTACAATTGAGCGATTAAAAATTCGATTGTACTAAATAATATGCACAATATCAGGGAAGTGATAGTCATGACCAGTAGCAGGTCAGTCAGATAAGCTACCAACTCCTGGGCCCTCTTTGTAAGGGTGACCGATTGAATTTGACAGCAAAATGGACTGTTATCTGCTGTAAAATCACTTCCCGGTGGTTCGGTACCCACCTAAAACTGTAAGTCCAACTCATCAACCACCAGCATCAAACTCATTACCCACGCACAAGTCTCATATCTATGTGGGGTTCATTTACCGAAAGAATCGATCCTTTCTTTTGAAGATCAATGGCGGGTGGGAATGAGTCTTAGATTTCATAGTTGAAATATTCTGCCCGTCTGGAAGATCCAGTGACATTATCCCAAATCAATGAAATAAAATAAAAATTCTTTATTCGCCACGTTTCACAAACTGAACAGAATTTAGAAATAAATATATGTTACAGTTTGAGAAAATAAGCTTAAAGCTAAAATAATATAGATATTTTATTCTATTTATATAGGCATTGCCAGCAAAACCGTGTGCTAGCAATGAGTTTCAGAGACAAAAAAAAAATTAATCAATCACCAAAACCTAACTCAAGCTAGTTAAACAAATCCCACGCACAGGTCGTAGACCTGTATCTGCCGAAAAAAGGTTCCCACAGATTTCCTAAAAGCGGTACTCTATGGTTTCTCACTGAGAATTCAGTGGCTGCAACGCATCTATTTAGAGTAAAATCATTGAAAAAATATTTCTACAGTTTTTCACATTTGTTCCATAAACGACTCCTGTTTTCTCATCGTCATTGATAATCAGCATCGGTGATTAGATTAATTTGTCGAGCAGACTATTCATTTCAATTATGGATTTCGGCATTGCTACTCTGTTTGAATTAGTCGATGCCTTCTCATCTGAGCTCTCAGTTGCGGCATCGTTCAAGATTCGTTTGCTGCTGCCCTTGTATTGCGGTTTGCAATTTGTCGCTGCGACCGTGCTAGGGGAGGGGTGGGGGCGTTACGCCGTTATGGATGTGCTCAGATGGATGGAAGGATCGGGTGGCGGGAGGGAGGAAGGTAGCTGGTGCTGTGCCATGGCATGCCTCCCTTGACGTCCTACTTCGGGAGAGCTCCCCCGGGAAGTCAGCCTGTCAAACCTGCCGTTCCAATAAAACAGTGCACACTCGCATTTTATCAGCAACCCTAACCTGTTCCACTCCACCAATATACCGTACTCTGTTACCGTTCTATTCGGTTCCATTCCCCATCGACCTAGTGCCTGCCAACCATTAAAACGACAGTAGTGCTCAGTGTCGCCTCTCCTGGCTTATTGAAAAGATATTTTGTTTCAAGTAGAAAATTATCGAGAAGTTGCAATCAATATTCGAAACACTATGCTCAAAAATTCGTCGGTGGAATCTCCATAGCAACCAGTTAAGTATTTCGGCTCAAAAGGTTTCTTCAAAATTGAATAGGATGGATTCTTTCCAACTGTTTTTATAGTGTTCTATTCCGAGTGAACTTTTATGTCAGTTGCTTTAAATGAAATGAAGCAATTTTTTTTATTTATTCATTTATAAAATACGAAACATAAATATACAATACATGCAAAAATGTTCAAATACAATAACTGAAATCCAATATTATACAAAAGTAAAATCCATAACCTACATTATTAATACTATTCTTTAAAATAATAGTACTGTATATGTGGAGTGTGGAGATGGAAACCCTATGGCTGGCCTCGAAGCCTACTAGGGAGGGGTTCACACAATATTATGGTAGGAGGAAAAAGGAGAAAAAATGAAAGGTTCAAATGATTTAATGGGTGAAAAGGAATGTTATAACTGTTATTTTTCCAAAATTAAAGATTAGAAAAGTAGTTGCTTTTGATCCAAATGCTGATGTCATTTCTTGTTCATTTTACTATTGTTGAGGTATTGATTGGGAATTTTGTTTATGATTTTAGTACTTACGTATATTAGCTGTCTCCCTATTGATTCAATATTGTTTTTAATTGGTTCTATATTGGTTTTAGTTCTAAATTTGTCTTTGTGAACTAACCTCAAAGTTTTTGGAATTAGACTGTGTTGCATCTTTGCATTCATTGCATTTTTAATCCAATAAATGAATGCGGCCCACCTCATATTATGCTATGGCCTACTCAAATTAAGTAAACTTCAGAATTTATTAATTTCGAATTCCTTAAAGTGCTACCGCAATGGCGAATATAATACAGCATTGAATAGCTGATGGAAATCGATGAATGGATGCTACTGTACAAAAATATCAGTCACCACCGGGAAATTAATAAATTCTGTTTCTGTATATTTGTCAGTTTATTTAATTGTCAGTTCCTTCAAATTTAATTACACAAATTTAATTATCGGTTTAAAAACTGAATTAGACCCATAATTACAAACATTAATTAATCTTAGTAACCCATTCTATTGTTTGAAAAATGTTTATATTTTAAGCAACATATGCTTGCTGAAGGAGGAGTTTTATGAAAAGTAATGATAATGTGATTTATATTGATAAAATAATAAATAATAGTTATAGCTCCATAATTACTTAAGATCAGAATAATAGTTGCACCGTTTATTGCATGTTTCGTACATTTCTAAATGAATTTGATGTATGTTACTAAACCTAGGAGTGCTTAAAGTGAAAGTAGCCACTATAGTGTCTAATTAGACGCAGGTACCAGTATGATGTCATGTAGTTACAGACAGTCCTGAGAGCTTTGTATGTTTGATACAAAGATGCTTTTCTGTAAAAGAAGTGTAAACACTGGTAAGAGAAAAAGATTTTCGCTGCTTGTGAAAGGGCTGAGTAGAATTAAAAAATTCCTGGTGCTTTTTGTGATGTACCCGCACGATTATTCTTCACGGTCAGCAAATGTTAAATCTTGGAAAAGATCTAATTCTATTGCATTCAGTACATCACTCCTTAAGGTTTCAAAGGCATTTGAAATTCTCTCAATTTGACCATTTTTTGAAGAATGGCATGGGTTACTAAGATTAATCAAACTTGAAGAATTCCATTTAGAATTTTCTAGATATCTTGATTAACTTACAATAAAATGTACCAAGTTATTCATCTCTTGTTCCCACCTATTTGCATGGTCAATTATCAATTTTTCGATAATTCATCTTGCTATTGATTCTCCTTGTTTATCATTTCACTTTAATTTACCTTCTACAGTAGTATTAATATGTGTTGAATCAGATGAGTGGATGTGCAGAAGTATTGACGACCAATGCGCATGCGCTGGCAGCCTCCTCACCTTACCCCACCATCCGTCATAACCACTTAGGCCATGCCTCCCTGCACCAAGTGTGTTCTTCAAATATTAAATCTACTGTTCAATTTTTTATGTATGGTAATTTCTTGTTTTATTTTATTGAGTTGCACTACGTTCTGGTTTTATTTTATGGCATTTTTTTAACCATGTCTCTCTATTTTTTATCATCTCTATTTTTCATTTATCTCTATATCTAATTGTATTTTATATTTTTTTATCATTTTTTGCAGGTATGTCTTGAACGATTGGCTTTTGTGTTCCTTATTGTATCATAAGCTATGACAAAATTCAGACCATCATCTATAGCCTATGCAAAACGAATCAAACGTGACTTAATGCTGTAAGTTTTCATCTTTTATTTTTCTTATAATTTTCGTTTATCATAATGTGTCCATTTAGGTTGGTATAATCATAATACTTTTCCGAAATTATCAACGTGAGTCTATACAAACACAGAGTGAGTTATTCTACACAATCTATTCATTCCCCAAAGTCTTACATAAAAAGAGATTACCATAGTATCTATTACCTATTACCACAGTACATATTCATTTGATGTAGTACCCTATTACTTTTTCACTTGATATGTAAACATAAACTTTGTTCCCACCTATTTGCATGGTCAATTATCAATTTTTTGATAATTCATCTTGCTATTGATTCTCCTTGTTTATCATTTCACTTTAATTTACCTTCTACAGTAGTATTAATATGTACCCTATTATAAATAATTGTTGAAAATTCTTTACTGGTAGTTATAACACTTACTTATTTGTGTGATAGCTATTTCGCATTGTTGTAATGCTTCCTCAGAAACGGTTGGAGGTTTATTCTAGTATGAGTAGACCTGTTAAAGACCTCCAATCGTGTCGAGAAAGCATTTCACCAATGCGAAATAGCTGTCCATCGAATAAGTAGGTTCACCAGTAAAGTTTTTTCAAGAATTTATTTTTGTATACATATTTATTACTCGGTAGTCTTAATGAAACAAAGATTTGAAGCAGATAGCATTCCCCGATATTACCGTTTTAGACAATGTAACTGTATGAACATCGATATGACAAACAGTTCATGTAAGGATGAAAACCACTGGAGAACTTGAGCCAGGTATTTCTTTCGATCAAACTTTCATCGCGTATTGAACACTCTCACAGATTTCTGTTTGGGTTTGGGGTTTGTGTTTTCCGCAGGAACACAGCGTCGGTCTGTACGGGGATTAGAAAGTTCGAGGCTATTATCACTCTCACTCCTCGCTAGAAACGTGCTGTTTGAGCTCGTACACAGACCAAAACTCACGGGTCGGAAAAAGACAATGTTTGTAAAATGCAAATCGAAATTCGCTTTCCAATTGCAAATTAAAATGCTCCCCTATTCTTGGCCTGTGCAGTCATTGCCGTTTTCTTCAACACGCTTTATTTTCGTGCAAAGGTGTTTTGCTTTTTGCTGACGTGAGTTTTATCTGGTGTTGAACATTGGACCGATATCGGTGCCATTAAAATGAGTTTCTCCTTTTTCCGATTCAACTCGATCTGTTAATGGTTGCCTCCTCTCACTCTCATAATATCAGCCTCTCGCTTCTGTTATTGTGTTACCTTCCACTGACTCCAATGATCTTTTGGGATCATTTCCTTTCCTTTCGTAAGAAGCTTTAGAGACGTTAGTCGTGAATGCTACTGCTTTTGGTTATGTTTGAGTTTATTTTTCACCTCCAAATAGCCGTCACATGCTCAACCCTCCCCCCTCACGACGTTCTCCTTAGATTTTCTCTCCCATTAAAGTCCCACGTATGCAACCGTGCTTTCGGTTCCGTCAATTTTATCACTGACTGTAATGACTGCGATCCTACAACGTGGGGAGAACACACCACGCAGAACCCATTCAGTTTCTTTTCTCAGCTCATTTAATTCTACTTTCCCCCACTATTCGTATCCTTATTGTCTTCCCTATTCCGCTTCCCCAATTGCTCTTTGTATTGCCACTTCAGAGCTTGCAGAATAAAATTGGAGACGAAGAATGTAATTGAGCTCACCAAACCTGGAGTCACAAAACAGACTACGCTCATGCAGTTTTAGTCTTATAAACTGTCGAGAGAGTATTTATTTCTTTTTGTTCTTTCATGTACTGGTGCTTTAGTCTAAAAATAGCATAGAAAGGTAGTTTTAGAAGATTCAAATTTTGTAAAAGTTAGATCTGTTGAGCTTTACATGAGAAAAATTTTCTCATTCAAGTAAATGTGGTTTTTACTCACAGAATCTCTTTACCATCAAATATAACGTCTCATATAAATCGTGTGATTTTCAATTATCAAATCGATATAATTGTACTGTTTTTCCAACTTATACTGCTGTTTTACATTCTTATAAACTCGATATGTGTTTTTGGAGAAAATTTCAGTGACTTTGTAGTTCATGCCACCAAATTGAACGGTTTTGAAAATAGCGGCCCGGACCATGCCAGTAGCTGATGGTAGAAAATCACCAATCTCAATGCACAAATTGATAAGACTTCTCGTATAGTGTTGTAGAGTCTACAAGTCTGATGCTTTTTAGCAATCATAATTTTTTTCATACAGTGATCCGAAAAAGTGCCTATTTTTGCACTAACTGCAGCACGCAAAATAGTCTATTCCTGCACCAGTGCGGGAAAGTAAATTCCAGTGCGCAAAAATACTTTTCCTACAACTGCTCGTAAAGTCGTTCTTTACGTACTGAAAACTAATTGTAAAATACCTCTTTACTGCTCAGCAAGCGGTAAAGTACTTTACGCTCGCCAGCTGTTTTCTTTACGCTTCTGTTTTGATTTTGATGTCTTCTCATTGGTGGATCGCGGAATCCATGAATTCACATAACCTCAAAATGGCGCACGCTAACCAAATCCGCGCACGGTCTGTGATGTTAGAAACTACAAGTTTTTATTGTGTTGTAATCCAGAACTGCAGTTGTAGGAAAAATATTGTATGCAATTCGCGCGTGAAGCTTCTTTATCGCTCTCGCAAAATTACTGCGCTCCGCTATGCATCGCGCAGTAAATGTTTTGGCTCGAGCGATAAAGTCGCGCTTCACGCTCTTAATACATAAATAACTATTTCCAAACTCCAGATTTGCAACCTAACAACACAATATAGTGAGCATGTAATAAGCAGCTTCCCTGTTCTGCATTCAAAAATAGGTTGGCTACTGTGCTTCAGCTACGAAATATAGTCAGCAGTAGTTGTTGAAATCGACTTGATTCGAATATAGATTTGTGAGTTTATGTATGTCCTGTTTTGTTCTGTTTAAATTACTTTATACATTACTGTAGGAAAAAATTAATGTGTAATTCGAGCGCAAAGTATTGTTTCTGCACTCGAGAAACGTTTTACTCGCCTTCTGCTCGTGAAAAAAACTGTTTCTCTTGATGCAAAAATCTCCCACTTTTTACTCTAGTTACACAAATAGCTATTTTTATTCTAAAAATCAGTCTTCTAAATAAAGCTAGATTGTGAATGTATTTCAAAGTTTGCAAAGTTTGTTTTCAATCTAGAATCCATAGTTATCTCAAATCATTCTATTACTCTCTTTTTTTTAAACCTTCTAGTATTTTTCTTCATCTAGTTTTCTCAAATTGTAAAACAAGGAGACGTAGGCTATGGATTTTTTTCTTGTGCGAGCAGTTACCAGTTATTGGGTTGGAGAACTTTATAATGAAAATGAAGTTAGTGGTTTCGGGATTTTCTTTCCGCCTAGGAGATATCATTTCCTACGATTCTTGATCTGTGCAGTGCAGCTAGCTCTCCGCTCCCTGGCATACATACCTCGGGCTTAATTATGTCCGCTTATTAACATCTTAATTATGAGGGCGACCGTCGCCGTCAACGGCAGTTGTAAAACTGAGACCGACGGCAAAAAAGACTCTCACATAATATTTTTTAATTAAATCTGGCAGAGTTTTCTGACAAGACTCGGGCGAGGAATCTCTGCATCGTTGGAGAAACTCTTGAATTTCCCCATGATGAGCGATTGCTCGTCCTTTCCACGAGATTTCCCTCTCTTTCGTTCACTCTCTGTTTCTCTTCCTCTCCCAATTTACGCGTATCTATCTCCACTGTTCACTTTCTCGCACCCTCCTATTGATCTAAGAGTACTCTCTGCCGTCTTCGTATTTATATTTCCGCTTATCTTAATAATTTAATTAACGCCGTCTATTTGTCGCCCGTTTCAGGGCTCTGCACACATGTTTCAAGATATGTCTTCTTTTTTTATTCTTTTTCTACTCCTTCTTCATAGTTATTCATGAATTTGGCATAAGTCTTCTGTTTTTCAAAAACATTTCCAGTTTTGTAATTGCATGGCATTTAAAACACCTATAATAAGTCCTGTACAGTTTTCTAATACATCTTGATGTTCTGGATCAAATATCAACTCAAAAAACCAACTCTTCTTTTGACTGTTCTGTTCTTATTAAATTTTCACATTTATTTAGTCTTGTTGACAGGAGACAATAATTGACGTAATTGACAAAGGAATTTTCTGTTTAGTTTTGACAATTGTAGTTGAATTTCTTGTTGCAAAGAATTGAAGTTCTCTTAATAGTATATTCTATCGAAGGATTTGCAATTATAAAATCAAACTCATTAGCTTTAATATTTTTGTAGTTTGTGGAAAACTTGTAAAATCAGCTAGTCTAGGATTCTAGGATAGAATTGGGGATTTAAGTATATTTTAGTCAGAAGCTGGAAAACACGAATTTGGTATGGTTAAGGCTGTGCGCAGGACTTTTGGTCACGTTTTTTCGAAGTTTCTTGCATTGGATACTATTAGGGCTTTAAAATGTTATATATTGCTGTGAGGAAAATTTTTTTCTTTAATTACTTTGTAAAATATGGGGGTTCAAAGTTGATTTTTTTCGGTTTTTGGCGGCAATTGATCTATTCTACAAGTGATTTTAAACTTTTGATGAATTTTCAATCACTAAAAGTCATATTGAAGAATAAAATTACATAATTTTTATTTTAATCTAACAAATAATAATATTTTGAAGTACTGGAATTTTTTACAGATTTAAAAAAAATGATTTTTGTAAAAACGAATTGTTTCATCGGAGTAAAAACTATGTCATTTTATTTCTCAATGTGTTTAAAGTGAAAATTATTCAAAGTTTAAAATCACTCATTATCAATTGCTCCCCAGAACAGCAAAATTTGAACCCCCATATTTTACAAAATAATTGATAAAAAAAAAACGTTTTCCTCACATCTTTACATGAATAGATAACAATACAAAGCCCTAATAATATATCTAATGCAAGAAACTTCGACGAAAATTATGACCAAAAACCCTGCGCACAGCCTTAACCATACCAAATTAGTGTTTTCCAGCTTCTGACTATAATATACTTAAATCCCCAATTCTATACTAGAACTCTAGACTAGCTGATTTTACTTTGTTTCACACCGTTCTTTTTTAATACTTCTGCAATATTTATCAAACTATCTTTTGTAGTCTGACTTTCAGTTAGAAGCGTTGGTCGCGGCTCACCAGGGCGATTTGCTGAATGTTTAGTAAGGCAATAGCTACAGCCAACTGGAGAGCGATAAATTCTGGTTAATCGACGGGCAAAATGATATGCTGAGTTAAGGCTACCCTCCGCCAAACCTTCACTTCTGCCGCTAATGCAATATGGAGCAGAAGGGAATAATTTGCCCACACCTTGAAGGTCTGAAGGTGTCTTAAAATGGCGCTTGATCTTTCTAGACACTTTCTAGATCTTTCTAGATCTCCCTAGACACAACGATGAAATCATGGACAAGCTTGCCCACCTCATTCTCCATATCCTTTATATTCCTCTTCACTCTTGACATAAATTAATATATCGATTATAATATAACCAATCAATTTAATACTGCTCTGTTAAATATAACTCGATTTCATGTTAATCAAAAACTAAGTACTTTCACCCTCAGTTAATAGTATCATTTTGTGTTTAGTTTATATTAAGCTACTCTGTACTTTAGTTTTAGTTTGAGATTGATAATGGTGTAACAACCGAAACTAATATCTCATGGTTTTCAATAAATGTGGTTGTGACAACTTCAAGTCTTTTTATTCATTAAAAACTAAGTAGTTGACCAAAAACTAAATTATTGTAGATAGTCTTTAATATTTAAAGTGATACTATTCGCATTCTTTGAGAATTTTTTACGAAAGTTTTACGTAATTTCGAATTTCCCTTTAAAATAGCGACTATATTTATGTTTTGATCATTTAGCAATTTATTTAATTGCAACATCTTCTAAAATATACATCTTCCAATGACCCTGAATGGCAGAAAAAGGTGCAATAAGAGTCATTGTTTAGACAATACTCATTCATTCTTGAAAATAAAGTCACAAATTGAATTAGTCACAAACACCTGAACCCTGAAAGGCGGAAAAAGTAAATGAGTTAATTTCAGTTTTCATCATTTTTTAGACAATATTTATCTATTTATATGTAGGATATGAGATGTTCGAGTTAGAGACTATTTTCAATACAGATACGAAATATATAATCTACCAATACTAATTATCACTAATAACCTGAGCTAAAGAAAATTGAAATAAACAGGCACTTTGGAGATGAATTGAGATTATTATTCTCCCAGATGCTTCAATTTCCTCAGCTCGTTTGCACATCACTTGCAATCATAAACTGCCTCACACAAATAGATCGGTCTAGTTGAAAGCTGAGCGAAACGAACTACAGTAAAAGCACGTAGTGCTTATAACTCAGTGTGGTTAACAATTGAGGTGATTAGGAGTATGAGGGTCGAAGAGAAACAAGGTCAGGTGCAGACTGTTGAGGGATTTGACGTAACGAATGAGGTGGTACCTCAACCACAACACTCCACAGTCGGGGCACAATGGTTTCAAGGTTGCAGGGAGAATGGACCGGAAAAGATCCGAGATAGTGAGTGAGGTGAGTAAGTGTGAACAGTAGGTCCAATGGAGGGGGAAGAGGTAGAAGTTAACCGAACCTCGTCACCTGTTAATATGGACGAAACAACTCAACCCATTATTCACCAGCAAACTGCTACAGCAGGGAAGTGCTCATTCAAGAAGGAAGGTGCCATGCATTGCATTCCATCGCTCTTTGCTTGCTCGACCCTCTTTCTCTACTCTAGCAGGCCAATGAACAACGGAGCTCTCTACCGACTCTTTATCTAGTTGTAAAACTCCAATGATTGCGCAGTATAAACTTTAATTTCCAGTCGGCTATCTTGAAACTTAACCGGGAAACTCGGCTCAAGTAGTAAGTGTAAGCAGTGGTCAAGCACAAGAATTTAAGTATGTGAAAATATAAGTGACAATCGATTTCCTCAAGAAACCGACGGGAATTGCTGAATGTCCGAGATAATCAGAGGACTTCGAGAATTTCTAAATGATTTATGTCCTTATAGACTAACTGATTTCCTAGAGCGTTGATTTTCGTGTGATTTCTGTTTCTTATGGTGTTAACCAGTATAAAACTTCGACGTGTCAAATGCTGCTGGAGCGTTGCTCCCTAGTTGCGGTTCTTTGTGACGAACAATCAAAATAAAATAAATAAATTTACTATAAGAGAGATCTATAACATGAACTTGTTCAGGTGCGAACTGATAACTCTGACACCAGACCTGAGCCAGCTAGGACATATATTGTTATTGAGGTCTTCCTTGGGAGTAAACTTATATTCAAAATAATGTATATTTTCGAAAAATATAGCTCTTTTGTAAACCACTTTCAATTAGCTTCTCCCTTGTTTTATCATCTTTCTACCTTCTCTACTTATTCTTTTATTTCCTATCTTTTACATTTTTTTCCGCCCTTTCTTCCTTATTTCCACTTCTTCCCAATTCCTTATTTTCCCTTGCTTCTTTGTCCATTCTTTCCTTACTAATTCCTAACTTCTCTTCTCATTCTAGTATTTCCTTTTCACTTTTTCCTTATCCTTCCACTTTCTACTCATTTTTGTTCCCCTTCCAAGTATTATCTCCTTTCCATTTTTTCATCCTCAAACATCTACTCCACAAATTTTTATCCCGCCAGTTTTAAACTATATCGTAACAATTATTCTATTCCAAAGATAGAATAACAACTATTCTATAGTGCCTATTCCAAGAGAATTATGTCTTCTAATTTTTTATGGGGTATTTTGGGTTGTGAGCCTGGTTGTATTTTGGGGTGGTATTCCAATACAAATATATCTTCTAATTACCTTACTCCATTCCTTAAAAGATCCCCGCCAATTAAGGTAACCTTACAACCCTAAGCCTAAATTATCTGAACGTCTGTTTCAACTTTGAGGTTAACATTGCTTTTTCGAGACTTCTGCAAAGTACCTTGTATTTCAAAATGTAACAAAAGATACTTATTTTAAACAGCATAAAAAGTAGAAGTAATATCAAATTATTGTCTAATACATAAAATATCGTCTGATATGGCTGGTTCAGGCATGGTGTCAGAGTTTACAAGTCGCACCTGAATATGTTCAGGGCCTCTGACGCGACTAAACGACTGTTTTTAGGCAGCCAGGACCGACAAAAGGTTTAACGTGTCCTCCGAAACACGGGAATGATCCGAGGAAAAATCTCTGCTCAAAATCAATCATCCTAAAGATAATGCATTATTCATTATTTCAAAGACTGAAGGACCAGTTGCTGTTATGAAAATTCTAGGGGCAACGTTTATATAAAAAAATAAAGTGTGAAAGCCTGATGCGAAATCTAATGCGAGCGCTCATTGAGTGACGCTCATTCAGCCAGTTATTTTTCTCAGCCACCTTAATCTTTAGCTCTAATACTGTATAAATGGCGCGTTATTCGGGCCCGAGCCAGGTCTCGTCGATTTTTATAAGCCCTTCGTGACCAAGAGGATAATTGCCAGATTAACAACACGCACGTACACACGCACACACGAGCCCATGAACGGCTCATGAATCCGCTTAGACTGGTCTCAAGAATTTCACTTTTTTGGCCGCATTTTCAAGAACATTGAAATTTTCTCACCTCAGATATTAAGTGAGACTCAATCAGTGACAATGGTGAATTTTCAATAGATGACGGGAAGTGCAGTTGGGTACATTGGTACATTTAACAGGTACATTTAGGTACATTTAGGTACATTGTAACAGCTGAATGGTGGTAATATATTACGGCTGTTTTTCCCTTAACTCTCTACTCTCTGTTGATTGAGCACGCTAATATTGGTGTATTCAAGTATTTCCTTTCAGAAAGTTTTTTGTTTTGCCTGTTTTCTGTTTTTTATTCGTATCTATAGGCTACAGTGGAATAAAATAGGATTGGTTCATCCTCTATTTAATTCTATAGGTTGAATGACTTAACTTCCAATATCAAAAAATGTTTTGAATGTCATTTGAATCGGACTTTTTGCAACTCCCACCAGCTGTCAAAGACTTTTTTTGCTATTTTAATATTGTTTGTCTAATGAAGTTTTTCAGTATAAGCTTACTACAAACGGATTAAATAGACTAGATTCAATTGAATCTGGATTTCTAGAATCAGAAAAAACCAAACAACACATTTAATTGAAGCCTTTTTCTCTTATCCCTCTCTTCTTCTTCTTCTTCTTCTTCTTCTTCTTCTTCTCCTTCTCCTCCTCCTCCTCCTCCTCCTCCTCCTCCTCCTTCTCCATCTTCCTCTTCTACTCCTCCTCCATTTTCTCCCTACCATCTACTTCTTCTCCTCCCTCTTCTCCACCAACATCTTCTTCTTCTTATTCACCACCTCCATCTTCTTCCCCTTCTTTTTCTTTCCTTCTTCTTCTCATCTCCTTGTTTTTCTTCATTTTCCCCGTCATTCTTCTTCATCTCCTCCTTCAATACATTACCATACATTACCCAGCGTTAGAGATTCGTCGACAAGAGATAACAGCAAGTAGCTGCTTATTATATAGGACAGCACAATGTTTAGTCCATGCGGATGTAATTATTCCATAGTATATATTTTTTAAATTATTGTGGTTTTATGTACTTCAACAAAAATAAACAATTTTGAATTTAAATAATTATTTTTGAGCTCAACGATTTGAGAATCAACACAAATTCACCCGCAATGAATCAGATAACACGAGCGCTGATGACGTGGAAGAATGTGGACGCATGGAGATATGAATCTAAAAGAGCTTAAATGTCTACTTGAGCGCGTGGAAAGTGGAAGATTTAGCCGCATACTTTGACACAAAGCGTCGTCCCGTTAATATTTAATTTCCAATTTAAGGGCCCAAGAAGACTGTTGGTGGGGGGTGGTACTCAGACGGGGGGGGGGGGGGGGGTAGGAGGCCGCGGACCTTCCCAAGAAGAGAAGGCTTCTGCGCGCTCAAAGAAGTCAATTGAATACGAATGGCGATTCTAATAGCGAACCGTTTCAACAGACTCCATGAAAAGCAACAGCAGCCTGTGTTTAGTTCTAAATTCTCAACTGAGCCTCCGCTACCCTTTCATTGAACGTTGTTGCACGGTCTTTCTCACTGAAACGTTCCACGAGTGCAGCAGCTTTGCTACGAGTGTTTATCATTAAACTAAATGTAACAGCTTGAATGTCTCACAATCATCAACTATCAAGTTTAATTGGTTATTAATTTGGAATAGAAGCTTGAACAACCATCATTACCAATTGAATTCAAATACTATTTATTTCCAATAAAATATACAAACATTTGACATATACCAGAAAACATTATTACATTCTCGTTTATTCATTAGTTGAAATTATACATATTGTATAGGAATGTGCCTACAAAGGTAAAACCTGTATGTAGACACGAGTCTGTGGAAAAATAGCCACACGAGCAACACAAAAACACCTTCACGAACATCCTAGACTCAGAGAAAAGAGGAATTCAAATCAACTAATCGTTGTTTAGAGTTTAGAAATTTATTCTTGAAAAACATAGTCACACAATCGCTTTACAAACATTTATTTTTATCTATTTCTGTGTTCATCATTATTATATTTCCTTTTAAGATACAGTATTTCAAGTGTTTAATAATTGAAAATATGTTTTCAGAAAATATGAAGTGCATAAAATGTTTTCAGTGTTGATTGATCTGATTTCTTATTTGAAATGAAAATAGTGTATTTTCAAAGAAAAACACATTATAATAGCTTTATACCTGACAATTATGAATGGAGTAAGTCACGTAGAATGTTAAAAATTGGTTCTGGGTAATCTTTGATCTTCATCAGCCTGATCTAAAACGATAATCAATTGCTGCAAATGGACGTGGATAGAAATGAGAGACCTTTCATTGTGAATCTGGTAAAAAATATATTCCAGGTATTCAACAGCTTATTCATTCGATTGTTTTTTATTTCATCCTTCCATCACCACACCAAAGTATCAATCTCCCATGAAATGGTAGAGCACGAACAAGCAAAGGGGATTTTGGCTCGTTTTTAATTAAAGCGTTTTAATGGAACAATGCTTCTCCTTCACACAGCAACGAAAAATGATGCCATGATATTCTGATTCTGATTAGAGTATAACAGCACGGTAAAATTGATATCGGATGTGCACAAGTCACTGAATCCGTATCAAGTTCATCACAAAGCCGCACATAAATACAACCCTAAAGAAAGGGAAAGAACATAGAGGGTGAGAGAAAGAGTGACAGAGATTTATTTGAGAAATAGGGGTGAGAGAAAGAGAGCGAGAGAAGATGGAGAGAGGGGGAAAGACTAAGAACCATTAAAATACATAAAGAATAAAAGCAAATTACATTATATGAGAATTTAATGTTCTACATATTATTATAGAAGAAATACTTGAAATATTGTTTTTGTTACACTTGATAGAAACGAAAGTAGCTACTTTCCATAGATTTGTCACGTATGGAAAGTGCCTCTTTTCCGCACTAGATCGGAAAAATCAGCTGACAAATAAGGCCTTATAGCCGTACAAGATAGGAAAAAACATATGGCGTGCGGCAAAGATTTTTCCGTTGACTCACATATATATATTATATGTATAGATATAGTCAACTCATTACATTATCTTCTTCTTCTTCTTCTTCCTTTCACGGTTTAGGCATCTCTGCCTGTTCCGAACCTCATATCCATCCATCTTTTTCTCGGACGCCCTCGGTCTCGTTTGCCTTGTGGGTGATAGTTTTAGCACCAGCTTCGGTAATTACATTATCTATGACTCAATTAATACCTGTATCGAATATTAACCAGCTGATTGCACTAGGCTGTCATTATTTTGGTTTATATCTGGGAATTCGCCCATCAAATTCTGAATCTAAATAAAGCAGCTGATTCACTTGTCTTGAATGCTTTTGAATGTCTCGCATATTATCCAGCTGATTGGAGCATGCCTCGGCTTTCGCCTCGTGCATAAACTATCATATGCTCGATCGGCAAAACGTCACTTTCCAGCCTAGTAACGTAATATACTAATCTTGAAGTGTCAAATTAGTGTTCAATTATTGAAAAAACACTTCAATTACTGTGTCTTAAATGGAAATATAATAATTATGAATAATGAAATACATAAATAGAGATGTTTCTAAAGCGATTGTGTGACTATGTTTTTCCTTAATAAATGTCTAAACTCTAAACAATGGTTAGTTGAATTGAATTCCTCTTTTTCAGACTCTAGGATGTTTGTGAGGGTGTTCTGTGGCTATTTTTTCCGAAAATGAATGGATAATGTCTAAAAAATGATAACAGTTGAAACGATTTTCTCTTTTTTTCTGCCTTTGGAAGATGTATAATATAATGAAAGATGTTACAATTTGATAAATATCCAAATGTTAACAACAAAATTATAGTTGTTATTAATGGAAAATCTTTGAAATTAAAAATTCTTGAATCATGCGAATATTATCAGTATTCTTGTTAAACATTACCATACAATGAATTAGTTTTTGGTTAACATGAAATCGAGTTATATTTAATAGAGTAGTCTTTCATTGATTGGTTACTTTATATTCGAGATATTAATTTTATGACGTAAGAATAAATTCAGGAATAGAAGAGATTTTGAGAATCAGCTGGAAATGCTTGTCCATGATTTCATCACTGTGTCTAGGGAACAAGAAATACTAAGCGCCATTTTAAGACAACTTCACAAGTCAAGGTGTGTGCAGAATATTCCCTTCTACCCTTAAGCGCAACTACTAATCATTTGTAATGAAAGATGATCATTTTCAATTGAAGAATATTAACTTAGGAATTCGCTTTAGACGATTCACCAAAACAGTTCAAAGAAGTTATTATAATTTTGAATTTTTGAGCCGAAAATAAAGAAATATAAACTTATTTATTTCGATATTTTCTATTCCTATGTAGAATTATATGATCATTGTCCTACTATTCACTCTAAAGCACAATTAATTACTGGTCATTTTCAATTGATCACTAAACAGGCCAAAGAAGTTATAATTTTGAATTTTGTGACAGATTTTGAGCCGAAAGCATGGAGGTTAAATCATATTCATTTCGGTATTATCAATTTCTATATAGTATAATACATCATCTATAATATAGTGTATAATATACAATACCGGTATATATATTGTACATTGTCCTGCTACTGATGCTACGAGAGATTTGGACGCATCTAGATATTTTGGTCTCTGCTTTGAGGTCCTAGATGACTGACACAAAGCTGAACGTCCATTGTCAATATCCATAGTGACTGGACTTTCCATTGAGACAAATTTAAATTTGCGTGACCTGGAAAATTTCGACAGAACACAGCTTGATCTGCAGAAATTGAGAGCTGAGAATGATGGTGTCGCTTCAGTAATATTGGCAAAGTTTTGTGCCTCAGAAACCGGAATTCCACTAGATTGTGGTGTCATTCGCATTCCGCAGCAGTAGGCACTTTATGGCGGTGACAAGTTCTGAAAGTATCCTTCTACTTCCTTTTATATATGTCGAGTTAGCCACCAGCGGTGGTGTCATGGTGGCCATGATGAATTTCTTACCATTGTCACCAGCGTCGACTCACTCATCCATTCACTTTTACGGTCATCATTTCAAGAATTTTCAATCAAACCCCAACTCATGAAAGTTTCGAAATTGATTTGGTAGATGTTTCGTATTCCCACTTCAAAGCGTTACAAATGTGGTAAGCTGTAAGTTATGGTTGAATAACTTACTGAATAGAATGCACAGTATGGTCAAAACTCAGAGTTCACTCTCAGCTAAAACAATTCCAAAACCTGAGCCTTGGCAAGAAATACTTTGGAGTGTATTTCCACCAATATTCAGCAGTTGGTTTATTTGTTAGGGACTTGGAATAGGATATTTCTAATCATATTGTTTTTGTAGATTATGACTTGGAGACTCCAGTTAAGGAGTATAAGACAAGTCAGATTAACAATATTATACAATCTTATACACTAGTTACTATAATTACTATAACAAGTAGTTGAAGTGAGGCTTAATTTTGATGTGAAAGGAACTCTCGTACACTATTCAACTAAATATTTTTCCCGTTGTTTTTTAAATATTTCTTTATTTTGAAAACTCTTTAAAAACTGCGGTAGCTTGTTGTAGAGTTTCCTACCAATATAACTAGGTTTTTGTTTAAATAAGCTACTATTGTGACTCACCATGTGATAATCTCCTCGGCTTCTTGTATAATAATAATGTATCGTGTATAATTGTAATAATTGTACGTCAAGATTTTGGTTAAATAATTTTAAAAAAATTTACATATAAAGTAGCTTCATACACATATAAGCAGGGTACAGTTAGAAGATCAAGTCTCTTGAAAAACGGCCTACATGAATCCTATCTATTTACTCTTTCCATACACCTGACCGCTTTCTTTTGGATCTTAAACACCCTATCTTTTGGATCTTGAACACATCATTCAGTAAGCTATCGGAACTCATCTGATTTTCCAATTTATGCAGTACAATCTATCCATAACTAATTATTTTAAATTAATACCTATTATTGATTCTCTTCATTTCCAATAATTCATAGTGAATTTCTGTTTTTGAATTCCAGTAACTGAATAGTAAAATATATTAATTTATTTAATTTTATGTTCTACAGAATTTTCTTTGTTACTTTTAGTGAAAGTTTAGCTCTTTTTCGAGAACTTCCCCATCCCATTGCGTAAAATAAGCCCGAACGCAAACTAGAGCTGTAAAATCGTGTCTATAGTACATCCTATCTTAATATGATAATTATTATCATATCCCATGAGTATTTTAGGATTAACTTGTTCATAATGCATCCATATTACAATGTCAAGCACAAGTCCAAATCATTGGGATTAAAATAAAAATATGAAATGAGTATTTTAGGATTATCTTGTTCAAAATACATATATTACATTCCAATCACGAGTTACTGGGAATAAATCATTGGAATTGAAAAAATATAATATAACAGATCCACGATTATTACTATTTCTATAATGAAGTTTATCATGTTGCTTGCTTTACTGATAGTAACTGAATAAATATATTTCTAATCATTTTTCAGTAAGCTATCGGAACTCATCTGCTTTAAGTTTGTAGAAAATCTAGCATCAAAATGTTCATATCCTACTACCTATTCACATAAACAGCTGGAAATTCTGGAAATGATCTATAGGGAAAAATAACAATCTGAATTTATTTTATTTTAAGCTAAAATTGTAGAAGTTCTACAATTCCCTTTGTTACTTTTCGTGAAAGAATAGACTGAAAATTTTAGAGCTACTCCACCTCTCTTTGCGTGAAATAACTCTGAATGAAATAATACAAAGTTGTAAGAATAATCACTCGTTTCTTGTCGATCGATCGAGTTTCCTTCAGTTTCTGGGCGCCTGGAGAAGTTAGCTGGGTAACAAACCTGGTTCCTGGAGGTAGTGACAAAGAAAAACATTGTTGGCTCGTTGGAATCTGCACCTTACTGAGACGAAAGTTTGCTGAAAGTGAAATGCAAATAAAGCCGACTCTGTTTGATTCTGCGAATCAGTGAGCGGGCCAAACCACATTATTTTCTTTCAGACGTGTTTCCTTCAAACTTTGGAGAGATCTGAACATTTTCTTCTCTTGTCGTTCAATTTTATTGAGCCTAATCATAACACTTTACTTGAATTCTTGTTTCTTGCTTTTATGCTGATAATGTGGCATGTTCAATTTCAAGTAGAAACTTTCTACAAAATAGTATACTTACTACAAAATGTTAGACTAGTAATTCTAGAGTAACTTATTATTATTTTTGATCAATATAATTCATTATTTGGTTAAGTGAATCGTGTGAGTCATATAAAAAAATGTACGGTTAATGTTCGTTTCATTAGTAAAAGAAAGAGAGGGGCGTAAAATATGGTTTTGGCTATTTGATATCTCCTTGTACCAATTATAAATTATATTTCCTATAATTATGATTATATATTATAATAATATTATATTAATTATAATTATATTTCCTATAATTATATAATTAAATAAGGCTATAACATAGGAATTTTTGTATATACTCAGTAATGCTTAGTTAACTGATCATTAGGAAAGTATATTTTCGCTATTATTTTCAGTTATTTCAATAAATTAATTAGTTAGTGTTGGTAATTAGTGTGTAAAATAAATCAATTCCGGACATTAACTAAAATTATCATTCATCATATTAGATGAATTCCTTTTTTGAACGACCTGTGGTGGTTTAAATAATTCACTGACGATTCACTAAAGTTATTAAGTTCAAGTGTTAGAAGATTGTATAGTTTTTTTTGTGGCGAATGATGCCCACACGAGTCCGGAGACTTGTGCGTGGGTAATAAGGTGAATGATGAGAAACATCCACTGCTGAATGAGATTCGAACCCAAGGCTGCAGGAAACGAAGCCAGCCAGAGCCTTATCTTATCATAGACAAGTGCTCCAACCAACTGCGCTACCAGAGCCGCCTTCAATAAAAGAGTACTTTATTTAAATCTTTTCAGGTATTGCCGTATTAGATAGATTCCTCCCTTTTCAGCCAACTTTCGGGATTTAAGGAAACCGATTCACTGATGGTAATTGTAAGAAATGAAAAACTATTCAGTTTATAACGTTTTTATAGTGTACAAGAGTTCCTTTCAGATCGAAATTAAGCCTCACCTTGACTATTTGAAATTTGTTAACCTAGTATATAAGATTGGTACAGAAACGTAATTGTTGATCTGACTTATCTTATACCCCTTACCCGGAGTCTTCAAGACTTAATCGTTAAAAAAAGAATGATGTACAAAAATTATTATCTAGCTTTAGTGGTAGAAGACTAACGGCCGGTTGCACGAAAGCCAATTAAATAAGGAGTTGAATGTCAGTTAGTAGTTACAAAAGGAGAGTTCTGGTGCAACCTTGAAAAAAGCTGGTGCATCCTTGACCTTTGACCTTGACCTTTGACCTTGACCCTGACCTTTGACCTTTGACCCTGACCTTTGACCTTTGACCCTGACCTTTGACCTTTGACCCTGACCTTTGACCCTGACCCTTGACCTTTGACCCTGACCTTTGACCTTTGACCTTGACCCCGGACCGGAAGTGATGTAGCAGACCGGAAGTGACGTAGCAGACCGGAAGTCAAACCGGAAGTGGCCCCCCTCACCCTAAAAGCGGCCCCCCTCACCCTAAAAGTGGCCCCCCCTCACCCTAAAAGTGACCCCCCTCACCCTAAAAGTGACCCCTCTCACCCTAAAAGTGACCCCCCTCGCCCTCAAAGTGACCCCCCTCACCCTAAAAGTGACCCCCCTCACCCTAAAAGTGACCCCCCTCATCCTAAAAGTGACCCCCCTCACCCTAAAAGTGACCCCCCTTACCCTAAAAGTGGCCCCCTCATCCTTAAAACGGTTTCTCCACTCTCCCAAAAGTTGGGGGTGGGGGAGATCCGGTTACCAAGTATATATATGGTGGACATCTGGCTGGTAGATTCATTGTATCTCAGCAAACGACTGCTAGCTCCTACAGTGAATCCAGCTAAAGACTCAAATCAATAACAGTAAGTACTTGTTTCTTTACTAATGAATATCCCTTAATTGCTGTAGTGTATAAACCTTCCCTCCAAATATTCCATAGCTATTGCATGAAATCTAACCTCAAATGGCTAACCATGATATCATCCAATACTATTGCATGAAATCTAACCTCAAATGGCTGACCATGATCTCATCCAATAATATGTGGTCTACTGCATGGAATCTAACATCAAAATGGCTGACCCATTGTTTCACAATGCTGACTGCAAGATTATGCTAATACCTGTTGATTTCCAATTACAGATGTCATCCACTAATGCTGCCGCTGATGCCATCTACAACACAATTGCAGCCCAAAAGCCACTAGACCACATATCCATGAAAGATCTCCAGCCAGGGTTCCCATACCAAATGGTGAGCGCAGAGAGAGTCACTACAAAATACGGTGAGAAGGTAGCTGTCACACTGGATTCCAAGAACACACACATGCGGGTTATACTACCAGAGTCGTACAGCAGGATAACCTCCAAATTCGTCCCTGCTGGTGGAACCATTGACATGAAATCATATAAATTTATGTGCCATCCTGATGGGAAAACCCATAGAATCCAATTGATAAAAGAATAATGAATCTCTCTCTATGTATTGTGAAATAAAAATGTGACATCTGCAACTGATTTGTTATTCATTCTCCCCTATCCTAGTATCAGTAGTCACACCTAGTGTCCACTTATGCCTAAAAGTGTTCATCACGTGCTCACCTAGTGTTCACCTAGTGCTCACCTAGTAATCACCAGTGTTCACCAAGTGTTCACCTAGTGCTCACTTAGGCTTAAAAGTGTACACCAAGTGTTCACCTAGCTCTCACTTAGGCTTGAAAGTGTACACCAAGTGTTCACCTAGTGCATACACAGCTGCACTGTTGCTTCATGGAAATAGGTTGAAAAGAAAAGTATACTTTACAATACATTGTTTATTAACATAAACAATCGCAAGTATGAAACAATACATAGAAATTGGCTACAATATTGCCCCTTTCAAAGTCTCTGGTAACACCATAGGTCTCTGCCGACCTATTAAGAGATTCCTTTACACAGCCCACGCCATCAGTCACATCGCCTGGTGGCCATAATCTAGGATGTTGCTCAGCTTTACAAATTGATACCAGTAGAGCAGGATCGCCTGATTGACCATCCTCAATCCTAATGCATCTGACACGTCCATCCATAGCGTTGTAGTCAAAGCCAGCAAATGTAATCCTTCTTCTGCCAATCAAAGATAGACTCTGGTCACCACACTCAAAGTCACACCACCAAGTCTCATCACTGTTGTTGAAATCAATCTCCAGCTTAACATCCTTGCTCCTCCATCCAGGCACTGAATGCAAGTCCATTATGGCTACCAAGCTATACTTCAACTTGTATACTGATGTCAATGGAGTTCTACAATTGTCAAATATGACTGCTACCTTGAACGGCAGTGTAGTGATACTGGTCATTGTTGTAGACTGAATGATGCTCAGCGAGACTCAGCTACTTCTTATATACTAGGAGAGCAGGTGGTGGAGGAGTAAATGATGATGCAATATTCACATTTCATTCTTTATTGATAAAAACAAACTTCGACAAAAATGTCTATCTTTTTGTAATGCCTGCATAATCCAATTGTGCAGGATGTTTACTACATTGAGTGCACAAAATGGCGGTACATCTAAGCGTCCTCTTCTTCCATTGTCACCAGCCAGCTTCATCTTCACAGTCTCCAAGAAGTCGAGCAGGTAATGTTCTGGGCAGTAGACTGTAGTAGTCTTCATCAGCACCTCCAAGTTGGGCGTCTCATGAAAGAGGTAGGGCGAACTCAGGTCCACATACTCCACATTCTCCTTGTTGTCCAGCTGCAGTAGCGTTTCCAGCAGGGAAATCTTCTCATATCCGTAGACCAAGATCTTGATTGGTCGTCCCGAGTCACTGTTCTCGTGCAGCCATCTTCCAACTGTGTCACATACAATTTGCTTCAAGGTCGAATATGAGAGATGTGTTTGGCCGGCTCCATTGCCCGACCATCTCAGTCCATGTTTAGCTCTTTGTAATTGATTGTTATCCACCAATATGCTTGTTTTTAGCAAAATGTCTGGGTATGGTGACTTGAAAAAATAGTGGTGTGTCAACACATGATGCTCATCGTCACGTTCCAATATTGCCATCTCCTTGACAATAAACTGGTTATTCAATCCCTCAAAGCCTTGAAAGTCCATCAGGTAGATTGGTAGTGGTCCAAAAAGTTCTGTAGCCCTGCTTGGCATGATGCCATCATTGTCATCATCATCAGTGTAAGCCTGGTTGAGGTCGGTTGTACTTGTAGAAGCATCCTTCATCAATGATTTCTCGTGTTGAGTGTAGTAGCCTAGGCAGCAGCCCACAACATCCTCTCCATCGCTGGGTGGCAACTCCCCCTCCTCCTCTTCCTCCTCCAAAAAGCGTAGAAGTCTCCTGGACATGATGTATGCTTCACTCAATGCTTCATGCAACTATGACCATCCTGATGCTTGTCGACCACCTTTATATCCTCCACTGCTATCTCCCTCTCTCTCTAGACCGATTGAACAAGACCAGTCATTGGCTGATACTCCTTAACCACTTCATGTATCAGCAGACAATAGGCATGTGTATTTCCTGGAATGTTCTCACTTGCTTCAAACTCAACTCTGATGTCAATGCTTCCCGTCTTGAGCGATTCATTTTGACGTGAACAGTCAATGGGAAACAGTAACATCTTACCATCCCGCACAGCTTGTTTCTCAAAAAGTGGGTTGCTTGCTCGAGCATCATCATGATTGTAGACTCCATTAAAAGCTGCATACATATTATACACTTGGTTATCATCACCATTGATGCTTTCATACGGATAATACTTGTTGTTCAAGAACACTCGAACGTCTTTCATTTTGCACATGTCAAAGTATGAGCTATTCACAGTAGCTGCTCCTCTTCTTCCAGTCTGCAGTCCAATCACAATGTATCTTGGCTTCTCCAGCTGAGTAGTTGATTTGACAGTCCACGTATGTTTTGTGGTCTGTGGCAAAGATGGGTACTCGTACAGTTCCCAATGTCGGAATGGCATTGAGATGGGCGTGTTCTTTTGCACCAGTCTCAGCAGACGCATTTTTTCCTCATCAGACACCTCTACATAGGGCATCCTCCACACCAGTTTCTCAATTGTGACCTTGCCTGCTGCATTCAAACAGTCTAAAGTGTCAGCACTGCGTCTCAGCACCAGCTCCTGTTTCACATTCAGCATAATCTGTCTATAGTCCTCGGCAAATCCCAGCAGATATCTAAGTGGCACATTCATGATGGTTGTGTTGGTACCATCAGAATCAAATGTGCCAAACCCTGCCTTGGCATCATACCTGTAGCCAGCTCCATCCATCTTGTGTTGTTCTTCTCGTTCAAAGGTCATGGCATTCTTCATCAGGCTGGTGATTCCGGGGCTACGTATGCTGTCCACTACAACTCCATTGATCTCGTAGCGTATCTCGGAAAACAGGTGGCCAAAGAATCCAGAGACACAAGGTGAGCCTACCAAGGTTGTATTTAAGGCATTGGTCACCTTGTACTCCATGTGCAGATAGCTCTCTGATGGCAGTGTATAGATGTCCTGCTGCTGAATTGATATCCGAATCTCATCATTGGCACCAAAGCCTGTAGTATATGGTGCATGAGAATGATATTCATAGCCAATGATGCTATTGTCTGCTGAAGGACCATGTACTGTCACATCCAATACTCCCATTTTTTAGTGTTGTTGTCGTCTTCCTCCTCTTCTAACTTGATAACCTTTCTTCTGCAGATATTTGATGCTGCTTGATGTTAACTCCACAGAGTCCAATGGTTGAATGACATCTTTCACAAATAGCGCCCTATTAATAGACTCTTGTTCTACCCCCGTGGGGGACATTGCTGCTTCCACATCCAATCCATGATTCCACTTGCCAAATAATAGCACCATCACTTGGGTTGTTGTCGCAAATGTAAGGCAATGTTTATTGGCTCCTCTCTAAAGTTCACCAGACGTCCGTTCTCATCAACAATCTCCAACGTAATGTTACCAATCTGCTTGGTGTCCACTGGTAAATAGATGACATTCTGTACAGTCACATTCATTTTATACCCTGGATCAACATCTGGGTAAAACTCATAGATCACATGATCCTTGACTCCATTTGAGTAGGATCCACTCACAATGTTACACTTTATACGCAGCACATTGGGACGACTGATTTGCACTGTATTACTACCTCTAGTCTCAATGTTAGCATCCACAACTTGGTTGAATCCCAGCAGCTTTCCTATTGAATCAGGTTGTCTAAAGTCTATCTTGGCATCGCATAATACTAAACATTTCAAGGTAGAGGGGTCCACAGCCATCTGAAACTTGACTCCATGCTTCTTCATCCTTGCCTCAAGCAGGTTGGCAATTGTTTGAAATTCAAAACTACCTTCTGGCAATAATACTTTTTGCCAAACCATTACTGGGGCAGATCTGGTTTTCCTTTGAATACTTTGGTGGGCGGTATCACTAAACAAATGCTGAGCAAACACTTTACCTGTAACTTCCTCATGAGTCATTGCATAATCCTCCTCCTCCTCCTCCTCTGGCTTGACTACTGCCTTCTGGTCCACTTTTGGAGCCAGAAAATGTATTGCATTATTGTAACGATTCTCAACATTTGGTATAGAGTTGCAGCTTGTAAAGCTGATGAGTCCAACTTCCCATTCGCCATTGCTTGTATCAAGTGGCGGGAAAAATTCACTCTTCAATATTGAGGTTTTACCTCCAAAGCATAGCATCATGGTCTTGACTGCTCAGTGTACTATTACACAATGACTTGATAAGAGTATAGACTAGAACCTTTATACTATGTGGATGGGAGAAAGGAAAAGACAAGTGTTGTACATTGTTATTTATTTTCATCAAGCAAAAATTTTAAACATAAATGTCCGCATATATGAGAGTAGAGATCCTCTTGCTTCTGATCATAGTTGTACTCGATCCTTGTTGCTGGACTCGATCCTCTGTGCATGTAGTCGATAAACTCCTGTGGTGGTCTCAGGTTGCCAAAGCCATCAAAGTAGTGAACGATGCCATCCTTCTTCTTCACATAGCACACCCAATGTGTGCCAGCTCCATCACTTTGGTCCAGGTTGATGATGCCACACTCTTGATCCAGTGGTCCATTAGCTGGTAGAGCATCTCGCATGAATACTCCTCGAAATTTCTTCAGCTTGAGACGGCAGGCATACTTGTAGAGGTTGGCATCTGTTAGTGCTCGGTCAGGTAGAGCTACAATCATCTTCTGCCGCCACATTGACGGCGACGCACCCCGTTTCCCGTCTTCTGACGCCTCAGGTACAGGCCTTGACCCTTGGTTGCTGCTGCTGTTCTCCTCCTCTGTGCAGCTCTCCCCTTCCTTTGTTGTTTAGCTCCTCCTCCAAACTTTGCCTTGGCCTTCATGATGTTGGTTACTGCTAATGCTGCAGCTCTCTCTGCCAATCCAGCATCTGAAGATGTTGCCACACTCCAAGCTCGTTCAGCCAAATCTCTGTCTGCTGCTGCTCTGCTCCTTGTATCACTATTCCTTGAGTAGGCAATGTCGTGCTGCTTGCAGGCTTGGTCAAGTTTGTTGACACCTGGATCACCTCTTGCTAATCGTTTTTCAAGCTTTGTACCTGGTCCACAGTACTGGTAGCCAGGAAGATGAAGTTCTACGGGCAGTACGTCTATTGCTTTGTTGACTATTGTACCCGCTGCATTTGTGATTGCAGAAAGTACTCCTTTTCCTTGGTACCTCCGTTTTCCTCTGCATACAGCCATCTTATGTCGATCAGCAGCCTTGTCATCTCATTTTATACCCTTAGACGGCTTGGAGATTCCCATAAGCTTTAACATTTTATCCCTCAGTTGTTCTTTACTCAAATTGAGGTTTTCTCTTGACGTAGTAACATCCAACATGACAGTGAGACACTTTTCAACCACAGCCTTTGAATGCTCATCCAACCTTCTCTCCAAATACTGTTTGTTAACTCCATCTGTAGCTTGAATTGGTTCTTGCATATCTGTCAGTATTGAATTCTTAAGGCTTGTCATTACTTGCAATGTATCCACATCTCTTCTCTTTGGCAAATGAAATGACATCATATCTCTACATGTAATCAGATTCACAGCATCATGATTGCTGCGTGGATTTGCCAAATTGATCATACGCCTATGGCGGGCATTGATGTTTCCCAAAGAATTCATGTTTACTCTTTCACTTGAGAGACTTACTGTCTCTTGTTGCAACGTTGTTGCCTTATATAGTGTGCAACTAGTATGCAGGTTTACCAACTATGTAACCACCTTCCTCCAGCTCTTCCAAGATTGAGTTGATTTCATTCTCATGTCCAGTGTTGCCAACTGCTTTAGACTGATCCAGCAGCTTCAGTCTGTCCACAAGTTCGTTGGGGTCATTGTAGTAGACATATTCAATCCTGTTGCCATCACTTGCCACCATATTGAAAGGTGCTACCAGTCCTCTTCCAGCAACTTTGGCTCCTTTTCCACTGACTGCTTCTCCTCTTATCAGATCCCTGATTGTCCTCTTGTACTTGATATTGTTATAGTTTGCAATTCTGCCATCTGGACTGTAGTTTTCTCTGTAGACATTGGTAAAGTCCAGAAGTAATTTATAGGCGTTCAAGTCGTCCCCTTCCAATTTTCCTTTATCGGGCATTTTCATGAAAATCAACTCACAGAGGCCTGGTGTAGCTCTAAAAGTCTTTTCAATTCTACCATCTGCAGGATTAGACAGCACAATTTTGTTACCTTTAGGTCCAAAGGTAAGCATCTTACTGCCTAGATAGTATGAGTTGTTTATCACTTTTGGTCCAAATGCATCATCAGAGTTGTAGTCCTTGCGCACTGATCGCATAATGTACTCTCCCACTGGTTTTGAAGCCAGATCAGATTGGGCCAAGGCTTGTTGTGCCACATGACTGCTAGTATCAAGCAATTTCTCAACACTAAGGTTTTCCTCATCATCATCATCATTATCATCATCATCATCATCACTCATGTCCTGATGCTTCCACAATTGTCGTGCAACACTCGAAGTACTTGCAGCTGGACTTGCATCTTCACCTGTTCCATATGCTTCATAGATTGGTGACTCTTCTTCTCTAATATCTGGCAGTGGTTGCAGTCTATGCCTTATCCTTCCTGGATAGGGAGTGCTGCTGCTGGCTGGTGTTGTTGGTGGTGTAGGCAATATACGGGGTGCATCCAATAATGGTGTAGTCATTGGAACTGACTGTTGTTCTTGTTGTTGTTGAGCTGGTGGTTGAGAAGATTTGAGTGCTTCAACAATAGTGATAAGCGGATCACTGATTGGCTTGAAATGCTTCGCATTCTGCTCCTCTGTCAATTCCCTGCCCAGTGTCAGCTCTCTATGCTTCCGCTTGATGTTACGCTTCAGCTTGGCAATCTCCATGATGATTGGTGCAATCTCCTCCACAGTTTGCTTCTTCTTCTGATACATACTCTTCATCTATTTGTCCGTCTCACTCGCCATTCAGTGCTAGACTGAGCATAATCACTGTTGTGCTTCAACTAAAAATGTATCAAGTCCTTTCCTGTAGCGCCCTCTATTCTTGTCTGAGGACTGATCAATTACAAGGAATGCATGCATGGATGATGACCATATGTCATTGCACATTCTTCTGAATTCATCAAAGGTCATGTCAGATCCCACATGATCCCTGTACAAATGTTTCATATTCAGTTCATCTTGTTTAAACATGATTAGAAAATTGGCATTGTCACGTATCAACTGTTTCGGTATACGACTATAAGTCTGTGCCAGATAAAATGCATCAACATTACTGTGTCGACCAGTGGTAAAGTAACGTCTGATGGCTTCCTGTTGCTCGCAAATCACATCATCGAAAATTATTATCGAATTGGTGGGCAACTCATGTGGTGCAGGTATCTCTCCACAGCTGTCACACTCAGTGTAGCTCAGTTTAGGTCCAAGGTCTTCCATAATGGTGCGCAGTAGCTGATACTTTGGTTGAAATGCAGTTTTTGAGTAGAGATAGATATTTGAAAATGAGATTCCTTCACAATCGAAAAGCATGTTGAACAGTAAATTGGTTTTTCCACAGCCTGATGGTCCACATATAATGCAGCGCATATGGTTGGGGAACAAAGGTCCATGACGTTTCTTTGCATTCATTTCTGGGTCGGCCAGACCACAGCCTCTCACCACTTGATCAAAGTCAATTATATTGAACCTGTGACTCCTTTGCACAACCTGCTTCATCACACCAAATCTGCTCTATCAATCCAAGAGTCGTGACTGCGATCGTATCCTTTCCAGCGCACCAACAGTTTATTACCTTTCCTCTTCAGCACTCTGGCAATTTCAAAAACACTAGGTATTTTGGTTTTCACAATCTCTTCTGCATAGAATCCTCCTTGGACACGCTGTCCTCTGCAATCTTCCAACTCGTATGTTACAGGTACAGTAGGTCTCACACGTGTGACAGTGAACAGTTCATTTGTCCAATTGGGTAGGTAACCCTTGTCAAATGTCATTTTATACTTGCATATGCGCACCTTATCACCTGGATTGATTTTTTGGTGAACACCTGGATAGAACCTGTTCTCAGATTTGTCCAACAAGCTCTGCTGATACTCATGACGTTGCTCACCTAGTCTGGAAAGCAGCAATGTCTCATGCTCTTTTGTAACATCAACCGGTCGCATACCTATTGTCCTATGGATTCTTCCATTATACTCTTTGACAAGTGAGGTTAGAATATCTGTCCAGCGATAGGTTCCACGTTCAGTGAATTTGATCCACATTAAATGTTTAAGTGTTCTGTTGAAACGTTCCACTATTGAGGCCTTCTTATCTGAATATGTTGAATAGTGATTGATGTCATAGTGTTTCACAAGCTGTTGAAACTTTGAATTGAACCACTCTTTACCATCATCAGTTTGCAAATGGTTCATTGGATTCTGCTCAAATATAGGATGCATTGCCTTGACAACTGCATCAGCCGACTTGTTCTTTATTGGAATAGCATAAGCATACTTGCTGAGACAATTGATAATTGTAATAATGTACCTGTAACCTTTGTTCTGACGTGCATATGGTATCATCTCAACAAGATCAGCCTGATAGAGATCATCTAGACCTTTCACAGTTACCATACGTGTTGGGAAATTCCGACGAGCTGACCTGTGCAACTCTCTTGCTATTGTAGCCTTCTCCATACTGATAAATATTAAATGTATACATAATATATATAGTAGATGTCTATCCACTAGGCATTGAAAATGGTGCTAGAAATATCCAAGTCAGTGATTACGTAATGTTGCGCAATTATACACAGACATGTTTTTTCCTGCATTGGAATTGCGCCAGAATGTCAAGGCCATTGATAACACTAGAAGCAGGTACCTGAAAGGGTCACTTTTAGGGCTAGGGGGGTCACTTTGAGGGTGAGGGGGGTCACTTTTAGGATGAGAGGGGTCACTTTTAGGGTGAGGGGGGCCACTTTTAGGGTGAGGGGGGCCACTTTGAGGGTGTGGGGGACCACTTTTAGGGCGAGGGGGGCCACTTTTAGGGTGAGGGGGGCCACTTTTAGGGTGATTGGGGCCACTTTTAGGGCGAGGGGGGCCACTTTTAGGGTGAGGGGGGCCACTTTTAGGGCGAGGGGGGCCACTTTTAGGGTGAGGGGGGCCACTTCCGGTTTGACTTCCGGTCTGCTACGTCACTTCCGGTCTGCTACATCACTTCCGGTCCGGGGTCAAGGTCAAAGGTCAAAGGTCAGGGTCAAGGGTCAGGGTCAAAGGTCAAAGTCAAAGGTCAAAGGTCAGGGTCAAAGGTCAAAGGTCAGGGTCAAAGGTCAGGGTCAAGGTCAAAGGTCAAGGTCAAAGGTCAAGGATGCACCAGCTTTTTTCAAGGTTGCACCAGAACTCTCCTTTTGTAACTACTTCAGTTAACTAACCGTAGTAATTTTAAGGTGTTCATTTCTGTTGCACAATAGTAGTTTATGCAACGATTTTATTTTGACCCTTATTAAAGCACGAGTTAGATGTAAGTTATAACACGAGCGAATGCGAGTGTTATAAATATCTCACGAGTGCTTTAATGGCCAAATAAAATCGTTGCATACACTATTTTATCTACTACCACTAGTATACATTTAATTAAAAAAAATTCATTTTACCTGTGGCTGTCAGAGATACCTAACCTCTCATCTCAAATACGATAAGTTATAGTAGATTGTTAGGTTAAAGCAGCTGGTGTAGCAGTTTGATCAAATCAGCTGATAGTTTCACAATATTGAATTACGATATTGATTCCATCAAAAATGCTTCTGATTGGTCCAGAACCCGTGTTATAATGTAGAACCTGTACTATAATGAGCTCATTATGCAACGGGTTTCAAAAAGCATTTCAAAAAGACAGCTGTTTTGGCATCAATTGTGAAACTGTAATGTATACATTATGACATGGTCGTAGATAAATTTCCATTAGTTAATTTTCGTTAACCGAACGGGCTCATTCTAATATGTAATATGATCAGCAGCTGATTCTAAAGTTGAGAAAAAAAATGAATTAGAATCATTTCATTGTGAATTATTTGAATCATTATTCAACTATCTCTATATTATTACATTCTTAATAGATTTTAATCATTTTGAAAGGTTTCAACACCTACGACCTAATTTTCAGTTCCGTGTCCTGGTACAATAAACATAACCTATTAGATATAACTTAACGGGCATCAATGAGATTTAATCATTGGTGATCGGGCGGTTAAATATCTTTTACACCGGTTATCCTAATCGCCGTTATCGCTTGTAATTGTCCTTTGTGCTACTAAATTCTCTCCATTAAGTTTAATTTCCGTAGAATGACGTCATTCTATGGGGGGGGGGGGGGGGGTAAATTTAATTGGCTTTCGTGCAAGCGGCCGTCAATCTTAAAAAAAAAGAATGATCTACAAATATTATTATTTAGTGACCTTAGTGGTAGAAGACTTTCCGTCTAAACTTCGCCTATAGATGTCGCAAAAATTGAGTTTATTTTCTCAGGATTTCGTTAATCCTCTGAAGAAATCGAAGATGACTAGGTTTAACAAAACATGTATCATTCAAACGTTTTACTTTTATGACCTTTAGTTCTATAGTCATTAGTTCTTTAGTTGTGGTCTAGGCTAAGCTCTTTAGGTTTAAATGTATTCTTCCTAGGTCTAGGAAGAATACGTTCAAATTGATCGAATGAGCATTTGAATGGGAAATTCGCAAATATAAATACTTCTAGAGCAGTAGAAGTTGGAAAGATCTGCAACGTTTGATGTGCGTCGTTTATGTTTGAGGAGCTTTGCAATCGAAGAGTCTGCTGCATTTATACTTTCCCTATTCCCATCATCCACCTATCTCTGTTTATTGCTCTCTTTCTCTCTCCCACCCTTGCATCCAACAGTACCATCGACTTTCGCGGGGATAACATGCTCTTGTTGGAAATCTGCACTTCTATTCTGTCCCTTGACAACATTCTCCGGAATGATCGGGAGCTCTATGAATAAATAATAAGGCTTAAGTGCTTTTCCCATCCGCTAGCAGCGTTCTCAGCTCGAATTTCTCGTCGAATTCTGTGTAAAAGGCGTGCGCGTTTTATACTCGTGCACAGTTTCATTGATAAACAGTGCCGTTTTATGTTGCGTAGACAGTCAGTCCATCTTGCGTTTCGGTTTCGGCTCTCTCAGCAGCTCTCATCCCATTATATTACCTACCTACTAAAATGTAACTATTCAAAGTGTGATGCATGCCACTGCTATACCATCAACGATCTGCAGCTTTGTTGCTTCTTCTGATTCGTATGCACTTCAAAACAAATTTTGATAAACTATTCAGAATTTAAAAGCATATAGGGAAGTGATACTACTTAATTGATGGTTCGGAAGCCACCTAAAACTTAAGACCATCTCATAACGGCATTGTATCACCTCATAACCCACGCACAAGACTCATGTCTTCATCCTTCATCCGCAAAAAAAGGTAACATCAATAAAGAGAAGTGAAAGCCATGAGTCGTAGCAGGTATCTGTTCAATCAGACAGAGATAAGCTGCGTTATCCTGGGCACTCTTTGTAAGGGTGACCGATTAGATTGGCCAGCAAAAAATACTCTATTCTCTGCTATAAAATCACTTCCCGGTGGTTCGGAACCCACCTAAAACTGTAGGTCCAACTCATCAATCACCATCATCCAACTCATTGCCCACGCACAGGTCTCAAACCTATGTGGGCTTCATCCTTCAAAAAAAAAATATCATAAGAGCGGATCTGAGAAGGCCCAGATTTTATCCCAGCTAAAGGATATTTGTAGAGATGGAAATGCGTAGAAATATTGTCATTTTATCATAACTACCTTTAATCTACTTGTAGTACCTTGGTATAGGTAGTATTAGTACCTTAGTATGTTTATTAGTAAGCTAGTACCTTAGTATAAAATCCATACGCTTATTATTTTATTTAGTACCTTAGTATAAGTTGTAGTACCGTACTATAGGTCTGAGACATGTGAGTGGGCAATGTGCTGGATAATTGATGAGTTTGACCTACAGTTTTAGGTTGGTTCCGAACTACCGGGTAGTGATTTTACAGCAGAGACCAGAGTCTTTTTGCTGGTCAATCAAATCGGTCACCCTTACAAAGAGAGCCCAGAAATTTGTAGCTTATTTCTATCTGACCTAACAGATAGCTGCTACGGCTCACTTCACTTTTCACTTCCCTTTATTGATGTTACCTTTTTTTTGCGGATGAAGGACATGAGACTTGTGCGTGGGAAATGAGGTGATACAATGAAGTTATGAGGTGTTCTAAAGTTTTCGGTGTCTTCCGAACCACCAATTGATGAATTGGACCTACAATTTTAGGTGGGTTATGAACCACCGGAAAGTTATTTTACAACAGATAACAGAGTTTTATTGCTGGCTAACCAAATCGTTCACCCGTACAAAAAGAGCCCAGAAGTTGGTCACTTCGTAGCCATTGGCTAAAATAATTTCAGACTCCTGAAAATGTGAAAAAAAAGATATAGAAAAATATAGCTTTGATATGCAAGCTTGGCGCTGTAGGAGTCCTCGCTTTAGTAAATTATATTTTTAAGTAACTTTATATTTTATCAAAATGGCGCTAAAACTATTTCCTACTCTCTTATCCCTTATTTGTGGAAAAGTATCTCTAACATTTTTTGTAGAGGCGAAGGTGATAGTGTGGAAGGTATCCTTAATAATAAGACGAAATTGTCACAACCACATTTCTTGAAATTTTGAGAAACTAGTTTCGGTTGTTATACCATTATCAATCTCAAACAATTTTTTTTTTATTGAGATTGATAATGGTATAACAACCGAAATTAGTTTCTCAAAGTTTTAATAAATGTGGTTGTGACAATTTCGTCTTATTATTCATGAAAAGTATCTCCTTGAAGATACATGTCCTATAAAAGGTGGGTTTAACTGTATGCATTAGAGTAACATGCTGGACTCAGTTGGGTCTGCTTTTAAAACCTAATAAAAATGTAACAATGAAGACAATGAATGATTTATAGGATGGTCATGGTCAGTAAACCTAGTCATACCTTTACTGTTAGTGGCCGTTACTACTTGAAAGGTTGTCCATGCCTCAGAAGCTCATTCCATGCTATAAAACTCCAGTTCATTGTCGCCACTAGATTTTCTTTGCAGCTTATACATCACTCACTCTCTCTATCACTCTCTCTCTCTGTACTACTTCTTCTTTTTCTTCTACATTCTTCTTCTTCTTCTTCTACATTCTTATTTTTCTACTCCTTCTTTCTTCCATATCCTTCATCTTCTTTTTCTATATTCTACTTTCTTCTTTTTCTACATTCTTCTTCTTCTTCTACATATTTTTCTTCTTCTTCTTCTTCATCATCTTTTTTAATCTTCTTCTTCATCATCTTTTTCAATCTTCTTCTTCTTCTACTGCTACTTCTATTTTTGTTCTTCTTCTTCTTTTTCTTCTTCTTCATCATCTTTTTTAATCTTCTTCTTCATCATATTTTTCAATCTTCTTCTTCTTCTTCTACTACTACTTCTATTTTCTTCTCCTACTTCTACTTTCTTGTTTCTCTTCTACATTCTTCTTTTTCTTCTTCTACATTCTTCTTCTTCTTTCTTCCATATCCTTCATCTTTTTCTTCTTCTTTTCTTCTGCCTCTTCTTTCTTCCATATCCTTCATCTTTTTCTTCTTCTTTTTCTTTTTCTTCTTCGTCTTCTTGTTCTTCTTCTTATTCGTATTATTATTCTTATTCTTCTGCATTCTTTTTTTCTTGTCTTCGTCTTTCTTCCATATCCTTAACTTTTTTCTTCTACTTCTTCTTTCTTTTTTTCTACATTCTTCATTTTCTTCTTCTTCTAGATTCTTGTTTTTCTTCCAGCTTCTTTCAGCTTTTTCATGATTTTCTTCCACTTTCTTGTCCTTTCATTATGTTCTTCCATCTTCTTATTCATCTTCTTCTTAATTTTCTTCCAGTTTCTTCTCCTTTCATCATCATCTTCTTCCAGCTTTTTCTACTTTCATCTCCTTCTTTTTTCACCTTTACGTACTCCATAGTTCACTTACTCTTATACTCCTCTCATTCTTCTACAGTTAGTCTCTCACCCTATCTCTCCCACTCACCCGCACCCTCACAATCATTCTCTCTCACTCACTCACCCGCACCCGCACTCATCTTTCTGTCTCTCACTGGCTCTCTCTCTCTCTCTTTATGCTCTTTTAGTTAGCTTAGTTCTAGTTAGTTTAGTAAATTTGCTTTCTTAATATCTTCTGCTATTGTTTATTGAACTGTATATTTTGTAAATTCTTTTTTTTTTTTTGAGGATGAAGCCCACATAGGTCTGAGACCTGTGCGTGGGTAATGAGTTGGATGATGGTGATTGATGAGTTGGACCTACAGTTTTAGGTGGGTTCCGAACCACCGGGAAGTGATTTTACAGCAGAGAACAGTGTCTTTTTTGCTGGCCAATCTAATCGGTCACCGATTGATATGCAATAGGTCTGTCTCTCAAGACCTCACATCAAAATAAATCAATCAATCTTTCTCCCCCCCCCCTTTCTCTCTATGCTTCACCGCAAACACCTTGACTTGCATGACTGTTCAGTAGTAGTGCATGGCCGTTACACTTACTGCGATGTGTGATGCAGTAAAGACCACCTTTTCCCCCCACCCCTTCCTCATCTCCACCTTCAACCCCCACTACCACAATTTCTGAAACCAGAAGAAAGAAACTTTTGTGTGGCTTTATAGCTGACTTTAGCGGAAAGCCAAGCCGTGTGGCCAATACCAATACGTGAATGAAATTTATGGGCACCTACGCCACACCACATACACATACACTCACACACACACACACACACACACACACACACACACACACACACACACATTCTGTACATCACCTCAGTAAGCTAAAATTTCATTCTTACTTATGCTCTGCTGGGGAAAGGATTTTGATCTCCGCTCTGCAGTTATTTCAAGCGTGAGTGATAGTGTCTGTCCTACATCATTCTAACTTTGAATATGTAGCTGTCCTATTCAATTTTATCTTTAGTCAGTTTACACTTGTTTGCCAGTGTAATGTTGTAGATCGCATTAACCTACTACTACATAGTAGTGTGTGGCTGACTTTTTTATTAAGTCTTGATGAACTAATGCAGACAGATCCTGTGTAAATGTGAAAGTGCACTGTTGAGCATAGAACTTCAGAAGCTGTTTTGAAGGGCTTGGCTCAGATACAACTCTGTTGGCTCAGTAAGGAATGTAATTGTAACCCGCCTCACTTCTCGTTGCGTTTTATGCTCTTTTGACTAAATATTATTGTATGAAGAGTCACCTACAGTAGAAAGTATTGAATTGGCTTAAATAGATTTGTTCATTAGAATTGTTCTTTGTCACCGTAGTTATTTCCAAAGCTTCTAAAATGTTTTAAATGTTCCAAACCTTCTAGACAGTCTCATTTAAATGCAAAAATCCAATATCTTACTCAACCGTGAATTTGTAGCTATTAATAATCATAAGCTCAGCTAAGTTTGATTTTTCTAATCTCTAAACTGTTCATTAATTCTACATTTGAAGTTTTCCTTCGGGAATCATATTTCGTATATATTTTTTAAATAGATTCTTTAAATAAAAAATTGGAAATTGTGGTGTAATTTCACGTTTCCTCACTCCATTTTTATATAGGAGGTATATTCTGAGCTGCAAATTCAAGATGTAAGACTTGACTATCCTAAATCTTACATATCGATTAGCCTACACAATGAAATTCAATGTACGGTACTCTACTGTACTACTTACTGTACTGTATAATACTGAAGTATTATGGTGTTCCACGATTATCATAAAGCTCTTTCTACATTTTACTAGAGGCAGAACTCAATTCGAGTTCGAGTATATCCCTATTATCTAGGTTGGCATGTTTTTCTTGGATCAAGAAACTTAGCATTATGTACACAACCGATTTACATTATAATACTTTACTCAGAAACTTGGATATTTACCAAGTATTTAAACCACAATGGATATATTATGTTTCTCATACATCCCCAAAAAAGGGCGATTATTTAAGAATTTTGTATTGGATCAAAAATCCTTTTCAGTGAAACTTGTGAACTCGCTGTCATCTGAATTTAATGCGTTACTAAGTAAACAGAAAGTTTCTATCGTTCTCAATGCTTTAGTATTATTTCCAACGAAGATACTTTTTTCTTTCCTGGAGCTTTCAAGAATCTTATTTTTGCTTTTACGTGAGCTTTTCCACCTCAATTTCAAAGAGAGATTACGTCAATGCAGAAACCGTCGATCGTTGTTACTGAATGCTTACAAGCAAAGTATTATCCTCGGTTTGCTAAGTGGGTCCCTGCAGCTATGTTTCCTTTCATCGGTTTCGGTTTCTTGGAAAAGATTTGTTTATTCAATTGTGAGGACTTTTCTTTTACATTTCCTTGAGATATAAGCTGTTATGAAATCGCTTGTGATTTCGGGTGTGTATTATACCAGTTGTCATTAACTTCGTTGTACTTTCCTTTAAAATTTTTAGATCATTTACTATACGTTCCATCATGTATTTATTCGTTTATTTATCTATTGCTCCAGTTGTCTGTAACTTCGCCGTATATTGGTTGTTGAATCGTTAGATCAAATTTAGTAGACGTTCTTTCGTGTATTTGTTTACTGTTTTATGGAAGTCAGATGGGTAGATGCACGGACGTTGTTACAGTTAACGTAATATAGCAATACAGTTGAATACAGATGACACACTGTCCGTCACACTGATAACTCCATTGTGTGGACTGGAGTGGTGGGAAATAAGTATCGCGATAGACCTCCTCGTCATACGATACTGACCTCCACCTTCACCTACATCTACATCTACATCTACATCTACATCTACATCTACATCTACATCTACAGCTACACCTTCACCTCTTTGACATAAGTGTACCCTAATGACAATAATATTTCAGAGTTATATTTATTAAGTTATATGCATTAAGTTCTAGTTCTATACATCAATTCTTTTTTGGATGTCTTGTTCCACAACGATCTGTGTTGTTAATATTAACTTATTATTTACAATGATAAGTTATTATTCTGTAGTTACTTTTTTCAATAGTTCTATTTTTATGATAGTTTGGCGATCTGAATTTTTTGGGTACGTACTCGAAACAGTTTTTTGGAAAGAAAAGGGCTAATTTCCTACATGAGAGTTCAATTTATGTCTCAGACTTGTTTTACACTTAATCGGCAGTCTGATAACAGGTGTCGTTTCCCCGGCCGTAATGACAGTGCATCAAATAGAGTGTTTCATACTGTACCCGATTCATTTTTACCCGATTTCTTTAATAATAATAAAGATGAAATGTAAATATGTCAGGAAAAACCTGGCCAGGTACTGTAGTATTCATATAACTTGGCTGGAGGACTTGCTACATCTAAACCCAACTGCTGCCAAGTTATATGAAAACTACAGTACATCTGTTACCCGATGCCGGTCATATTTTAAACAAGCATACTATATGCTGGAAAGGGAAGGCTGTTGTTTGTTGTTGACCTTGTTGCTGCTACTATTATTGTTGTTGATGTTGCTATTGTTGTTGTTCGAGGAGGAAAATTCTAGAAGAGCTCGAAATAGTTTGTTGGTAAGAAATGAAGAAATAATCGAAAAGGTAGCTCAGTCTATTTCGTCTTATATGCTGGAACGGGAAAGCTGTTGTTTGTTATGAATAGAAATACTGAAATTGTCGAACCACTTCATTTATTTGTCACAGTACCATGGTTTCACAGTTGCATTCTCATCTGTACTGTAGTTTAAGGTTGGGTTAACAATTAGGTACAACTAGTACAATAATTAAAAAAATATTTAGTTCATAAAGCTTTTTATAGTGTACAAGAGTTCCTTTCATATAAAAATTAAGCCTCACCTCAACTAATTGATATAGTAATTATGGTACGGTAACGGTATTGTATATTGTATCATACAGTGTATGATATTGTGTAATTGTTGATCTGACTTGTCTTATACTTCTTAACTGGAATCTCCAAGACGTAATCTACAAAAGAACAAGGTTTTCCTACCCTTCAACTACAGTACAGCTGAGGATGCAGCAAGTAAGCTGTGAAACCTTGGTGCTGCGACAAAATAATTAAGTTCTTCGACAATTTCAGACTTTTTATTCATGATGAAAAGATTCCACCACATCTCTTTTAACACAACAAATTACCGTTGTTCGAAGTTGATAATCTTGTTGTTTCTGTTTCTGTTGTTGTTGACGTTGTTATTGTTGTTGTTCAAGGAGGAAAATTCTAAAAGAAAACACTACACACTGATCTTCCAATTGATATTTCTTGATAGCATGAAATCAGTTGGCTTTACTTTGAGGGCTGTCATCGTTTGTTCTTCGATTAGATTGAGGAGGCTTGTGTGGGGCGTACACTGCTGCGAGCTCTGTCCGAACTGTATAACGGTGGTCCAAAATTGATTCCAAGACATGAGGGTTGGTTGGGGGCGGTTCGAGGGGGCTGGTGGGGTGTGGGAGAGGCGTCCAAAACTAATAATAAAACGGCGATACTCATCCTGTGACCTAGCACACTGAACGCGTCACTCGAACCAGCCCTGAAAGCATTCTCTTGTCTACCTGTTATACCCTATTACGGGCCGACTGCATACATTGGCACGGCTTCACTCACTCACTCACTCACACTCACAGTCACAGCCACTCGCTCGCTACACCCCTTCTTTATCCACTCTGTGGCTGACTATTCTTGCTCCACTGCAAACCGAGTGGAATTGAGAGTTCAATAGTAATAAAGCCCATGTGTGCGAGAAAGAAAGAAGATAGTTTCATAGTTGACATCGATGGTGATCAATAAACTAACTATTTTTTGTCTCGTGTAAATGGGTGTTTCAAATTATAAATTTTGTAATATGAAATGAAATGAAATATAGCTTTATTCACAAAATAATAAAGAAAAAATGTATACACAATTTTTAAACAATATCAGTCTTCATCATAACATTAATTCTAAATAGTAATATTGAATACTGTTATTGTGAATAAAACCAAGTAAGACATCCCGAGGCCTGGCCTGTGTGGAATGGGTATCAATATTATTTTTTGTTATTATTATTAATAATATTAATAATAATCATCATCATCATCATCATCATCATCATCATAAATGCCTTTAATGAAAATGAAAATGAGACAATATATTTAAATGTAAAATGCGGCTATTAATGTGCAAGAGTACAGCTCAAGGCCAGAGTTGGTTTTTTGGGGGTGCTTTTGAGGATGAAACCCACTTGGATCTGAGACCTGTGCTTGGGTAATGAGTTGGATGATCGTGATTAATGAGTTGAACCTACAGTTTTAGGTGGGATTCGAACCACCGGGATGTGATTTTACAGCAGAGTCTTTTTTGCTGGCCAATCCAATCATACAAAGAGGACCCTGGAGTTCATTATCTTTATCTGATTGAACAGATACCTGCTACGGCTCACGGCTATCACTTCCCTTTTGTTGATTGTTGCACTGTCATGAAATCGGTTGTTTGTAGTTGTCACAGATTGTCACTAATTTAAAACACTATATTTCAATTGTAGTCATTAGGAGGAGTTCGAGATTGAATGCTAATTTAAAGGAAGTGATAGCCGTGAGCCATAGCAGCTATCTGTTCAATCAGATAGAGATAAACTGCGTTCTCCTAGGCACTCTTTGTAAGGGTGACCGATTAGATTGGCCAGCAAAAATACACTTTTCTCTGCTGTAAAATCTCTTCCCGGTGGTTCGGAACCCACCTAAAAGTGTAGGTCCAACTCAATAATCACCATCGTTCAACTCATTACCCACGCACTAGTCTCAGACCACAGTAGGGTTCATCCTCAAAAAAAAAACTTCTGCCTTGAGTTGTACCCTTGCACATTAATAGCCTCATTTTACATTTAAATATATTGTATCATTTTTTGTATAAATAAAGGCATTTATTGCTATTATTATTACTTTGAGTTTTAAATTACCAAAATAGTACCTACCTAGTTTATAATTACTACCATGAACTACAGTCTCAACACCGCCTAATGAGAATTTTTTAATTTCATTTTTCGTGAAAAAAAAAGCCAGTCCATATTTATAGCATGACTAATTATTGTTCCCTTATAGATTTTATCAAGCATCTCACCTTAGCCCCAAATTAGCCCGAAACAAATGAAAGGTAATTCGTTGTTTTAAGTGTTGAACTGAGAGATGTGATCAGTGGTGGACTAAATGAGTTGGCTATTTGTTTTTATGTTTGGCTGTCGTGAATGGTGGAAGTGAGCGGAAGGTTTTTTTGTAGACTGTGTTTTGTCTCTGATGGTGTAGCTGTAGTAAGACAACGACTGAAGTAGCAAAACAAAACTGAATCGAAAAAGGAAAGGAAGTGTCGGAAAATGAAAGAACGGAAGGTGGTAGTTTCAAAGGTGCGTGGGGGGGGGGGGGTTGTTTTGTAGCAATGATGACAAAGTGGGTCATGTAGGGAGGCAGGCCTAGATTAGGTCTAGGATTGAGTGGCTCTTGTATTACGGGGGCTATTACTCGTCTACACAACAAGCTCTCCTTCCTTTACTAGAGACACGCGAGCCAATAATTGCCTCCTTTTCTAATTGCTTCCCGCCAACGGCCATCGGCCAACCCTCGCACAATGTCCAAAGTATAGCCAAACCAGCTCTGTCCTCTTTTCATCATCCTTCTCTTCAAAGTTCTTCTTCTTTTTCTCCTTCTACTTTTGACTTAGCCTATTCTTCTTCTAATTATAAGTACAGAAACAACTATCAGAACATTGTTGATAATTGATTTTCTTGATCCAACAAGGTATTGAAAAGTCTTGTTAAGCGTACTGGAGAATGTTTTATTGCTCTTGTATCAATCAAAATCACTTGTCTAGATATGTAGCGTATCTCTATCCAAACTGACAATGAGAGTCACTCAAACACTGTTCAAATGCAACTTCTTACTATTTTAACTATCTTAAATTTCAATAGTTGTCTACTAGTTTGTTTCAGTAAATAATAGTACCGGAAGAGGAGAAACCTTAAAATTGAAGAACGTCCATAGTTTTTAAAAAAAATCATGGTTTCAGTGATAAAAGGTGTGGCCTAAAATCAGAAAATCGACCCCGATATAAACAACGTAGGCGAATTGGCAACGTGGTACTAGCAGAGTCCAATTCATGCCTTTCATATTGTATGACATATCTCCCAAAGTCAGACAATCTACCTGCTGCTACATGCTAGTTAATGTAACATCAAAGGTCACTAATCACTAGTGACAATTAATCACTAGTGACCTTCGCTAGAGCTGAACCTTCAGTGATGCAAATGATAATATCAAGTCGTGAGGAGCTCAATTTCAATGCTTCAGAATGTATTAAAACGTTATAATTCAATAATAATCCATTTTAAAGAATTGATTTCACTTGAAAAGTTAATAACAACGCAGTTTGTCATGGAACAACAAATCCAAAAATTTAAAGAATTGTTTTGTGTGTTATCCACAGAACTCACAGATTCACAGGACTTCAGAGTTGCCCAGTCTAAATAATGTATTTCTATGAAAAAAACTTAATTTTTTGCATTGAAGTCATCTCATTGTCAATGTACGGCTCCCAATACTTTAATGTAAACAGTATGCATTTACATTGCGAGAAACATATTATTATACGTGCATTTAACGTTAACGGGCAATGTTCCATTCGGTAGAACATTATGTAGTTGTTTTTAATCCATGTTCCCGGACAATTGAAATTTCTTTGTGAAGTCCATGTTTTTCACATCAAAAGATACTGCCGCTTCCACAGTTCCCTTTGCTTTTGCCCCATTCTCTCATTCTATTCTCGGTATGAATAATAATCGCAATCTCCTAGTGTATACCGGTTTTGGTGGAATAAAATATTAAGAATAATAATAGAATGTTTTCTTTTTTCGCACTGAGGGTTGCTATCTGCAGGTTCAACGGCTGTTAACTTGCACAGAGATTTTCCCTCCAATTCTCTTTCATTCTTTCTCCACCTTCTTTCTCCATCTCTTTCTCCTACCCTTCATTACTTTCATGGAGCTGCAGCTTTACGTCCAGATTGATGACAGCTGGCTGTTTCGAATTCTTTTTAATATTGCGGCTCTCACTGGGAGCGCTCTAATGACATGTGATTAAAAAGAACCGAAGCTAATTATCTCTTTTTAGCCCATTTCTTCTGCTCCTCTTATTCCCTCTCTCTCGCCCAACTCTTTTTAGCCCATTTCTTCTGCTCTCTCATTTCCCTTTCCAACTCACCTTTTTTAGTATCACTCATATTTTCTGCCAAATGGAAAAGCTACTCGAAATACTCACTTTTTCTTCATATTTCTCTTTATCCACTCATTTAATTACTTTAAAAAAAATTGAAACTCATTTTGTCCTCTCTAATTTTTTATATGTCATGTGTGTAGATAGAAAGCTCTAAATGCTGTTTGCAAGCCATTTTACCGTAAATTAACGAACTAAGATCTGTACAAAGCAAGATCTTTTTTATAAATGCTCTTGGAATAATGACCATTATAGTATAATATATGTAGTGTAAATAGTGGGAAGTGATAGCCGTGAGCCGTAGCAGGTATCTGTTCAATCAGATAGAGATAAGCTGCGTTCTCCTAGGTACTCTTTGTAAGGGTGACCGATTAGATTGGCCAGCAAAAAAGACACTGTTCTCTGCTGTAAAATCACTTCCCGCTGGTTCAGAACCCACCTAAAAGTGAAGGTCCAGTTCATCAATCATAATCATCCAACTCATTACCCACGCACAGGTCTCAGACCTATGTGGGCTTCATCCTCAAAAAAAAAAACAGAAGAAAAACATATGGTCTTTTAATTCGCCTTATGCTAAATTTCACAAATTGATCATTGATGTATGTTTTTATATCTGTAGAGGAGATGAAATGTTATTTTTAATGTCCTGTCTGATTCCAGACGTTGGCAACCATCCTGGCAATCCTAATCTTGTCAACCGCTACTCTGATTAATTCTGTTGTCATGCCATACCAAACTCTTAGAGCCCTTTTATACAGAGCCACTTTAGTCGCCGTCGCGCGCAACTTTTATGGCTAAATTACACCAGTCGGTTTAATTTGATTAAAATATCAGCTGTTTCTGATTCGAGGGCTCAAAAAAATGTATGACTTCTTATATGTTGACATTTTTGAGCTCGGTCAAACGCTCAGTTGGTGTAATTTAGCCATAAAAGTCGCGCGCGACGGCGACTAAAGTGGCTCTGTATAATAGGGCTCTAAGATTCTTCAACCACGATATGCGCCTTCTCCCGATTCCTTTTCATCCCAATACCTTTCTTCCTTGTATCACCTGAAGCAATCTATTTTTATTTATACAGTCAAAATACAACTTACTGTAAAGAAACAACAGGCTTCCAGCCCAAAACTGTATCTGACATTAAATTTGTCAAGACTCCAAATATTTGTAAGCATAAATTATGTTTACTTTTTGATTCATATATAACTTGAATCTTCTGGAAACATAATAACTAGTTTAATTTCAACGATGAAGCACTTTTATTGGTTTTATGTAAAACTCTCCAAGATAAATCTGAATTTTTGGAATTAAATCACTTGAATTTAGACTGCATTAATTTTTTATTTATTGTGACAAAATTACAATGAATGTAAAGGAGCAGCAGACTCAAGTCCAAAGCTGCTCTTTTCACGAATTGTGAATATTTTATATTGTCCAAAACTTTGAGGTTAACACAGACTAAAAAAATTAGATTTGCTAAAAGACTTCATTCGAAAATTACAAAATGATTCTTTTCAACTTAACGACTATCAATTTAAAAGTTCACTCGAAACGAAACACTAAAAACAATTAAAAATAGTTTATAATATTACATTTTGGTGGAAACTTTTGAGCCGAAAAATTCTCGTTGCCATGGAAAACAACAAACAAATCATCAAAGTAGATTCAATTTTGATGTTATATCTGGCTTCATTCCTCATGATAAGCCCCAGATATTGTAATTTTCTGGTTTCGATCATGGGAAAGAATTAGTTACTTTTTTGCATTCTGCAGAGAAACTCTTGACTCGTTACTCTATCTACCCATGATACTCGTAGCATTCTGTGGTACAGCCACATCTCAAATCCTTTCAGCTTTGCGCTTATCGCTTCATTTAATCTCCAGAAGAGATGAATAGTTTGTAAAAACAGTACAGTAGGTATGTGTAAAAAATAATAAATTTGCCTCGATAAATCCTTTCAAGGCTGTGAATCAGAATGGGGTCTGGATAAAAGTGAACGAGAACATATTAAGCAATTCGTTGCATGGGAACGATGCGAGCGTGCATGTGTGCCTCTGTTTATAGAGGATTTGTTGTCGAATAGGATGGCGTTGCCTCCTAAATTATTGAGTCAAATCTTGGTTGCTATGGCAACATACACTCCCAGGAGACAACAATCGCTTTTCTTTCCCGCTATTCACACAGTGTGTCTTATTGCTACATACGGCTATTCTCCTAACGACAAGTCTTTTAAGTTCATCTTGCTATTTATTCTGTTGCAACCTGCTTTTCTTTACCTATTCGGTAGGCATTACTGTATTATCATACTTGACTGTGGGTTGTTTGCAATTACACTATTCAACCTATTTGATACTACTTAAAATCAATATAGAATAGACGATAATACTGAATCGATAGGGAATTGATAGGGAACAGGGAAGTGATAGCCGAGTGCCGTAGCAAGTATCTGTTCAATCAGAGATAAGCTACGAAACTCCTGGGCACTCTTTGTAAGGGTGACCGATTGGATTGGCCAGCAAAAAAAGACTGTTCTCTGCTGTAAAATCACTTCCCGGTGGTTCAAAACCCACCTAAAACTGTAGATCCAACTCATCAATCACCATCATCAAATTCATTACCCACGCACAGGTCTCAGACCTATGTGGGCTTCATCCTCTGGAAAAAAATAATCATCAAATTTTGAATTTAATCATTGGCTTATTTCGGACAGTTTCAATTATCAATTTCTTATCACCCAACATTTCCGAAGCTGATAGATTCAATTATTATCGATTGGCCACTGGCGACAAAGCAGTGTGAGAGCGGAATTCGCCTCATATTGCTGATCTATGATTAGTTAAGGCTTCGGTTTGATTGGAAGCATGGCGGCGCTGGGTTTCCATCACGAAATTCACGATGTTTTGGTTGGACTCTGTATCGGTGTTCAAATCCCTCACTGGCAGACCATCACCTGCAATATTACGCGTGACAGTCACTCGTCGTAGTGACGCCGGCTCGGAGTATGTACTCTATTTCTGTCCACTTAGCACTATTCTAACTCCGGTTGTTTCATTAAAGCATACGCAAACATACTTCATATGTTCTTCCAATTTAGGGAATACTACGTCAGCTTATCACAAGAGCTGTAATCTTTCAAAAATCAACTCATTAGTTCAGATATAAGTAGTTTTTTGGAGGATGAAGCCCTCATATGTCTGAGACCTGTGCGTGGGTAATGAATTGGATGATGGTGATTGATGAGTTAGACCTTCAGTTTTAGACAGGTTCCGAACCACGGGGAAGAGATTTTACAGCAGTGAACAATTTTTTTCTGCTGGCACAATCCAACCGGTCAAACTTACAAAGAGGGCCCAGGTGTTCGTAGCTTATCTTTATTTGATTGAACAGATACCTGCTACAGCTCACGTCTATTACTTTTTGATATATGGATTGAGACTAAATAAAGCGAGTAACTCAGTTGGATAACACCGATCCTGAAACTGCATGTAGACGAACTTCTCCTCTAGGATTTCGTAGAGCAACTCACACTCACAGACTTGTATCATCAGTCAGGAGAGATTATTCAGCAACAATGCTTGACTATTTGTTCGTCCAAGAAGTCAAACGTGACCTTTGGGAATAGACCATGCGTTGCTCTGATGCCGCAGAGTTCCGACTCCGGTCTCGAAGTTCCGCTCTCTTCGAGACTCCCAGACGACTTTCGAGACCCAAAGCCCTCGCAACTCGACATCTTTGCAAGTTGCTCTGGTCTGGAAACTAAGGGCTCGAACAACTTTCCGAGTCTGGGACAGAGTCCGAGGGCAGAGAGACCGAGCGAGAAAGAGTGTGAGAGAGAGAGAAAGAGAGTGAGTGAGAGAGAGTAAGAGAGAATGAGTGACTAGTGGGAAGTTCTGCTGTATTTTGCGGACTTGGGAACCAAGGAGCACTTGCAGGGACTGTGTCAACATCGACATTGCACAACATTAGCTGCTTAGCTTCCATTCTAAATCCTATTCCCCGGTGTTTTAAGCGCATATATCTTGCTGTCAAGTTATGGCTGTGCCCGGAAGTTTAGTTCATTTTTTTTTCGAAGCTCCTTGTACTGGATATTATTATTATTATTATTATTATTATTATTATTATTATTATAACCTAACCCGACATCTTAATCAACCTTATTAATAAATTAACCTAATCAATAACCTAACCTAATCAATAACCTAACCTTTCATCAATTACTTTGTGGAATATGGAGGTATAAAGTTGAAATTTTTCGTTTTGGGGGGTGATTGATCACCCCTCACAAATCATTTTAAACATATGACGTGTTGCATGCTGCAATCTGCTCACTTAAGCAGCTTAACGCGACAAAGTAATAATAATAATAATAATAATAATAGTAATAATGATATGGCAATTTTTCATAAATAAAACACCTCGAAGAGTAAATTGATTTCTTTTTTATCTCAAACAGTTTTCCCAAAATATTTTTTTCAAAAAAATTCAGTTTTTCACAAATTTGTACCGAGAAGTTGAATTGTTTGATTGGGAATCTATTACTAACCTAAGCTAACTCACCTTTATTAATTCAAGTCTTTTCTTTTTTCATCAGTTGCTTCATTTACATTTTTTATAAGTCTTAAATGTTGCCAATGTGACTAATATTACTTCTTTTTCAATTTCTTTGCATTATTATTGAATATATATTCTTATCAATTCGATTTAATAATTCTAATTATTCTATTGCTACGAATTATTTAGGATTGATATTATCAAACCTTCTATCATTAAACATGTTTTGTTATCAGAAAATAATAATAATACCCTTTCACTTGTAAAATTGGATAATATCACTGCTTGGTATTATGTGAATCCTTGATACTTTACCGTGAAGATTTAATCAACAGTTTTCGGTTTTTTCTCTCCAGGGAATCGTTTAATTATCAAGTTCATAGGTTACACAGTTCCTTATATAGAATGAAATGAAGTAATTTATTCATTCACAAGAATATTTTACAATAGACGGATACAAATTAAATATATTATAAGATATAACCATAAAATAAGATTCCAATATAGTATTAGAATAAATATTTGAAATGCTACTACAGTATTTTAATTTCATGCCAATACATAATGCCACAAAAGGTTTTTAGTTTTTATCTCTACAGATCTACACCATTAAAACAACACCATCTCAAATAACAACCCTATACTGTAAATAAAATATTGGAGTAGTCCTATTATAAGTTGAGCGTGGATCAAAAAAGCGTCGCTGCCAAATTGGGTAGAATTTTGTGTTCAACACACTTGTACTGTAGTATTCATATAACTTGGCAGCGTGTAGCAGATGGGACATGCTATACCTTAACCCAACATACTGCTGCCACGTTATATGAAAACTACAGTAATTAAGTGTCTGAGGTATTCAGTAAAATTGGCTTTAATCTTGAATGACATCAATATTATTCCACTGAATAGTAGGTGAAAGCTAAGTGCTCAACTTATTACAGACTGTAGGTCTGTAATAACCTGTATTTTTTCAGGCTTGAGTAAGGTCAGGTTTACTTATCAATGTGTCCTATAATTCTACTATCTATTACAAAGTGTCGGTTATCCGTTGAATAATTTCAACTCTCCCCATAGAAGAATCTTTCGCTCCTTTATGTTTTCAAGTAATAAAACGTGAAGAGGATTATCGGATGTGGGTTGGTTTGGAGTAGGGCTGTTGAAGAAGGTGGTGGTATGTAAGAAAGGTGAGCAACATGTCGATGGCCGTGCGTGGCATATGGGGGGTCACACACACACATACACGTGAATTGCACACCTGTCCCAGGCGACCAGGCATGGCACACACGGGCCTGGCACGTAGCACGAACGTGAACTGATTGCCGAACCCTGAGACACGCCGTCCTTCCCCTCACCATCCACCCCACCACTACATGATCCCGTCATGCTACGTTTGCTCTCGTCTGCGATGCCCCCTAAGAGGCCGAACAACGCCACATGGATATAAAACGCAAGGAATAATATCGGTGTAACGGATAACCGGGGCGATGCCGAACGGATTAAGCAGGTCGTCTAACTTTTAGCTCCCATTCCTCCCGCTCTTATCTATTGGGTTTGATAATATTATAATAGGGATATAATGATATAATATTGCCAACAGGTAATAATATTGCCTTCAGATTTGGAAGGGTGACCAGGGGAAAAAAATTATGACACTATGCATCTGCGGTATCCTATCTGGAAAACGAAGTTGGGTAGCTGTGATAGGGAAGAGACAGCCGTGAGCCGTTACAGGTCACAGACAACCTACGATCTGGGCCCTCTTTGTAAGGGTAAACGGTTGGATAGGCCAGCAAAAAAACCTCTTCTCTGTTGTAAAATCACTTTCCGGTAGTTCGTAACCCACCTAAAACGGTAGGTCTAACTCAGCATTCACCATTATGCAACTCATTACCCACGCACAGGTCTCAGATCTAACTATGTTGGCTTCATCCTCAAAAAAAGGTTTGGCACTTTTAATCTTTAAAAAAAAATTATGACGCTATCTGCTGCGGCTTCATCACTCACCTGGAAAAAGCAGTACGGTACTCTTTGCCTCAACCTAACTTGTTTTTACCCTCAATTTTTGTAAAATCATTTCTTTTATTATAGTTTGGAAATTATACCTGCGCACAAGATTCGCCTTGCACGTATTATAGATGCTTGATTTTTTGTTTTTTTTTTTGTTTTTGTTTTATTCTTAAAAATACATAGCCTATACTGTGTATATATTTAAAAAGAATCTAAATGAAGGAATTTTTTATTTGATTCTGATGGGATAGCTATGAGCGAAATTTGAGCTAGTATCAATGAAATCTCCAGCATCTGTTGAATAGAGCAATATCTAGGGTGAAATTTCTAGTGAAAGAGACCTATCCTAAAATTTTGATTCTACTCTAAAATTTTGTGAAAATCAGTTTTGGGCAATAGCCTGTTGTATTCACATTGATTGTTAGTTACATCAATAAATAAATAAATTAAAAAGAAACTAACTATTTGTTAATTATTCATTAAAAATGTAAAAATAGTAATCGATAATTATTATAATTGATTGTTCTCTAGGGTTTTATCATATTAAATGAGCCCCATTAGGATAATTTTTCCATTTTAATTGAAATCACGACAATAATATTGTGCAACGAGAACTGGTTTCACACGTTTAAAGTTAGATAATGTGTCAGTTGTACTTGGCCCTCGATCGTGCTGAATAAGATGCGGTATTTTAAAGTGGAGTTTGGCCAGCAACACTACATATTATGGTACTGTACATGTTGGACAAATATTGCAGAGAGCGCTTGGTATCGATTGACAGTGTAATAGGCACACTACACTTGACTCACTCTTTGTCGGCCCCTCTCTCAATCACACTCATTCACACATTCTCTCTCTTTCTCTTTCTCTCCCTCTCTCTCTTCCAGGATGTCTTTCTCTTCTTCAATCCTTTCCAACAGCTCTGTCACACATCCAACCAAACTATCAGCATTATCAGCAGTATAGAACGGTACGTGTTGGTTTTTTCACATGAATATATGAAAATTCATGAACTCAATGTCGAGCCATGTCACTTGTCCTTTCTCCCGCCTCCCCCCCTCCACCTCCTTCACAAACATTCGACTAGTCTAGAAGGATGCGCCTCTCAAACAGACACCACATATAAACCCCTCCACCATGTTCGTGTTTATATTTATATATATTTTACTGGCCCACAACCACTCCTTACGGTTCGGCAGTGAAACCCGCTTTTCCGAACGCAATCGTTCTCAAAATGGAACCTGCATTTGTGGCTCGTTTATATATGAACCAGCTAAATTGGCTGCAGATGAATTGATCCACGGAACTTTCTTTGAATAGTTGGAAAGTATGTTGTAGCAACTGCAATGATAAGGCAATGTGACAATCAATAGTGGAAGAGTATTGTACATATTATGATGCAGCATTGTGACACAATGAATGGGTCATTTGAGAGAAACAATGAAATGTGGAAGGGGAGTTGTCAAAAGCGAGAGAAGAGTAGCTTATGAAGAGATGGGGCGAGTATCGAAAAGGAAGATCATAACAAAATGAGAAATTTGGTCATTATAGACATAGATTGAAGTAGATGGACCGTGTTTTGTAAAAAATACTTGGGAATTACTTTTCTACCTATGAAATGTAGCGGCTACGAAGAAGAAAAATTAATGAAAATACGGTACTGTCAAGTAACTATTAACGGAAGTAGAAATACTGTACAAGTGTAACATGACGAAGAAGTGCAGTAGGAAAAAGAAAAAAGAATTAAAAGGATGTAAAAATTATTTATAAAAATTGAATAATTATTTTTAAAATGTTTTATTTTATTTTTATAAATTAAAAAAAAAATTCTCACTTATTTTTTCTTTCTTCAACCGTTTAAGTTCATTCTCTCCTACTTTTCTCTGCTTTACATTAATAGCACATTTCATTGATTCTGTTCAATTAATTATTCAACTAAACCTGTTTAAAAGCACGTTACCATATTAGTTATAAGTTAGTATTACAGAATGTCAGAATCGATCTCTATTTTTGAATGCAACGGAAAATTGTGAATTTGTCTATAAGCTCGAATGCTTTTGATATATTAGATTACAAACATTTTTATGTATTATTCAACAGGAACTTTACCGCATAATAACATAAAAATTAGGCTATGTGTAAAAAAATTTAGGCCCTAAGTGTGCTCTATTAACAGTGCAACAGCGCTGGATAATGGAACTATCCAATCAAAATGTTTTTGTTTTTTTTTTTTTCAATTTTCCCTCATGTGCTAGAATGGAAACTACTGGAAAACTTCACGTTCTAAATAGCCTATAAACTAATTGCTTGCAGGATATTGCGGAAAATTCTTGTTTGTATTAGAAAAGTCCACTACATTTTCCAGATTAAGACCGTACCTTCTCTAACTCATTCAGTGAGCCCGGAAATTGATAAATGGAGCAATATTCTCTTTTACATAGTAGGCAACGGGGGCCTCGCAACTTATTCCACGGCACCACACCACACCCGATGAGCGTAGACTAAATGTATTAGACCACATCGGCTGCTTGCAAGCCGAAACTTTATCGTTTACGAACGTATTCTAATTAGAAATTGAATTCATATATATGTATGTTGCAGCGAATATTGAGATCAGCGAGCTGCGGAAATCGGATTTCATTTTGTGTTGCTCTAATCTTCCTTTGCACTAATAACAGTTTCTGCTATTTATTGTGTGTAATTACATGTAAGCTTCGGATTCGTTCAAAACTACCCATAGATAATCCAATTAGTAACATGATTGTGAATGTTGTTTCTCCTGAATTTAATACTCACAATAGAATAGTTGAACGAAGCTGAATAGGATGTTCACCTCTTCTTTCTCAAACCCTTTCTTTCTTGAATAATAATATTTTTTACAAAACATCTGTTTTTTTTAATTAAAGCTTTCGATCTTGGAATCAATACAACAATATTCCACAGCTTGTCAATTTTTTTAATTGCGGATTATGCTTACATTAAACTGGAGATTGTGCGTGGGTAATGAGGTGAATGATGCGAAGCAACCATGGCTGAATGAGATTTGTACCCAAGGCTGCAGGAAACGAAGCCAGCCAGAGCCGTAGCTTATATTTGAGGCAAGCGCTCCAATCAACTGAGCTACCAGAGCCGCCAAATTTTGATTAGTAAAGTAAATTCTTGCAATTGAAAAGCGTTAAAATTTAATCTCATACTGTACCACTTTTCACTGAAACCCCTTCTTTCTAAGAACGATAGAATGTTTTGTAAAACATTGGAAAACTCGAAAGAGCAAAAAATGAGGATTATAAAAGTTAAAAATCAAAAAAATATTGCATCTTTCATTGTAGTGGTGAAAGTGATATTGTGGAAGATATCCATTATGAATAATAAGACGAAGTTGTCACAAGCACATTTTTAAAATATAGATACTAGTTTCGGATGCTACTTCATTATCAATCTCAAACAAAAAAATAAAGTACATAGCCGCATAATATATACTGAACACGGAATGATACTATTGGCTAAGTAACTATTGGGCTGGACTTCAGTGGCGGTTTCTGATTGTCTCAAGGTCATAACAAGTCACGCCCACTAGTGGGAGGACAAGCAAGCGAAAATAAGAATCAAATCAAGAACTAAAAACTGTGAACATCTAGAAAGTAAAAAAGAAGAACAACACACAAGTAAATTGGGCTAGAATTGAATCATTTTTAAATTAAAAAATTGAATCTCACTGAAATGCAGTCAAGATCAACCGAGAAGACACGAAAGTGCCGTTATTAAAATGTAGGCCAGACATTTTAATACCGGCACTTTCGTGTCTATTTTGGCTTGTTGCTCCTCCCACTAGTGGGAGTAACTTGTTATGACGGTCAGCCAATCAGAAACCGTCAATGAAGGCCTGCCTATCTCTTAGCCAATAGTATCATACCGTGTTTAGTATATATTAAGCTGCTCTGTACTTGAGTTTTAGTTTGTTCGAGATTCATAATGGAGTAACATCCGAAACTAGTATTTTTTTTTTTAATAAATGTGGCTGTGACAACTTCGTCCTATTATTCATTCAAATATTGCATCTTCCACATTTAATGTGCTTGCACTTCCAGAATAGAAATTGAGTACGTATTATTTTTACACAGTTCTATGATTTTCAAACCTGTGATCAATTTTAAGACAACTGGATAAAAGTGAAGAGTTTAAGATTGGCTACAATCAGAATTGAAAGTACAAAAGGAATTTGAAGGTGCATATTTGTGTCCAAAATTCGAGGATGAAAGCGCGAAATGTGTTCCTAATCAATATGGTTAGCTCTGAAATACAAGTAACACATTTTTATAAAAGTCCGAAGCATAACATGAAGCATTCGTTTCTTCACTTCAAAAATCTTACCTTTATCGAATCTCTCAATTTTACCTTCAGAAAAATTCAATAATTTGTGATGTAACGCAAGACAATATTGATTAGTTTGTATTGAATACGCATTAAAATATTTATAAAATACTTGATGGAGTTGAGAAAACATACTTTTTTTTAGCCGTCGGTCGATTCAACCATCCTTTCCATTACGCGTTTATGATTTCTCAGTGTATTTTTATCAAATCATTCCGATTTGCAATCGATACACCAATATTTGCAGGCTTGTTTATTTTCGATTAGGAAAGTAAATGTCCGGAAATACAGGCAATTGAAGAGCGTTTTCAGGTTCGTTTACTCTTCCCGGCAATACAAGTGCACGAAGATGTTGTTGTTTTTCTTGTGTATTTTTGTTGTGAGAGAAAAAAATAATGTCGGGCAGAAGCAGTATTATAGGACTGCGTTTGGGCAGTGTAATCCCACCGTGACAGTGTGGCACGGGGCATCAAAGAAAGATTATCTGTGTGCTAGGTTGAAGCGAAGGGTTGTGTCTGTAGGGTTAGTTGGAAAGGGCGGGCCTCCTTGTGTCAGGTGGAAAGGACGACCAGAGCCGTAGCGGCAAAGACCCGAGGGAAAGACTTTTTGCCTGGAGTCGGTCGCCTCGTAATTGATACATCGGGCACAGCGGGGAAATCCATTCTAATATCGTGACATGTTAATCCCCCTGCCCCGTGCCATTAATTCTCACCCACTGCTACCAGTCACAGGGAAATTTCATACACAGCTATTTCCCTGCTCCATGTCTACTTTGCAGATCGAGCGTATGTTATTTCGGTAAGCTCCCCTTCTCTGTCTCACTCTCCCCTGCTACATTTGCCCGTCTGTATCTAATCGCATTTATTATAAGAGAAAACCGCCCGGGCCAGACTTAGTCGGATGACACAGGTGAATCCACTTCTGCGACGTCTATAATTCATATCCGATAGAGCCTTCCACCATTTCTATTACTCTCCTCTACCCCTCCTCACACCTAAACAAACGCTTGCCTCTTGCTCTCCGAATAGGGTCGCTAATATTTTTTCGATTCTTCCCAGCAGCGTTCCTCTCAACTAAGCTGGCAATTTTTCTTTTTTCCGAATGAATTTGATGTGAAATTGAAACTGCTGGTCGATTAGTATTTAATGAGACATGGGATTACGGCTAACTTTTGAAGCTCTCTTTCGTGTCGTGTTTTCCCATTTTTCAACTGCAGCTGATATTGTAGCAGTTTTGCCCTCGTTTTAACTGACTTGGGACGTGAGTCATTTAGTATCGAATGGCTAGAATTTTGTGACAAAGACTAATAAATATGTATATAATTGCCATGTTTGACGCATTCTATATTCTTGCTATCATGGTCGGTTTTGTACAATATTTTATTTCCTCTTCAATTCACTGCATCAATTAATTACACCATTAATTTACTACATCAATTAATTGAATCATTAATTTACTAACTTTCTTTATAATGTTGATGGTGATATTGTGGAAGATATCCATAATGAATATTACGACTTGAAGTTGTCACAACCAATTTATTGAAAACAGTGAGAAACTACTTTCGGTTGTTACACCATTACCAATGTCAACCAAACTAAAACTAAAGTACAGTGTAGCTTAATATATACTAAACACGGAATGATACTATTAGCTAAGGGAGAAAGTGCCTCTAATAGGCTGACCTCCATTGAAAGTCTGTGATTGACTGAACTAGAGATGGGTCGTACTAGGTTTTTCTGATACTAAGTATTCCGAGTACTAGTACGTTCTAATACCTATTCCAAAATACTAGGAAGTATTTTATATTAGCCAGTTTGCCAGAGTAGACGTGCAAGAGTACACGTACAAGAGAGTATCGTACTGCGGTACTGGTACTGTTTCTCACGTTAAATACAGCACGAATCTTTATTACTCGTGTTAAATACAGCACGAATCTAATTATTGAGTTGCTCTCAAATGTGCTGTAGCGAAATGAGACGCGGACGGCAAGACCTTGAGACGCTTGAGTAACAAACTACTTTTTAGTACTCGTACTCAAGAAGTATTTGTACTGGAAAAGTACGCGCGTACGCCATACGCAACCAAAGACAATCTAGACGCATGCGCCTACAATCGAGTATAGTGAATAGAGAGAGAGCGTGAGAGTGAGCGATAAAGAGTGAGTGAGTAGTTGAATAGTTCTATAACGAGAAATGAGCTATTAATAGCTACTGTACAACTGCAAATTACAAAGCTCCACTCCCACTCCGTAAATTGGAGTGGGGACTTGAAGTCACTGCCCGTACTGAAGTCGCGTAGTTTACTAGAAATACTCAAAGATATCTGAGTATTTTGTTCTTCGAATACTAGGTGCTAGTTAATTCGTTCAAATACTCAGTAAAAATACCTGTTCCAGTAAATACGCCTCATCTCTAGACTGAACGCCAAAACAAGACTCTGGTGGGAGGAGCAATAAGCAGGAAATAAGCGTTGAAATCATGAACCTAAAGCTGGGAACACATAGAAGGCACCAAATAAGAAAAAAACAAAAGTAGGCTGAAATTGAAAAATTGAAAATTGAAGCTCACTGACATGCAGTCAAGGTTAACCGAGAAAAACACGTGAAGAAATGTCAATATCAAAATGAAAGTAGTATATCACGATGCAAATACACATTGTACTGTAGTATCCATATAATTTGGCAGCGTGTAGAAAGAACATGGGTGGCACATGCTACATCTAAACCCTTCTGCTGCCACGTTATATAAAAACTACAGTACTCAAAGTTCATGTAAAGAGATTACAGTGCAGCCTTCTATTCTTCTCGCTGTAAGGTCATTAGACACCCAATTTTGCTCCCTAATATTTTTTTATCTTGATGAATGTCGTGTGCTGACGGTTGTGAGAAATAATCGAAAACTTTTGTGGCTCAACTGAGAGGGGACAATCAAGCATAATTGAAGCAATTTCCAGAGTCTGGAGCCAAGTCTGAAGCTGTGGCAGTGGCTGTGGCGGCGGTTACGTCAATAAGTTGGTGACAATAGAAGAGCTATCAGACGGAAGCCGGTCTCCTTCCGGAAGATCGCGCACCCCCATTAATTACAAGGTAAACAACGACGAAAAAAAAGTCGCTTTTGGATGGTGAGAAAGGGTGGAGAGATTACGAGAGGGGTAGGTTCGAGGGTGTGGTGGGGGAGAGGTTGGTCCTCCGGCTGCTGTTCCTTCTTTTCTTCTTCATCTTCTCCTTCTTCTTCTTCTTCTTCTTCTTTCTGCATTGTCCTTCTCCGCGCCTTTTAAATGAACACCCGAGCAAAATATTTTCTTGATAAATTATTCAGCTTTTCCGATGATAAATTGTGTAAGACGCCGCCGACAAAAGCTCTTTTCTGCTCGTTCTTCTTCATTTTCTTCGACTCTTTCGTTGACGTTCATTCTTTTACTCTTCTTCTTCGTTTTAGTCTTCATTCTTTCCTTTTTTACTCATCTTTATCTCCTTGTCCAACTCCACCTCCTAATTCTACTTCTCCTACCTTACTGCTTCTCCTCCTCCTCCTCCTCCACCACCTCCTTCTCCTCCTCCTCCTCCTCCTCCTCCTCCTCCTCCTCATTCTTCTCCACCTCTTTCTCTTACTCATTCACTTCCTCATCTGTCTTCTAAATATTTTTGTTCTTCTTTTTTCACCTCTTATATTCTTTTACATTCGCCTTTTTTCATCTTTTGTCATTTGTCTTCTATTATTTTGATCCATCCAATTTATTTTCAGTATATTATCTACTGTTTAATTTTCCTCTTCACTTCCTCCTACATATTTTCTCTTTTTTCTTCTCCTTCTTCTCACTTTTCTTCTAGATTTTCTTGTTCTTCTTCTACTTCTTCCTGTTTTCTTTCTTCCACTTTCTGTTTTCTATCTTCTCCTCCCTGTTATTTATGTACTACTGTATTTTCTTCTCCCCCATCCCCTTCGTCTTTCTCCTCATCTTCCTTCTTCTTCTTCTCCTCTTCATTCTCCTCCTCCTCCTACTACTCAACTACTCCTCTTCCACCTCTTCCTCCTCCTTCTCCTCCTCCTCCTCCCCCCATCCTCCTCCTCCTCTCCTCCTGCTCCACTACCACCATCACCACCAATTCTTGTCTTCGTTTTTCTTCTCCTTTCTCATCATCATCATGTCTGACTTCCCATTAACCTTCATCCTCACCCTCTTCTTCTTTTCTTCTTTCTCTTCCTATTCTGCTTTTCCATTTTTCAATTTTGTTCCAATTTCTTTTTGTTCATCAACCGCAGTCGACCCAACTTTCTGCCCTTGACGTCTGTTGCTAAGTGTAGCAACTACTCACCCCCCCCCCCCCTTCGTTCTTCCAAATAGACATTTGTAATGACTGTATATAAATTATGCATTTGGACAATAGCGAACGCATCATCTTTCGAGAAGCCATGTTTGCTTTTGACATCAGTCGCTGCGTCACTCTTGACTTGGCTGCATTAATTTGTTGTGCCGATCACTCATCATTTCCGCTCTCACTCTCACTCTATTCTTCGACATCGTTTTATATCGAATATTTTCGATATATTAATATATATCGAATAATCGATTTATATTATTTGGAATGAATAAATTGATTTATCTTTCATTCCATTGACTTATGCTTTCCCTGATTTTCATAGGAATATTTTATAATCATTTCCGTCAATATTTCATGATAATTTCTTTACCGTTGTAATTTTTATGACATCATTTGACTAATACAAATCCTTCATTCCCAATTTAATTTTACAAAACCTCTTTTCAATCGACTAATAGATTAAGTGATCACTGGAGACTGTTTGTAAGTCTTAATCCGTCTTAATAATTTTTTTTTACAATTTACTCGTCTTATAGAAAAACAAAAGTTATCATATTTCTAATGAGTTTCGTAAACAAACAAAAACAATTGTGTTGTACTGGAATTAGAAAACCAAATCGTTTACAAAATATACTTAATGGAAGAACACACTGCCAGGACTATAAAAATTGCTTTTTAAAAATTAATATCTCCCATGACAAATATTCTTCGTAGAAAAACCCACAATATTATTTGGAAGCTTAAATAATAATACTGTATATATAATATATTTTCTACTGTAATGAAGAAAATATATTGAATTTTTATTAATGGTGTCAATATTTCAAGGTTATTGCAATTATAAACAATTGTTGAATTGATGTAGATGGTAATAAATTACCATTGTTGAAGATAGATTACTTGTGAATTTTTTGTTACTTGTCGCGTTGAGGACCGAACAATGATATGAGGAGTGCAGCTCCCCACTCCTCTACTTCTCTCTTTCATAGCCTGTGACCTGCTCCATGCTCGGAGATCGTCTTCTCTCGCATAGTCTACACCGCATTCGAATACACCGTTCTTGTTAAAACCGCGAGTAACTTGAAGCCACTAATTTAGTCTCCCATCGATCCTCCGGAAATTAAACCGCACTAGCAACCATCTATATTGAAGTTGACTTGAATTAAACATGAACAATTTCTTTAAAAATTGATAAATTTGTAGGATTGATAGTAATTTTATCAAACCTTTTAATAAGTAGATAGTGTTTTGAATGTATTAGGAACGATATTCGATTATACATAATTTTGACTCTTGAAAGAAGGTTGTACAAGTTCACAGAATTTCTAGATTACACTTTTTATTCAAATTCAAACTGAGATAGTCAATGTTCTTTATTGCATATTCTTTAAGAACAGTAATAGTTGTCATTCTTTCAATAATTATGGTAACTTGAAAAAAGTACTTTTAAGCATGTACATAATATATAAATATGCTAATATTACGATATTATTTTTATTATATAAGAATGCTAACCTCAAAGTTTTACAAGTTGAAAGCATTGTTAGATTACACTTTTCTTCAGATTTACTCATATAAGAATGCTTATCCAGATTTTTTCCATTCAGTTGACTGAGACTGGGCTAAGTTGTGTCGCATGTGCCAGTGCTTACTTGGCTGACTCCAGTGCGGCATCCAATTAAGTTCAGGCTCTTTCGGCTGAGCGGCGAGCGACGACACTAAAGCCTCAGCGGACCGCGTGATGACTCCCGGCTGAGTTATGAATAATGAGGCGGCATAGAAGTGGCAGGGAGACTTTGGCGTCGCAGAAAAAACCGAACTTAATTTTGACGATTAACTTACTCGGTGGTTGGTTGGTGGGGGGGGGGGGGGGTAGATGAGTTTGAGGGAGAAGTTTTACGCGTAGATTGCGACGGTTTTATGCGACGAGCCGGTTTATTATAATGGAGATGGGCGTACAGTTGAAACAGTCGAAATAAAAACGAGGTTGAACGGGGGCGGTCGCACTCAACGGCCCGGATCTGTGAAAACTGATTGAAGCAATGTAGTTTTTCCGTATCTTTTAGAGCTAGAACAGAGGGAATGGCCGCCCACGTCAATTAAAAGGGTCTTTGCGGAGTAGTGGAGGCCCCCGGGAAAGTCGGTGGCAGCGAGGGAGAGACGCCCCGGGGTCGAAAGGGCTGCTGCGTCGTTGCACCGTCACGGGTTTATGGCTGGCCGTAGAGACGATGCCCTGCCTATAAAAAGCTCCGATTTCCACCTGCGGCCCGAAAACACTTTCCGTAACACGGCCAAGAGTGCCGTAAGAGAGAGATTGGGTGAGTGAGGAGTGAGCGCGCGTGAGAGAGAGCTAAAGAGAGTGAGCAGAAGGGAAAGAGAGAGACTGATTGAGTGAGAGAGCCTGTGGTAGAGGAAGCATGCATTGGAGAGTGTGTGAGAGAGAGCCTGTGTGGGAGAGTATGTGTGTGTTAGAGTGGGAGGGAGTGAGAAATTAAGGGAGAGAGCATTTGTGGGAGAGTGTGGGATGATGGAAAAGAGTGAGGGGGTAGTGTAGGAGATTGTGTGTGTGAGAGAGAGCTTGTGTGGGAGCGTGTGTGTGGGAGAATGTATGTGAGAGAGTTCGAATATGAAGAAGAGAGGGAGAAAGAATGAGAAAGAGAGTAGAGTGAGTAGGTGTGTGAGAGAGAGAGTGAGAATGATAATGACTGTGTGGAGTGTGTCTGTTAGTGCGAGAGAGAGGAAGAGTTAGTGTGAGAGAGAGCGGAAAAGAGAGGAATAGGTAGTTTAAGAGAGAGGAAGAGTTAGTGTGAGAGAGAATGAGGAAGAGTTAGTTGAGAGAGCGGGAGGATGAGTAAATGTGAGAGAAAGGAAGAGTTTGTGTTAGAGAAAGAGAAAGAGTTAGTGTGAGAGTGAGTTGGGAATAGCTAGTTTAAGTATCTGTTCAATCAGATAGAGATAAGCTGCGTTCTCGTAGGTCCTGTTTGTAACGGTGACCGATTAGATTGGCCAACAAAAAGACACTGTTCTCTGCTGTTGAATCACTTCCCGGTGGTTCGGAACCCACTTAAAACTTTCGGTCCAACTCATCAATCACCATCATCCAACCTATTACCCACGCACAGGTCTCAGACCTATGTGGGCTTCATCCTCAAAAAAAAGAGAGAGGAAGAGTTAGTGTGAGACAGGGTGAATGATTTAGAGAGAACGATAGTGATAGAAGGAATAAACGGAGTGATTAGAGGTAGTAAGTGAGGATATTTTGAGTGTTTTAGGGTAAGAGGGTAGGGTCACAGTAAAGTCTGCAAGAGTAGGATAGAGTAAAAAGTAGTATGAAATAGAGAGAAAGAGCGAGTATGAGAGTCAGCGAGACCCACTGATCTTGCGTGCGATGTATTGAGGGGGGGTGACCCGGATGACAGAGGGTATGGCGAACCATGCACATCAAACCTATTCTATTAGAACTTTCTCCCCCCCCCCCCCTCATCACCAGGGAAAGCTTGAAGCCTCACTTCTTGTCAGTAGCCGTACGACCCCTACAGCTACTACGTCAACGATATCATGTCTAGAAGCTTGCTTGTAACCTACTACATAATACGCGCTATAATGTACACACTGCGTGCTTTCTCGTTTCTTAAGCCTATCTCTCAACTACGCCCCCCTCCCCACCACCCTTCACTAGGCGTACATGTTCCGCAATATCGGAAAGAGTTCCCCTTAGCCCACGGTTCGATTTCATGTTCGCGTTTTCGTGTACTAGTTCCTTCCTCCCCTCCACTGTGGCTTCATTCTATTCAATCAGGCTCAGCAAACTTGTCACATTATGCCGTCTTATTTCTTGCATGAGAAAACTTGTTATATGTACGCCTACATCTGATCGGATAATCATATACTACACGACACTGTATGGAGAATTAGGCTCAGGAACAAAATATAGCATGTTCAACATTTTCCAATGTTCATCTTTCAAACTTATGTCGTAACTACTGAAGGAACAAAAAAATTTTTTACATGATCAAACTAGCCGACTTTTATTCGATCTTGTGCTCCTTTTTTGTCAAAGCACCATTAGTGTGAACTATAATAAAATTATTCGAATTTATATAAGTTTTTGTACTTTCTGATTCGTAACTTTTCGTAACAGTTCGAATTCAGAACCTTCTCCTGTTTGGAAGTCAGTTAAAATTGGGAAAACTACGTTTTCATCCGTTATGATTTAAAGCATATTTAAGGTATAAAAAATCATGTCTTTGAATTTCGACATCGATTAAAATAAGTGTTTTAATTATCTCCACGTACCGATAATGCTTCATTTCATTTTTTTTTTTTTTTTTTTTTTTTTTTTTTTTTTTTTTGAGGATGAAGCCCACATAGGTGAACCCACATGAACCCCAAATTATGTGATAAAATACATTTTACCTGAGACTGTCAGAGATACCTAATATCTTATCTCAAATACGAGAAGTTATAGTAGATTGTTAGGTTAAAGCAGCTGGTGTAGCAGTTTGATCAAATCAGCTGATAGTTTCACAATATTGAATTACGATATTGATTCCATCGAAAATGCTTCTGATTGGTGCAGAACCCGTGTTATAATGTAGAACCTGTACTATAATGAGATCATTATGCAACGGGTTTCAAAAAGCATTTCGAAAAGACAGCTGTTTTGGCATCAATTGTGAAACTGTAATGTATACATGATATATGGTTTTTAATATCGATGATTAATTCTTTGACAGAGGTTTACACTAGTAATGAATAACGGTACTGTTTTTGGAAAAATAACTCAATTTATTTCAAGGTATTGAAGAATTTTTTATTAATCATGGAAATAATTTGTTCTGATGCATGAACTTGTATTCTACTCTAATGAAAAAATACATTATTTCAGAGAGTTTATCATACCAAGTCGCTTGGGACGGTTCAATCGTTATTTCTGAAATTTATTCCAGATGCGTCACATTAAATATTCTCCTATATTTTCTTCGCTTTTCCGATTTTTTTTTAATTTGGAGAAAGTCAATTCAAGAACTATTCTATTTATTTGAAGCTATGACTTTCTATTAGATACATTAGAATTTATTTTTTTCTTGAAAATGATCTTCATTTGTTCATTACTTATTTCTCCACTTTTGCTAAAAGTCAATTCCCATGTTCCTATTGTCATTTCTATGATTTAATGTTTTTAAATTTTGATTTTCTTATTGCCAAAATAACAACATATATATATATTAATTAACTGATTCCTTCTATATCCTTATATATTCCTTCTATATTGAAGTAAGCTGAACAATTTTATCCAAATCAATTACCAAAGGGTGCTTAATACAAACCCATGCTACAGAATTTATCCCTTTTGTTTAGAATGTTGTGTCAATTTGAATGTTACAGGAGCCAACTTCTCCGTCTTCTCATACATCCAATATCTTACTCGTAAGTAAAACACGCTTGGATGCAGCGTGTGTGTGAGTGTTGAGTGTGAAGGAGAAAGAGTGTGTGTGAGAGAGGACAAGCAATCAGAAGTGATTACATAAAAAATTTAAAAATTTGGTTTAATGAGGTCACAATAAAGCCAAACAATTGTGATAAAGAGCACCCAATTAATATCAATGAAAAAATTATTTTTTCGTCACACTAGGACGTAATGAGCTGTTTTTCGTGCGTCATATGGAGGCCGAAAGTGTTCGGTTTCCGTCGAGGTCTGTAAACGTTTACCGCCCTAGGGCGGAAAAGAAAATGACCTTGAATGACAGCTGATCGTGTCTGGATACAGCAGTCATGATTGTAAAAATGAATCCTTCCAACTTTTATGTAAAACAAAAAGATTTAAACCATCAATAAATGTTTATTTTTTATAATTTAATATGTACGTAGTATTTAAAATGTCAAAAATGATCACTTTCTATAACTTAATATGTAATATTTTGTAGTTTTGATATCAAACAATAGAACCTTTTTATTCAACCTACAGAGCTCTGGGTGGGAATTTTGTGAACTACTACAACTGTTGCTAACCTCTCTTGGTTGGTTAGGTTTTTTGTTTTTAGGAATTTTGTCTACTACTGCAACTGTTGGTAAAGGTTACTGTTGGTATAGAAAGGTTAGTTGGTTAGGTTTTTGGTTTTTTATGCAGGTTTTGAATCAGGAACAGGAATAACAACAAAAAACCTAACCAACTAACCTTTTGGCGTACAGTTGTTGTAGTAGTTGACAAAATGCCCACCCAGAGCGCTGTAGGTTGGATAAAGAGGTGATAGCCGTTCCTTGTATTCTTGCAAGTACCATAGCCTTAAAATTTCGCTTTCAAAATTTCCAACATTGTTGTTTTGTTATTTTGTGGTGTGGCGAAAAATAGCGTTCGCAACACGGGCAAAAATGTTTTGCCGGCTCTCAAACGCTTCAAGTTCTCGACTTCGTCTCGAACTTGAAAACCGCGATCTCGAGCCGGCAAACACACATTTTCGGCCCTAGGTGCGAAATATACTATTACCACGAATGAAACATTACCAGAAGTTATTTCCTAGAATATCACCCAGTCTAATTATAATAATTATTATTAATAACGAACAGTCTTGCTGATTTTCGTCTAATGACTAGATTATCAAACTTTAGACAACTTTGAACTGCTGACTTGTCAGCCTATCAAGTGCCTGTTATTCAATCATGAAAGTCTAAATACCTAGTATTCTATTAAATTGACAATATTGTCACAATTTATATTGTCTTCGAAGGAGAATAAGAAGTGGTGAAAACTTTGCGATTCTTGGAGAAATATACTTCAAATTAGGCGTCTGACAATAACTGTCAGCCAGTCGAAAGAGTTTGCGAAATTTATCGAAAAATATCTGAAATGTGTGCAACTTGAGCAAGAGCAATGAAAACAATATAACAGTCGATTGATTTCACATGGTGAGATTGTCGTGACAGAATTGTGTCGCAGAAAACTAGCGAGCCGAGCTTAGACGGGCGACACTTGAGAAAGATCTTCTCTGGCCAAACTTATGATGAGAGACTGCTCTGATACTTTTCAAGCGCTGGCAGGAAGGAAACAGATGGACCAAGTCTTTGTTCAATAAAGAGCCGCTCGAAGATAATCGGAAACTTGTGTGATTTATTAAAGACAGCAACCAAGATGAAGCAAGGGGAACTAACAGAGCAGAAACGAAACTTTCTGAAGAAAAAATTCTTATTTCGGAAATTATTTCACTCTTTACAACTCTGCGATACTTCTTCGATTTACACAGAATCGAGAAAGAAAATCGGAAAGAAAGTCTCAGACAACTCGTTTGTTCTCTTGCTGTTTATTTTATGAAAGTTGGCGAATCTTGAACTTCTTTGTCTTGTTCGATCCTTTCGAAAGCTGTTCTGAATTTTTAGAGTGGCTCTGGAAAGATGAAGCTGTAGGGTGAATTGAACAAAAATTGAAAGAACAAAAGTAGTTTTTATTACAAGTTTATCGTAGCGCAAATTCTATTTAATCGATCTGATTAGTACGGCACTAATAAAGAATTGTCAGAAAGGGAATAGGGAAAGGAAAATGTCAGAAAAAAGTTTATCCATAAGAAATCTTCAATATTGTACATTCGCTAAACAACAAACAAAATAAAAACAAATATAGCCTAACAATAAAAACAAAAATTGTTGGTATAAATATACGTTGTGAATAGAAAATTTACAGACAATTTAATGAAGTTCATTCATAAGGAACTTAAGTTTCTCTAGAAAAATGAGAAATAACATAACTAAACAATAATAATAACAATAATATTAATATTAATACAATAATAATTAAATAACATATTCATGAACCATTAGAAAAACAAATTGGTGAGAGGGAAAATATTCAATTTGGTATACATATAAAAGCGAAGGTCTTTTTGTGTCGAGAAATTACCTGATCAATAATCATAATTATCAAATGCCAACTTATTCATTGAATGTCAACATACTTCCTATGTTGACCTAATTTTTCAAAGATCAAAGTAGCCAACTATTTAGCAGACAGTCCTTCACCTCAGTATAAATCCCAAATAGTATTCAAATCTCTTTAAAAAGAGAAAACTTCTGGGAATGTTTCGTACGTGGCCAAAGAAAATTTTCAATAAAATTTAAAAACAATACTTACCGTTATTTAAAAGAATAACGATTTTAGAGTAACAGCCTATTAATCTAGCTGAATAGCAGATTATTTATGCTGATTTTTACGTAGAGTGGAGGGAGGTGACATTCGCAGACAGAAAAATTACCCATTCCTTTTTTTCTTTGAAAGGAGGTCCCTGGTAAAGCCAAGACCATTCGGTGGTTCGGGTCACTTCTTATACGGTGTTGGCCAAAGACGAAGCACATGTCATATGCAGTCGTCCCTGTTCTGAGCAATATGCAGATTTCTTCACTGGGAAAGACCAGCTCCTTGTTCTTATCGTCTCCTGCCAGAATTGAATTGCAGTCAATGCCGTCTGAAAAACATGGAGAACATGTTACTTGCTATTACTCAGCCTTCCTGAATGTATTTTTCAATTAATCAGTAGTTCATGCTACTTACTGCAAGTAATGAGACTTCATTAAAACCAAACTCCCCAAAACTCTTTGCCATTGAGTAAAATTTGAATAAAATACATCCATAAATTTCCAGATTCAAACAATGGATGAAACAATTTGTTTTAGAATACATTTCCATTTTATATAAGTAATGCTATGAAAAGTTTAGTATGCTATTTGTCTGGTGATAAAAAATACAATGATTCTGAGGATTGTCGAAATGAATTTATTTCTCCACGATACAAGTTTGTTTACATTAATAATTAGAGTTGAAATCTCACTTTGTTCGACTAACATCTAATTCCCCGCCACTTCCAACTTCAGTGTAACATGAAGTTATATGTGGTAGTTTCTGTCAATGATAAATTTACATTAGTTAAACTTGAAATGAGACAAGGAGCAGGTTCATGAAATCACATTAGATAATTAAAACACTTTTATGAAGTTTATACTTATCTTACAAATACATAAAATTATCTCACAGCCTAATATACATTCTTGAAACAGCATTTTTTCATACATTAATTCAATATAACATAGTTGTGAAAAGAATATCAGGTCATATATAGTCATATTAGACAATAATTATAACACTTTTATGAAGTTTCTACATGAAATTATTTTACAAATGCGAGTATATTATTTATAGTTTATAAATAATATAAAATGCTGTTTCAAGAATGTATATTATGCTGTGAGATAATTTTATGTATTTGTAAGATGAGTAGAAACTTCATAAAAGTGTTGTAATTATGTAATGTGATTTCATGAACCTGCTCCTTGTTTCATTTCAAGTTTAACTAATGGAAATTTATCATTGACAGAAACTACCACATATAACTTCATGTTACACTGAAGTTGGAAGTGGCGGGGAATTAGATGTTAGTCGAACAAAGTGAGATTTCAACTCTAATTATTAATGTAAACAAACTTGTATCGTGAGAAATCAATTCATTTCGACTTGGTTTATCACCAGACAAATAGCATACTAATAATATAAAACATTAATACAAACTACAAATACTCGTATATAAAATTATCTTACAGCCTAAAGCATTCATGAAACAACCTTTCTTTCGTACATTAATTCAATATAACGTAGTTTTCAAAAAAATTGGAATTCAAGAATTTGTACGGAGTACTGTTCAATTGAGTAAGTAAAGCAATCGCAAACTTCTTCACTCTTCGTTTGCGTAAACTAAAATATAACGTTGAAGTCTGAAGAGTCACCTATAGTCGAAATCGGCTACGGTACTATACATACAATACTGCTCAGTTGATATGACGATGATTAACTTCTTAAAAACGTTGTAATTTTTGTATGAACAAAAGATAATACGATAGTATAACTTTTCCTGTCTTATAATTGTAATTTTTGTATGAAATAAAGACAATACGATAGTAATTACTTCCAATCCTTTAATTGAACAACCGATACAAATTCTTGGGCAATGAATTGTATTTTGTGTTTTGTATTTTCGAATATTTTTGTATGTCATCAAATACGATAGTAACAACTTGAACCAACAGATACAAATTTTTTGAAAATATATAATTTCTCAAGTTTTTGTATTTGCGAATATGTTTGTATGTCATAATAATTCTTGTATAAACTGTTAGTCAATATCTAAGTGCCAACTAACTTTTGTGCATTTGTTTATTTGTTTTTCGCAGATCCCCCCGAGATAGTGCTGAAGCCTCGCAACCAGCAAGTAAAGGTGGGCGGTATAGCCGCGTTCTATTGTGCGGCGAGGGGCGACCCTACGCCGCAGATTCAATGGCGCAAGAATGGCAAGAAACTGTCGGGAACGCAGACTCGCTACATCGTGCAGGACTTTCCGCAGGGCGGCAGTCTCCTCAGGATAGATCCGGTCAGAGCCAACCGCGACGAGGCTACCTACGAGTGTTTTGCTGAGAACGGGGTTGGTGATGCTGTTAGCTCGGAAGCTGTGCTCACCGTCTATGAAGGTAGGTGTCACTTAGGTTTTTTATCACTTATCCGATGGTTCGGAACGCACATAAACTGTAATGATTCATAACATCATTATCATTATTCTCAAGGGGATGTCTATGAAGGTAGGAGTTTTTCTGATTAATTTATCAGCTTCTTATCACTTACCTGGTGGTTCAGAACCCACCTAGTGTACATACAACTTTGCAGAGCTCTTCAAAGAAGGAGTTCTATATTTTATTTCTATGTTCCAAACAGTACTATATTTGTTTATATGCTAGGAGTATTCCATTTACCTAACAATTGAAGAAAATATTCTTAAGTTAAAATTCGGTAGATTACAGGTTGGTGACCTGAAGTAGATTTACCTAAAAGTATGAGTTACATAATTGTACTAACTCATTTCTGATTTATAACCTATCATAACAGCTTACATGGAACGAAAGACGATTTTGTAAGGCTCTATCTATTATTATTTCGTCTTTGGAAACTCACCCCTTATTGAAAGAAATGTGATGTGGTCAATGTTCTCAAAATACCCATAAATCTGTTTCTAGTCTCAATGCCATAGAAACGTAGAGGTACTAGAATACAGTCATCGTTATTATTTGTGAGCAATGGTTTGACCCGCTGTATTGTAGGTCTGATAGCTGTAGGAAAAATAATAACATTGATGTAGCCGATGACAAAGGCAGGAGAGCCAACGGAGGAAATGTCATGGGGAATAGAAAAAGCGGTACGAAAAACTCAGCCGGTATTAGAGAGGATATTAGTGCTAATCGTGGTGAGGGGTTAGGGGGGTTCATAGCCAGTCCCAGCGGCGGGAAATCGAGTTATTATCAACGAAACACATAACCCCAGAGTCTCTCGGTGTAATCACACAAAGAGCGAGAGAGAGAGTTTGAGGGCGTGAGCGTGAAGGAGTGATAGGGCACACAAAGAGAAAGATAAAAAGTGGGAGAGAGAGATCAGTGTGAAAGAGTTATAGGGCGTGATGGGAAAGAGTGAGAGAGTGGGGATGAGAGAGTGAAAGAGTGAGTGCGGAATATGACAGAGTGCAGAGAGAAAAAATGGAAAACAAAGAGTCACAAAGGAAAGAGAAGAAGAGGATGATAAAGTGAGAGAAGATAGTGAGAGTGGGACACCAAGGAAACAAAGGATTATGTCATGAAAGAGGAAAAGAGGAAAATTTAAGGATAGTAATGGAAAAAAGTGGGGAGTGACAAAGAGGACACAAGAGCGAAAAAGAGGTGAATGTTGGTGAGGAAAGAAAAACATAGAGAAAAGAGAAAACATTTTGAAGAATGGAAGAGAAGGGATTCGAAAGAGAGTATGTGGAAGGGAGAAAGTGAAATAGATTGAGAGGGAGGTCAGTGATGGTGGGGAAATGAGAGGGGGAGGAAGAGAGTGAGGAGAGATTAAACGGAAAAAATAAAAAAGTTTCAGAGGAGAGAAGAAATAAAAGGGGAAAGTGAGGTAGAGGGAGAGTGAGGGTAGCGAATGATGGGGAAAGTAGGGGATTCAGATTCAGATGACTTTATTCGTGTAAATTTACAATGTACATGAATGATAAAAGTATTATTAATATTAGCAACTCTCAGATCCCCTAGTTGAAGTTAAGTACTGCCCCTAGTTGATCCCCTAGTTGAAGTTAAGTACAGTTGTTTTTGAAAAGTAAACATAATGGTAGAATAGTTGGAGTAGAAAAGATTATAGATACAACAAATATATATTTTAAGGTATAGTACAGCAGAAATTATGGATGCGATTGTTCAAAAAATAAAAACCATAACAAAAATAGAGCTTGGATCTGAGAGATGAATTACACAAAGAGGCGAAGTCTTGGTCATTGAGGCCATTCTTACACTTAACCTTTGAGAGGAAGAGAATGAGGGATAGGTGTAGAAAAGGAGTGACAAAAGAGAGGATAGTGTGAGAGAAATAAAGAGGGAATAGGAGAGGTTAGGTTAGGTTACTGAGGTAAGTCTTACTGAGTGGGTGGGGGGGGGGGGGGAAATGAAAAAGTGAAAGGGATTCAGATTCAGATGACTTTATTTGTGCAAATTTAGAATGTATATTAATGATAACATTAATGATCCCCTAGTTGAAGTGATGTACAGTGATTTTGGAAAGGTTAACATACTGGTTGAATAGTTTGAATAGAAAATATTATAAATACAATTAATATATATTTTAGGTAGTGTACAGCAGAAATTATTGATTTGATTGGTAGAAAAGAACGAGAGCTTGGATCTGAGTGATGAATTACACAAAAAGGGATGGGAGAGAATTCATGTGTTTGTAAGAAGGGAAGAGAGAGCAGTGTGATTGAAAGACTAAAAGTGTAGGATAAGGTATAGAAAAGAATTATAGTAAAAAAGAATTGAGGTTAAGAAAGAAATAAAGTCGAAAGAGAATAAGAGAAGATGAGATAGCGATAGGAGAATGAATAAGTTGGGATTGGGAGGGGTGTGTCAGATACAGAATATAAGAGAAACAAAAATGATTGGAAGAGTGAGAGTCTGTCAAATAACTAGTGTTTGTGGTCAGACAGAAATTTAGAGTATGGAGTGAGCCTGCTATGATGCAGTTTACGTTGTCCTCGTAGTATCAGTATATATGTATTTTGTCAGTTTATATATAGGCCTATGCAGCACTCTTTCAAATGAACAGCTACAAAAGCAAGCTTTCTCATTCTCTCTCTCTATCATTGTCATTTTACTCTCTCAGCGGATCAAATTGGCTTTGCTTTTATTAACTTCGTTTATTAACTATCATCCGTCCGATCCCACTCTACTATGGTTCTGTTGTCGTATACAGGTCCACTGTGTATTTCTCTGTTATTGCTGGCTCGCTCATGAACAGTGCTAGGTTAGGACGATTAACTTAACTGATATGCTTTTCACTGTAGATATAAATAATGCTTTAAATGCAATGCTAGATGGTCTGTCATGATGGTCTCGTAAGGATAATTTTGGAAATGATAACGTTGCTCTTTTCAAGCTTTCATGTTTGCATTTCTGCTTTTTGATTAATTTGAGAGAAAATACCATTCTATATCAGGAAAATTTTTGGAATCATGTGCAGGAAAATTTTTGGAATCATGTGCAGGAAAATGATGGAAATAATTTTCAATCTTTTTGGAGATTTATGTCGGGATTCTGCTCAATGCACAAATAGATTTGCTCAGCCTTGAGGCGCTTTCATATTTTTTTGTGAAACAAATGCTGATTGATTTTTTTGTCTGATGACTTATCAATGGCTTACGATCCATGTAGGAGCCGTTGGCTCACGTAAGTAGTTTCTTTCTGAAGACGTATGACTTATAAACTTATGACTAACTGGACATTTTGAATAGTCTGACAATATTTCCTTGACTTTCATCTTTTATGTGCCACTACTATGTATTGACTTATTCTGTATATTTTTCATATCCATGTGTAGACCACCCACACTCTTATATTATTTTGTAAAAAATTACATGCCTATTGTTGTTGTAGCCTAATGGTAAAATAAAAGAATCTTGAATCTTATACGTGGTGCGCCACCTGCAGCATCCACTCATTGCCCACGCACAAGTCTCGTACCCGTAAAAGTCTCGTAAAAAAAGTCATACAAAAAAAGCATTCACGAACTTGCATATGACAATATAGACGGGTATCTGAGAATGCATGGGCGAGTGAACTCGGCAAAAAATGAATAGTATTTATCTCTCTACTTCCCCTCCCCCCCCCCCACAACACACAGCATACCTCTTCTTTCTAATCCCTAAACACTCGCACACAAGCGCATAAGCTATAATCACTTATGAGTTTTGAACCAGTCACCTCAGGCGGTTTTAATAATTATTATGTTGAAAAATAAATTGTGATGAACGCTACCGCATTCAAAATGCGGTTTACAAAGCGACGATGAACGAATTTCATTTCGCTCATAATAACCACTTGTTTTTCATTTTCCATAAGAGTAGCTTTCTCTAACAGGAGTGTGCCATTCACTGATATACGAGTGGCTGTGTGGCGTATACTCCACATAACCAAACGCAGTGGAGTGGACAAAATAAAATTTTGTGTGGCTTTTTAGAAAAATTGAATTCTTTCCTCATTTGTGCACGTGGGTATCGGGATTATATTGGTTCCAATGCAGTCAATAGTAATCCATCAATTACTTCTGGCGTTCTTTTGTTTTTTTCTAGAGGTGCTTCAATTTGATTTATTTCCATCTAGTGCTGAAAATTGGATTTGAATATCAGAGTATTCCTAATCTTTTGGTATTTTATTCACCATATGCTCTATATTATATTATATGAAATCAAAACCTGAGTGAAGGTATTGGATTATGGACATTATTTCTGTCAATATATTCCAACAAATAGGTTCAAGAATGAAACAATAATAATATGAAAACATGCCTTACCGTACTTTGTATTTTTTTAATCCAGTATTGGAAAAATTGAGTACAGTTGGAGACTGGCAACTTGACCCCTGAAAGGAATTCGCAGTGAATATTGATAAATACAGCACATTTGAGAGCGACTCAACTGGCTCACTAACAGCAGTGATATAACCCAAATACCACTGGCTCAGATTCGTGCTCTATTTTGTGCAAGGCATAGTGGAGCTATTACGCCATTACACCTTCCTTCACCTGTCCCCTTCAGGCGTCAGGGGTCATGTTGTCAGTCCCCAGCAGTAGTATATTGTATAGTTTTCATTGTACACATAGTTCACTGAATTTAGAAAATCCCATTGCGAGGAAAATGCTAAAACAGTAATTGTGATTGTATTTTAGAGTCCCTTTTTAAGAGAGTACCACAGAACATTTTTTTTAGAGTACATTTGAGTGTACTGTGGGTCGTCTGATGATGCTCTAGACAACAGAGCGAAACGGCCGTCACGCCATAACGTGAGTCAATTTCCATTTAAAAGTGTTTTTTAAGTTTATAATTTTTTTTCGTTTGATGAAGCCCACATAGGTCTGACACCTGTACGTGGGTAATGAATTGGATGATGGTGATTGATGAGTTGGACCTACAGTTTTAGGTGGGTTCCAAACCACCGGGAAGTGATTTTACAGCAGAGTACAGTCTTTTTTACTGGCCAATCCAATCGGTCACTGTTACAAAGAGGAATATATTCAATCTAAGACACTCGGCTATCACTCCCCTAATAGAATTAAATATTCTATTAGGACCTGAGAAAATTAAATATAGGTTGCATTGTTCAGAACCATTTTGAAAAAATTAACAATTAAAATTTGAAAACTTTCATTTTTGATTATAAACTTGTATCATTAGATTAATTTCAAATCTTGTAAATATAATAATATATTTATTGTTCCAAAATCTTTATATCATTACATGTTATAGATATGAAATTTTTAGTCCTATTGAAAGCCGGCTGTAGAAAGTATAAGGGGTATATAAGGGGTGAAATGAAGATAAATTTAGTAAATCCAACTTCTACACACACACACACACACACACAAGTTCGTGTTCTCATTCATTAAATTTGCTTGAGGCTTGAGCCCTTTAAAAATAACACTATTCTAAGAAACTGGTGTCATTAATTTAATCGTTGAATTTTTCAAAATATTTACTATAATTATAAATTTATAATAATTATAATCAACTCTCAACTATTTCCATCTTTCAGGGGCCAGTAGGCTAAAGCCAAAATCATTAGAATATGTAACTGTCGTGTCTTCATCTGCACTTTCAGTTGAAGACATTGTCAATTGATGTATGATGAATTGATTGTTATGTGATGAAGGTATCTATAAATATGTTTGCAAACTAAAAATGTTCAAAAGCACAATACAACGTATACAACGAACAGTCAACGATCAATTAACGAACAGCATAAGTGAACCGGTATTGAACTTTGCACTGTGAGCGTTCACCGTTCAGTGTCACACTGAACCCACTGTGAACTGGTAGCAGCCAATCGAGTCACCTACTCCGGATATGAGTCATCATCTTTTCACAAGAAATTCACTCACACAAACGCAACCATTGTTTTGCTCTGTCTCTCCTTTCCGTGAATAGAGTATAGATCATACTAAAACAAGGAATGCTGAACTTGTTATTATTATAATAACTTAGAAAACACATTGATTATTGGTCTTGACCCCTCCCCCCCCCCCCCCCTAAAATAATTTTCTTTATTTCCACTGGTAGAAAGTATGGTGGTATTAATCTTAATAATTTTATGTGCATCTATACATGCAATAAATACGAAATTTTCAGATTACATTGAAATGGCCCATTCAAACAAGTGTAAAGAGAGTATGGTATTGATTTTTGTCCAGTCCATTAGTTCTTCGCTTGGGATGTGGTTGTGTGATTGCCCTATTGCACTATCGTGAGCCGGGTTGTAGTTGGCTACAGATCATGTTGGGATAGGAAGGGCTCTCTACTAATGGTTGCTCTTAATGTGCTTCCGGGCTTTCCTCTCTTCTTTTCTCTCTTGCGTTGTGGTGTTTCGTCCCCTGGAGAGGTCTCGGTGCAGATCTGCTCCCTCAGGTCCTTCCAGAATCCTGCTCACCGCTCCTGCAATGGGATCGAGCTGCCGATCTGCTAAGCTGCTGTCTCTTCCTGATCGCCGCATCCCTTGCGATTTTATTCCCATTTTCGTTATTTCATTTTAATTTTAAACCTCTTTTGAAATGTTAGCTGAACTTGCCAACAGTTTATAAATTTGTGTGCTATGTAGTTCATGTATATACTTTTGTGAAGATCTGAAGGATGCATCTAAAATAGTTCAGGGCCTCTGATACCTGACCATTTTTCAACAGCCATAAAATAAATAATTTTGTTTTTGAAGATTACGTATTGAAGACTCTGGCGATGGAGTATAAGGCAGGTCAAGTGAAGTCAGATCAACAATTATATACATTATTAGACCATTCGAACAAAGTCCTAGTTACGAGGTTTAGTTACGAATATGTTGATAGGAAATTCTATTACAAGCTCTTTTTTTTAAAGAGTCTTAGAAGCTTTTTATGATGTAAAATTTTAGAGGTAAAATTTAGCCTCACCTCTACTGATTTGAATTGTAATTGTCGTAATTAGCGAATAAGAATGATAATATTGTATGTATATAATTATTGTTGATCTAACTTGACTTGTCTTATACTCCATAACCGTAGTCTTCTAAACGCAATCTTCAAAAACAACGTTATTTATTTTAAGTCCCGGATTTTGAAAAAGAAAAATGGTCTTCAAGTCATGCCAGAAGCCTAGGAGTGCGACGTAAAAACTCAGGCCTGAGCTGATCTGGTCACACTATATTAATGTTACTATTGATTGGCAGGAATTGAAAATGAATACGCATTCCATAACAACTGTGTGTCCCGGGCCCGGCCATTAAAAAAAGGTCTCAGGTGTTAAGTCATGTCAGAAGCCCTGAACAATTTTAGATGCGACCTTGAAACACTTTACACCAGACCCGAGCCAAAAAGATCCAATTTCACAATTTTTCTATTGTTATTCGCATTTGCAGGTATTGAAAATAAAATATGATTTTGTCCCATAATCATAATTCGGAATTACGATTAATTCTTCCACATCTGAATTTCTAATTTACTCACGCAATAATTAACCTATTTTTATTGTTCTTTTAGTATTTCCGTTATTCAAGTTTATTCCAAAAGAAAGGTTTAATTTTTAGAAATTAATTCTAGCATACTTGTGTACCGGTATTGTTCTTTCTTATTTGTTGCTTTCTGAGTGTTTTTGTTTCTTGATACTGACACTTACCTTTTGCTTGTTGCTCCTCCCACCAGTGGGCGTGACTTGTTATGCCCTTCAGCCAATCACATACCTTCAATGAAGATCATTCAGAGGTACTTTCAGAGTATATATTAAGCTACTCTGTTCTTTAGTTTTAATTTTTTTTAGTTTGATGATGGTGTAATAACCGAACTATAATATAGTATCTAACGGCTTTCAATAATATGGTTGTGACAACTTCAAGTCTCATTATTCATTCCAATAGATTGGCAAATTTGATGTACGTGAAAGGGCAAAATCAAGCAAACTAGAGTTGCAATCAATTTGGTCTTTTTGTGTGTTTTTCTAGTTAGTATAGGGTGGGCGACTCCAATTCAATGAACTTTAAAAATTCAATCACTATTATATTTCAAAATTTGTTCTTGATACAAATTTGTGTGCACATTATTGAACTATTCCTTTGTAATAATATGCACAGAAAATTAGTAGGAATTTTTTGATAGTTAACTTTAAAAAGACCAAGGATTTTTTTATTTCGGTATCATTCTCATCTTGACGTTTAAAATATATTCAAGAATTTGAGGAGAATAATTGACTTGTTTAATAGTAAACTTTGCAGTGACATACTTATGAAATAAAACAATCTGTAATTAATATTATTTATTAATTATTATGTAGCCTTGTATATCTATAAGCTTCCTTTGGCGAACTATCAAGCCTCGGTAGCGCAGTAGGCAGCGCGTAAGTCTCATAATCTTAAGGTCGTGAGTTCGATCCTCACCCGGGGCAAAATTTTTTGCCATTTTTTAGATAAAAAATCATTTCTACTAGTTCGTTATTTTATATATAAAAATTTTTTGTTTCGAAGTAGCACCAGGATTAGTGATTTTTATCTTTGCAGCTTTATCAATGAATTGTGAAAATAGTGTATCACTTGTTATCCATTGCTGAGAACGGACTTGTCAAACTTACCATTTCATTTGAATAATGTTATTTACTTTCAAAAAATGATATTTTTATCAAATACTGATAGGAAAATGTAGGCTAAATATTACATTTCCCATCTTAATGGCCACTTTTGATGAGTCATGTTATTAACCTTTCAGAAAAATATTAATGTTTTTGGTCATTTTAATTAATATTAATTTGCAAAATATATATTACTTTGTAGCGAATATGAAGAACAAATTTCCTATTCTAACAAACTAGAAAAAATTCTTTGAAGACCATTACATTTATAACTCAATGAAAATATCATTGAAGACTATGTTTGAAATGAACTGATTTCTTTTTGTCATTGTTCTCTTACTCTTTAAATCCCTTTCTCTGTCTGTCTCTGACCTGTTCTCTCTTAGATAATGTATTGTCGAAACTCGTTCAAAAACCATAAATAAACAAAAAGATAAATTTACCATACGATGATTCAAAATAAGCGAACACTTAGTACACGTGACCACAGTTCATGTTTTCGTTGGCATTGTTTGCTGCATGTTTTCTGTTATACTATCTCAATGGCCAGCTCATATACAATGGTCAGTAGCCAGCCTGTACTATACGTTGCGTTCACGTTGTTCTAATATTGACTTAATTTTGAGCCGAGGCTTGCGCTGATAGAATCAACGACCATGTTCATGTTCCGTTGTGTGTGCGATCACTGGACAATCTCACGTTTACTCTTCAGACCTCTGTTTGTGGGCCAATATTGACCGGACATTTTGAGCTCACTCGTCCTACTGTCCTCTTCCATTGCTTGATGCGTGCAAAACCTTCAACTAAGTTAGTTCATTATAAACATTCTACGTTCAGGATTATATTTATCATTTTGTTACGGTTTCTTTTACTAAAATAATGCTGGCGACACTTCAAATTAACACTCGCACTTTATTTACACAAATTACTTACAACACGCACTAATCAGTTATATCGCATAGGAAACAAATAGATCGATAACGTTGAACTAATGAGGAATTTTCTGTATCACTGTACAAAAACTTATTACTAACTGTCAGTAGGCCGATCAATAATTTAATAAATAACTATCCAATAAACTGTTCAATGTTGTCAAAAGAATGTCCAAAAAACAGTTAAACACTTAATAAAGAATTTCAACTTATTCTTAATGAAAATTTGACTGCAAGTCGTTGAATTCACTTAAAAAGTTAATAAATGGAACACTTACGAGGCACAGTCTGCCACTGAATTTGATATGCGTAATTTATTACTTTTAGAGAAACAGCACTACGTAAGTCTGCCACTGTCACTTTATCACATTAAAGCGTTCGAATCATACTGAACTGCTGTTTACAAGAACATCCGCTTTTATAAGCTTTTGTAACATTCCAGGAAACTCTCGAAATATCCATAAGTTTCTAGAGGTCTCTATTTACACAGATAATGATGACCGGAACATTCTAGATGACCATTTGATAGTAAGCAAGTTGATGGGAAGAGGAGGTGAATAAACAAAAAGGTTTGTGTTATCAATTTAAACGGAAGAAGTCCTTCTATTGACAATGGGCAGCGCAGAAATATTTTCTTTTATTCCTTGCTTTTCATAACAATATATTGTATTATATTAGGGTAAAATTTAAGGGTTCCTCGGACATTTAATTGACGTTCCGTCATATTAAATTCAAATTGTTATCCCCAACGCTTCGTAACATTTTTATACATCATTATGGCTTGGACAATGATGAATTACATTAAACAATAAACAACAGCAATAGATGTAACATTACAATGGCGTTGAAAAATTAATTCTTATCACTAGGCATAATAGACAATTCACAATTTTTGATTGACACAAAATAAATACATATTGGTGTGCCACAGGATTAGTCAAAAATATAGGTTTAGATTATACAAATAAAAGTTTTATTGTGCGAAAAGTTGTGACAAACTCCTAACATTGCTACCCATATTGGGGGAATATTCAATACAAGAAACGTGGAAAAAATTATAACAAAAAACCCTGCGCACAGCCTTAAAAGCTAAAATACTTTGAATATACAGCGCCTAATAGATGGCGTTAGCAAGCAGTTGAAATGCCTTCTGGGAATAGTTGATGGGATGAGGTGATCGCGGGGTTAGTGCGGGAGGGGGTCGGGCGAGCCCCTTGTGCGTTTGCTGATAAACCTTCATTCTTATCTGCGAGCCAAAAGCATTCAACAAGAATCGAGAGCTTCTTATCAGCTCGTCAAAAAGAGCCGTTCATTCTCAGCCTTCTCCCTCCAGGGAGTGAAACTGTACCCACTATTCCTCTAACTTGAAAATTATTGTCTGGAAACATTTTTGGCTCACGGAAAATTCATTCTCTAACAATTTTTCGCTGCTGTTAATTTCAAAGTCAACGTGATAACAGTTCAAAGTTCTTGATATTTTGTGTCAGTAGCAAACGGATTACAAATTCAAATTTCTACAGAAAATAATTATGAGTGAACCTCAAAAGACAAAATTAAATTATGCTGTGTTCTTTTAGATTCAGACATTCAGACGAATCACTCCACCCGTATCAAATCCAACGAGTATTGAGTGCACTATTTCCTTAGTTTACCCCTATACATATATTTCTTTTTTCTCTATATATACCCTACAACCGTATCAAACCCAATGAGTATTGAGTGTACTATTCCTCATATGCTGTTTTTGTATATATTTTTTTTCTGTTTTTACTTATTCTGAAACAGTATTAAACCAAAGAGTGTTAAGATTATTTCTTTTTTGTTTTTTCTACATATTTTCTTTTCGGGTCTATATTCTTTACAACCGTAACAAACATGAGTGTACTACTTCCTTTATGTTTCTTCAAAACTTCCTTCATGTTTCTTTCCCTATATATGAGGAGTTCATTCCTCTGTAAAGTATTTTTCAAACTTCAAAACTTCCTTTATGTTTCTTTCTCTATATATGAGGAGTTCATTCCTCTGTAAAGTATTTTTCCTACAACTGCTCGTAAAGTAGTTCTTTATGACCTGAAAACTAATTGTAAAATACCTCTCTACTGCTCCGCAAGCGGTAAAGTACTTTATGCTCGCCAGCTGTCTTCTTTACGCTTCTGTTTTGATTTTGATGTCTTCTCATTGGTGGATCACGGAATCCGTGAAATTCACATAACCTCAACAATGGCGAACGCTAACCAAATCCGCGCATGGTCTGTGATGTTACAAACTACAAGCTTTTATTGTGTTGGAATCCGGAACTGCAGTTTTAGGAAAAATATTGTATGCAATTCGCGCGTGAAGCTTCTCTATCGCTCTCGCAAAATTACTGAGCTCCGCTACGCGTCGCGCAGTAAATGTTTTGGCTCGAGCGATAAAGTCGCGCTTCATGCTCTTAATACATAAATAACTATTTTTTTTCTCTACAACCGCATCAAACCCAATGACTATTGAGTTTCTCTTACATTCTTTTTTCTACATATTTCTTTTTTTCTACGTATTCTACACCAGTATCAAACCAAATTAGTATTGAGAGTACTTTTTTGGGTTTTTTCCTACATATTTTTCTTTTCGGTCTGTATTCTTTACAACCGTATCACACCGAATAAGTATTGGATGTACTATTATTATTAGCATATTACTTTTGGTGGTGAGGAGACCCTTATGGGTAGTTCCACCTCGCCGTGTAGTCATGTTATAAGTATATAAGTCATCCGTTTATATAATATTTTTTTTTTAAATAAAATAGTTCATATTTAGGTTATGTAATCGATCAAAACTGAACATTCGTCTATTAATAAATTTTAAAATGAATAATTTTCAAATGAACCACTTCCTTTTTCGAATATTTCTTTAATATGTTTTTTCTATATATTTCTTTCTTTGTTTCTACATTCTCTACAATCATATCAAACCCAATAAGTATTGGATGTACTATTTCCCTTATATTTCTTTTTCCCTCATCTTTTCTCTTTTTTTATGGGAAGTGCTAGCCGAGTGCCGTAGCAGGTATCTGTTAAATCAAAGATAAGCCACGAAACTCCTGTGCTATAAGGCACTCCTCTTTGTAAGGGTGGCCGATTGGATTGGCCAGCAAAAAAGACTGTTCTCTGCTGTGAAATCACTTCCCGGTGGTTCGGAAGCCACCTAAAACTGTAGGTCCAACTCATCAATCACTATCATCCAATTCATTACCAACGCACAGGTTTCAGACCTATGTAGGCTTCATCCTCCGGAAAAAAGAGAGAAAAATTATATATTTCTCTTTGATTCTATATCCTTTATTGTTCATTCTGCTTTTCTCTGAATATCAAATCTATTCTGAGCAATATACTTTATCTCATTTATGTGCATTACGAAATAGAATAGAACGAAGCTTCGAAGATATTTTCTGGTCTTAATCCGAGTCACAGTTGATGGAAATTTCATTGAAGAGAATTTAATTAACTGGAATTCGCCAAGAGTAAAGAGAATGCCGGCGGAGAGCTGAAAGGATTGAGGTGAGTCTGTTGGGATAGTGCTGAAAAGACCAGGAAGAAACGAATCTAGTCGAAATAGGAATGACCGCTAGGACTGTTATGTGCACTGCTGATAATGGCTCTTGTCTCCAAGCTCCAGTCTTCACCAAGTTACTTGAAAAGCTTGTTCTTTTTCTGGACTCTATTCATGAAAAATGGCAGTAATGACAAAATATGCACACCTTCATATGACCCATTATCTCAGGCATTACGTTTTCCCTGACGTGAATGAACTTACTTTCTTTTGAATTAAGGATGGCCAAGGGAGTTGGATTTTTTTTGTTTTTGAGTGGGCTTTTCAGTTTTTGTCTATAGATTCTTAAATTGGACTAAGTTGCTGATTTATTCGTTAAAAAAATTATATATTTTTTTTATTCTATTGTATAAGTTATTTAAAGTAAACAGTTACTGATTTATTTGTAAAAAATACATTTCTTTTTGTATTGTATAAGTTAGTTAAAATAAAACAGTTGCTGATTTATTTGCAAAGAAATAATATTCTTTTATTCTATTGTATAAGCTAATTGATAATTTTTGTTGGTCCTGTAGAAGAGACTATTGTTCTTCTACAAATCTTTACAAATAAATAAGCAACTGTTTTACTTTAATTAACTTATACAATACAAAAAGAAATGTAATTTATTTCCAAATAAATCACTTCATAAATTAATATGTTTCACAATCATACGATGATGACTTGATACACTTGATACACTCAGTATCACACTTGATACACTCAGAAGCAGTTGTTTAAACGTCGATCACAGTTTGATCGACGATCAATCTTGTGAATGATCGGTGATCAAACTTTGATCGACGTTTGTGCAACCGGCCATTAGAATATTAAAGATCTGTGAAGCATGGAATTCAAATCAATAAATCTTCATTTAACTTTGTTATAATTATTTGTTCATCTATAAAACAGTGATTTCTGAGTAGAATTGAGCACGATATTTTACATGAACCTGATTGAACCGAGCAATATTGATCTTTTATTTATGAAATTTAATTTGGCAATCTTTTTCACTCATGCTAAATTACTTGAGTATGACATTTTAGATTTGTTTATTAATTTCGATTACCTTAAAGTACTAACAATTATACTGGAGACTTCCGCGGATATTGACAACAGCATTGAAAAGCTGATCGAAATCGATGAACGCTACTACACAAAAATATGTAGTCACCGCCGGGAATCGAACCACGCACCTCCCCCAATTGCCGGTCAGGTGTCTTAACTAATAGACTACAGTTACGTTGTGTTATTTATTTCTTCTTCGTAATTTACATCTTCTTCTCCTTTTCCTTCTTCTTTTAGTTTTTCTTTTCCTGTTCTTCTAGAGTTGTTCCAAATTTTTTCTATTTTCCAATAGTCTACGGCTCGATTCTTTATTAAATTTAGTACAAGTAAGTTAATTGGTGGCTTTCCAATTACAAAGTTTATTTTTTTGTAGATTACGTCTTGGAGACATACGTCAAGGAGGAAAAGACAAGTCAGATTAAAAATAAAGCAATCTTATACACTAGTTACCATTACTTTTTCAATTAGTTGAGGTGAGGCTTAATTTTGATGTGAAAGGAGCTCTTGTGCTCTAAGTTTTATTAACTAAATATTTCTTCAGTTTTTTTTTTAAATATTTCTATATTTTCAAGATTCTTTAAAAACTGCGGTAGCTTGTAGTTTCCTACCAATATAACTAGGTTTTTGTTTGAATAAGCTACTATTTTGACTCACCAAGTGATAATCTCATCGGCTTCTTGTATTATAATCAAGTCAAAATTATCTCTCTTTTTTACCATAGAAGTGGGGATCTACAATTTAATATAACCATGATTAATATAACCATAATATAAACATATTCAACCTTATTTTGAAAACCCACTGAAATCACACCATGAAAATTTCATACTTTTCAAATCATGAATAGAAAAAGAAGTTCTATGAATGGAAAGAGTTGTTGTGAGTAGAATAAGGTAAAATCTTGAGTTTGATGAATATGAGAAATGATTTATATAATAATAAGAATAAAAAGTAATGATTCTTACACACACACTACAATAATAAAAATTTCTATAAAATCCTTCAGTTGATTTGAAAATGAATCTGCCGTTTCCTCATCCTCTGCTGTTAACTCTCACCGGTTTTCTTTTGCTATTTGGCTTGTCCACACTCTACTCGTGAAATTCTATTGAAAAGCAGGAAGTGTCGTTCGAACAAAAAAAAAAAAACGTAGGAACATTGATTAAATTTATTGTCCTCAATTTTATAATGTTGCTCTCCCCTTAGTGTTCAACAAATAAATTACTTTCTGCCCGTAAGAAGTAATCGACAGATAGGCAACCAGCCGTTCGACCTTCTCAGCCACCCCCCACCAACCAATCATCCACCATCCCTCAACAATCACCCCCCTTCAGTACCTTTGCGCTTGCATTACTTGATCAGCCCTTACCGGATTTATCCTATCGTCGTACCTTTACCGGGCTGTAGCTAATCCTAACCTGCTTTTGCTCTTTTCCTTTTATTAACTCCAACTGCGTTTTCTGATTTTTCCTTTTTTCTCTCGCTCTTCATCCCCCACCCCTTTCCACCAGTTCTGAACTTGTTTCTGCTCATTCTCCCCATTTCTTATCTCTATTCCTTGTTTTCTTGGTTTTTTCTTTCTTCTACAAACTTTTTTCTCTTTCTAATTTTCTTCTATCACGTCTTCTCCACTTCTCTTCTCATTCTCATTCGTTCACTTTTCCATCTCTTCTTCTTATTCGTCGTTTTCGTCGTTTCTCTCTCTTCTTCCTTTTTCATCTCTTCGTTATGGCTCCGCACTTTTATGATCTCCTTTTTTCTCTTTTCCCCTCTTCATTATTATTTTGAACTTTATATTCTTCACATCTAGTACTTTTACATCTTCTTTGACTCCTTCTCCTCTTATTTTTCTTCTCTTTCTACTACTTTTGCTCCTTAATCTCTCGCTATCTTTCACTACCTCTTCTATTCGTTCTGTCCTCCCCCAATCCCTCCCCACAATTACTTTATCTTCTACATTTCTTCTTTCTTCCCCTATCGCTTGTACTGCTCATTTCCTATTTCATTGTCATCCCTAATTCGTCCCCTTTTTCTTCTTCTCCTTCTTCTCCTTTTACTTCTCTTTCTCCTCCTCCTCCTTCTCCACCCCCTCTCCTCCAACCCTCTACTTCTCCTTTCCCCCCTCCTTCTCTTCCTCCTCCTTTTTCTCTTCTTATTCCTCTGCTCCTTCCGCTTCTTCTTCCTCCTTCTCATACTCCTACTCTACTTCTCCCTTCCTAGTCATCCTCCATTCACTATTTTCTTTTCCTCTTCCTCTTCCTCCTCCTCCTCCTCTTCCTCTTCTTTTTCGTCTCTTTCTACTTTTTCTACCTAGTCATCTTCCACTTACTCTTTTTTCTTCCTCCTCTTCCTCTTCGTCTTCATCTCTTTCTACTTCTCCCTACCTTTTTTCTTTTCTTTTTTCTTCCTCCTCTTCCTCTTCGTCTTCATGTCTTTCTACTTCTACCTAACGTTTTTCTTTTTTCTTCCTCCTCCTCCTCTTCCTCTTCTTCTTCATCTCTTTCTACTTCTCCCGACCTAGTCATCCTCCCCTTTTTCTTTTTTTTTCTTCCTCCTCCTCCTCTTCCTCTTCGTCTTCATGTCTTTCTACTTCTACCTAACGTTTTTCTTTTTTCTTCCACCTCCTCCTCTTCCTCTTCTTCTTCTCTCTTTCTACTTCTCCCTACCTAGTCATCCTCCACTTTTTCTTTTCTTTTTTCTTCTTCCTCCTCCTACTCCTCTCTTCTCCCTCTTCTTCTTTCTCCTATTCTTCTTCTTCCTCTTCTTCTTTCTCCTATTCTTCTTTCTCTTCTTCTTCTTCCTCGTACATTCACCTTATCATTCTACTACACCTCCTAATCCAATTCAACGCACTAATACAGAGCAATGCCATGCTGTATAGCAGTTTCCCGCCTTTTTCTGTCAGCCCGCGAATGCCAATGAGAAGCGAGTAGAGATGGAGCTCGGCCATTTGCCTCTTCTATTAGCTGCGCCATGATCACCTTCACTTTGCCGAACATTGACTCTAAAACTTCGATTTGAACTGCCATTAAATTATGGAACCCTGTTTTGTGGAAAAAGGTTTTGGTGTACGAGTAGTTTTGGTGGGCATCACCTCAGATGTTTTGAAGTGGTATTCACAAGATTCCATTACCCACGCACAAGTCTCATGTGGGGAATCATCCGGCAGAAAACTTGTTTTTTTTTGTTGAGTATGTAATTATAGAACCCTGTTGTGTGGAAAAATGTTTTTGTTGTACGAGTAGTTCTGGTGGGCATCACCTTTCGATGTGTTTGGAGTGGTATTCACAAGATTCCATTACCCACGCACAAGTCTCAAGACTCGTGTGTGGAATCATCGGGCAGAAAACTTGTTTTTTTTTTTTTTTTTTTTTTGTTCTTTTGTTGAGTATGTAATTATGGAACCTTGTGTGGAAAAATGTTTTTGTTGTACGAGTAGTTTTGGTGAGCATCATCACCTTTGGATGTTTTTGGAGTGGTATTCACAAGCAAGCAGAGTGAGCTTTGAAAGAGATCTACTGATCGAAAGTAGGCTGTGATAGTAAGAGCTACGCCACAGTGAAAAGCGACAGCAGTTTTAATATAGCCGTCAAATGCTATGATTTGCAGATCGCAAACTTGAGTAGCTGCTGCCTCGTCTTCGTATTTTCTGCCGATTTCCTTTTCCCTATATCTTTATTTCTCTCTCACTCTCTCTCGTGCTCTCTCTTTCTCTTCTCTGGAATATAGACGTCCAGATATTTGACTGCCTTATCGCCTAGAAGGAAAGACAGTCAGGACAAGACGAGGCAGAGTGCGTATTAAAGTTTATGAGGGAAGACGCAAATAATATTCCCACTCCTGTCACAATTTCACCCTTCTACACTTTCTTCTCGTTTGCTCTTTATGCCAAACCTTCACTTTCGCTTATATTCAGTTTCCAGCCCGAAACAATAACAATTATTTCATTCTTTCCCCCTTCTTCTTTGCCTTCTCACCCCAACGGAAAATAGGATCTTCTCGGGTCGTGAGAGTCACTGTTTCAAATTGCTGGATCTTTTGTGCAGTCGATTTTCTCCTTCCGCTTCATTCTTTTCTCACTTCTTCTTCCTCCTCCTCTTCTTCTTTCTCCTCCTCTTCTTCCTCCTCTTCTTCTTCTTCTCTTTTTCGTTCTCTTCCCACTTTCCAGATCAGAATAAAATAATTCGTTGTCGCTTCTTCTGCTCTGGAAATATATACAACCCGTGCAACAGCTGGCGGTATTGACACGCGTTGCGCGTATTTATTGCCGATGCTTATGCCACGTCTCTTGAACTTATATTCGCGCCAATGAATGTGTCCACATCATGTGCACGTCTTCTCATCATGATTCAGATTCAGATGACTTTATTTGTGTAAATTTACAATGTACATGTATGATAATAGTATATTTCGCACCTAGGGCCGAAAATGTGTGTTTGCCGGCTCGAGATCGCGGTTTTCAAGTTCGAGACGAAGTCGAGAACTTGAAGCGTTTGAGAGCCGGCAAAACATTTTTGCCCGTGTTGCGAACGCTATTTTTCGCCACACCACAAAAAGAAACAAAACAACAATGTTAAGATGGAAATTTTGAAAGCGAAATTTTAAGGCTATGGTACTTGCAAGAATACAAGGAACGGCTATCACCTTTTTATCCAACCTACAGCGCTCTGGGTGGGCATTTTGTCAACTACTACAACTGTTCACCAAAAGGTTAGATGGTTAGGTTTTTTGTTGTTATTCCTGTTCCTGATTCGAAACCTGCATAAAACAACCAAAAACCTAACCAACTAACCTTTCTATACCAACAGTTGCAGTAGTAGTCAAAATTCCTAAAAACAAAAAACCTAACCAACCAACCTTTTGGTGAGAGGTTACCAACATTTGTACGGTAATAGTTGACAAAATTCCCACCCAGAGCTCTGTAGGTTGGATAAAAAGGTTCTATTGTTTGATATCAAAACTACAAAATAATACATATTAAGTTATAAAAAGTGATCATTTTTTACATTTTAAATACTACGTACATATTAAATTATAAAAAATAAACATTTATTGATGGTTTAAATATTTTTGTTTTACATAAAAGTTGGAAGGATTCATTTTTACAATCATGACTGCTGTATCCAGACACGATCAGCTGTCATTCAAGGTCATTTTCTTTTCCGCCCTAGGGCGGTAAACGTTTACAGACCTCGACGGAAACCAAACACTTTCGGCCTCCATATGACGCACGAAAAACAGCTCATTACGTCCTAGTGTGGCGAAAAAGTATTTTTAATATTAGCAACTCTCAGATCCCCTATTTGGAGTGATGTACAGTTGTTTTTGATAAGTCGAAGACATGAACATCTTAAGAATATTATTTTTATATATATCAACTTCTGATCTGGACATCTTTAGAATGTTATTTTCATAAATCAACTTCAAGTTTTGCACCATTTTAGGCTAAATTATTCTCCTATTATATCCTGTTATTTCAAAAAACACATCTATTATGAAGGTCCAACTTCATGTGTGATATCGATGTTCAAACATCATGTGTGTTATCTATGATCAAACTTCATGTGTGTTATCAATTTTCAAACTTCATTCGTGTTATCGATATTCAACTTCAAGTTTTGCACCATTTTAGGCTAAATTATTCCCCAATTAAATCCTGTTATTTCAAACATCACCTTTGTTATGAAGGTCAAACTTCATGTGTGTTATCGATGTTCAAACATCATGTGTGTTATCTATAATCAAACTTCATGTGTGTTATCGATGTTCAAATTTCATTTGTGTTATCGATATTCAAACTTCATGTTTGTTATCGTTGTTCAAAATTCATGTGTGCTATCGATATTGAAACTTAATGTTTGTTATCGATATTCAAACTTCATGTTTGTTATCGTTGTTCAAACTTCATGTGTGCTATCGATATTGAAACTTCATGTTTGTTATCGATATTCAAACTTCATGTTTGTTATCGTTGTTCAAACTTCATGTGTGCTATCGATATTGAAACATCATGTTTGTTATCGATATTCAAACTTCATGTTTGTTATCGTTGTTCAAACTTCATGTGTGCTATCGATATTGAAACATCATGTTTGTTATCGATATTCAAACTTCATGTTTGTTATCATTGTTCAAACTTCATGTGTGCTATCGATATTGAAACTTCATGTTTGTTATCGATATTCAAACTTCATGTTTGTTATCGTTGTTCAAACTTCATGTGTGCTATCGATATTGAAACATCATGTTTGTTATCGATATTCAAACTTCATGTTTGTTATCGTTGTTCAAACTTCATGTGTGCTATCGATATTGAAACATCATGTTTGTTATCGATATTCAAACTTCATGTTTGTTATCGTTGTTCAAACTTCATGTGTGCTATCAATATTGAAACTTCATGTTTGTTATCGATATTCAAACTTCATGTTTGTTATCGTTGTTCAAACTTCATGTTTGTTATCGATATTCAAACTTCATGTTTGTTGTGAAGGTTTAAACTTCATTCATGCTACGAAGGTTCAAACTTCATTCTTGTAACTAATAAATAAATATTTTTTCACATCTTTCAAAAACATTCATTCAAATAGAACATCTACAAAATTACATCTTAAAACTTACAAAACTAAGGTTTAAACTTCTTGAATTACTCTTTTTTATTCTTGGAAAAGCATAAAATCTACAGATTCAATGAATGTTGGGGAAAATGGTTTGTGTAGTCGGAAAAATATTAGTTGCTTTTATTATAGAGGTATTTTTAAAAGGAAGATTCAAAAAATAGTTTAACTCAATAAGAAAAAAATTCAGTTGCTGCTCTTATTTGTCTTTTAAAATCTTGAATCATTTAATATAATTTGACCAAATTTGAAAAAATGACAAAAATTCGTTCAATTTTCTTTGTACATCGATTTTTGAAAAAAAAAATGCATTGATTTTTAAAGAATATGCATTGATTTTTGAAAAAATGCATCGACTTTTCTATAAAAATTCTTTTTTCTAAAAAAATTATTTTTTCTGTAAAATTATTCCATGTCTCTCTGTTGAAAGAAAAATACATTTTTTTTTTAATTTGTTGGTCATATATTGACCATTTATTATCAACATCATTTAATTTTGATAATCATCAATTTATTCCCATTTACATCGATTTCTTTCTATTTAAACTGAGGGAAACTTGATGGCATCAGATACACCCAGAATTTGTGTAACCTTTTCATAATTGTGTCTTTTAATATAAATTTGTTGAAATTAGATACCTGTACCAAAACAATAATCAAATCCAGTGATTACCTCATTAACAATACTGGTATTAACATACATTTTTATTATTCATCTTCGGCTATTAATATTTCATTTCAATTCTCATATTCCCTAGAATATGACTTCTGTGCAACTTTTTCAAAATTGAAACATTTCTATTATCAGTTTGTCAATATTGGATACCTGTATCAAAATACTTAATTTTTAAAGAACTGCCCAATATCTTCAAATAAAATACTCAATAAACAAATGAGTAGTAGTGCAAACATAAGTGTACATAAATATAATTACATGTAGGTAAGATACCCTAAGGAGGATCTCTTTGATTTGAGTTTAGTTTAGTAATATACGCGGTGGTTCGGAACCCACTTAAAATGGTAGGTCCAACTCATTAATCACCATCATCCAATTCATTAGACAGCACAGGTCTCAGACCTATGTGGGCTTCATCCTCCGAAAGAAAGAATAGGCCAGAAAAATGTTGCTCATTTGTCTTTCAAGACTAGATAGTTATAGTGCGTATAAAAAAAAATGATAATAAAAAATACTTAATTTCAAATTTTCAAAATCAATTTTTTAATATAAATGTATTAATATTGGATCTGGTTCAATTTGCTGTCAAAATCGATACCTAACTACAGTATTTTGAAGCGCACTGATGGTTAGTTGGGCAATAAATTTCTTGAGGCTGTTCAGCGAGCTGAATCGGTAGGCGGATAACTTTTCGTTGATAGTGGCCGAGATAAACGTTGAAATTTACAGCTCCCCGAGTAATTTAAGGGGCGTAGCGACGAAAAATACCCGGCGCCTGATCCCTAGTACACAGCGTAATATCTTTTCCTAGCCGTTAGCGGTTGAATAGCCAGCCGACTCAACGACAATGACTACATTCTGCATAATCCTTGTTCTAATGCCTGATCTGGTTATTAAAGCATGTAAAGCTAGCGCCGCTAAATTATTAGATTTATAACGGCTACTGTCACTGCTATACATTGTCATTGTGTGCCCTTCAACCTCCAAATATGACGTTCGTATCATATGCTTCGACTCATTTGGGGCTTTTCCAAACTGTCATGGGATTTGGAAGCAGGATTAACTCCCCATTATTAATACTGATGATGAGTTATGCATATTACTATGCTAATACACCTATGATACTAATATTAGTGATGTTAATATAATTGTATGTTATTCATGTATTTTTCTTTGTACTGGTGAAGGTGATCCCTCATTAGCTCAATATGCATTGCTCTATCGACTGTAAATTGTACAGGAGATCAAATAATATTCTATATTTGATCACACAAATATCATGATAAATAGAGGAAAACTTCCGTTAAATTTAAATAAACAACAAAATTGAATGTTTCTAAGAATCCGATCAAAAACATGCTTTGAGTTCTGATACCTGCTGAGAGATGGTGCTTGTAGGAAAGCTTTGGTTGCCGCCAAAAATATAAAATTTCTTTGTAGTGGCGAAGGTGATAGTGTGGAAGATATCCATATTATATTATGCATTTTAATATTTATTGTTACAACTGTATTCACCAAATTTTAATAGAATATTTGACTCACTGAGAACTAGAGATGAGGCGTATTTACTGGAACAGGTATTTTTACTGAGTATTTGAACTAGCACCTAGTATTCGAAGAACAGGTATTTTTACTGAGTATTTGGACTAGCACCTAGTATTCGAAGAACAAAATACTCAGATATCTGTGAGTATTTCTAGAAACTAGTAAACTACGCGACTTCAAGTCCCCACTCCAATTTACGGAGTGGGAGTGGAGCTTTGTAATTTGCAGTTGTACAGTATAGCCCAGGCAATGAATGTTTTGTGTCGTAACAAATTAGGGGAAAGCTGAATTTTTGCAGGATATTAGTATACATAGTACTTACTCAAAAAAACCAAAGTCCCGACCCCCACCCCGCTTGCTTCCCCCACCACCCCCCTATCAACATTGCAAGAGCAGTACTTCAGTTAAAGGCTTATAACTCGGAAACTAATTAAGGTATAGTTGTGATTCTCATCTCATTCAATACTCAAAACTATTCTCTAAAAAATATGTCATATACATTTTCTATGTAGATAGCCTAGTTTTTCAGTAAAAAAATAGTTTATAGAAAAAAATGTCACCACGAACCACAAAAATCAACTTCAACTGATCATATCTTTTTTAATATCGCGTTATTGGTTGTGCCGTTCCCTACAAAACTTATAGATAATTTAATAAGCTTTAAAATGATGTGTCTATTGATTACTATAGTTCAAGTTATGGCGTCATAGTGAGTGATGAAATAGTAGCGGACACCGCGTCGCCGAACCCTACAGCACTGTGTATTGCATGGCGCTTGGCTATCCAGCCCAATCCAATAAATAATTATTGTCAGACAAGCAAGACTATATAAGCCAATCAATAGTACACGTTTGAAAGTACATTTTCCGAAAAGTCCCCAAAAATCCCCCCTCATCTTTTCCCCCTAGCCCCCTCAAAGTTGAAAATGTTTCTAATTATTGGAAATTCGATATTTCTGTAACTAACTATCGAACAGAGTTGATTCTTCTTCCATAATATCAGTCATATAATGTTCTGCAATGAATGTGCTGTTCACTTTGCCGGTAAACCTGATAGTTTCTTTTATAAAAATTGAAATATCTTCAAAAGAGAAATCTATCAACTAGATTTTTCATTATTTAGGGGGACATTTTTGTATGTCAATTTACAGAAAATAGCGTTGAATAGAAGTTATAGAACTTATTTTTATGAATCCAAAGATCTGTATAACACCATATTGACGATTAGAGATGATGATTTGTTCGATGAGAGATGTAGTGATGAGGGGGGTACCCCTTCGCTAACATCTGTCACACTCCACCTTTATGTTCTCAGCTCTTCGAGGCTATTTCAATTCATATGTAAAATGTCACATTTGACCGATAATTTGGAATTCTACTTGAAAGGGCAGTATTGGTTTCCCTTATACTACATTATTTTGTAAAATGATGATTCATCATTATAAATAATTATAACTTGTAAACTACTGCAGAATAAATCGCAATATTTGTCTCAAACTGTAGGTATCATCTTTTTCTTTCATACCCTCAGTAAGAGAACTGCTGAAAACACGTTTTAAATCAAGCTAAACAGTTTTATATGTAGCAAAAGTTTTGGTGATTTTCTAGGTTTTCCGATATTACAGCCACACCATGTGTCGAACATGAAATAAACAGGATACCTTTCTTGTGGACAATACAATTACCCAAAACTGGGTACCAACGGCAGGCTTGTAGCATGAATAGAACGTTATAATCATTCATAAAGTTGAAATTTCAATTTTTTCATAATCTTTCAACATTTTGAATTACAATAACTCGAAATTCATACATGATACAAAGATGCCATTGGTATGTTTCAGAGAATTGTATTGTCTAAAATAACTGTGTCCTATACATTTTTTGTCCAACAAATTGTATGACTGTACTATCGGGAAAACCTACATATAGAATTGTTTAGTTTGATTTAAAATGTGTTTTCAGTGGTTCTCTTACTAAGGATATGACAGAAAAAGATTTTACCTACAATTAATTTCAGACGAATTTTGCAATTCCTTCTTCAGTAGTTTACGAGTTATAGGCCTAAACTATTTATAATGAAAATCGTCATTTTCCAAGTACACTTTAGGGCAGTAATGGGCAAACTACTGGGTGAGCTAGCCCGGAACATGATTTCGGGTGAAGACTAGAATCACACATGCAAATTAAGTTATAAGAAATATATGAAATATACGGTAATGTAAAAAATATATTTTCTCTGCTAAATTAGGATAACGGTTATTTATTCATTTATCTTTTCGATTTCGCAGTACAATATTATCGCATCTCAGTTTGCTCTCAGTGTTTAGATATGAGTTAACTTACTAAAGAGTTGAGCTACCGCTTACAACGTAAAATCGACAGGGAAGGAAGAAAGACTCAAATTGCAATTACTGCATTATGACGATATAGGCCTAATTCTTGTTCATTGTTTCAAGAGGTTTCCTGCCTCTGTTGTCATTGGATGAAGTTTTCATATGTTGAAACGAATAGATGCTTGAAATTGGTAATCAGTTACAAAATAAAGAAACTACTGTAGTTTCATTATTGATTAATGCCAAAAGGTCCACACAATCAAAAAGGTTCAACTGGAATGTTTAGTGTCAATGAAGTTGTGACATCACTCTTATCCAGAACAAAAAAGAAGTTGAGCTTTTAGAGTAAATAGTGAAAAATACCAGACATAAGTATAACTACCGAAACATTAAAAAAAAACTTCACTTGTTTTCAAACTGAATATAAAAGTGAAATTAAATGTAAAAGGCCATCTATAAATAGCATGATTGTTAGTGAGACATTCAAATGATATGAGCACTAAATGAGCTTCATACTCTAATGTGCGTCAAAATGAGTGAAATGATGTCTAGAGCTGCTTAAATTACTGCTTTTAAACGCTAATTTACCAAAACCATTGTGGAGAAGTACCCCCTGACACCTTTTGCTTTGATAAGATGGGTTAAAAATCAGATTGCTTCTAAAGCTAATCTCAGTTGGATTATTGCATCCATTCGTGAGTTAAACAAGAGTCTTTCTACTACATCTTTAATTATTTAGGATAATATTCATTGAGACTTGAATTTTTAATTGATGATTGAAATGTAAAAAATGAGTACTAATAAATTTTTTGACCCGCCCACATAATTTCTCATTTCATCTAGCACCCTCCTTCAAAAGTGTGCCCATGTCTGATATAGAGGGGAGCCTATACTGCCCTTCAAAGCAGAATTCCAAATTATCTGTCAAATGTGGCCTCAAAGAGCTGAGAAAATAATGGTATGGAGTGCGACATACCGTTCCTGAGAGAAGGGCCCAACAATGTTAGCAAAGGGGCACCCCCCCTCTACACCACTCATCATAACAAATCGTTATCAATAATCATCAGTATGCTGTTATACACATCTTTGGATTCATAAAAATAAGTTCTATAACTTCTATTCAACGCTATTTTCTGTAAATTGACATACAAAAATGTCCCCCTAAATAATGAAAAATCTAGTTGATAGATTTCTCTTTTGAAGATATTTCAATTTTTATAAAAGAAACTATCAGGTTTACCGGCAAAGTGAACAGCACATTCATTGCAGAACATTATATGACTGATATTATGGAAGAAGAATCAACTCTGTTCGATAGTTAGTTACAGAAATATCGAATTTCCAATAATTAGAAACATTTTCAACTTTGAGGGGGCTAGGGGGAAAAGATGAGGGGGGATTTTTGGGGACTTTTCGGAAAATGTACTTTCAAACGTGTACTATTGATTGGCTTATATAGTCTTGCTTGTCTGACAATAATTATTTATTGGATTGGGCTGGATAGCCAAGCGCCATGCAATACACAGTGCTGTAGGGTTCGGCGACGCGGTGTCCGCTACTATTTCATCACTCACTATGACGCCATAACTTGAACTATAGTAATCAATAGACACATCATTTTAAAGCTTATTAAATTATCTATAAGTTTTGTAGGGAACGGCACAACCAATAACGCGATATTAAAAAAGATATGATCAGTTGAAGTTGATTTTTGTGGTTCGTGGTGACATTTTTTTCTATAAACTATTTTTTTACTGAAAAACTAGGCTATCTACATAGAAAATGTATATGACATATTTTTTAGAGAATAGTTTTGAGTATTGAATGAGATGAGAATCACAACTATACCTTAATTAGTTTCCGAATATAAGCCTTTACCTGAAGTACTGCTCTTGCAATGTTGATAGGGGGGTGGTGGGGGAAGCAAGCGGGGTGGGGGTCGGGACTTTGGTTTTTTTGAGTAAGAACTATGTATACTAACATCCTGCAAAAATTCAGCTTTCCCCTAATTTGTTACGACAATGGCCATTTTTTTGCATTCATTGCCTGGGCTAGTAGCTATTAATAGCTCATTTCTCGTTATAGAACTATTCAACTACTCACTCACTCTTTCTCGCTCACTCTCACGCTCTCTCTCTATTCACTGTACTCGATTGTAGGCGCATGCGTCTAGATTGTCTTTGGTTGCGTATGGCGTACGCGCGTACTTTTCCAGTACAAATACTTCTTGAGTACTTGAGTACGAGTAGTTTGTTACTCAAGCGTCTCAAGGTCTTGCCTTCCGCGTCTCATTTCGCTACAGCACATTTGAGAGCAACTCAATAATTAGATTCGTGCTGTATTTAACACGAGTAATAAAGATTCGTGCTGTATTTAACGCGAGAAACAGCACCAGTACCGCAGTACGATACTCTCTTGCAAACTGGCTAATATAAAATACTACCTAGTATTTTGGAACAGGTATTTGGAATAGGTATTAGAACGTACTAGTACTCGGAATACTTAGTATCAGAAAAACCTAGTACGACCCATCTCTACTGAGAACCATCATGACTCACCATTTGACGCCTTTGACTTTAGCCTGAGTGTCAATGTTAGCTTGAATAATCTTATTCGATTGATTAATCACCTTCAGCGGCTATAGATGTAAATAAGAGATGGTTATTTGAAATTCTCTGATTGGAAAGTAACACAACGGACACTGCCAGTCTCTGATAAAGGTTCAAATTGAGATCTGTATTTGAAGGCTCTATTCTTTTTCCAGTTTGTTCAGTGGCTCTGTTATGGCAGACAGACGGACGAACAGGGATGAATATTGAAGCCTTACCAATACCGCAAATAAAATATGCATTGAATTGTGACTTCTACGTAAAAAATCAAATATTTTCATAAAGAGGGAGGGGAAAGGTCTGTCATCAGTTTTCGTGGCAAACATTTGAATCTCAAAGTTTGACAGAGAGAGAACGAGGGGGTAGAAAGGGGGAGAAAGAGAGTGATGCGAGGGAGTAAGAGTGAGTGGGTGAGGGAGTAAGAGAAAGTGAGTGATATAGAGAATTTCTGTGCTTCTCGTTCGGAATTTGTTTTCCATTGAAGGTGAAGATACTTTTTGTTCAATTTTTTTCGGTTGAACGTAGGAGGAGAATGGCAACGTTGTAAGAGTCATGCTTTGACCGCCAATAATTCATCTCTAGAGAGAATTTCTGCGCGAAATGAAAAACACAATGGATTGATCCACGAAAGGTGTAGAATTTGTGAGCCTCTATTCTCCGCTGCAAAAGCGTTTCAAACATGTAGAAATTTCAATTCATGGTGCAACAGAAAATTGCTGCATTCAATTCGATTTCAACTCAGAAAATGCAACGAATTTTTTTCTGTGCTCTTCAGTAGATAAACAGCATTTGATATCGTGTCATGCTACAACAGACCATTTTGAATTTAAATCAATCTGTTGTTGAATAGTGCAACTATTATACAATAATTTAATTATTCTCATAATTGTCAGTTACTTTATCTCAATACTGTCGATATAGTGTCATGTTACAATGGAGCCTTCTTAATATTGGAATCACTCTTTTATCAGTTAGTGAATTGTGCAAATATTCAGTTACAATAATTTAATTCATCTCATAATTAATTGTCATTGATAGTATCGGATGGACTGAATTCATAGTAATCATTCTTGAAGTGGTGTTTTGTTTGTCATTTCATTTATTCTTGATACCTGCAGTGAAAAATTACTGTATCACTGTTGCAGTTACTTACAGTAGTCACGTTACATAGGTACAAAATAACAACATATTCCTAGATGTTTTATAATTTCCAAACTGATGTCAGTTGTTTGTAGTTAATAAACCGAACATTAATAATAATAATAATATTAGGGAAGTGATAGGCGACTGCCGTAGCAGGTATCTGTTCAATCAAAGTTGAGCTGCGAAACTCCCGGGCTATCTGTATAAGGGTGACCGATTGGATTGGCCAGCAAAAAATACTGTGTTCTCTGTTGTAAAATCACTTCCCTGTGGTTCGGAACCCACCTAAAACTATAGGCCCACCCATCAATCACCATCATCAAATTCATTACCCACGCACAGGTCTCAGACGTATGTGGGCTTCATCCTCCGAAAAAAAAATTATATATCGGCTGACAAGTGTGAAGAAGGAGGACTGCAGTGCGCATGTGTACAGTTACAAATGTTTGGTATGGAATACTGTAGCTTACTGTAGATTTGGTGAAGTCTAAATTGAACAGTAGTAGGTTGGCAGCACCGCTTGTTCCTCACTTCCCAAGTAACCGCCCACTTGTCGGCCGATGTTATTCTCGCGATGCACCATCAATATGATGCAATTCTTACCTTTTATAATGATCACACCAAAAATGTATTTCACAAAAATGAATTAATTAGTTCAAAGAACACTTAAAAGTTAGGTCTACCATTTACACCAAAATTTTTCAAGTCTAAGTTTCTGGTCTTTTGCTTTTATCAACCTTTTTAATTTATTATTTTGTTGAGAGAATGAGATCACCGCGGGTACTTCGATTTTCGTAGTAATAAGAGAGGCTGCGCCAATTTATGCTTAAAAATCGGTTAACGCTAAAAACGGCGATAATCAGTTCCACTTGTACACTTATGTACACTCGAGGATGCACTGCGATCATACAATAAAGAGGTTAGAATGATTGAATTTCTACCAAATACAGTGAAATATGAAATACGGCATATAAAGGTTCAGAAATAATGCAGTTAATGAATTCTGCAGACGATCTGCAAAGAGCATTACATGAACTCAATCTCCTCAGTGCCAAAAACAATATGAAAATCTCCTTCAAGAAAACAAAAGTGATGGCTTTTCTGGGAAAGTCTCCGGTAAGGCCAAAAATAGTTCTTGATGATAGAGTCCTGGAGCAGGTATCTCATTTCAAGTATTTAGGATGTGATATCACATATGGAAAAGATCAAGACTTGAATATGAAGATTAATAAATTCCAGGCCATATGTGGAACCATCAATAGAACTTTAAGAAATAGAGCTCGAAAAGAAACAAAGCTTAAATTTTATAAAGTTATGGCCATACCTATACTCTTGTATGGTTCAGAAACCTGGATACCAAAGTGGAAGGAATGGAGCCGGTTACAAGCAGCAGAGATTGATTGATTCTTAAGATCAGTGAAAGGATGCTCCAGGGAGGACAATGAATAATGAATAAATGAATAAATGTCAAAACATAACCCATTTCGCCCAAATACAGTAAGCAGATAGGTCATGTTTATTTTTTGTAGCAGAGTAAGTATAAATCTGTAATGATAATCGTATTTTTAGCGTTAACGGATTTTTAGCGTAGATTTTCGTAACCTCCAATATTATTTTTGTTTGAAATCAACGATTTGTGTTGTCATTCAATATATTTATCTTGGTCAACAAGTGCTCCGCACTGATCCCGTCCTTGTGTGATATTCTATCGGTGTAATGAGCCGGTACATCTATTGACCCAGTCTATGAGGTAAACTGTGGTAATGGCAATTTAAACCATAGCCGACATTCCCATGTGCAAATATAATTAATCGCAATCCGTCCAGCCCAATCAATATAACCAACGATTTAGCCCTGCAGCACTCCATTTCCTCTCTCTATTCATCAAACTCTGTTTGCTTTTCCAGTCGTTTGAATCTCATTTTCACCGGTCTATGTCAAAGAGTCAATGAAAGTAATTGAGTATTCTCAATGGTAATTGTCTGGGAGAATTCAGTGCAATGGTTTACCTGTGATCTTTCGTTTATTAGAAGACGCATTCTGTTCTGTTGTCTCAAAAGAGACGAGAAGTCAAGTGGTCAATAAGTTAATTAATATAATTCACTTACATTTAACATATAAGTCAATAAATATCATTCACAGGGCTGACTTTGTGCCGGTACGCGCTGGTATGGTATACCGGTACCTCTCAATCATCATTTATTTATTTACAGGTTCTGGTTCCAAAGACTTTGTTGATATACTCAGGTCCAGGTTCTGGTCTCTGGTTCCAAGTAAAGGTCCCGCTAAACCTTGTGGGTTTTCAGCAGGTGCCAACATAATATAAATATTACAAGATTGCAAAATGGAAATCAATTATATAATGGAAATTACAAAAAAGAAGAAATTACTTGAAAAGCAAAATAGTCCAGTAAACCAAAACACACAAATATTACGCTATTAAATTGGTTCAGTTGAAATGTTTTACCTAAATTTTCAATGTTTAGAAGGGTTATCAGGAAAACAACTGTATTAATTTAATGTTTTAGTTGAAAAGCTATAATATTTGAATGGGACGATAAGACCCAACTCCACACTGGGAAGGTTGGCTATATCTTTTAAAACACTATGTACTGACACTATACTTAAAATACTACGCTAGTCATCTGTCGGAAATGAGTATCGGAATCTATATTTCCACAAAAGCAACACTGATTATTCATATATTTATAGTAGAAATTTATTCCAAAAAGTAAAAAGTACACATTATCTGGCAGCTTGACTTCTGAAGATACCATTATTTCTTACAAGATAAAATTTGATTCTTCAGTCCGTGACCGTAGTCAAAGTAAGGCGCAAAATCCATGACGTTTCCAAGGTAGCTTAACATTCAGGAGTTGTCATTAATTCATTCATTCAGCAAATGGTGACATAATAAAATTATAGTTGGAATTATGAGGAAGAAAAAAGGTGCATACAATTTTCCTACTGCTAGTAATAGTAGACTATTTGCTTTTTTATTATTCAGTGTACCCAGGTATAAAAATAATACTTTTATTTCAGTGATAAAGGTATATCTATAGATGTTCTATAGATATAGATATAAAACACAATTTCATACTTTCTGTAAATACATAGAACATAAAATAATCAGTTTTAGATTCGTGCTAGGAGCTGTTTAGTTTGAGAACTAAAAACTATATCATTTGGTAATTTGTATTTGGGAAAAAATTGATTTAGTCTAGAATATAAGAACTTTCATGAGAAGCTTGATTCCTTGCAAATTATTAATATTTCATCAAAAAACTAGCAGGTTGCCCGATTCATTTGAATTTCTAGAATTCTAGGATTTCTAGAATGTGTGTAATAACCAATCTACAAATTTAATTTGATAGTTTCTTATTTCTTATTCCTCTACTTCGCCTCCTTCTTCTTCGATAGTTTCTTATTTCTTATTCCTCTACTTCGCCTCCTTCTTCTTCATCATCCTTCTCTTTTTCCTCTTCTCGTCTTTTCCTTCTCTTTTTCCTCTTCTCGTCTTTTCCTTTTTCTTTTCCTTCTCCTCCTCCTCTTCCTCCTCCTTCTTCTTCTTCTTCTTCTTCTTCCCCTGCTTCTTCTTCTCGTTCTCATTTTCCTTATTCTCCTCTTTTTTTGCACCTCTTCTTCATTTTTTCTTCTCCTTTCTCTTCTCCTCTTCATTACTCCTTTTTTTTCCTCTTTTTTCTTCTCCTCCTTCTCTTTCCTCTTCTCCTTCATTTTTCTACCCATTCTTCTTTCTCTCCTTCTTTAATCCCTTAATCTCCAGCATTAGAATTTTGTCGACAGATAACAGCAAGCAGCTATTTATTATACATGAATATCAAATCTAGAGTTTGTTTGAATTTAATTTTGTTCTTTCTCATTTCCAGGTAAGCATCTAAGCAACTATCGAAATTCTTTTATGTGCTGCATCTGAATTTATTGCATCTGCTGGTGAGTTCACAACCTTAATTTAATTCAAGGAATAGTTAGTAATCTGTGCAACATTATTATACTGAATCTTCAATTTTATCCTGGCCCACCGCGATAGAGAAAATTAACTCAATTTAAGGAGTAGTTACTTATCTGTTCGACTTTAATACATTGCATTTCTAATTTAATCTAGGCCCACTAAGATAAATAACATTAATTCAATTTAATGAATAGTTACTTATCTGTTCTACTTTGAATTTTTAATTTAATCCAGACCCACTAGGATAGAGAAAATTAACTCATTTTAAGGAATACTCACTTATCTGTTCGACTTACATTGAATTACAATTACATTACTAATACATTGAATTTCCAATTTAATGTCGATCTTCTAAGACAGAGATGTAATAGCAATATAGCAGTAGTTTCCCCGAATTAGGTGTCCTTACAATGCTGTTGACAACGCTGAATAGCAGACTGTCGGTCCGCTTTAGTTGGCATGTCATGGGTGTGAGAGGCAGGCAGTCAAGCTTTGGCCACGGACTTTGAACAGCGGACAGGTGTGGTAGTGAGGGTAGATCATGATGAGGACACATGGGACACGGCCACACCGTTCTCCTCAGAGACCTTAATTAACAAGTGAAACTTGTCTTGACTCGGCCATCCATCAAACCCCATTGCCTGCCCCCGCCTTCCCTAGGGGTTGTCCTGTTCTCAGAAGCCGACCGGCATCTCGTTATGGACCGGAGACCCCGCCTTTGCCACCGCCCGGTTAGACAGACTGATCGAGTCTGTTGCTGAATGCACACTTTACTCTGCTTTGCATGGTCATCACTTCACTCTCTCAGAAAGAGAGAGAGAGAGGGGATTAGATTAGATTAGATTATCTTTCTTTATTCATGTAAATTTACAAATGATGCATATGAATGGTTATAAACAAGATTATCAACATCACATAGATACTATAGTGAACTCAGATAATGTTTTTTTTTTTTTTTATAGTGCAAGATATTATATACAATGATCTCATTTGTACGATATTAACTATGGTAATGACAATCTGAGTGATGCAATTACATGAAATGGCGAAGTTTGGACAAAGATTCGTCCATTCTTGACACTTAACCAGTATAGTTTAGGAGAGAGTTGTTCTATTTGAATTTAGTTGTAGTTATTTTTGATACTGTATGAAAAGAGTTTATTTTAAAAGTAGCAGGTATAAGATGGAATAAGATAAAAATAAAGAGAATAAAAGATTATAAATTATGAATTGGAAAAAAATTAATTACGATAATGATGATGGTGATGGATGATGAAAAGAGAAGATAATTTGAGATAGTTGATTCTGTACAAGTTTTCTTAGATGGATTGTGGTGAGGGATGAAACATTATTCAATAAGCTATACAATACTGATGAAATATTATTTACAAAGAAGGGGAATGAAGTTGCTCTAGGGTTGGACAGATGCAGTCATTTTCTCCATGAGATATTTCCTTAATGATGAGGTGAAGCTCGCTCGACTCTCAATGCACCTGATGGAATTTGGAAGTGCATTCCAAGCACGACAAGCACTTACAATAAATGATTTTGTAAAAATGGTAGTACGATGATTAGGTATTCTAAGAGTATTATCCCCAGTTCTGGTATGTGAGACATCATTCCGCCTGCCTTCAGACACAAATTTAAAGTCATTTTTGAAGTAATTTGGTTTACCATATTTGAGAATATCTTTGACAAGTTTGACAATCCTGAATAACCTTTGATCATTAAGTTTGAGAGTTGAGCTAGCAATGTGGGATTGAGTTATTCGTTCATACCATTGAAGAGAGTAGACAAACCGTAGACAATAATTCTGACTGCGCTGTAGTCTATCATTCAGAGTCACTGTCATATCATTCATTACAGAATTACAATACATGAAATGCGGGAAGATAAGAGATTTAACCAGTAACAGTCTGACACTTCTAGGTAGGATATCTTGCATTTTCTTCAAAGGATGCATAGCTGAAAAAACCTTCTTACATGTACTTATAATTTGCTCTGACCAGTCAAGTGTTGAGTTCATGATTATCCCTAAGTTTTTAACTGAGCTACAATATGGTATTGCATTGCCATCAACAGTGATTTTATGAACAAGCTTCAAGTCAATACCATTTATCAAGCGTGAATAGCCAATGATTATAGGTTGAGTTTTCACAGGATTGAGTTTGAGACCATTTTTCCTAGTCCATTCAACAATTTGATTAATATCCTCATTCATCTTGTCAACAGTTGCATTGATGTTTGAGGTACAACAGCTGGAATAGATTTGAAGATCATCTGCATAAGTGTGGAAACTAGAAAACTTTATTACTGAGGAGAGGTCATTTGCATACAGAGTGAAGAGGAGGGGACCAAGAATAGAACCTTGAGGTACACCATGTATTACACTTTTCCATTGTGATCTATCATTTCCATCTGTGACACATTGTTTTCTACCTGTGAGATAAGATTTAAACCATGCTAGAGTTTTGTGACTGAAACCAAGAAGAGCTAATTTACTGAGTAGAACCTGATGGTCGACAGTATCAAATGCTTTAGAGAAATCAAACAGACTCAAAATAGTACATTTTCTCTGATCCATAGCTAACCTGATATCTTCAGTGACACGCAATAGAGCAGTTTCAGTTGAATGAGATTTTCGAAATCCAGATTGGAAGTTATGAAGCTTATTGTTTCTTTCAAGGAATTTGACCACCTGCCAATGAACCAATCTTTCCAGTACTTTGGATAATGCTGGCAAAATGCTTATAGGTCTAAAGTCTTCAACTTTATTGGGGGAAGCAACTTTGTTTAAAGGACGAACTAGAGCATGCTTCCAATTTCTAGGGAAATTTCCATTTTGAAGAGATTTATTGAAAATAAGTGTGATGGCAGGTAAAACAGCAGATAATATTTTCTTGACAAATTTAATAGGAATTTCATCTGCCCCAGTTGCATTGCTGCGAATAAGTTGAATTGCTTTAAGAGCTTCTTGTTCTGTAATTGAATGAAAATGAAATTGAGAATCCAGGGGAATATTTGAGTCAGTAATCTGATTTTCAAGGTCATTAATGTGGTTCTGAATGGCTGTCTCGTTACGTTGACTAGAGTGTGAAAGAAAATGCTCATTAATATCATCCAATGGAAGATCTATTGGCGTATGTTTTTTCTGCTTACTTAGGCCGAATTCTTTAATACCACGCCATAGTAATGAAGAGTTTTGTCTGTTGTCTATGATGAAACAATTCAAGTACCTAACTTTGGAGTTACGTAGCTCTTGTTTAACTTTATTTCTTAGTCGTCTATACTCGTTCAAGTTGTTCAAGTCACCCGTTCTCTTAGCCTTCCTATGAGCTGAGTCCCTGTTTGCCATAAACTGTAATATTTCGTCAGTCATCCATGGTACTCGTCTTTTACTATTGATTCTTCTAGTCACAGTAGGAGCATGTCTATCATATATGTTAAGAATCAAGTTTTCAAGGGTCTCTACCATTTCATCAACTGATGACAAATCCTCAATCTGATGCCATGGAGTCTGAGCTACGTCAGTGATGAAATCAGCAGGGGAGAGAGAGTGAGTGAGGGGAGAGAGAGTTAGTGAGGGGAGAGAGAGTGAGTGATGGGTGAGAGAGTGAGTGAGGGGAGAGAGAGAGAGATTGAGAGAAGATAGAGAGCTTGTGGTGGGAGAGAGTGATTGATTACTTTATTCAAACAAATAATAATTCAACAGTTACAATATTATAAAATACAATATACTGTATAGGCATCGCCAAGCAATATTACATGAAATATTATCAGTCACTTATTACATGAACGGTTCATCCTTTATATACAAACATGAAACTAAGACTGAAAATGATACGAAAGAAATGAAATGATACATGAGAAGGTGAAGTTAGGGAAGATGAAAATAATCTGATTGACATTGTTGCAATCGGCCAAAAGTGTTTGAGACGGTTGATAATGTTCTTTTGATTTCCAACAGTAACACTTACAAAATGAATTTATTCAATTGATTTAATTTATTAACTTGTCAGGGTGACTAGCAAAGTAAGCTACAAAAATTCCCTGACCTTTAATAAAATTTTCCCTGACCAATATGAGGTACTAGCCAGCTCTCTTACACTTAACCTATGAATTCTACCTGATACTTCGTTATACTTATTATGAAATTTAAGGAATTTTACTCACAATAAATATAGAATGAACTAATTAAGGGAGAAAAAAACAAAAAATTATTGATGAAAATGATAGAGGACTATATAGTGACAATATAGAGAGAGTGATGACAGATTAATAGATAGATATTTGTCGATTATCGCGTATCGCCTATGGTGGTAACATATACATATAAATAATACACAACAGTATTTTATACAGAAAACTACTGCTGAAAAAACTCTAATACTAATTATTATGAACAATCATTGAAATTAAATGAAGATAATTTAATGGAAGTATAACATAAATTTAAAGAGAAAGAGGGAGCAAGACAGGCTTAAATTGTTTCACAATAATCATTGTAAGATGAAGAAGAAGAAGGCTTGGTAGAATGTGAGATTAAAATACTCAAATAACCCTCAGGTCTTTATAATTTGCTTAATTTTCAATGCTTTAATTTTCATTTTTCATTTTTTGTCAACATGTTTTCTTATAAAAAAACTGGAAATGTAAATAATTTTAGCAGTACAGTAAGACAAATTAAAGAAAGAAAATAATTGAAAATTGAGATGATTTTACTTTACTGGATTTCACTTTATTTCACATAATTTTTTTGGGAGGATGAAGCCCACATAGGTCTGAGACACCTGTGCGTGGGCAATGATGTGGATGATGGTGATTGATGAGCTGGACCTACAGTCTTAGGTGGGTTCCGAACCACCGGCAAATTATTTGTTTTTTAAAATTATGAATTGGCGAAAGTGTTTAGGGTATGTGTAGATGCTCTTCTTTATACTTAATATTTTCTTGATACTCGCAAAGACTTTGCAATGACGGAAATGAAATGTAAGATTTTATGCAGATTAACACGAGGAAAGAATTTTATTATTGTTGTGAATATCCATTTCCGTGAACAGCAGTTTAACTATTCATATATGTAGAAACTTGCTGTGCAGATACTCAAAAAGGTCAGTTCTGCGCAGAAAATTTCTACATATTGTGGCAACTACTTCCACCTCCCTCTACAATTACCTGAAATATAATTAATTATTGTCCTTGCTGCCGGAATCACTCAGGTATTAGGCTCTCATTCAGCTCCGGGATGATTGTGAGGGTGATGGGGCAATCCCACAACGAAAAGCGGAAAAGTCCTTTCAATCCTCCCTGAAATATTTATTCCAGGGATGATATCCAGGAATCAACCGTTGTAAGTTGTCGAATCCCTATACCTACTATGTTGATGACCGCTGCTATGCTTGGTATTGCTGTAAATTTCACTGAGGGAGTTGATCTCTGTCGAATTTGGTCTCTCAAACAATTCACCAATATACTCTCGAACAACTGTATGCCTCACCGATGACACCAGCGACACAATACCATATAGAATATAATTATGGTGTAGTATGACCCTCGACAAAGATCACCCACAGTGAGGAAATGATGAAACTAATCACTAACAAAGTACCAATAGTTGAGCAGGGCAATGCAATCAGGCACAGATTTAAATGACAATATGTGGAATTTATTGAAATTAAGAAAAAGAATATCCCATGCAAGAGATTCGAATAGAAAAACAAAAGTTAAAGTCCTTTTTTCAGGCTTATTTTTCTGAAATTATTTTTTTTGAAAGTTTATGAATCGATAGATGATAATTTTGTTGAGCCAACCCAAGGGCTAATTAGTGCAGTGAAGGTAAGATGAAATCTTTACACCATGATATAAAATTTATTTCACCATGCGGTCGTGGAAATCGGTGTGTCTAATACATTTTTTCGAAGCACTTTTCCACTTTAAATTGGCCAATTTATATTTAATAATGTTAGACTCACGTGTTCCAGGCGATGAGTGGTTTTTTTTCTACTTGATTCAGTCCTTTGGTAACTTGAATTGGATTAGGCTGCCTCTCGTGGTCGTTATTTGGCGAAGTTCTCGTAATATCGGCGTATCACATTAAATTTTTTTCTAAAAAGTAGATTCCATCTTACAGGGACATTTAACACAAAAACTGGTAACTTGAAAGAAATTTAGAACATTAAAATTGACTAGAAGAATTAGCTTATTTGGGACTCGACAGGAGTTCGATGTCCTCGGGCAGGATTTTTTCAGCAAGTGCTGTTCAATTTCCTTTTTCTATGCAGCTCCCCAGGCCATAGAGATATACTGCCCCAACTCGGTGATTCAGGACAACACACCCCTATGTCATGGGTTAAATTCAAAAAATAAATAGGAATGCTTAAATCCACCAATTTGTGGAAGGGCTAGGTGTTGTGAGCGGTTCTTATTACAAATAATAATTTTATTTTATGGCAAATTATAATTTTTTATTTATTAGCCGGCTCTAGGCTAGGCTGGATTTGGCGCGAAAAATGTCAGTCACAGCTGACAGCCATACATAGTACTATAACCTAGTTTCAATAAATGTAAACATTGAGTGGTTCTTTTGAACATACTACTGCCTTTGCTCATGGTTTGTATTTCAAGTTTCCAACAATAAATTATACTGAATTAATTTTTACTACTATTTCTTTTATTATTATGGGGTTCAGAGAATGCGCCCTGACAATATGAATAATGAATTTGGGTGAAATTAAACAGAAATCGTTAAATGAAGACTAAGTTTAGGGAGGAAACTGAGCCAATAATGTGAGAAAAACTTTTTCAGTAGGCCACTCAATTTATACAATGTCCAATTGTGAAATGAGAGGAAACAAATGGTTACTCACAAAATTGTACAAACTATGAAGTTCATTTATTGTGTGATCTTCAAAAATTATTAAATGAGGTTGAATCTATCGAAGGAATTGGGGTGTTAGGAGACTGGATTTTTATTTCAATTGAAAAATAACTTTCGTTGGATTCATGGATATATAAAACTTTTCTCACGACAATAGATAACATTTCAAAACCCTAATAATATCCATGAAACTTCGAAAAAAAATTATGTCCAAAACCCTGCGCAGAACCTTAAGAGCTTAGAAAATTATTATTAAATTAAATTGAATATTATTTGAAGTGAAAAAGGGAGAAATAAAATAAAACACTTGTGAGAAATGAGTAACTATCATGGAAAAAGGATTAAACAAGTGAACATTTAATAATTCTTTGAATAGAATATGTTGAGAAGACAGCGGAGTAAATATGATTGAATAATCTTGATGATAATAATAAGAAATTGAAAACTAATAGAATCAGAGATGCACATTGCACAAGTCCGTTGATTGTAGCCCAATTCTAGAAAATGAAAGCAGTGCTTTCACAACTTATTTAGTTCTGCTAAAAATAGTTCACAATTTAGTTCTGCTACTTATAAAATAAGTTTTAATACTCGTAGGGTACTACAGTGTCCTCGAAAACACCCTTTTCTGTCTCACTCTAGCCTCCAGCTCCGTTCTTAAGCTCAATTTTTAGTTTGGAGGCTCACCTGATTTTCCTCGGAGCTCTCTTCAACTTTTGCAAAGTCTGTTCAGCAGTTGGAGCTCTCAGTTGTCCGCCTTTGTTGGCCAAACATAAAGGTCTGTCCACTGCTGCCTCTCAAATTGGATGTTGTTAGGACACTGGTTTTTTATTCATTTTCTAGCTTCAAGCTTAGTTGCTCAATTTCCATAAAGAACTCTGAATTTGGAACAATAATTATATTACGCGATGCTATTTCAATTGCGAATTCTTTTTCCACTGTAAACTATGAGAAAAATTTTCTCAATGTTGAATGATTAATTTTTTCAAGGATGAAGCCCAAATGGGTTTGAGACATGCTCTTGGTAATGAGTTGGATGATGGTGATGGATGAGTTGGTCCTACAGTTTTAGGTGGGTTCTGAACCACCAGGAAGTGATTTTACAGTAGAGAACAGTGTATTTTTTGCAGGTCAATCCAATTTGTCACCCTTACAAAGAGGGCCCAGGAGAGCATTGCTTATCTAATCTGATTGAACAGGTGCCTGCCACGGCTCACGGCTATCACTCCCCCAACTCTATGATAAATTACTGTGATTTATGCAATTACAAATAGGTCAAGCGTTTCTCTTAAATGAATTGATCATATCGTATTCAATAATGTGAGATATTTTTTATAAATGTATAATTATAGCCTACGGATAAAACCATAACTTTTAATAATTATTATATGAAAATAAATGAATGATTCATTACAATGATTAGATTATGAATAGATTCAACTGTTTCTCATGAATTAATGAAGCATTTATCATATTCAATAATGTGAAATATAGAAATTTATTAAGTAGCATATAGCTTACGGTCATTATCATAACTTTCAATAATAATTATATGAAATTAAATAAATTCAATAATTTTTTATAAAACAAAATTCTATCAGTTTTGGCAGTTTTGACATTACAGCTAATTTTCTAAGCTTTGCGCAGGGTTTTTGGTAATAATTTTTTTCGAAGTCCTTGGATATTATTAGGGTTTTGAAATGTTATCTAATGTTATAAAACAGATTTTTCATCAATTATTTTGTAAAGTATGGGGGTTCAAGGTGAAATGTTTCGGTTTTGGGGGGCAAATGATCTCACCTACGATAATTTTAAACTTTTAATAAATTTTCTATAACTAAGACACCTTGAGAAATAAAATGACATATTTTTTACTCCGAAGAAATAATTAGTTTTTTCGAAATAAATTTTAAAAAATCTGTAGAAAATTTATGTTTTTCAAACATTTATTTTGAAAAAAATATCTGTTAGATTGAAATAAAAATTATGTTATTTTATTCCTCAATATGTCTTTTATTTGGAGAGAATTTATCAAAAGTTTGAAATCAGAGAATTCACTATCAATTGCCCCCTAAAACCGAAAAATTTCAACTTTGAATCCCCGTATTTCACAAAATAATTGAAGAAGAAATTTTTCGTTTCTACAATAGATAACATCTCAAAGCCCTTATAATATCCAATGCAAGAGACTTCGAAAAAAATGACCAAAAACCCTGCGCGCACAGCCTTAAAGATCTTTGTTTTCACTTTGTTTTGTACTTTACAGTGAATGATATAAATGTAAAATATATATGAATTTGAAAAATCAAAACGTTTTCCATTTTTAATAAAGTCAGTAAATAAATAATTTATTTCCTTTTTCAAATATACAGTACAAAGTATTTTAACCAAGTTTGGTTAAATATTTATAATACAGGTAATAAGATGTATTATATAATAAATATAACATATATTTTGGAAATCATCCTACCCCACTATGGCAATAATACAACAAACACCATTATTACAATAAATACTACAGTAGATAGATTATAAACAGCTTTCCGTACATTTTGAAGAGTATGAACAGCACAGGTTCTTTCAATAGCATTGAAATAGTAAGCTGTGTAGCTCGTTACGTTGGGCGAGCGGTTCCGATTGATTATGGAAAAGATTAAGAGTCGAGCGCAAAAGCGGCAGACGCCGAGGCATAAATAATGACGAAAAGAACGAGTAGCGTTCCGTTTCGCTACACAGTGCAACGATTTGTATGGATTAACCGGAACACGGTCCATGCCATGTGGAACTGTTGCTTTGCCGCGCTAAGGTCGAAAACAAAGATCATCAATCATATTGAAATCGCTGGAGGAGCCAGGCGAATGAATGTTGTGCGCTACAACTCGAGGCCTACACCAACCCTTCCCCCCCTTCTGGGAAATAGGCCGATCGAGAGAAAACGTATAGGTCGTAAAAGTGACGACCCACAAGCCCTCAGCACTCAGCCACCCGACATGAGTTCATTTTCAGGTGGAACATCTCGGTTTTTTCCGTAGTACTACAACTCTTTAGTCCACACACTGTAGTTATATTTCATATTGTAACGGCCGGTTGCACAAACTCCAATTAAATAAGGAGTTTAATGACAGTTAACTAACAACTTTATTTCTGTTGCGCAAAGATCCATTAGTTTATTTTGTTAACCGAACGGGCACAATTTGGCAACTTTGTAATTTGATCAACAGCTGATCCTGAAATTGAAAAAAGATGAATTAGAATCATTTCATTATAAATTATTTGAATCATTATTCAGCTATCACAATATTATTATATTCTTAATATATTTTATTCATTTTGAAAGGTTTTTAACCCCTACAACCTAATTTGCAGTTCCGTGTTCTGGTACAATAAACATAGCCTAATCTACTGTGCCTATCGGGCATTAGTGAGATTTAATCATCGGTGATTGGGCGGTTAAATATATTTTACGCCGGTTAACCTAATCGACGTTATCGCTTGTAAATGTTCTTTGTGCAACTAAATTCTCTCCATTAAGTTTAATTTCCGTAGAATGACGTCATTCTACGGGGATTAAATTCAATTGGCTTTCGTGCAACTGGGCGTAGCGTAACTCTAGTAGATTTACTAGCAGAATGCTCAGTTTGAATCCTACTGGATTCTGATTCTAGATTCTGCTCAGTGTAATTGTATTATAACTTTAATGAAAAAAGTTTTTCAACTCATTGAGGTATGAATACAGTACATAAGAGTTGATCATTTTGTATGATCATTATACCTATTGCATGATGTTATTTTCCTAATTGTTATCATTCACCCTGTGGTTCGGAACTCACTGTACCTAAAACCTTGTTTTACCATTCATAATATCATTCACGTAATTTTTTTGAGGATGAAGCCCACATAGGTCTGAAACATGCATTACCACGCACACGTCTCAGACTCATCAGTAAGAAAAAATCCTATCAACCTCATTGAAATGAGAAGTCTCTTCTTTAATATATAATAAATTTGATATGGAAATGAAATTATTATTTATTTATAGAGATTTTTATTGTAAAAAATAATAATAATAATAATATCGTGTGACCTGGCTGGCTCAGGTCTGGTGTCAGAGTTATCAGGTCGCACCTGAATAAGTTCAGGGCCTCTGACGTGACTTAACGACTGTTTTTTAGGCAGCCGGGACCGACAGCTTAACGTGTCCTCCGAAATTTTTATTGTGAGAAATTAAATATGCTACCCAGATTTTTCCCTGAATATCATCCCTATAATAACAGAGAGTTGGAGTGCATGCGTGTTCAAATTTCACTTACAGTATGTACATTATCACTTTTATAAAATGTGTTTAGGTGCAGGAAGCTCATAGAACAGCACGTAATATACAGCTACACAAGTCAAAGCAACGCATTTGATCTGTATCACTACTGCAGCTCTCAATTCCTTTTTTTTGTAATTGTATTAGCATTGACGGTTGAAAGCCATATATTCCATGTTTGCTTTACTAAATCTACCTTAAAATTCATATATCACATGTTTAATTGAAAAATACCGTTGCAAAGCACGGGTAACCTCTAGTATGGAATAAAATGAGTAAAGTTAGGAAATGATTTAGATTACAAAGCTCAAATTATCAGGCATTCTTATAAATTTGCTTCTATTTTGTGTGCCAGTTCCTAGAAGCTTTGCTTCCACCTTTTGTTTTAGACTTGGGCGATTTGTTATTTGAGATGTGAAAACGGAAATTTCGCATGAAAACTTCAAAGTAACTAGAGAGTGGAAGGGAAAAGGACTGGCGCTTTGTTTTACATTCATTTTCTAATAGCATCCAGTAATCGGCCGTCTGACAAAGATAGAGATCAGGCACGTCCTGTTGAAAAGAGGAGAAAGACTGAAAAGCGTTTCAAATTTAAGGTAGGCCTTACGCATGTGCAGTGCAGGTAGGGTCGTCCAGAGTGGAGTGGCAAAGCTGATCTGAACCCAGATTTGTCTCACGAATTTTTCATTTCTCTTCAATAATAGGAATTCCTGGAACGCCCACGGTTGTTGTTAACAGAATAATATCTCTTCCCTCACAAGCGAATGAACAATAGAATAACAAATTTAATAGAGGTGGAATTAATTGAGCATCTCATTTTATCATCCTCAATTTTTTTTTTCAAACATTTTCTTCCCATTTATAAGCATCACTCTTTTCTCTTATCAGAATTAACCTTATTCAAATTCACGTGTATGCTTGTAAGGCGTGTCTGTCTTTTGGTAGCTTTATTGAAATAATGAAAGATTTTCTCCAGATTGACTACCGTTAATTAATCTAAAACTTCCATCATATTTTCATCGTGTATCTTTCAGCCTTGAACAACGTTTTTCTATGTAGATGTTTTTCAACTTGAGCGTCGTCAGGCATATGAATATGTAACGAGATAAAATTTATAGAATAGAAAAAATGTCAGGCCTATCCAGGAATACTAATACAGTTCTAGAGTAATAGATGACATACTTTTGAGTTAGGCATATTTTAATACATCAATGAAATTAAAAGAATAGAAAAATGTGAGGCCTAGCCAGTAATCGAATACTAATACAGTTCTAGAATTACTTTGAGTTACATACTTTTGAATTAGACATATTTTAATTTTGTGATGTTTTTGACGTGATTTGACATAATTTAACGCATTATTTGTCGTGTGCGTTTACTCTTGTTCGTTTTTTTTATTGTATTTAAATCTCTTATCGTGAGAAGAAAACACAAATAATTGAAAATTAGAAGAGTTAAATTCATTGTACTCGTTATTAGACTATTCCAATTTTTTTCTGGTAAACGTTATTAAAACTAGTTTTGAAGACTAACCATTAACTTTTTTCTGTGTTCTTAAAATGAAAATGAAAATTTAAAAGCATTCTTTATGACTTTTTAGTTGATATAAATAAATAAATTAGTAGTTATAAATAAATAAATGAGTTATCATAATTACTTTATCAATTAGTTGAGGTGAGGCTTAATTTTTGATGTAAAAGTAACTCTTGCACACTATAAAAAACGTTATCAAATAAATATTTTTTCAATTATTTAATATTAATAGGTTCTATGTACCTCTCTTTACTGCTTGTTCTGTCTTTCTTTTCAATAATATCACGTTATCCAAATGTATGAAATCATTCCGGGCTTACTAAATCTGTGCGAAGTTTTGTGCGAAATCAACTTTACCAGTAAAATGAAGTTGAAGCACTTAAACGAGATAGATAATAAATGGAGAAGGTTGTAGATGATAAATAAGAAAAAGGTAGATTGATGACAGATGGGCGAAGACAGTTTTTATTTTTCTTCCTGAATCGATTTGAGTTGGTAGTTCGTATCCAGTCAGTCGTCGGTCGTGAGTGTGCTCTTAATGCATTTCAGGATAGCAGCAGACGTCTCTTGAAGTGATTCGATTGTTCGGCAACGGAATGGAGCCGGCAGCATTGCAGTGCAGGTCGCTCGCTTCAAATACATTCCCTTTTTCACTTTATTTAATTCTGTGTTTTCCGTTAGTAGTATTTGTCCGTTCCGGGTCTCCGTAAAACTCACTATCTCGAATTGACGTCAATCCATCTCGTTGGCTTAAGTGATGTACTGTATTCATGAAGTAGTGCAATCGCAATTTCCTTTTCAATGCGTTTCACGACAATATTCTAGCTTGGCCCGATCATTCAAACGTTTCGTTCTCATTTACAAGTAGTACTAGCAGAATAGAACTTCAAATATGAGGGTGTCGACCATGACTGTTATCAACTTAATCGAGCATAACGTTGAAGTAAAAATAAGTAGTGTTTGCAAAAACAACTCAATTTCCTAGATTACAGTGTAAATTTAAATATTAGAATTTTTTTTTAAATATATTTGGTCGATATCGAAGAAAACGTAAAAATATCTGGAAATGAACTCCAGTTAATGCCAAGAAACATTTCGTATTCAGCTTAATTTTGTTCATAAAATAAAATAAGTCCGAAAAATTAGTCATTTTTTCAGTTATGGAATGTATAAACACTATCAAGAAGTTATGCAGTCTTGGAATCGAACTTCTTGTTTTGATATTTCTACAATATGATATTTTACAGTATTATTATACATGAAAATAAATTAAAAAATTCTAGTCATAAATAATAAGCAGTAAAAGATAATAATAAAAAAATATTATTATGGTTACATGACTGTAATTGAGACTGTAGGATGCAAAGATAGATGCAATGAGAGGCTAGGATGATAGGATGCAAAGAGAGATGCAATGAGAGGCTATGAGTGTACTGAGAATGACGACAATTTACCATAAATAGTTCATTTTCTGTACAGATAAACCACGGGTAGACTTGAGGTCGCCCAACTCTTTATTCGCAGAATGTGACTCCGATTACTATTATAGGTGTATTGAGAATGACAGCAATTTATCATAAAAGTTCATCTTCAATAGATTCAACGGTAAATTTTAGTTTTTTCAACTCTTTATTCACATAATGTGCACACTACTATTATGAGGGTATTGATAATGCCGACAATTTATTAAAAGTAGATATAAATCTGTAGGTATCTATTCAATCAGATTGAGAGAAGCTGCGTTCTCCTGGGTACTCTTTGTAAGGGTGACCCGATTAGATTGGCCAGCAAAAAAGACACTGTTCTCACATCCCTGTAAAATCACTTCCCGGTGGTTCGGAACCCACATAAAGCTGTAGGTCCAGCTCATCAATCACCATCATCCAATCATACCCACGTACCTATGTGGGTACCGATGTGGGCATCATCCTCCAAAAAAAATCACTAGTAGTAGTTGCGGCTTTCCAATTATTTATTCACAGAATATGCATGCGACTACTGTGAGGGTATTGATAATGACAATTTATTATAAGAGTTCATCTCTTAGAGATAAACCACGGGTAGATTTTAGGTTGCCCACTCTTTATTCACAGAATGTGCTGCGATTTTTTTAAGCGGGAAGGAAGCAGAGAATATCTGCAAACAAACGTTGGCTGAAAAAAAGCGCGCGGATAAGTAAGACGACGGAAGAGAAGGAAATTGTCTGAGAGCGATAAAACCGGCGGCAATGGCGACCGGCGTGGAGAGGAAATAAAGTGTTAATTGGCCGGGAGGGCTTTGTCGCCGGCATTAGCATAGAAAGAGGCTCGTCGAAATTGGCTGCCACCTCTGGGACGCCGCTAACTCTGCTTTTAAACCCTGCGGATGCGGATAACCGCCTGCCGCCGCAGTAAAGATTTGCTGTTATCGACCGCCTACACAAATAGTATCGATTCAATCCTCAATCGGCTTCTGCTTATTCTCATTCTGCCCTGGAAATTTACTCCATCTTGTGGAAAAATGTACCTTCTTCAACAACCCTTGCCATTCCCCTCTCAAACCAATGCGGTAATTATTTTTCAATCAGCGCGAATTAATGAATGAATAGTGTTTTTCAATTCTATGAACTTTTTAATCTTCTGTCTGTTAAATTCTCTCTGCAGAATTTACTCCTAGATTTTTAGTTTTTAGATCTGAGAATTTTAGATTTAATCTGAGAATGGACAGTATTTACTGTAGAATTCTAAAGAAGTAAATTTGTGAAGTTCTCTATGCTGTAAAGTCAGTTACCGGTGGTTTGGAACCCATCAGAAACTATAGCTCCAACTCATCTATAATCATCCAACCCCATTACCCACTGTTAGGTCATGTGGGCTGAAAAAACTTCTTGTTGACTCTTGTGATGTCCACATGAGTCCTTCACTTGTGGTGATGCCTAAGTGAGTCCTGGGCTTTGAACAAATTCAGATTCAAATGTTGAACAACGATGGCTTGTTAGCCCAAAGCTCTTGGGCTCGATCCCCGTCTGATCGAAAAATGTTTACTGAGGTCACTCCCGTGTTTCGGAGAAAACATTAAGCCCGTCGGTCCCGGCTGCCTTGAAAAAACAGTCGTTAAGTTACTTCAGAAGCCCTGAACTTTGTTAAGGTTCAAGCTGAGAACTGGCTCCAGACCTGAGCCGGCCACACGATATTATTATTATTTTAACTTATCAATCATTATTATTAAACTCTACCCACGCACAGGTCTCAAAGATATTTGGGGGTTATCCTCCAAAAAATCCTTTTTTCTCTTGTTAATGATGTCTACATGATTCCATGAATCTCAACACTTGCAGTGATGCCTGAATGAGTCTATAGTCCCAGTCTACTAGGGCTTTTAACAACAATGATAGTATGATGCTATGAATTGTGGTGAAATTGAGTTATAGGTGTGTATAGTAAGTGATAATAATCAATTAAGTCATGTATAGCTGCCGGTTTACCATCCAAGCGCAGTCCCGAGCGTTTTAAGATGTATGTTTAATATTTTATTGTAATGGCAAGAAGTATTTTAAAGTATTTTTTACTTTTTATTTCAAAGTACTAATTCAAAGTATTTTATTTAATGAGTAACTACTGAATAGCAGAAACACAGCAACTTGAATGGTGTAACAGGAGGAGCTCTGAAGTATGGTATTCTGAAGTCATAGCAAATAATTTTTCAAACTAATTTACCTGAAAGAAACTAATATTGTTGCCATTAAAGTATGGATGTTAATTGACTTATGTTGGTTTTGACTATGTTGGTACTCATTCTTTTCAAGTCACAACTTATGTTGGATTTGACTATGTTGTTACTCATTCTTTCCAAGTCACAACTTATGTTGGTTTTGACTATGTTGTTACTCATTCTTTCCAATTCACAACTTATGTTGGTTTTGACTATGTTGTTACTCATTCTTTCCAGGTCACAGTTTTATAAATGAATAGATGTATGCTGTAGATTAAGAACTTGAGGTAAAACTAAGATTATTGGATGGAATAAAGATTCAATAAATAGAGCACAGACTATAGTCTGATGAAGTATTAATGTAACTATGGATTTTAATAGTAATAATTGAGATTGCAGTTTACCAGTTATACATCAATAGAATAATACTATAATGCACGTTCATTCTCAGAAGCTCCACATTGCAGCACAAGTACGCTCTTGAAGTTTTTTCGTGTCTTCGACAATTTTCTTTTCATTTGACCGTTGTGTGGGTGAGAAAGAAATTCCCAGCTCGAACTAAGTTTTCAACTATCAAACAACAGCCCCTATTCTTCAGTGGGATTGTGGAGAGCTTTATCGAGAGTTTTCCAATAGTGGTGTGTCTGTCTGGTTACTTGTAGTGACAGCATTCCTGGGCCAGGGCGGCAACAGCGCAGCGACGATCGCCCTTATTTCCTCGGCAGATTGTCTTCTCTGCCACACTGAAACAAGATAATGTTCCACATGAGTTGTTGAAGCTTTCTTTCTCAAGTTATCCTCCCTTTACTCTATCTTCAATTCCAGCTTCTACTTTTCTGCAGAAACCAACTGCATCATTGCCACGCTAAAACTTTTACTTTCTTTTTTCATACAGATTGATTTCAAGTTAAAAGATCCATTGCGACAGGCAAGTGATGCTAATGATGTTTCTATTAATCGATGGTATGACATACTGATTTAAATTTTCAATGAAACTTTTCGAATGACAATATCAAAACTCTAGTCTAAGAAGGCTAATGAGCAATTTTTTCCTGATATTAGGCCTATACAGTACAAATAATAATTTTAGTAGTTCTCACCGGGACTACTACTTCTAAATACCAACTATACAATAAATATATTGAAAATGAATAATAAGACGGAATTGTCACAACAACATTTATTAAAAAATATAGAGATACTAGTTTCGGTTGTTATACCATTATCAATCTCAAACAAACTAAAACTAAAGTACAGAGTAGCTGAATATATACTAAACATGGAATGATACTATTGGCTAAAAAAGAAAGAGGCTGACCTTCATTGAAGGTTGTGATTGGCTGAAGCCATAACTAGTCACGCCCCCTGGTGGGAGGAGTGCCTATTATTAATGAAATGCTCTGCAAAATTTGAATCTCCTTTTTGGGTTTTCCAATCCCTAATATGTTCATTTATTCTACATTTGAAAAATCTACCAGTCTGATCCACATAATGGGTCTAGTTCAAAACTGAAGAAAATGTTGAACTGCATTTGATTGGCAAAGGCAGAATATTGAACATTTAAGAAGCTTTGGAGATAAACTAGGTTGGTAAAAAACGATTCCAATACTAGTTTAAATGATCAAATTTATTTTAACCAATTCAATAAAACTAACTTGGTTTCATCATAATTCTAGCCTACATTTCAAAAAAAGGTGCTTTCGTGTCTATCTCGGTTGACCTTGACTGCATTTCAGTGAGCTTCTAATTTTTAAATTTTTTTTAATTTTAAATTGATTCAATTCTAGCCTAATTGTGTGTTGCTCTTCTTTGTTGCTTTCTAGATATTCACGGTTTTTGGTTCTTGATTTGACTCTTTTTTTTTTTTGCTTGCTACTCCTCCCACCAGGGGCGTGACTTGTTTTGGCCTTCAGCCAATCACCACCTTCAATGAAGGTCAGCCTCTTTCTCTCTTAGCCAATAGTATCATTCCATGGTTAGTATAATATATAAAGCTGCTCTGTACTTTAGTTTTAGTTTGTTTGAGATTGATAATGTTATAACAACCAAAACTAGTTTCTCTACATTTTTTAATAAATGTGGTTGTGACAATTTCGTGTTATTATTCATTATGGACACCTTCCACAATATCACCTTCGCCACTACAAAGAAAATATATTGAACATTAATATCAAAACTGACACTTTATTTCTATTTACGACAATATTATTGATATTGAATATTACAATTGATGTTACATTATGATTTTACTCACTCAACTGGAGGAATGCAATTCTGAAAGTGAAATGCATTTTAAGAAGTCAAATGTATTCCTCCAGTGATTAAAATCATAATTTAAATAGAAATACAGTGTCAGTTTTGATATTAGATTATTCATCAAGTAGTTCTTCATGGAAAACATCACAAATTTTCTAATGAAATAGCATTTCTCGATGGATTATTGCAATGGATTGATTTATTAAACAGGATGGACGAAACTGCGTTAAAAATAACGCAAATTCTATGCGTCTCCCTGCATTCTATGAATCTCCCTGCTCTCTATCATTTTTCTTTTAGAGCAGGCAGATGCATTGAATGTTTAAGTTGCCAATTGCGTTAACGTAGTTTTACCTAAACTCTATTAACTTTTGGTCAGATTTCACAAGCAATCCTGTAAATACTCATTTACTGGAGATGTGTTCTTGAGAAACGATCTAAGAATGCGCGAATTGTTTAATTATTGAATTTTCATTTTTTTATATTATTTCACAATTAAACTTGACCCATTTCACAATGACATTCATAGATCGTTTAATTATAGAATTTTCGTTTTTTAATATTAATTCACAATTTAACTTTTTCAAGAATATATAATAATAGAATAATTGCATTTTAATTAGCAGATAAACCTTGAAAATGTAATTCTTGCAACTTCACAAAAATATACTATAAAAAATGATTAATTTTCAATTGGCATCAATTGAGATAGATGTTTTTAAAATAAATTCGATCAAACTAATGCACAAACATTCTGAATCTTGTCCATAATAAGGTTCTCTATAGCCTTTTACGTGTCCAATTTACAAATACAGTATTTAATACAATACTCGCTGTGTATAAAGTAAAACTAATTACTAAATTTGGAATGAAAATATTCGGGAAACAGATAATTAGCAGGACTTTGATAAAAGCTTCGAAAATTTACTTGAAACTGTATAATTATTTCTGTATGATTTCAGGGTTTTAGATGATTCTTTTTTATAGGGCTCATGTTATTGGACAGTTGATATATATTATATATATTTTGTTGATATATAAATATGTATGTTGATATATATTTCGTACATTCGGATACAGTTTGATACTTTTCGATATTCGTAGGTTTATATAGTAGACCTTTTTAATGATGTTGAGGATCCATCTTGTTTCCACTAATGTATAATAAAAACTAATATTATTATTATATACATAATATATTATTTTTATTATATATTAATATAGAAAAAAAAAACACTTTTAAGTGGAAATTGTGACTCACGTTATAGCTTGACGGCCGTTTCACTCTGATGTTAAGAGCATTGTCAGACGACCTACAGTACACTAGTGACGATGCTCTAAACATCAAAGTGAAAAGGCGGCCACACCATAACGTGAGTCACAATTTCCACTTGAAAGTGTTTTTCAAGTTTTTATTACTTTTATAGTGTTTATTGACAAACCAATATTTGATCTATATTATTCTAATTGAAAAATTAGTGTATCTATCTTTCTTACATTCTATACGAGTTCCGATTTACGAGTGATTTTCTTGACCTGTCATGGCAATATAAACATTCTATACACATTCTTACATTATATACATCCTAATAATCATCTTCACCATGTCTTGTTTCTGTCAGTGCCACGTTGAATGATATTATTTTTTTAAATGATTATCAGAATAGTAGGTACAGTTAGACAAAGATAAATGGATTTTTCATTAGTGATTTTTTAAAATCAAACGAAAAATTGAAAACAATGGCTTGAACAATGTACCTGGTGCTTTGTACACAGAAAAATCAAGATGACATGCATTCTCGATGCATGCTTGTCTGATATTTCAGTGTTTTGTTTGCGTTATTGTAGTGTATGTACCGTGGCTTCCATCTGTTTTTCATGAAACTGTTTCTCTTTTATTCGGCGTACGTGGTTTTTAATAGCTGATAAGGGAATTTATGAATAGTTTCCTCTCATGTAGCTGAATGAGCCGGCGCGGTAACGTACTGCGTATATATAGCGTATTTTAACGTATAGCGTATATATAGCGTATTTTAACGTGTAGCGTGAGAAGTGTTTCTGGCTTTTAGCCGGCCAGGCTGTAAATCTAGTCGCTCCCTTCCTGACAACGCTTGCCATGCTATTTTTCTCCCCTTTCAACCTGCTTTTCTACTTTACTTTCACCTTTCCATTCTACTCTGATGCTCTGAGCTCTGATGCTTCACTAAATTGCGGCTTTCGAAAATTGTCTTCTTTCTTTCTAAAGGTATTCCCATATCCGAACTTGTTACTTGTTTGAAAATGTACAACAACTGGTGATAAAGCTACGAACTCCTGTCCCTCTTTATAAAGGTGACCGATTGATTGGCCAAAAAAGAAGACTGTGTTTTATGCTGTAAAATCACTTCCCGGTGGTCCAAAACCCACCTAAAACTAGGTCCAACTCATCAATCACCATCACCCAAGCGTATTTTACAACCCAACTCATTGCCTATGCACAGGTCTCAGACCTGTATGGACTTCATCCTCAAAAAAATTGAATAATGTACAATAGACATTCGTTGCATGGCGTTGTATGATTCGATCGTACCATCATGTGCTTTACACAATTTATAATAATTGAAAATATATAAGTTACATAATTATTTTGATGTCAGTTCTATCAACCTTTTAAGCAAAGCCATTACTTTTCCCAATATAATAGAACTTTCCAACTCAAAAAATTGATTTAATAGTTAGACTTCACTTCACACACGTTGCTACTTGCTCATCAGTAATCAAAATAACTAACTAATTCGGTGTCACCATAAATTATTCACCTCATTATCCAGAGTCATAGCATAGACGAAGAATTCAAGAATTTTGAATAAAATTGGTCATGGTTTCCAGACTAATGTTTGGGCATCATCCGCACTAAAAAAATTACTCATGCGCGTCTCAGATTGAGGTCTACAAAAAAAAAAAAACAAACATGCAACTTAGTGAAAAATATAGTTTCACTGTTAGGAAGAGCTCTTATAAATATTGAAATTTATTCCTTTAAATAGATTAATCAAGTTTTAGTAGAACGATAAAATATTTCAATCTGTGAATCAATCTTGAGTCTCTATTAATTTATGACTGTAGATCTAAAGTAGATGCTCAAAAAACCATGGTCATGAAACACTTAATGCAAATTTGTGGGAAACAGAGATGTGAGCGCTCTTTAATTGAATGGATTGGCCAATAGCAGAAGAGGTCGCCAAGCTAGTAAAAGCGGAAACTGAATTTGTCGTAATTCAAGACAGTCGAGAGATATCTGGATCGTATCCAAAGTGCGCACCGTTCAGACAGTACTTGAGTAAAAACTGCGGCGAGTTATAGGGGGAACGCCTGCCTCTTCAATAAGGAGCTCTGATCCTTTTCTGGAGAGGTAAGTGCGTGAATCTGGAGGTGCTTGATGCTAAGAGGCCAATGTCGTCACTCACTCTCTCTCTCTCTCTCTCTCCCTTTCTCTCTCTATTCTCTCTCTCTCTTTCTCTCTCTATTCTCTCTCTCTCTCTCTCTCTCTCTCTCTCTCTCTCTAAAGACATTTTATCTATCTATCTCTCTCCTATCTCTTAGATCCAGCCTGTGACATTACCTCCCAGGTAGTACATTTTATTTATACCAATCCAGAATGGAGATGGAAAGAGAAGATGATGCCTCCGCCTATCGACAATGGTGGTGCACTCCAATAGGGCGCATATGAATAGAATAAAAATATGAGAATAAGATGGGGGTTTGAAGCCGTTCTTGACCTATCAAATACGTTCAAGTATGTTTCCTGATCGAAAAATCTTTTTATAATAGTGTTTGCATATTTTTGAAAAGAGAAAAATTACTTGGTAAATACTTTCAATCAAATCAATTTTTTCAAAGTAATAGTTTTATGTCCGGTTTCTGACCGGACTCATTATGCGACCCTAAGGTTTGCTTCACACATACCCGGCAGTCAGGTAACGGGTATCGTTTACCCGGCATAATTGCATTGTATCATATGATATCAAAAATCGGAAGTGTGATATCAAAAATCGGTGTGAAGCGCCCTATATTTTACAATCCGACTAATTACCGGAAATGTGTGAAACAAGCCTTAGGGACTATTGAATCAATGCTTAAAGAATTTAGTTGTAGTCGCTTTGGAATCAAGATGTATTTATGAGATACCAACTAAAAAAATAGTACTTTCCCTAATTAACACTCATACATTTACAGTATTTTTAATAATTTTTAATGGTCGAAAAATCGTTATATTTCTCTCATTATTAGGAATATTCCAGAATGAGCTACGAAAAGAACAGAATATCGTTCCTATTTCAAGTCTTTATCAATAAATAAAATAGATCATTGTTTTACATTATTTATTAAAGATAAACATCAATAATTATTATTAGCTGGAGATTTTGCTTTCTCATTATCTTGAGCTGTATCACCAATCACACATTACAATCAGTTATATGAATTAGAAAGACGTGTTATGAAATGGTTACTGTTCATTACAATTATCCGCCGTTTATTCTGCAAACAAAGCAACAAAATTTGTAAATTCACTCCCCTCCACGATACAATCGGACCAGCTTACTGCTCATTACAATTATCCTGTTTTCATTCCTCAAATTAAAGAAACAAAATTTGTAAAATTGAGGTGTGCTCCATGTTACATGGAGAGGACCATGAAGAATTTCATACCGAGTTCTGATTTTGTTTTGAATTTAGCTTTTTTCCAATTCCTTTTTAAATTCCTAAAAATTTCCAATTTTTAGAAAACAGACCGAGCAATTCACGAGACAAACCGTTTTATCAAAGTTGTACCTCAAAGATATAGAATAAGCACATCTCCTGTTGCTGATCATGGAAAGGTAGAAGATTAAATTTGTAGGAACGTTTCAATTAGTGAAGTGGAAAGACGTCTTCTGTCGTCTGAAAAAGTGCTTGTGTCAAGTGGCTGAAGAACTTGGAAGAATTGAGTTGAAGATAGCCGATAATCAGTTGGCTGAAAATATAAGGAGAAAAGCGAATTGGAATCTATTTGAATGGAGAACTTATCAATTTGTTGGAGAACTAGGCGAGGGTGGTGCGGTGGGGTGAGGTTGTGCTGAGGCCAGATCAGGTGAGGGGTGAGGTTGGCCTCATCGCTTACGGCTGTCAAGATTTTGTTGAAGATTAAATGCGCCCCGAACTCGGAAAGTGATTCACACCTCTTTTGCAGACGTCTGATATTTGGCCTACGACGTGAAAATACCTTCTATCTCACGCACACTGATCGCTCCAGGTCTTAATCATCAACAATCATCTTTGTTCTTTTCAGCTATTATTTTGTCCAAATCTTTTGCGCTACTAGTTATCATTAGATAAATACAAGTAAAAACGTTGGAAAGCCCAGCTATTATCATCAGTTGTAGCATCAGCATTATCATTAGTATGTCAAAAATAGATAAATACATGTAGAAAAGTTGGAAAGCCCAGCCATTATCATCAGTTGTAGCATCAGCATTAACATCAGTATGTCAGAAAATGTTTACTGCTCATTAAAATTATCAATTTTTTGATAAAAGGTTGAAGATACCTCAGGTTTAAAAAGATAGATCATCATAAAAGGCTTGGATCGTGTCTTATTTCTTATCTCCATCTTCGGCTCATCATCTTCATCTTGTCATTTCTTACCTTTGTTATATTACAATAATTATTGTATTCTTGACGTTTCCGATTGCAATGTATGTGCTTTAAAGGAATTAAAACATTCTTATTCTCATTCTTATTCATCTATGAATCACTAACTAAAACTCAACTATTCAGTTGCTTTGAAACAGGTGTTGAATTGCTATTGAACTATTTTTAAAAAATATTCCGCTTTTAAGAAATATAATTAATGTTTAGTTGACTGATTGTAAGTAATCATTCAATCTTCAACCCTACACCAAAAATAAATTAGTGACAGGGTTACTAGTGGGTATCAATGTAAAAAATGTTAGAAAAACGAACTAACCTGCAATACCTGTTCAGTTCTGCAGATCACTAAAATGGGTATCCACAACAATGACCCAAATAATTTAACTTTTTACACTATACAAAAAATAAATAAAATTAGAGTCGAATAAATTTACAAGGTTACTTTGTAAATGTTTTATTTACATAGACGCACTTGACACTTTGTAACACATCACTTCATCTATCACCTAGGCTTAAAAAACTTCAATAAGTTCCCTCTTTGCATTCGCGGCTAGGGATCGTTTAATCAGCTTTCTTTGTAGTGGCGAAGGTGATATTTTGGAAGGTATCCATAATGAATAATAAGACGAAATTGTCATACCCAAATTTATTAAAAAAATATTGAGAAACTAGTTTCGGTTGTTATACCATTATCAATCTCAATCAAACTAAAACTAAAGGACAGAGTAGCTTAATATATACTAAACATGGAATGATACTATTGGCTAAGCGAGAAGGCCTTCATTGAAGGTTGCGATTGGCTGACAAGTCACGCCCCCTGGTGGGAGGAGTAACAAGCAAAATTACGAGTCAAATCAATAGTTAAAAACTGTGAACATCTAGAAAGCAACAAAGAAGAACAATACACAATTAGGCTAGAATTGAATCAATTTAAAATAAAAAATAGAAGCTCACTGAAATGCAGTCAAGGTCAACCGAGAACGAAATCAAAGTACCGTTTTAAAAAATGTAGGCTATAGAATTACAAAGAAACCAAGTTCGTTGTATTGAATTTGTTGAAATAAATTTGATCATTTAAACTAGTTGTCTTCTACCAACTTAGTTATCTCCAAAGCTTCTAAAATGTTCAATTGTCTGCCTTTGCCAATCAAATGCTGAAATCCAACATTTTCTTCAGCCTTGAACTTGCGTCCATTATTCAGATGCTCTGAAAAATTTGGATCTCCTTTTTTGGGTTTTCTAATCCCTAATATTTTTATTTGTTCTACATTTGAAACTTCTACCGGTCTGACCCACATAACAAGCATTACAACCACCGCAATTCAATTTATAAACCCCACTTTCATGCAGATATCAATTATAAAAATTTCAAAATTTGTGACAATTTCGTCTTATTATTTATCGTTTAATCACATTTCTAGATTGTACAGGAGATTTCTTTTCATGAAAAAGTGAATATTCTAATATCTAGAAGTAGACTTCATATGAAATATCCCATTTTTTTAAATGTGTTTTTGACAAGACACTTCCTACAATGTAACCTTGCAGACGGTAGTCCGACAAAACGTATGTTTTGCGACAGCTAGTTGACTGAGCAGACAACTGTTGCTCTTGTTTGAGAAAGAAAGAGCGAATGAGAGCAGAGAGTCAGTGAAGAGAAAAACCTGATGGCTTCGACAGAGCAAGTGTATTGAGGGAGCTTTTCACTAGTTGAGATAAACGGCTGGCAAAGCTCTTAAGCCAATCACTCAGTAGACTCAGCTGCCGAATGTTTTGCTGAGAAGTGAGTGAGGGTTTGCTAGGGGGTGAGGCATGGTAAAGAGAGTGGAACTCCCTCAGCCAAAGGGATGAGCTGAGATAGGAAGCTGATAAGAGCGTCGGTGTTTAGGGCTTTGTTTGTACTCGCGGCTAAGGATAAACCTTTGGCTGCATCGAGATGCAGGCAAGCCTCCTGCACCTTGTCACTGAATCTCCACGTATGAAGAAAACGTCGCTCTTCGTTACTGCAAAAGCATACTCTGTATTCAAAGCGGTATCGATGAACAGAGATGTTATCTTATGAGCTTTGTGCGACGGAAACAGTGTCAAGTATTCCTTGCATAGATTACAAACAGCAGCACTCCGCTATCTGCCATCGTTCAATGTTGGCGCTACCCGGCTTCAAAAGTTGTACGCTTCTTTTCATCTGCTCAGTGAATCAGTTCGAAAAATCTCACAGTTCAGTCACATTTACTGATTGTACAGGAGATTTCTATGTGTGGCTCATACTCCAACTCGTTTGGATTGTTGATTATATTATTTATTTATGTTTAAGTATTTATTTCCTTGTTACATTTTTATCTGCATACAAATTGAATGGGAACAACATTTAGCCCAAAACTGTTCTTTCCTGCATTTTTTATTATTTAGTTTATTGAATCATACAAAACATTCACATACATAAACATGCAAAAACAAAAATATTAAAATACAATTGAAAAATAAAAAAATAAGATCCATAAACATTTTGAAAAATTTCACATTTCATAATTTAAACTGAATAGCTCATCAAAATCCTTTAGTTTGTGTTTTACACATTTCTATCTCACTGGTGATTCGCACTTAAAAACTTATTTTGGCTGAATCTTCTAATTTTTTTCTTAATTTGTGGAAAATCAATAGAATAAATTAATTTTAATTATGCACTGTACAAACAGTTCCAAGAAAGATTCGTATTTTTTTTCTCGTGTGACGATTGAAACGAATAGGGTTGTGTACCGACTTATCAGAGGAAAAGATACTAGAACCATCAGAGGCACATAAAGAAATCTTTCAGACGTTTTTTTCATAATTTGTAATTTCAAAACTAAAATTTGCTCAGTTTAGCAACAATCAAATTTTTAAATGTACATATATTTATTTATTTAAAGTTATATTCATGTGAGAGCAAAAGATACATGGATCCATTTTGCTCCCATGACACATAGATAGATCAAAATAAGGCATGATTATAAGAATTATTGTAAGTATAAAAATAAGAGTAAGCAAGCGATAAACAATAGGTACTTAACAAAATAATAAAAGCAATAATATTGCTCGGAACAAAATAATTAATATGATAAGCTTACTCGCAGTAAAATTACAATAGTAAATTACAATATATGTGAACCTAAACATATACACTTCATTGAAGTAAGTGTTAACCGTAACACAATGCTCCGTTAATCGGAGCATTCCGTTAATCTTGAGCTTCTAGGCTATTCGTGAAATTCCAATCCGTTCGGTTAGCGCTACAAATTAAAAACCTTATCGTGTATTTAGGAGAAAAAATACATTTTTCTCAGAAAGATCATTTTCACCCGAGCATCTTATGACATCAGAAGTTCAATAACCAGGCACCCACCATCTTGTAAAGATTTTAAAATTTCAACCTCAATTTACAATTTTATTCTGGGAATATTCTATTGGGTGACGTAGATTGCACCCTCAGATAATTTTCACATTAACAAGTGAAACAAAAATGTTAATGAAGTAAATTGAATTCTCTCAAGATTCAATTCTTTTCTTAAGAGATGGAGTAATGTCCATTTTATCGTAGATCTCTGTTATCCAGAGGGAGAAGATTTCCTAGAGGATCATTTTTAATTAAAAGTTTTCCTTCGGGGAATACGCATTCCGTTTTTCTGTTGATTTAGAAGTGGAATTCATTCTACCAAGTATTAAGACGCTTGCTTGTCACGTTATACGAGCAGTTAGTAGCTGAGACGTTTACAATTTTAATCAGAAATGAAATAATATACTCAACCTTTACAAGCACGGGGGTGGTGCTCCAAGTGTAGATTACAGTTCCCTGTGGTAATGGTTTGCTTTTGTATTTCGCATGCTATCAAACTGAGAAACTGGAAAAACTAAAATGATTCTGCTAAAAATAATATTTCTACAAGAATCTTCCTACCGTGTTCTAACTGAATAATTCGTCGGTTTTCTGTGATCGTAGTTAGCTGAGATGGAATGTTCTTGTGAACCATGAAATAGTGTTGATGTATAATTATTTACTTGTTTTGTACATTAAACACTTTGAAATTGAAACACTGTTAACACGTGATACAGAAGCACTGTAAATTATTCAATATATTGAATGACTTTTATATTAGTATTAAATACATTAAATATCACAAATACATTATACATGATTATTTAATGCAGTAATATGAATGTATTTGTATGTGTATTGTGCTTTTTACCTTTACACAGTAAACCTAGACACAATTTGTTGGATGGCTGGTAATTATATTTGTGATAGATATATATATATATGTTGTAGAGCAGTGTCAATTTCTCAGCGACACACTGATGCTATTAGCAGATGCTTCCGGTGTTCGTGGAAGGGGATAGAGACGGTCCCCCCTTCCCCCCGCAACCTGCACACAGGTTTGCCTTCCGGTCGAGACGCCGCGACGTCTCTGCCGCATAAATCCGGTAATTGGTGTGTGGAGCACGTGCCTGCTCCTCGCGAGTCTGCCGCCTTTAATAATGGAAACGTTTTTGTCGGACGTAAGTTATGCGGCGGACCGCTGCTCCGTCGTATCCTTGAAGCGGACGCTATCTGCCGGCCATTATGCACCACTAAAACCGCTCGCCAGACGTGAAGTGAATCTACTCTCCCCACCCACACCCCAACCGAAATTCAACCCCAAACCCAAATTCACCCCAAACTGTCGCAGCCCCCACTGTAATTGTGCAAAGGCATCACGCCTCGTTTAAACTGCCCCCCTCCCACCCTCACACCTCACCGTGGACTGCCCATTCGCCAACTCTTATCTTCAACTGCCTATGTTGTTGCTGTTGTTATTGTAGCACTCGCTCTCATTTCTTTCGCATTCATTGAAATCTATTATACCGTATAGTTCAGCCTGCTAGTGTTCCTAAAAAAAAACTTCACAAAACTCTTGCTCCAGTCGTTCTCTTCGTTTTTTGTTTTCATCAATCCATTCCAGTCGTGAATAGACCAATAATTAACAAATACAGTACAGTCTCGCTAATCCGGATATTTTAATTATTTATTGAGGGATTTCCACGACATTTAGAATATAAATACTGTACTGCAACTTTTTTAGGGCCGTCCGGATTAGCCAGACGTCCGGATCATTGGAGACCGGATTAGCGATACTTTACTGTAATTGGATTGATTCGAAGTCAACGAATCAGATGTTTTATATTCTATTTTCGAGATAATTATTTCACGATAAATTATCAGATCAGAAAAGTGTACCCGTCAAATCTTTAAAGGTCTTACAATCTTCGAAATTTTAAAAAAATGTAAAAATGTCGTGGAAAAAAAAAGGCCCGACCTTTTGTGCATTTTCATCATGACATTTATGGTTCGGGTGGGAGAAGTCATAAGCTATTTTTTCAAATTGTCCATCTTAGGAACACTCGAGACCAACAGCTACTTTTATATTCCTGGATTTCTTGTTCCATGACGAACTGCGTTGTTAATATTAACTTTTTTATTGAATTTAACGACTTTCAGTCAAATTTGACTGCAAGTCGTTGAATTCACTTGAAAAGTTAAGCTACTTTTGTGTTGTTGCTTTATCTCTTTGTTGTTCTCAGCCAAATATTTCTTCGCCCAGCCTAGAACGCCTCCATTAGGCCTATATTTAGTACTTCACTCAGTAAACTTCTATCACCAATCACATCTTCAGTAATTTTCAACTTTTTTATAGCTTCTTCATGCGCTTGAGTGAATATGAATCCAAGTACAGTAATAATTAAACCTAACCTACAAGGCCTAATGGATGGAAACCAAAGTGTCTACTTGACTTTGTGTGTCTCCTATTCTTTTTATTTCATCCAAACAGTAAAAATAACAGTTTCATAACTGTATCAAATAATAAATTGTAGAAATTCATAATCCATTAATGAAGAACAGCTCTGCAAATTTAAAGATCAGTCGCTAACCGCAAAATCATTTATTGATTTATGAATAATTATTGATTTATTGGTTAGTAATTGGTTGGCAGATGAAAGAGGAAATTAATTATGAAACCTATGATTTGCATTTCATTACAGAACCTATCATTTTCCATTTACTATCCTCAGTACATTACGATTTACTATTACGTTTTCATTTTCATTTACATTTATATCAAAATTACATTAATTTACTATTCTCAGTACCTACTTACTAGATATGGTCGTCCTAGCTGGAGATTTATTTTTTGTGTCATAAATGAGATTTTGTTGACCTTTTTTGCAAAATTGTCCCTCCTACCCCTTCATCAGTAAATCTTTGATTGGTGGGGGGTCATGACCCTCTTCTCTGGGACTTTATGTATCTATGCAATAATGTAATCAGTAATCTACATAGTAACAAACAACAGCATGTCAATTATGATTAATTCAGAAACCACTTGAGCGATTAAACTGCGGCGGCAGAGTAAATTTGGAAGTCTTGCGGTGCTCAAGAGCGTGAGCAACATTAAAGGGGGCTGAAGAAGCATTTCTGGTCCAATATCTTGTTGCATATTTGCAGCTCTTGGGCACGTATAATACCGTGGTACAGCTGGAATTGGGGAGGGGTGCCACCTTACCCCTAACTTCTCAACCCCTACCCCTATCCTTTCATCACGCGCTGGTAAAGAAGAATCCGGTGGTATAAAACACAGTTCATTTGTTTTTACGAGCCGCCTTTGATGAGAACAAGAAAGCAGCCGCTAGTGGTGACGGGCCAGCAATTCTCTTTATACTCTCCGCCATCTTGTCTTCTACTAACAAAGACTCGTTCTCGTCCCTCTCCTTATTCGTCTCAATCCTGTCCGCCTCCTTTAGATTTTGTTTCTCTTATCCTGTCTCCTCCTTCCACACAAACTATATTCCTTTTCCTTTTCTTTCTCCTTCTCATTCTCATTCCCCTTCACCTTCTCCGCCGCTTCTACTACTCCTCCTGCTCCTCCTCCTCCGACACCTCCACCTTCTCCACCCCCTCCACTTCTTCATCCTCCTCCACCTCCTCCTTCTCATCCTCATCCTCTTCCTCCTTCTCCACCATCACCTCCTCTCCCACATCCTCCTCCTCCTCCTCATCCTCTTCCTCCTTCTCCACCATCACCTCCTCTCACACATCACCTCCTCTCCCACATCCTCCTCCTCCTCCTACTCCTCCTACTCCTCCTACTCCTACTCCAGTGCCGTTTTACATCCATCTGCTTTACGAGGATACCCTTTTAATCCTGTTCCTCCATCGTTCGCAGATGTTTCTTCATCTCTTCTGCCTTCCGCGCTTTGACGCCGGTTGTAAATCACGAATTAATTCAACCTGAATCGTTTATTGTTCTACTCTCGACCTTTTCAACCTTCAACAAATTTACTGGCGGTTTACATTGGTCGTCCTTCCGCTTTCCACGTGCGATAAAAAGTAATTTTGTTTCACGAACATTAAAAATAGTAATTATTGTACTCTTTCTAGTCTAAACCATCTGTAGTATAATCCACAATTCACTTGGAAATTACAGTAAAAATAATAGTTATTGTACTCTTCCTAGTCTTAAAAATCAGAATGTTGTAAGGTTACATAATTGATTGAAAATTTGAATTGAAAAACTTAATAAGCTATGTTAGTGTTCCTCAACTTTTCTTGATTGCTACCAACCAATTTGTAATGCAATTCTCCTGTGACCCACCAAAGGTTGATTATATATTTTCGTTACCATTACAGTATGGGCAGATATAATCACTCCGGCTGTGATATTCGTTAATCAAATTCCATGGTGCTGGGGGTTTCCTCCAAAATTTCAAGGTATTCACTAAAGGAACATTATAATATTTCAGGAAGTGAATGAAATTCCATTTTCATGGTAGTTGGGTTTTCCACCAAAGCCTTTTGTTTTACATGGGGGAAAATAATAATCCGTCAAGCTGTACTGATTAGGTGGTGAATGAGGGAAATTGGAGTTTGTTCTACTTTTCGTGCTAAAAAATAATAAGCTCTGCTAGATCCGGTTTTATTAATTTATTGGTTAATATTATATTATTCAAATCAGACCATCTTTCGCTTCCTCTTTTCAATTCAGTTTAATTCCGTATACAGTATTTGCTTTTAATAAGAAATTTTCGTATAATACAGAAATTCTGGTACTTAATGCAATATAACTTAATCCGCGTAAAATACGGGTAAGTAAGGGTGTCCTGTTCTCTGCTGTTAAATCACTTCTCGGTGGTTCGGAACCCACCTAAAATTATAGGGCCATGGGCCAATTATAGGGTTTTTAATAGCATGGCTCAAGCGGCGAGGTGGAACTACCCATAAGGATCTCCCCACCAATAAAAGTCATACGCATTCGCTTTTTACCGAGAAGTCTCTTACATCAATTTTTCATCGTTTGTAATAATGCAAATAGTTGGAAAAATTTTGACTATTGCACGTATGACAATGTGTTGAATGACAATTTAAATAAAATTAATATTATTTTCATTTCAGTTTGATTATCATTTCTCTCTTTAAACATTTTTATAACAGTTTTTATCTTTACCATAACCTATATACAGTCATTTTCAATTAATGCCTCACACATGCTGTAGGCTACCTTTCCTTGTTACCTTTACTTATACGAAAATTAATAATTTTCCAGTTACGCAAACTTTTTTGTGCCAACCCTAGGCAACACAGGTGCAGTCCCTTTTGAATGTGCAAATTCAAGCAGCTTGCGATCGTGTGCGTGCGGGTGTGATAAGAGTCGCAACCTGGGAAGGGTCGACTCTGCTTGGTTTTGTGCCGACACTCAGATGAACGGTCGCTAACATACTAAAAACGTTTCAGCGGAAGCTAAGGTTTATTGTATTACACTTAGTGTCACCTGAAAGGTGCAGAATATTACCGTGGGGTGTGCAACCAACTTACTACATGCACACTCCTAATTCCTGTACATTCTATCATTTTCTTACACCCTTTCCTCTTGAAAATTATCTCTACTTTCACTTCCTCTCAAATTTGTCAACTTCCTTTCTTATCTCAAGTCTTTATAACTCTATTTGCTACTCTACGGATGAAAAATATGAAGTATTTTCCCGCATAAAAAATAACAGCTTCAATTATAGATAATTAGGTGATCGAATAATTTATTGTTGGAGACAACAGGTAAAAATCCCTCATATGCCCCCCTCTCAAAATACAATTTTCAAATATTGTTATTCGTAAGGGAAGGAAAAAAGGTCGATCACTATGATATAAATTGATACAATGAAATTTCATAAAGAGAAAAGAAAATGGAATGTTCAATCAATAATATAAATATATAAATCTTTCGGCTAGAATGACACATAATTTCAACTTTGTACAACGTTTTTACAGTCAAAACCAAATGAATTATACGTATAATAAAATTAGTAGAACTGATGCTGATATTGTGAAATCTCTCCATAATTTAAGCAAAACTGAAGTTGTCAAATTCCTCTAAAGTAACAATCCTCTAAACTAACAATTTGAGTCACAGGACTGTGTTCTACTAACACATAGATTAAACAGTACAGATGTGTTAGTAAAACAATAAACCATGGTCTTGTGACTCAAATTGTAAGTGTAGTGCTGTACTCTACATTCCCTCTCTAACAATATGTTTTATTTTTCATTGTATTTCAATCAATATTTATTTAATTTCAACAATTATTTTATCTCAACCATTATTTTAAAATTAATATTCCTGTATATTCCTTTATTTTATGTGATTTTGGTTCTCTACATTCCCTCTCTGACAGTATGTTCTATTTTTCATTCGTAAATCAGAATTTCAACCAATAATTTATTCTATTTCAACAAATATTTCATTTTTAAGTAGATTTATGCCCGGTTTCTGAGTTGTTCATTAAGTTTAATGGATCATTAATCCATTGCTCCAGCATTGAGTTAATGGTCCATTAAGTTAATGAACAACTCAGGAACCGGGCATACTGGAAGACTCCAGTTAAGGAGTATGAGACAAGTCAGATTAATAATTATACAATCATATACACTAGTTATTGTATCAATCAGTTGAGGTGAGGCTTAATTTTGATGTGAAAGGAACTCTTGTACAATATACAAAGCTTTATCAACTAAATATTTTTTCCGTTGTTTTTTAAATATTTCTATATTTTGAAGACTTTAAAATCTTAGAGTTTCCCACCAATATAACTAGTATTTGTTTGAATAAGCTACTATTGAGATATATTGTATCTCAACCAATATATTTAAAATTAATATTCCAGTATATTCCTTTATTTTATGTGATTTTGGTCCTCCACATTCCCCTTCTAACAATAGGTTTTATATTTTAACAATATGTTGTATTTTTTTTATATATTAACAATATGTTTATATATTTTAACGATAAAATCAATTCATGCCTACTTCTGAGATGCGGAGAACATAGTAGGAGAAAAGATAATCCCAACGTTAGCCCTCATGACATTGAACTGTTTCGAGCTGTTTCTTACGATTAGGGTGGCGCTCTTTTCAACGATGGTCGGTCGGCTGCCTGGTTGGCTCCTTCACTGCGTACTCGAAATTTGAAACGAGCTCTCTATTCACTCGTGAATATAAATAATCTGAAGAGATACACAAGACCCAGCCCGTAGTATGGCGTCCATGGCAGGGATCGTGGCTTTATTCCAGAACATTGAAGAAACGGTGCCAGAGCTGAAGATGCCTACAGACTTGTGGATTGTGGGGAAGGAGGAGCATTCCCCACAGGGCATCTGGAATAGAGGCGGCAGTAAATTCAAAGCACTTGAGAAGGTATGGGGAAAAGGAGTGGGGAGTCTGTAGGGGATGAGACTGGTTTATTTGGGGCCGTTAGGTGGAAAAGCGTTAGCGCATTGAAATTCAATGATTGATGTCCTTCACCCCTTCCTCAACAGTCAAAAGGCCAGCAGGTTTCGATTTCGGACATAACGTTTGGCTGCATTCTACCAGCCATGATAATGTTTTTCAACCGTACGTACGATACGTACATTTTAGGAAAAATGGAGCGCTATTGTGTGAGTTAGTAGAGAAATGTATTCGAGAGGAAGACTTTGTTTTTTAATGTAAGCGAGAATTATTATTTTTCATTAATTGTGATACAAAAGCTCAGAGTTATCTATTAACAGCCTTAAAAACTAATTTCAAGTCTGACAAAAATAAATATATTTTGAGAAATTATATGGATTATATTATTATATGGAAAATCCCATCTGAAGTATATACCATTGACTTCCTTGGAATCAGTTTTACAACACGTCAATTAGACCGAAGAGACTAAAAACTAGAGACTAAAACAAGACTGACAACATAAAAATGTTTTGAGAAATTATATGGATTATATTATTATATTGAAAATCTAATCTGAAGTATCATTGACTTGCATGGAATTAGTTTTACAACACGTCACAGACTGAACAGACATGCTGAGTATTTGATAAACAAGCTAACGGTGATTAATGATAGACTTGAAAGGATTTTTTATCTACGACCATGTCATAATGTATACATTACAGTTTCACAATTGATGCCAAAACAGCTGTCTTTTCGAAATGCTTTTTGAAACCCGTTGCATAATGAGCTCATTATAGTACAGGCTCTACATTATAACACGGGTTCTGGACCAATCAGAAGCATTTTTGATGGAATCAATATCGTAATTCAATATTGTGAAACTATCAGCTGATTTGATCAAACTGCTACACCAGCTGCTTTAACCTAACAATCTACTATAACTTCTCGTATTTGAGATGAGAGGTTAGGTATCTCTGACAGTCACAGGTAAAATGAAATTGTTTTAATTAAATGTATAAACTAGTGGTCGTAGATAAAATAGTGTATGCAACGATTTTATTTGGCCATTAAAGCACTCGTGAGATATTTATAACACTCGCATTCGCTCGTGTTATAACTTACATCTAACTCGTGCCTTAATAAGGGTCAAAATAAAATCGTTGCATAAACTACTATTTTATAGGCCTACACCACGTTTGACTGACTCTTTTATCTACTTGACTTAATTTTTGCCTACTCCTCAATATTGTGACTGCAACTGCTAATAAATCATAAAATAAGCATTCAAGTAGTGTTCATACTCAAGTTTCGTTACTTAATGTACAGAGTCATCGAAAAAGAATACCCGTATTTTAAAAAAATCACTCCGACTAGAATGAACATAGAATTGCTTATGGTCTTACAACAAAGATAACGGTTGGGAGTTTTCGCTGCACTAAATATTTTAATGAAAGAAGGGGCGCCGCCGCATTACAAAATTAACGTACGCAAAGCACTGAATGCCATTTTTCCGAATAGTTAGATTGGTAGAGGTGGCCTAATTTCTTGGCCGACAAGAAGCCCAGACCTCACTCCGATGAACTTCTTCTTGTGGGGATACATTAAGAACAACATTGTTTATGGTGAAAGGTTCGTGACGTAGTGCATCTCAGAGAAAGGATTACTGCTGCTATGGCAACTGTAACTCCAGAAATGCTCCACCGTACGTGGTGCGAAATAAACTATGGACTTGATATTTGCCGTGCAAGTAATGGAGCACATATTGCTTGTAAATCGTGTAACTGGGCACTGGTGAAAATTTTAGTGTAGACAAAGGTCAGATGGTAAAATTTTGTATAATTTTCTAAATTTAAGGATGTATTTTGTTCAGTGGACATTGGAAAAGAGATACTGGTGAGCTACTATGAATACTCTATTCATTATTATTATTATTATTACGCACTACTTCAGTCTAATTCACAACCGTTGTCAAGCTCAAATATCAAGCAAAATAACTCCGAATATCAATTAAACCGCTCAAATATCATCAACGATGGATGATACCAAAACAGTCACAGTCGAAATTATAATCATAGAATAGAAATAGAAATATATATAGTAATGTAATAACGTAGAAGTGGTCACCATCTGTGGAAACTTCACAGTAGGTATAATAGAAGACGTTTCTACCAGGGCAACTTTGAAGAGACATGCAAAATATAATACTGTATCAGTGTTGCTGTGTTTATGTGTATTCATCTAATTTCTGTCCTTCACCTGACAACACTGTATCCCAGAGTGTCGAGCTCTAATGTCTGTTTAGGGAAAAGTCTTTGCTGTGAAGGTAGTAATGGTTGCTGCAAACCTCACCTCACCTTACTATCCCTCACTTTGACTCACCCTCACCTCACTCTACCTCACCTTGATTAACCCTCACCGTACCATACCTCACCAAATGTATAGAAGTAAGGTGAGTGAGACAGCATGCATGACAGTTGTAACCGGTTGAAAGTGTAGAAGCAGGTGAGTGGCTCCTGCCCCACTCTGTGTTTTCCCCAAGGCTCTGTCCAAATATACGGTTCGTTGTCGACGTGTTCAAGTGTTTATATTTAGCGTTGTTTGCTTTACGTATGAATACAACTGAAATTGTAACGTGGTGCTTTCGTAGGCAACCTGCTTTCTAACTTTGCTTGCGTGACATCTCACTCGTTTTTGGACGAGTCTACTGTAATGTTATAATACCCCAAATGCCGTCGCCCATCAAAGCATTCAATCGACTCCATAGGTGCTGTAGTCTACTTCTAACTCTACCTACGGCCTGAATATAACCCTATGAAAGGAATACGGGGTACTCAAAGAGAAGAGTTTTGTCTCTATTGATATTTCCACCAATGATTCGCTAATGTATGACAAAACTTCCGTAAAGTTTTGTTGCAAAGTTGGATCTCTCTATACAAGACAAACTTCGGTACGTGTTCCATTGATAGCCTACAGCTTACACTGTTAGTTACCAAATAGGTTACATGTTATATTTCTTCGTGATCATGTTATTATTCAGTTCCCAGTTAGGCAACGATTATTTGACAATGAGATGTATTTTGAATTGATCAAAACGTGATTAATCACTTCACTACACATCGAATATCAGCTCATCAGTAGTTCTTTAAACTAAAAAAGCTGTGGGTGGGAATCATTTTCATTCTCATATTATTATTGTCTCGTGATTTGAATAGCATTGAAAAAATATTTTGAATGATGGTATAGACTCGATGATGTCACAACCACATTAATTTGTGAAAGCACGAGATACTATAGATTTCTTTATTATAGTATGTTTAGTGTAGAATGCCGTTAATTCCTTAAAAATATTTTACTCTAAGCTTAAGTTCATACTTCACTATGCTTAAAAATAAATTAGCTAAGTAACTGCTGCTTGAAATAAATGATTGGGTCTCAATATACATACTTTTGCGTCTCACATATACTTTAACATAAAAAATCCTGTATTTAGTTAATAGAACCGTAAAAAAGATGGGCTAAAGCTTTAGGATTATGAAAATCAAAATAATTATTATTACCATCACTTGCGTACTGTTACTGTTCTGTTTTACATGCTCAATCTGATAATTTTTCTTGTGACATCTCAACTGAAACTTTAAATCTATCATTATTTTGTCTTTATCATATTTGTCATCTATTTGCTCTTATCATTATTAATATTGGTTTATTATACGTTAATTGTAATTATTACACATTGAATACAAAAAATGATGCACCGAAACTTTTTCATTACTGTAAATTGATTTTTTTTAACGGGAACCTTCAGCTGGCTCACATGTTTTCACTTTGCTTGGTTGTGTCTTCAAATGAAATTACATACTAATTTAGGAAGAGAATATTACTTTTTTTAATATTCATGTATCAGTATGTTGCAATTTCAGTGGACATTTGAAGTACCTACAATAAAAGTTTGAATTCGAGTCTGTAGTCCTCAACCTCAGTCAAATTGATTGGTTGAAGGCCAAAACAAGACCCGCCCACTGGTGGGAGGAGCAACAAGCAAAAATAAGAGTCAAAATCAAGAACCAAAGAACCGTGAACACATAGAAAGCAACAAACAAGAACAATACATAGGCAGGCTAGAATTAAATAAAATTGAAGCTCACTGAAATGCAGTCAAGGTCAAGCGACAAAACCAGGAAAGTACCGCTATTAAAATGTAGGCCAGAATTATGATGAAACCAAGTTAGTTGTATTGAATTGGTTGAAATAAATTTGATCGTTTAAAAGAGTATTGGTATCATTTTCAACCAACTAAAGCTTCTAAAATGTTCAATTGTCTGCCTTTGCCAATGAAATGCAGAACTCAACATTTTCTTCAGCCTTGAACTTGTGTCCATTATTAATGAGCTGCTTTGTAAAATTTGAGTTTCTTTTTTGGGTTTTCCAATCCCCAATATTTTCATTTATTCTACAAACTTCTACCGGTCTGACGCACATAACCTAATATTTAAAGGCTTTGGAGATAACTATACCTATAGGTTCGTAAAAAAACGATTCCAATACTAGTTTGAACAATCAATATTATTTCAACCAATTCAATACAACTAACTTGGTTTCATCTTATTCTGGCCTTCATTTTAATAACGGTACTTTCCTGTTTTACTCGACCTTGACTGCATTTCAGTGAGCTTCAATATTTTAATTTTAAATTTATCTCATTCTAGCCTACTTGAGTATTGTTTTTGTTTGTTGTTTTCTATGTGTTCACGGTTTTTTGGTTCTTGATTTTGACTCTTATTTTTGCTTGTTGCTCCTCCCACCAGTAGGCGGGTCTTGCATTGGCCTTTAGCCAGTCACAGGCCTTCAATGAATTTAATGACCTTCAGGTATTAGAGGCACTTTCTCCTTCAGCCAATAGTATCGTTTTCTGTTTAGTATAATATTGAGCTACTCTGTATTTCAGTTTGTTTGAAATTGATAATCGTGTAACAACTGAGGCTAGTACCTCATTATTTTCAATACATGTGGTTGTGACAACTTCATGTCTTATTATTCATCCAACATTATAGGCTTAAACCCAATTACACATCATAATAATAGACTACTGTAGTTATGATGTAGCTGGTTTTTTCTGTAATTATCAGCAATTTGAATAGTTCAGTAACAAACAAGAAGGCTTTTCGCTCACAACTTTCTCTCAATCCAAATGAGCAATATTTTTGCAATAAATACATTTTTTATTTCACAATTTCGTTAATCTTCTTGGTGTTGGTTATCGTGATATTGTGGTAGTTACCCATAATGAATAAGACTGATGTCCAAACCATTTCAATTATTAAAATTCGAGAGACTATAGTTCCGACTGTTACATCATTATCAATCTAAATAACAGTTCAATCTAGTTGAACAGTTTATTGAGATTGATAATCATTAAAGATAAATGAAAGATAAAGATTTATCAGTCGGAACTATAGTCCATCGAATTTTAATAATTGAAGTGGTTTGGACATCAGTCTTAATCATTATAATTTCGATTTCTTGTTATACTGTACCTATTGATAAAGCTCAAGGACGTATTTAAGTTCATATCCAATTTTATATCAGGTACTGAATGTAGAACTACTAGTAGAGCCGACTCTTCCCAACTCATAGTCTGACTTCAAGCCCATGTTTAAGTTATAATTAATTAATTCAGTTATGATCCAGAGCTCGAGGAGAACAGACCTACAGCGGCCGGCCTTATCTGGACTGATAAGATTGTTCTATTAACGTTCTTTTCAAGTTTCGATATGCGTGTGGTTTCTCTTTTTTAAATTTTAAGTTCTAGTTTCAAATTCCTTGTAGTGACAGTTTTGTTTTTATTTTGTTTGAATATTGTAGCAAAAATGGCCGATAAATGCAATTTGTGTAATAAACACATAGGCGTTAAAAGCTCGAAAATTAAGTGCAATGACTGTGACTCGTCTTTTCATGCAACATGTGTCAAACTATCTAAGGATGACATTGAATTCTTCCAGAGTGGAGAGCATATTTGGAGATGTGCTGATTGTACGAAGAAGAGAAAAAGGAGTATGTTAGTGGAGTCCGAACTCAATAAGGACAGTCCAAACCTGAGTGATGTGTTAGAACTGTTGAACGTGATTAGAGCGGAAAACAAGAAGCAAACCAGGGACCTGGAAATAGAATTGGGTAAGTCAGTCAATAATTGCCATGAGAACATTGATGATTTGAAAATTAAAATTGAAAAGCAAACTGAGGTAATTATTCGCTACGAGAAAAAGATTGACGAACTACTAGGAGAGAATACTATGCTCAAGAAACGAGTGAGAGCACTAGAAATATCGTTAGATGAATCGGAACAGTATTCCCGTATCAATTGCATTGAGATAAATGGGGTACCCGACAAATCAAACGAATATGTTCTGGATGAAGTTAAAAAGGTAGGACAGGCTTTGGGAATGAATATAACAGATGATATGGTCGATGCATGCCACAGACTGGGAACTAAGCGTGAGGGGACTAATCGTGGTATTATCGTTAAATTCACCAGAAGAGCCGCGAAAGAAGACATATTACATAAGAGACGTGTGAAGCGAAACCTGAATACCACGCACATTGGAGAGAAGAATAGTCCTGGAGAAGTAATCTACATTAATGAGAGCCTAACTAAGGTAAGGCGAGATCTTCACAGGGATGTTCGAGCGCTCAAGAAGGAAAAAGGCTTCAGTTTCGTGTGGGTGAGAAACGGAAAAATTTTGGTACGACCAACTGAAGGAGCAAGAGTAATTGCTGTGACTGCGATGGAAGACTTGAAAAAACTGCAAAATTTACCGACTGCGCCAGAAATGCTTGTCGAAAAGGAACCTAATGATGGAATGCCAGTCGAAGCTGCAGCTGAAGATGACGCCAGAGTGCAATAAATTCTACAATGCCTCAAGTTCTCCAGTAGGAATAATTACATAAATTGCAGAAGTCTGTATTTTTTTGTCTCTTTCATCAGGTTGTTTTTAATTGTCGATATAACTGTGTATATTGTGTATGTTTGTGAATTGATCAAACTTAAAAAGTTATGCAAGTGTGTTACAATTTTTAGGGTATATTAGATCTTAATAATGAAATATTCAACGATTTGGAGAATAGTATTATAATTATACAACAAAACATTCGTAGCTTGAGAGCTAATTTCGACTCATTTGTGGTAGAATTACACAGATTGGATAGGATGCCAGATATAATTATAATGACAGAAATTTGGGTAGGTGACAGCGAAATTGACCAATATTATTTGCCGAATAATACAATGTATGCTAAATGTAACAATGATTATCGATCAGGTGGAGTAGCTGTACTTGTATCAAATCGGTTGACCTGTGTCCAACTTGATACCCATCGTATGACAACTGCGGACTATATTCACGTAAAAATATCAGTATCACGTGGTTCGCCATTGGAATTACTGGCAGTCTACAGATTACATGAGATGTCAATATCTACGTTTACTAATGAGCTTAAGTTTATTCTTTCTCTCATCAAATCTCCCAATTTGATGATCAATGGTGATATGAATATCAATATTTTAGATGAAAATCCTAGTACGGACGAGTATATAATTAGTTTAGCTAGTCATGGGCTGATATCCTTGATAAATGAGCCGACCAGAGTAACAGAATTCTCTAAAACTTGCATAGACCATATTTTTTATCGGTCCAAGATTAATAGTAAATTTCTTTGTAGTGCAAGCGTTATCCAAACTTGTATTACTGACCATATGATGACCGTTGCTTACATTACATCTACTGATATTGTGAATGACATAGAACCGTTTTTGGTATATGATAAGATAGACTTGAATGTTTTGAAGTTACATATTAAAAATATTGACTGTTGTGACATTTATGCATGTGAATCAGCTTCTTTGGCATTTAAAAAATTCATGGCTAAGATTGAAGAGTGTGTCCAAAATTCTTTCATAACTGTAACAACAAAAAAAAAAAATTTTTTAAAACCATGGATGAATTCTAAATTAAAAAAAGAAGTGGACAGGAAAAACTTACTTTATAAAAAGTATGTCAAGCAACCTCACAATCTGGACTTGAAACACGAATATATACATTTCAAAAATCGTTTGATTAACAAAATAAGATCGTTTAAAAAATCATATTATTCTAATATCCTTGAAAAAAATAAAAATAATATTAAAAAACAATGGACATGCATAAAGGAACTTATAGGAGGTAAGAATAAACAAAATAAAATAATACTAAAAGATCAAGCCGATTCTCTCATAACCAGCCCAAATGAAGTAGCAAATGTCTTAAACGAATATTTTTGCTCAGTTGCAAACGATTTAAGAGAAAAAGTATTAGAAGATAATGTTAATATGAAAGGTAATTTCTGTAGATTTAATGATAACTTCAAAGATACTTACAACAGAGATTCAATATTTCTCTATCCTACTTCTCGAGATGAAATCTTGCAAATAATCTTTAATTTAAATAATAATAAAGCACCTGGTTATGACAAGATTACTTCAGTCATCATAAAATCAATTTCAGAGCACATTGTTGATGTTTTAGTACACATATTTAATCTCAGTTTGAGTACCGGTGACTTTCCTTCTGAACTAAAAAAAGCAGTGGTTACTCCGCTATTTAAAAAAAATGACAAATTGCAACCAACCAACTATCGACCCATTTCACTACTTTCAATTTTTTCAAAATTACTTGAAAAAATAGTCAAAGTAAGAGTGCTTGGATTTTTAGAGAAACAAAATTTTTTTAGTAAAAAACAGTATGGTTTTCAAAGTGGATTGAATACAGGAGCGGCTGTTATAGACTTTATGTCAAAGGCTTTTACAGGAGTTAATGAAGGTAAGATGTGTGCTGGAATTTTTGTTGATGTCATGAAGGCTTTCGATACCGTAGATCACAACTTATTATTGTATAGAATGGGACTAGCAGGTATACGAGGTGTAGCTGAAAACTGGTTCCGATCTTATTTGACTGGGAGAACACAAGTTACAAGAGTAAATTATGTTTGTAGTTGCGTCGGTGAGCAGAACGTTGGTATTCCCCAAGGTTCTGTTCTATCTGGGTTACTTTTCTTAATTTATATTAATAGTCTATGTAATGGAGTATTCAAGGGTGAGTTGATTGCGTTTGCCGACGATACAGCCCTTTTCTATAAGGCTGATTCAATGGTCGAATTGCATAATAACATGCAAAATGATATCAATGCACTTAGATGGTGGTTCACAACTAATCTAATGGCAATGAGTCCGAAGACTAAATATATTATATTTAGTCTCAGAAAAAATGTTGCTTTTACATCACCACTGAAGTACCATGAAACAAACTGTTCATTTGAGCCGAATGAGTGCAAATGTCTGGATCTTGAACAAGTTGAAGAAATTAAATACTTAGGTCTCTGGGTGGATAGTAGGTTGAATTGGAAGAAGCATGTGTCTTATTTGAAGAGTAAACTGGTTAAATACATTAGAATATTTTATATGCTTCGTACAGTTTGCTATCCGGAGCTGTTGAGATCATTGTATTTTGCACTGGTGAATTCAAAAATTGAATACGGATTAGAAGTCTGGGGAGGCACATATTTCTCAACTCTTCATCCAATAATCATACTGCAGAAAGCATTCATAAGGATCATCTCATATAGAACAAGGCTTGATCACACTTTCCAACTATTTAGAAACCTCAATATCTTGCCAATCAGAAATTTATATATTTACAAGATATTGAAAATATTTTTTGACAGAAGTGGAGAGAAAAGGATTTGTGACTTTTACAGAGTTTCTCGAAATAGATTGAATGTTATTGTACCAAAGCCCAATCTCACTGCATTCAGAAAATTTTACCTTTTTTTGGCTCCAACTTGTTTTAATTTTTTACCAAGTAATATCAAGGAATGTCAAATAAAAAATATTTTTTTGAAACTACTGCGTAGGCACATATTGTTTGAAAATGATATTGATAAATATTTTAATATTGTTAGATGAATTTTAATGTGTATGGAATGTTTTGTATAATATTGTTCTCTACTTGTGTTTTATTTAAAATCAGTAATTATTATACAGTATTGTTTATTTTCAAGTATTTTCATAAGTATCTAGTTTGCTTATAACAGAAGTTTTTATTTATGATTATCATTATATATTATTATAATAGTGTGGATAGGAAACCTTTTATTATGAATTTAGTTTTAAAACAGTGTTAGATAGGTATTATTTGAGTTTATTTTGTTGTTTTCCTAAGGCCGGTTGATGTATTCTCGAGTGTTCTTTTTTGTATTTAAATAGATCTTTGTTTCCCACACAGGTCGTGTGACCTTGGGCTTTATTGTTCTGGAGAAATGTTATAATTTACTGTGATTATTTGTATTCATGTTGCTGAACAATAAAGAAGCTTCAAAATCAAAAAAAAAAAAAAAAAATCAATCAATTAGACTATATCCCCCATCAACCTCAACCGAAATGCTATTTGTTAGCTAAAGCTTGCTTGGCAAATGATTATTATTTCAGCTATCTATCCTTCCTTGTTCATGTATCACTACACTTGTGCATAATACCATTACTGAATATCTTGAACTTCTACTCATATGCCAAATTATCATGTATGGAGTAATCTTCTGATAATGACGAATATCCGTTGAATGTGAAATCACTAACTGCTGACGGACTTAGCTTGAAGGTATTAAGTGATTTATCAATTAGTTGATTAATTAACTGCTTCTTCCGGATCAAGTCGTTTGTAGGAGGGTCTAATACATAGCTAACTCTGTCTATCCTCTTTTGGTATCGCTAATCGTTCCTCTTTGCTTCAAACTAAAATTAATTAATCAATCGTTCCATGACACATTTCTGCTACCATTAGTATCCGAATTGTTTCCGGTGGTGTTTGAAGCTTTGTTTACTCGTACTTGAAAACATATTTTTTGAAGAATTCTTGAAAACTAGTACTTAGGCCTGTTTACATAATAAACCCTCCCTCATAAACTAATAATATACTATGAATAATGAGCTATTTCTTCAATTAGGAGGAATGACGTTAAAATACTAGATTTTTTCTTCAACCAATGCCATTCTTCTATTCTTTAGAAACTTCTAATCTATTATTCTATTTAATAACATTAGGCTCTTATTTTCAATTTTCAGTGTAAAGATTCATTATTTTATTAGGTCCTCTTTCTTCCTTTATTGCCCACTTTAACGATTTCAGGTTTTATTTTGTAATTATACCAATTTTTTCAAAGCTATCTTTGTGATTGAAGACTTGTTATTCCTTAAGCTAGGAGGAATTTTATATACTTTGAATAATGAGCTATTCCTTCAAATAGGAAGAATAACGACAAGATACTACCTACTTCTTCAACCAAAGCCATTCTTCTATTTTTCAAACTTGCATTCTATTCTTGTATTCATCAGGCTCTTGTTTTTAATCCTCAGTGTGAAGTTTTTCACCAAATGTCACAAAGCTATCTGGGTGTTTGATGACGCGGTTATATCTATTGGATATAAACGAAATAGCTTATTTATTTGAATAAGGCGTTATGGAATGGTTGCAGCTGCTACGCTGCCATTTACTGCTTCCAGTATCCTAAAGAATTAAAAAAAATCTTTTTTACATTAAAAAGAAAATGTCTTGGTGAATTATTTCTAAAAGGTGTTTTATTATACTCAGTGGAGGTCCTTACAATATGATTCTGTGATATTGAGAAAAAATAATACCATTAGCATACCACGATAATATCTTTCAACTTGCAAGAACACATTTAATTTTGGTTTGCCGGTCATCAAACCCTTGTTTCTGTGGTGGTCACAGTCATTATGTATGCGGCCGTCCCCTCTGTTGCTCAAGTAGTCATTTACATTCGCCTTTTAATGTCATCTAGCCGAAAGCCAAGGTCACGCGACATGCGATTGTCACGTGCCTCTGTTGCTATCGACGTTTTTTATCCACAGGGATTTCTCCCTCTCACTCTCTCTCTTTTCATTCTCTTTCTCTCCCCTGTCTCCCTGTCGATTTCTACAGGTGGCTTTCGTGTCCAACAAAAATGTTATCAGATTAAATCCAGTTGTGATCAGAAACTACGCTTTTCTGACAGGGCCTGTTATTATTGTAATTTATTGGCCTCTTTATTAAAATTAATGATGAATAATTTTTTATGCCATATTAGATTTACATGTGAACATTATTGGAAAATATTGAATTCATTGGCCCAGTTATCGTCTATTAAAATTAATTATAATTTTTTTCGTATAAGATAACATTGAATGACATTTTATATTCTAAATAACAATGATCAAGACATTTGATTAATTTATTCCTTTATTTTCGTACAATACCTCACAGGACAACCAAGTTTTAATGACATACTATGAAAAAACTTCAAAAATAACAAAAAAGTAAAAGAATACTATTTTTAAAAATTTTTTAATTTGTCTGTGACAGGAATCTATGAAAATAATTAAAATTCAGTGAATTTGTATGACTCATTTGACAATGAATTACGAATAAATAAATACACTTTTAAATTCACAGCAAAACAGAATAACTTCAAAGATTCTAACTCAGAAGAGCTGAAACTCAGCTGAACTCAGACTGTTGGAATCAAATGCTGATTTCATCTTTTAAAACTATCTACTGCTATTAATCCTCATCTCACTATTTAATAGCTAACTGCTGCAACTCAGCTATAAACTCAGACTTTCAAAACTCCATGTTATTAAGTTTCACTATTTTAAACATTTCATAATGTTGCACTCTACATAAATAAATAATCTCACAAAACTTGTCAGCAACAAATTGATAACGATTTGTTGGTGGCAAAAACATTAATTTTATTAATACTAAAACCTTGCCTGTGTTGAACTACAAATAATAGTGTTTAGAAGATAATTAACGTTGTAATAATTGAAGATCAACATTGATCGGACTAAAGTTTATATGGGGTGATTACACAGTACAGCTCTACGCCATTCAGCGTGGACAAGCGGCGTACAAACAGAGATCAACAAGTTTAATTGTGTCGGGAGATTCGCCGCGTACGAGATACGGCAATATAATTATTATTATCTCAGGCATATGCGTTGGTGTGGGGGTGATGGGGGGGGGGGGGTTGGAGGGGGTACCCGGCCACGCAAATATGTACAGAGCTCGGTGGTCAGCCCAATATGTGTGGCGCGTTTACATTGTTTATGGCCGAGGCTGCCAAGCCCCACTCACACTATGCCTACACTACTATGACGGATCGTGAACGAATAAATGTTTGTGCATAAGTCTCCAAATTCATCCCCCACCCCACCCACTAAAACACGCCCCCCTTCCGTTCGTTGGTGTGCGTGTGTATATGTTAATGCTCTCTGCTTCCGACCAGCTCATGATAGAGAACCGGCCAATAACACAATACATGGCTTCATGTCAAAATATTTGCTGGTCTACTGTCATCCGCCCTCAGTCACCCTCTCTCACTCATACTCATCCTCCGTCTAAAATTACCACTTGATTTTCCTAAGATTTCAATCTTATTAGTATTGGTGATATTGTGGTAGATATTGTAATATGACAGCTTAATTTATTTATTTTCCATTAATTTTTGGATGGATGAGTGTGCTTCGATAACACTATGTTATAAGCTTCATTATCACTCACCCGGTGGTTCGGAACGCACCTAAAATAGTAGGTCCATCATAACATGGCTCAAACGGCTAGGTGGTACTACCGAAAGGGTCTCTCCACCAATAAAAGCCATACGCTTATTAATGTTATTTTTTTCGAATCGCCCACTTTGGGGTAAGTGGAATTAATTATTTCTACATGGATTCTTCTTTCCGCTTCTTCCAATACTCCTTCATTTTTTCCGATTTGTCTTTCGTCTCTCCTCTGATAGGCTACTACAGTACCTCTCCCATCTTTAGTATGTTCTTGGAATCTTCTATTTCATCTTTCATCTTTCGGAATGCACCTAGAATAGTAGGTCCATCATGTTCCCTGTCACGTGGCTCAAACGGCTAGGTGGTACTACCCGAAAGGGTCTCACATTTCTTGAATGTACACTGTACAGGATCTTGATTGTATTCTCTTTAATATTCAATTCATTAAAATCTTGTTGAACTTGTTTAAACCAGTTACATTTTGTCTTTCTTAATAATATTAGAGAGAGAGAGAGAGCCAGCCATTGTTGGCGATTAAAAAGAAAGACTTTCAGGCTAGTAAAAATTCATGTCAAGTAAAATTGTGAAGTGAATTTGTTTTATAATTAATGATACCGATGTTGTCTGTCTCGACTTTAATTATTAATAACACACGAGATAGTTTAGTTTCGACTGTCACTTCATTTTCAATCTCAATTAAACTTAATTTCAGTTTAACTAAAATTAAAAATGTAGCCGAGGATCAATAAGATAGTATTTCGCTACGATTTGGTCATTTAGGACCGATTAAAATCATTCTATTCTATTTTTAACTGTTTTTAGTGTATCGTTTCGAGTGAACTTTTAAATTAATATTCAGGTGAAAAATAATAATTTTTTAGTGAATTATTTAGCAAATCTAAATTTTTAGTCTGTGCTAACCTCAATGTTTTGGTCAATGTAACATATTAAAAATTTGTGAAGAGAGCAGTTTTCTACTTGAGTCTATTGCTTCTTCACATTCATTGTAATTTTATCACAATAAATAAATAAATTATTAACTTTTCATGTGAAATTTAACGACTTGCAGTCAAATATTTGACAAGTCGTTAAATTTCACATGAAAAGTTAATATTAACAACGCAGTTCGTCATGGAACAAGAAATCCAGGAATAAATTATTCTTCTTGTGCACTAATTTTTGAATAAATTTATTATTGAAATACCAATTGTTATGTTTTTATTTCATAGAGAAGTGTTTTCAGTAACGATACTAATCCATATTTTATTAGGAGTGTCTGGTGTGGAATTTTGTTATGAATCACTCGCGATTTTCACTTGACAGATGTGTAAACTGATGTATTATAAAATTGATCCTTTTAATTTCCCTATAAATATTGTATGCCCCTAGTATTGGGTTGTTGACTACACATTCTCATATATATTCTTTCTTCTTTACAGGTAGAATTTTCAAATATGCCAATAAATATTGTATGTATTCAGCTGTTCACTTGACGTTCTTATATATATATTAATTTTTTCTTTACAGGTAAATCTCGAAATTGGTTATTCTACTACTCTTATGAAGATCAAATCGTAAGTAATTTGTGAATTATGATTTTCCAGCATCGATAATAAACGTGCACTAATTCACGTCACAGAGAGCTTAAATCAAATTTACTATTGCAGATTACAGCCGGACAAGCTAAGCTATCAGATCAATAGAGTAACTATCCTAAATCTCTAATCTGCACTGGTAAATTTGCTCCATCTTTTTGATTCATACAATAAATTACTGTCGCTCTAGTTCTCGCCGTTTGGACGGTCCTTCAAATGTTTTATCCAAGCTTTAGATAACGGAACCCTTCAAATTTAATCCCGAAGACTTTATGGGTGTCAAGCGACCAGAAGTGTTCGTTATCAATAAGTTCTTTCATGGCTTTGGGAAGTCTGGTAAATGACCAATGATGAGAGCTGTTCCACTTCGATTATTATTACCGCTATCGGCTGGTCTTAATTGCCAATCTACTCTGCTTCGATCAACTCTCACACTCTCACCTTGCTCTTATTCACTGTCTTTCTCTTTCCAACTCCCACACGCCCACTCACTCTCTTATTCTCTCTCTCACTCTCTCTCTCACCTTGTACTTTTCACTTAGTCTTTCTTTCCAACTCTTACATTCTATCTCTATCTCTGTCTTCTCTTGCCAGCTATCTATCTCCGCCCACATGTATAATATACGCACTCACACTCACTCCCTTTTAACACACCAGAAGTCCATTTTGCCTGACAAGACCCTTAACACCCTTACATATTGCGCTGTATATTTCGTAGCCTAATATGTGTTAACTTCTTTCTATTCAATGGTTTTAAAAGTTTGATATAACCGTAATGTAATCACTAGAGCCCCGATGTTAGGCAAAATGCCTTGATTTTAGGCATAATGCCTATTTCGATAGTTTTTGGACTTTTTTGCCTATTCTACTATAAGTTGCCTATTTTTGCCTAAAACGCTGGTTTTAAAGTAAAAACAAATAGCATGAAAGAACGTGTGCATAAAAATGGATTATTTTCAACTAATTTTATGCATAAAAATTAATTATTTTCAACTAATTTTATGCATAAAAATTAATTATTTTCAACTAATTTTATGAATAAAAATGATAATAATAGTGGAGATTGAAGGGTTTCAACTATATAGCATAGAGTAGGCACATAAGATGCTGCTTTGATTCGATAATTCAAGAACTTGTTAAATAGTTAGTGTCCACAACAATTTATCATTTATTTAAATGGATTATCCTACATTTGCCTGAAATAATAACAAAACTTGAAAAGAGGGTATATAGACTCTTATTGCTTCAGTAAATCTAGTGAATTGAATGGTAAATAACATTGCAGCTGTTCCTGGTGAGGTGGGATGTGTAATTAAAGAAATGTGCAAACGTGTGTCATCTTCAAACTCAGGTTTGGACAAAATAAAATAATTTAAAAAATTTTATAAACAGTTCAAGGTTACACATCTATTGAGTTTGAAATGAGCCCAAATTCAGTAGCATGCAACAAATAACCACCAATCACATCAGTCGATGTGGAAAGATCGTTTCCTATTTTGAAAAATTTCCTCTCGAGCAGAAGACAAAGTTTAACTCAAGATAAATTTTTATCATGTGTAACCAGTAAGATATCCAATTATTATATTTGTATTTTCTCAATGTTTATAAAATGCCTATTTTTTCATTTTTAATTGCCTATTTTTCATTTTTAACTGCCTATTTTCGTGTTTTACTGCCTTTTTGCCTGCCTATTTTCGTGGTTTTTTACTGCCTAACATCCGAGTTCTAGTAATCACTCATTTAAAATTTCTACTTGGACTGGATTCTCTTTCTAACACTATGTAGTTTCTCACTCTCTCTTTCTAACTCTTCGCTCTCTCCTTCACTCTTCATCTCTAACATTCTCTCTCTCCATCGCCTCTCTCTTCCCTCTCACTCTCTCTCACAAACTTTATCTCTCCTCTCTCTCTCTCTCTCTCTCTCTCTCTCTCTCTCTCTCTCTCTCTCTCTCTCTCTCTCTCTCTCTCTCTCCCTCAATTCATCGGTGCTTGTGTCGTTAATCAAACGTTCGACGACCTCAACCCCTAGCCATTGATCAGTGAACCCTCGTCTAATGTGTGAGGTACATAATGTTGTTCTCTAATAACTTCAGGCGTTGCTTTTTCGACTAGACTAACTTTTTTTGTTCAACCTTGATGACGTTGCACCTAGTCAACAAGGCTGTCAACTGCAAAAAAATTCTCTTTTATATATTCTCTTTTTATAGTCTACAGTAATTGTTATTGGAGTTAGTTATCGATTCAGAAGCCTTGTTGGAAAGTTATTAAGATTTTTTAAATGTTCAAATTTTGAGGATTGGACATTTTTTAAACTTGAGATGATTATTATTATTATAATTATTATTTTATCATTCATTATCTGCATAATCGTAGAAATAATGCATGCAATAAATGCACCATCTTTTTTTTATACGCACAGTCACAAATCGGATTCTCTGTTAAAATGATAATAATTCATGACCTAACTTTGAAAAAATAATTTGCTACAACATTGATTTATTCAATATTATTTTAATGACAGAGAAGTAGAAATCGTAAAAAGGAATGAAAAAGTGAGTTGCTTCAATTGATTAGTACTAATAAAAAACGCACATTGATCACTAAATGTGAGGATTAGATTAGATTTTTTTATTCATGTAAGTTTACAAGATTCGTATATGAGTAGTTGAAACAAAATTTTCAACATCACATAGATACAATGGTAGACTTAGATTATATTTTTTTATAGTGCTAGAAGTTATGTACAATGATATTTGTTTGATCTTAATGATGCAAGTGATGACGATCTAAGTGATGCAATTACATGAAATGGTGAAGTTTGGATAAAGATTCGTCCATTCTTGACACTTAACCGAGGAGAGTTTCCAATTAATAGTATTATTGGCAGAAAATATGGCAGTGAGTTAAATTTATCTTTATTGAATTAAATTCTGTAATATTTTATCTGCATAATTTATCCTCATACTTCACTCTACATATATCTTGATATTGTATATAGCAGATTATTGAAGAAGTGGTTTTTACTGATATATTCATCAACATTTTAAGGTTTTCAAGTTTATTAAAAAAAATTAAAATGAATTTATCAAATTGCTATATTAAGAACAATAAAAAACAATATACGATTAGACATTCAGCTGTAGAACGTAATGAATTGATCTGTTTTTTGTATTGACACTGGACTTGTTTCATCGTCACACACCGACCCTTCATTCACCGGCATTACCAGTTCGAATTATCACAGAATCTGAGTGGGGTACCCGAACGTGGATCAGTGGGGGGGGGGGGGGGGGTTCCTGAGTAAATGGAATAGGATTGTGTACGTGTCTCAAATCGCCAACATGCGGCCTCATTGTTGTTCCGAAATCAGCGTCAAATCAGAATGATTCAAGAAAGAAATGAGTCGAGTGTGAGGCGGTCACGTAAAAATTTTATTAACACGAGAAGAAGTTGGTTGGTTGGGTGGGGATTGAATTGTGGGGAGAGGATAGAAGGACCAAAACACTATGTGCCAACTTTACCACCGTATCCAGAAATGTTCGTCATTAATTTGTCAAGATTTACTGGGAAGAAAAACAGAGGCTAGCCAAATTTGAGTTGAATAATAAGACTTGAAGTTGTCACAACCATATTTATTGGGTACTGTGAGATACTAGTTTCGGTTGTTGCACCATTACCAATCTCAAACAAACTAAAACTGAAGTACAGAGTAGCTTAATTTTATACTAAACACAGAATGATACTATTGGCTGAGGGTGAAAGTGCCTCTCATATAGGCTGACCTTCATTGAAGGTCGGTGATTGGCTGAAGGCCGTGACAAGTCACGCCAATTCCTATCAATGCTGCACGCTAGAAATTCTGCTTGTTCGCTTCCTAAACTACTGTGATTGTTGAGTTTAGTACCATGTCCCATTTCTACATTTGATTGGCAAAGGCAGACATTTTAGAAGCTATGGAGGTAACTAGGTTGGTAAAAAAACTATTCCAATACTAGTTTAAACGATCAAATTTATTTCAACCACTTCAATACAACTTACTTGGTTTCATAATAATTCTGACATACACTTTAATAACGGCTCTTTCCTGTTTTTCTCGGTTGACCAAGACTGCATTTCATTTAGCTTAAGAATGAATTGTAATTCCCCATGAACACAATTTCACCATTGCGAATTTTACAATTAATTTTTATCACCTTTCTCAATCAAAATGAATTTCATGAAGCACAATTCGATGTGTTCTATTAAATGAATACAAAACTTCAGATTATTCCTTTGTCAGGTTTGTTCTTTGATAACTCATGGTAACACAAATCCTCTTGAACAATGTTGAAATTAGAAGTTGAACCTTTATTTCGACTTTCTGTTTCCAATTTTCGTTGTGATGTTGAACGCTGATAATCCTGACATTCACAGGGGAACCAGCAGATAACTGGCAAAGTTATGAGAGGAAAAATGAAGCAGTATACGGTAATGGATCAAAAGGAAAGATGCAGTTTAACGGCCGTAAAGCTGGTGTTTTTCTAACAGAACTGCTTGGTGATGTGCGTTTTTAAAGAGTTAACAGTTGATAACGTGTTTTAATAAAAGTAGCCATTAGTCTGGTGGCAGGGCTCAGAGGGGCTTAGGGCAGTCGCATCGTAGGGTTGGATTGCAAGACTCGCTCAATAATATATATATCGGCCAGTGCTCTCTCCATTGTTTCGCGACCCTTTGCATAAATTCCTCCCCAATCTGCCCTTTTATTACATGGGCCATTGTTTTAAAGCACCTATCTTATATGCGCCGCCCTTATCACCCCCTTGGGGAAGGGGGGTTGATGGAGTGAGTAGTGAGGGGGTTCGGGATTTATACGCCGGGATTTGTTTCATTGAATCCGGCGCCCTCGATATCCTTTTCGCTCATCGCTCTTCTACCCCCCTCCTCCTTCTCATACCGACGCCATTAAAGCCGTTGGAGCATTTATTATTTTTCCCGCTTACCTGTCGTGATTTGAGTCTGTGGAAAACTAACGGAAATACAGCTTTGCAACCGGAAAAGGATACCGTTCGGTCAAGAGGGAAACCGGGAACAAAGAACTACGGTACCTCGCCTAAAACCACCTGGCCGGCTTTTCTTTTTGTGTCAGCCAGCAGCACTGAAAAGCGCGCCAACATTTTCATTAACGGAAAAGTATTGTTTGGAGCCTCATACGCGTTTTTGATTCAAAGAGAAATATGCTAAATATCTACCATTATTCATGGTGCTCGTGTTTTAAGTAGATTAGCCACATCTTCAGTGTGCTGAGTTTTATAGAAGTAAATACACAGCGTAACTGTAACACACATTGAAGTTGAGATTAACTTTGAAATTTACCAGTTCGAGAAATTTCTACCATAAAAATTATTTTCTACGTATCTGTATTATTATTTACAATAATTTTAATTGTTATCTTGGTGGAAAACGGAATGATTCAACCTAACCTTACCACAGCGATTTTACAGCAGAGATCAGAGGTCTTTCTTGCTGACTAATCCAATCGGTCACTCGGAAGTTGTAGAACTATCACTTTTGAAATAACTTTATGTGATGTGGACCAATTCAGTTTTGTCTGTCAAAAAAAGTGAAAGTTATGAAAGAAACGACCACTAAATAAGGAGACTAATTTCAGGGTTGGTACAGGAAGTGCCAAGTTAAATGTTTAGTGCACAAGTAGAATTGCATAAAATCATCAGCTCCGATCACACAGTGCCTCAAATCGAGCGAGACAATTAGTTAACAGTTCTGTCAATTTCTGCTCTACTGATGTAGTCATAGTACTTGTCTGTAGTGTATGGAATTAAACCTATATAATAAGAGAGAGATTCAGATTCAAATGACTCTATTTGTGTAAATTTACAATGTACATGAATGATAAAAGTATTATTAATATTAGCAACTCTCAGATCCCCTATTTCAAGTGATGTACAGTGATTTTGAAGTGAACATAATGGTTGAATAGTCTGAATAAGAGAGAGAGAGATATATATATAGAGAGAGAGAGAGAGAGAGAGTGAGAGCGAATGAGTGAGAGAGTAGGGGTGTTATGTCAGTCTTATGGATTTCACAAAATTTAAAACACTAAATTTAGCACATGGCTTCCTTCAAACTCGATTCAGTGAAATGCAAAGCCCAATTTCTTATTTCCTTTCTACATTCTTCCAAATTAATGTTCAGATTTCACTTATTGATACTATTTCTGTTTTAAAATGTCTTTGATGCAGGAAGCTCATAGAACAGATGATACATGGTAACGTCGCTATGATACAAATAAGCTTTAAGACACAAATCAAACCAACACATATGTTCCGTATCAATATTGCAGCTCTTGATTCCTTTTATAAAATAGTATTGGCATTGGCAGTTGAAATCCATGTATCAGATGTTTAATTTTAAAAATCCACCTTAAATCCCGTTGCAAAGCACGGGTAAACCATGTATAATTATGTAGTCGGATATCTGATTAGCAGCACCGCAAACCTACTCACCTGAAATTTGGTTAATTTCAGGTTATAGTACCTACTATATAGTTACCCTGTGGAAGCTGCTCTATTGTTTCGTAATGGGACCTAACCATTGAATAGGTATAAATCTTTTTGTAAGGGGAACCGATTAGCCAGCAAAAGACTCAACATCACTTCCCGGTGGTTCGGAACCCAACTAAAACTGTAGGTCCAACTCCACCATCATCCAACTCATTACCCACTCACAGGTCTCAGACCTATGTGGGCTTCATCCTCCAAAAAATATATGAATCATATGCCTCATTGTTTGTTCACATGAATTATTTTAGTTTTAAGATTTTTTTTCAAATTGTAAGATTTTCAGTAATTCTGTTCAATTTGTTGAATGTGGCGAATAAAGAATTTTTGATTTGATTTGATGAATGGACTAAGTGCATTAACTTGAATGTCCAGTTGAAATAATTAAATACCTACTCCATACTAGTTACATTGGTAGGAAACTCTAAAACAAGCCACCGCAGTTTTTAAAGAGTTTTGAAAATATCGAAATATTTAAAAAACAACTGAAAAAATATTTAGTTGATACAGCTTTTTATAGTGCACTGCAAGAGTTCCTTTCACCTCAACTAATATTGATATAGTAATTATGGTAACTAGTGTATAAGATTGTATAAATGTTAATCTGACTTGTCTCATACTGGAGTCTCCAAGACGTAATCTACAAAAAAATAAATAAAATAGAATACAGGCGATATCCTTCAACTTCAAGCAATCTCCGGATTTTCTAAAATGGGTCAAGCTAGACAAGAATGATAACACAGAATGAATAACCTCTGCTTATAGATGACACATTGCTTTATTTCTATGTGGGCATCGACTTGCGTGTTGCTCTAGTACGCTCTAGAAAGTCTCGTGTGCTTTGCATGTTGGTGGGAGGCTTGATGGCGGCCTCATTGACTTTTATTCTGATCACCAAACATAAAAACGCCGTTCTCGAAATACCGAAGGTGCGTGCGTGCGTGCATCGCGACTGCGCCAGCAGGCCGTACATCAAAATTTGAATTCTTATCGCAATCAACAGTTACACAGCCATGTAAAGCACAATGCCGCGGCCATCTTTGTGCTGAGTGGCATTAAAAGCAAATCGCACCCACTAATTTCCAGCATTCGACATTTTTTATGTAAATTACAATTACCGCTAAACTCGTGCACCCAACTAAACATTCCCGGCAATTATTTTACGACGTGTAGAGAGATTTTCAGCCTTCACACAAATTCACGGAACCTAGTGAATTGATTTTAACGATAAAGTCGGGCTACTTTTCTTTTCTCGGCGTCTATTACGTTTGATGTAGGTGTTTTTATTCAATTTTGCATGCTCCTAGATTGTTTTCTCGATTCTCCATTCTTCATTCTTCTTCTTCTTCTTCTTCTTCTTCTTCTTCTTCTTCTTCTTCTTCTTCTTCTTCTTCTTCTTCTTCTTCTTCTTCTTCTTCTTCTTCTTCTTCTTCTTCTTCTTCTTCTTCTTCTTCAAATATTATTTGATAGATTTCTACCTTGTATGATTGATATCCAGAATTCTGACCAGAGTTGACTGAAAATTTAACTGAATTCGTATAACTGCTATCTTTAATTTTGACCAGAGTTAACTGAAAATTTAACTGTATTTTGATTATTATGTTGGCAATCATTATGGTGCTGATCGTTGAATGAGGAAACATTCAGCACTTCCAAGATGCAAGGCTTGCTAGAATTTTATCGCGTTGCTGTAAAGAAGACATTACTCTCTTTCCAACGAAATAGTGTTATATTCCAAACTATATTGATTCATATTTGATATGGCCTATAAAGTTCGGTACTGAAAACAATCCGCTTGCCGGTAATAATTTTCAAAAACCTTTTACTGTTAGTACTGAAACGTAGAATGGCTGTCACAACTTACGAATATAAATGATATTTTACAATAAATTGTTGAAGAATAAATTCTTCGAAATCATCTGACACTAAATTCTGCTGTATTATTTGACAATAAATTTTCTATTTACATTGCATTCCTGAAGATAAAGTGTAAGATACAAAATCGTGAATGCTTCCTCAGGTTTCGAGTGTAGGAACGAACTATAAAATCGAGCGGGCATATAATAAGCGTAACGGGAGTGCATTATATGGCCGAATAAACGTAGTCGAGCTGATTTCCCATGGCAGTGACACATATGAAACGACTCGGTCGCAACGCAGTCCACATTTGTGTGTTACCACTGCATAAATTCTCATTCCACTCATACTACCTTTTCATACTCAACTTGCCATCCTCTGCCCACCAGCTATTACTCGTTCTCTCTCACTCACTCATACTCTCTCTTTCCCAAAACCACTCTCTCACTTCCTCTCTCGTACTTTGCTCACTTTCACTCTCTCTCCACACACACTCTCGCGATTCTCCGTCTCACTCAACCTCTCACTCTCTCCATCCCCCCTCTCTTGCACGCTCTCTAACTCTCTCTCTCTCTCACCCGAATCGATCCACACCATCTAGGGTATCTGCTTTAATTATGGCATGATTATTGCGGTTTAATTGCCCGGTAGTGGGATTACTGAAAGCTCAGCCACCGAAGTTCTGGTTTTCTAGAAGCATCAGGAAGTCCGGCTCTACTTAGCTGCGGCTAACTCTGTCCAGTAGATCTTCATTAACGTTATCCAATCAATATTTCGAGTCCACTAGGACGAACGTTTTCATTCATTATTTTGTTTTCAACATTAATTAAAAGTGAATTCAACATTTGGACTTTAGTTCTCTAGTCAAAATGTAGTAATAGAAGCATTATTGGACTGATCCCAAGTTCCTTCTGTAATGCTACAGTGTAAAATAACAATAAAAAAGAGAATCCTGAACTGTAGATATTAACTAGAAATAAGAAGAAAGGTGTGCTATAATAAAGCGAATTATCAAACGTTGAGAAGTGAGTTGGTTCTTTGCTAAAACTTATGCAATCTCAAAAATACTTATCAAATATCATAACATCGATCAGTTTATTAAGGTAAGTAACTCACCCGTGATTCAGAGCGGCGCATATAATAAAAACGACATAACACTACAAAAAACACATGAAGTCAAAATAAAATAAAAAAAGTCAAAGGTAACCCCAATAATTCAAAATATTGGGCGGTTTGAGTCTTTCAGAATTATATACTAACACAGTTTTAAAAAAACTAGCTCATTGCCCAATGATGCGCACATACAAGGATGGGCATAAAGGAAATTGTGACAAAAAGGAACAAAATTTTAATGTTTTGTTGTAAGTAGAGACGTTTTTGCAGTATTTGCTTAATGGTGACTTACAACATCTTTTTTTGGAAATTGAAGGTCTTTTGTAGGATTGTAGCACTACCTACTAGATAAGTAGTACAATTTTGTGCAGTGTGTGTGTGTGTGTCACACTCCTATTTTAATTATCATCAAGATTGCATGAACACGTGCAGAATGCATCCTAAAGCTACTTCGCTGTGCAATGTTTATATTTTTGGCGGCAACCAAAGCTTTCCTACAAGCGCCATCTGTCAGCAGGTATCAGAACTCAAAGCATGTTTTTGATCGGATTCTTAGAAACCTTCAATTTTGTTGTTTATTTAAATTTAACGGAAGTTTCCCTCTATTTATCATGATATTTGTGTGATCAAATATAGAATCTTTAATTTCCCATTCAATTTGCAGTCCATAGAACAATGAATATTGAAAAAATGAGGTGTTTTATTCGTACCTCTCGCTGGCCAAATGTTTGTGGATTAGTCGGCCACCTTTAGCATGTCACATACTACTCATACTTACCTGGCGTGGGGGTCAACCGTGATCAAGAAGGCGGTTCCCCCAGGGCGAGGCCTTGTCATTGCACTGCGACTTGGTTGACCCCTGCGAATGCCCCAAATGTGGGCATCTCGGGCGCATTATTTTTGTTAGTCGGGACTGCGTTCGCGCTGTCCCGGTCCTATTTAAACAATTTAGCATTTATGCCCTTATTCATAACGTTGAGCCCCAAAATTCCTTAAATTCGCCATTGTCAAATTGAAAAATTCGGTGAAGTAATTCAGACAAATTGGTTGCATCAAAGGTTGAGTTCACGGGGGCGTGTGATTGGCCTATTCAAATTTATCAACGTTTACGAATTTTAACAGACCAACAGACGCCTCTGGTACACTCACCGGTTACTGGTAAAGTTCTCTAGAACTCAGCCATTGTTATTTTAATAATGATAATCTTTTTTATTTCTTGGTCCTGGTACCTCCAGGATATACGAATAATAGCCTGTTGTAGCTATCTCCCATAGATTGATTTTGACTCATTAATTTTCATTATAGCTTTGTTACTATTTGTAATTATAATTTATTTTTGTTGACAATTCTGTACAAATTGGCATACCGTATTTTCATTAATGAGTGAGTCTTCATTAAAAAGACAGCAATAAATACAGAAACTATTTTATACTATTAAATAGTTTCTGTATTCATTGTAAACAGTCATATCATTGGATGGCTTGCGATTGGAGTAGGTTACCACTTGTTAATTTCCTCCTATTCCTATACTTTTTAATCATAACGATTTATTTCTCTTGCTCTAAATTTTTACATGTTTTATCTATCTAGGTAAGTCTTCATTATACCCTAATATTTGCAATTTGAAGTGTTGCACTTATTATATTTATCAATTCGTTATTGGTTATTTGGCTAGGCTATTAAAAAGGTACTATTTTTAAATCTTCAGTTCTATATTTTTTTATTTTAAGATTAATCGATAAATTATATCATGCTCTTTATTTTAAGACCAAGAATATAATTTTTATTATGTTTAAAGATTGTTCTAACATTTTGAGATTCAAAGCTTCGATTCAAGTTATATTTTAGATGTTGATCACTTTGTTTGTCAACCAGCCAGCCTATTTTGTGTAGTTCAAAATTACATATACATCATTGAATAATGAATTTTGCTATTTATTTCCAAAACATCGTGAATTTTTAAACTGTCAAAAAGCCTGTGATGTTTGATAAAATGAAGGTTCAGCAACTGGACTAATGTGTGAAAGTAGATTTATTTTCATATTCATATATAAAAAGTAGATTATTCATCTATAAATATGTTATTTTATTGTTACCTGAATGTTTTCAAAATTTGAAATTTTTAGGCGATATTTTATAGCACCTAAATGTTCACTAACTTCGTTATCATTAGACAAAGAATACTTTCATTAACTTTGGACTCCTATAACTGCATAAAATTCTTTTCAATTTTTCAAATTAAATGCTGAAATATTTTGAAAAAGGAATGGTTTTATATCAGCATTTAATCTGAAGAACCAAATCTCTACTTTCAGAACGATACTACATTACTAATATAAATTATAATATTATTTTAAAAACTTCCAATTCCAATATTGATTAAGAGGAGTACATTATTCTTGCAATCAAAAAGCAAAAATCAATACTGCTACATTCTTCTACTGCCATGATTTTACTGTGTCTATCATACCCTACCGCTATCTGCCGAAAGTTCTGAAAACTACCTTCATATTGCATCAATTGATATGCAATCTCACAATATTTATTAAATATCCATTGTAATATTAAACGTATGCTTATTTTTATGAACAAAATTGATGATTTTCATATTCTTGGAGTGTTTAAAAACAGTTTGGCTCTGATATTAGTATCCTCCAGCTTGAAATAAGTGATCAAAGTTGCCGAATTTCGTACCTCTCGCTGGGAGTTTTGTAGCAGTTTGATAGGGGTCTTGCTGAAGCAGATGTTCAGGTATCGCTTCTCGGCCTGTTGGCTAAGATCAAAGTGTAGTATCTGTTCTTATCAGCTTAATATCTGATACGCCTCACATAGTGGGGCCAGAATATTAAACTGATTTTTGGAAATAGATGGAGAGTTAGGGGCTTGCTCCACCTCCATCACGGGTCGACCTGGCATTGCAGTACAGTCGGGACCGGCCCACCTCAGCTAAAAACATAGTACTACATTTATCTCACTTCTCTGGTGAAAATAGTTTGAAAATCTTGAAAGTACAAGGGCCATATGCACAATTAGCGTTTAAACTGGGTTTAATATAAACTTCGTTTACCCTGAACGACTGTTTAAACTTGATTCTGTATGCTCAATAGAAATGAAAGGAACGTTTAGCTTAAACTGCCTTTCAGAAGCACGGCGATGAGTTTGCTAACCTGACATGTGAAAACCTGAAAGTGCATGCAAAATATTGAATTTACAGATGTCTGTTCTTTACCTGAACACGCTAGGAGAAAGTTATAAAAATAAAAAATAGTACAGCTTTGTTGGATAGTTTATTAGTTTTAAGGCAATACTTTCATTATTTCTAGAACTATATTAGTGGTATGTCTGTTTTGGTGAAATCAGTTGAAAACTCAACTTCATTCCATTTGAAAAAATCCTTATACGAATATTTCGTGGCCATCGTCTTTCCATAGCATCCAAAATTCCAATTCTTCCACTTATTCGAAAATTTCTATGAAATTTCCATAGCATTAGGCCTATGCACCAAACACTTCCAATATTTTAGAAAAGTCGATTCTAGTCATCGGTTGTAAAACTTTTTTTGATTCACCGTATCCAGTTATTAAACCATAATAATAATAATAATTCACATAACAATTTATTTGAGTGGCTGAATAATAAATTATAGACTAGTATTACTGAGGAAATAATTACACTATGTAATACTCCAACTGAAAAACTATATCATGCGATATGTGAAGCAATATTGATAAATAATTACTTCACTTAGCTTGGTACCAGAAACTTAGGTTAGGACTATAATCGCTTATTAAACGTCTCTTGCTGGTTTAAACCACCAAATCTGGGCGTTTACGCCAAACTCAATTTAAACTAAGTTAAAGAGTTAAGATCGTATTGAGCATACGAATCTACAGTTTAAATCAAGTTTAAACTATCTACATGCTAAACTCAGTTTAAACGCTTATTGTGCATACGGGCATACGGTATCATTCAGTCATATCACTTAAACAGCATATTTTTGAATAATATTCAAGTGTTGGTATCATACCGTACCTTCATTCTCCATGCAGTGGATTCTCCATGCTCTTGACAATGTGGATTGGGTAGTAATCCATGCACTCTATTCCATTCTAAACGAGGAGCAATGCAGATCTATTACTATTTTTAGTTTGTCATGAAATATACCCATAAAGGTTATTAAAGTGAGTTCTCTATCTTTGGGTCAACCATGTTACCTTCCATGTTAACACTATTTTACTGCATTATTTCTAATAAGTTGTGATAAGAGAGTGTGTGTAATAATAGTCCCTAAAACAGGTTTCAAATTCAAATTCAAATTCAAATTTATTTTTATTGCAAGAAATTGTACATTACAATTATAGCATACGTCAGATTTAACTTAACAAGAAACATATCACCTTATAAAATAATAAGGTTACAGTCCAGTACTTGAAAAATACATTGTCACAAACACTAATATTATATGAGCGAAATGATACATGAATACTACTACAGTACTTTGTCAAAAGCAACAAATCAACATATAAAAATAATTTCAGAAAAAATGCACTAAAAACGCTAATTTTTGTTAATAACTAAGAGCTAATGTTGTATTCAAAATACTCCTTTACAGAGTAAAAGCTATGGCTCAAAAGGAATTTCTTTATTTCTGTTTTAAATTTATTCCTGTCTGTTTTCATACTTTTTATTTCATCAGGTAGTTTGTTGTAGAAGGTTATACCTTGGTAAAATGGATTTTTCTTTGCTATGGCTAAGTTCACACTGGGTAGATGATAGTTAAGGGCTGATCTAGTTCTATGATTGTGAATATTGTTGTTAGTGGGCAAAGAATTATTTTCAATAGTGCTAAGGATAGTTTGGTAGATGAACAGGGATGGGAAAGTGAGAATGCCGTATGTTTTAAAATAGTCTCGGCAAGACTGATATCGTGTTAATTTACACATACACCGGATGGCGTTTTTTTGTTGAGTTAATATCTTCTTAACATTTCTATCAGATGAGTTCCCCCAGACCGTAATTCCATATCTCAAATGGCACTCAAATAGAGCAAAGTAGACACATTTAAGTATATCGAAAGAGCAAAGGCGAGATAATGCTCTTAAAATGAAATTGATTGAACTTAATCTAGAACAAATTTTATCCACATGAGATTGCCAGTTGAGATTGGAATCCAGATTAATACCCAGAAATTTACATTCTTCGACCTCTGAAACACATTCATTATCCAGCAAAAGACCAATATGACACACACTATTAGAAAAGCTCATTCTGACAGTTTTACTCACATTCAGATTAAGATTAATGGCGCTGAGCCACTGACAAATGTTATTGACTGATACAAAATTATCTACCTCCAGCTGCTTACAGTCAAACCCAGCATTTAATATAGTAGTGTCATCTGCATATAAAGTTAGATCAGCTCCTAATGCACTGCTTCTTATATCATTTATATATACATTGAAAAGAAGTGGACCTAAGACTGACCCTTGAGGGACACCAAATTTGACTTCTCTTAGCTTAGATTTGAAATTACCATTGCTGCTGTTGAGTTCAACATACTGAGATCTGTTCAATAAATAAGATTTAAGTACATTTAAAGCATTCCCCCTAATACCAATTCTATGCAATTTATCTAAAAGAATTGTGAGTTCAACCGTGTCAAAAGCTTTGCTCAGGTCAATAAAAGTGGCAACTGAATGTTTTTTCCTATCTAAATTATCGATAATTCTATTGACAAAACTGACAACTGCTGTTTCTGTAGATTTCTTCTTCACAAACCCATGCTGATTGACACTAAGCAAGTTGTATCTATTGAAGAAAGATAAAATTCTGGTTTCCAATATTTTTTCAAATATTTTTGAAAATGTGGATACAACTGACACTGGTCTGTAATTCTCTATATTTTCGACTGTGATTGTCCATTTAGACCTAAACAATTACACTAATATGCATTGGTCTGAAGGGCGGACTGTACAAGCGAGGTTAGAGGTGGACAAGATAGTAGGGAGATATAAATAGGATATTTGAAATCATCCAACCACCCTCAAAGTGGCACAAATGTCACTAAGAAAGGCAGCAGTAATTGAAAGCTGTCACGTTAAACATTATTGCAGGTGGCAAAGAGTGCCTACAAACTAGAAGCTATTAATTAGACAGAGTATGTTGCACCAAAAGCATTGCAATTAGTCATGAAGCATTAGCGGCCGACATTCAATGATTCACAAAGAAGAACATCGACATGCCCGCCCATTCATTCCTCCCCCAAGTTAGGCGACTATATTCTCTATTCAACCGGCTGCTCAAAGGTGAATTGTTACGTTGCTTTTGTGATACAATGTTTGTTTGAGTATTTTGTGCGTTGTAGGTGGATGTCGACGAACATGTACTGCATTTCAAAATGTGACATGGTGTATAAATGTGGAGGACACTGTCTGTGTGATTGTGTGATAGAAAAGAGGAGTTAAGTAGTTATTATGTGTATATACAAAGAGCCCTGTTAATGGAAAGAGCATTCGATGGAATAATATGCAAATGGAGTGTACGTTTTTCTAGCCAGCAGCATGCTACGCTTCCTGAATGCAAAGTAGTTCTTCTTGCAACCCCCATTCTTCTCGCAGTATGAGGCTAACGATCCGTGTCAAGATTACGTTCTTTCTTCTTATCACTTCGCCGTCGAAGTAGTGCGCTCCTCCCCTTTTTTCCTCCCCCCCCCCCCCCAAGTAGCAACCCCTTCATCAACCGGCTGTACTAATCTGCACCACTGCAATTCTTATTACCGCAGCAACTGCTTTTTGATGGGCTGTAAAATCCGTTCCAAGCCGCCCTGTCCAGATAGAGTACGTTGCATGTGAATGAAGAAATCACCAGTTCTGTTTGACGATAGACTCGTCACTGATCGTGCCATTTGCCCCACTCTGCTACCTGTCAGGCCATTTTCTTCGACTGTAATTTTCATTTGCTAATTGCTTTATAGCTTTTCACGCTATTGCAAATGGAATAACGATTGGAATAAAGATTGTGGTAGCTAGCTACCTCAAGGTTACTTACGGGGTGATTTCAAAGGTGTATTTGAGAAAAAATGAAGTCAAGTATCTGTTTTTATGACCGTCAAAAGTATATTTGTTTAGGAAAGTATTCAATCTCGTGCAGTCATTTAGGATTGCCCCACGTTTTTTTATTTTTTTATTACGGATGATTCCCAAATGAGTCTGGAGACTTGTGCGTGGGTAATGAGGTGAATGATGAGAAACATCCATGGGATTCGAACCCAAGGCTGCAGGAAACGAAGCCAGCCAGGGCCTTATCTTATCGCATACAAGCACTCCAACCAACTACGCTACCAGAGCCGCCATGTTATCACTGGCTATTGGTTTATAAGTTATTAATTAATACTGGTTATCTGATATTCAAAATAAATTTGTAGGAAACAACAATAGGATCGGGATAGAATAGTGTGTTTTTTTCAATTTTATTGCTATTCAAAATATTAAGTTATTTTTGAGATCTTGTTCTTTCAATCTAATAAATAAATACTTTATCAACCTGAAAATTCATTCGACACGTCTGTTTTTGCTTCTGCATGATTTTTAACTCTAACTTTCGAAATTAACTTTCGTTAATTTGAAATTAACTCTAACTTTCATCTTTGAATATCTCAAAAAAGATGTTTGATAGGCTACTGTATATTTTGTGAGGATGAAACCCACATAAGACTTATACCTGTGCGTGGGTAATGAATTAGATGATGGTGATTGATGAGTTGGACCTACAGTTTTAGGTGGGTTCAGAACCACCGGGAAGTGATTTTACATGGGAATTGAGCTAAGCATTGAAAATTCAGGAACGGTGAAAGTGTTATTAGCAATGTATTAGTTGAATAACTTACAACCGTGAAGAGTCACAAAACACACTACCACTAAATTAAGTTGATTTCAGGTTGGGTTTAAAAATCTATGCTACTTACTAATAATCATAAAATTGCTCTGAATATTTAGAATAAATTAGAGAATTTCGGAATAAGAGAAAGGTGAATGCCCTTTTTGCTACCTATTTTGGGAAATGATAGCCGTGAGCCGTAGCAGGTATCTGTTCAATCAGATAGATATAAGCTGCGTTCTCCCGGGCACTCCTTGTAAGGGTGATCGATTAGATTGGCTGCTGTAAAATCACTTCCCGGTGGTTCGGAACCCACCTAAATTGTAGGTTCAGCTCATCAATCACCATCATCCAACTCATTACCCACACACTCGTCTTAGGCCTATGTGGGCTTCATCCTCAAAAAAAGAAATAATTTATTTATGATAATTTAGTATTTTCAACTAAGAAACTCAATAGGTCAAATGCATGAATTGAATTTTTATGACCTGTTCAAATTTTAAGCATTGTTATTTCCACATTAATAATAAGGTTTTTATTGTTGGGGAGACCATTACGGGTGGTTCGTTTGAAAAATAAAAAACGTGTAATGATAAGATAAAGGGGAATATGATAAGCTGTAGGTCTGAGGCTGGCGGTCAATACAAAGTTGAGTTGGTGAAGTGGAAGAATTTATGTTATGGAAACGGGATGTCTGTCTGCTAAACAAAGCAAGCCAAGGCCTGACGGGTGCAAAGAGTTTTCCGGATGTCGAGAACTACCATCCTTCTGTTACGAATTCTCCAAACTTTCCAACAATTAAATCTGCTGCTGTTATTGTTGTTGTTCTTGCTCTACCTCTCTTCCCCAACTTTTCAACTGCTCTTCAGCATAAAGGATCCAAGTTCATACGGACTCTAAATCAAGTACTAGAATTTGTGTTTCCTTCAGTAAAAAAAAGATTTCATCTTCATTGATGCAAAGCGGCTAAAACGGTCAGGTTAAAATCTATCTAAATCGCTTTAATTTTGGCTCAATTATTACTATGTTAGAATATAGAATAGAATGTGTTTATTGCTAATCTCAAGAAATGTAGCAATATATCAAGCATTGTACATAAATTATAAGTAATTTACAAAAATTAGAAAATATTGGAATACAATACTTCAATACAAACTAACTGGTTTTTTTATTGTATTATCATGTACAACATAAATTTCTAGCATTAGCTTAATACTGTTATTATTATTCTTTATGGCAAAAGTTCCATGTGCAAAGAAAATAGCTTCTGTCCGCGCACTGGAGTCTATCCACAAAACAATTTGAAAAGTGCACAATAATTCTAAGGCTAAACAAAAATTCAAAACAGATTAACTTGAAAGCACAATGAAAGATAACGTTCCAAGACAGCACAAGTGAAAAACCCAGAATAAGAAGTGTTTCTCATCCCAACAATACAAAGCTAATGTTATTAAGTTGAATATCAACTTATGTTTACTTACTTGACGTTATCAAGTTCCAATGAATAAATAACATTGCAATACAATAACATCAATTTTGTAATTTTTCGCATATCTGATGGTGGGGGGGGGGGGGGGGAGACCATGATCCTCCCGAAATAGCGCCTCTGTTGTTTAGTATTTCACGCTATTTCATCAGGGGATCCGCCATCCGAACACGTGGACTTGTTTCTTGTAGACAATGTTCAGATTCCTTCTTCCCTCTCTGATATTTATGGACAATAATCATATAACACATGCTAGTATAATTCGTATTACTCGTGTGTGACCGTCATAATTGACAGTGACAGATGATGGTTGTGGGTCAGCTTCAGTTACAGTTCTGAACAGAAGGACCGACCAGTCGAAGGCGAAGGCAAGATGGCGGGCAACAGCAGCTAGAAGACAACTGCAGCCAAGCAAAGGCATGCGAAAATTAATAGGGTTGAACAGCGTTGATAGATGGGTGCATGTTAGTTGGGGGGGGGGGGGGGGGGGGGGGTCAGTGAGTAGATGTCGGTCACTTTGGTGGTTTTCGCGTCTTGTGTTTCGTTGTCTCTGTCAATCCCTCTCGTTCTCTCACACTCCTTCTCATCATCAGAAAACAAGCAACAAACTAGCATCCTGCTGAAATACGACGATACATTTATGACAGTCGCCAGAACAAATGTCTCGCGAAATGAGATATGCCTTTCACGTATTTATCTTATACAGCTTCCATGTCTGACGTTTTTGGGGAAAAAACGAAGTGGAATTCGCCATCATCATCGCTTTTATTGTATTACATTTTTGTGTGCTATTTTGTAGGGTGGATAAATTTAACCTCAATTCGATGTGTGGAGCAAGCAAATAAGCGTAAAATACGGAATAACATTGATGAACAAGTAGAAAACAGATAAAGAAATACAAAACAACATTATAATTGACCTTCAGTATTTTCGGCTTTCATTTTTGTGCGTAAAATACGAAATAACTATGATGAACAACTAGAAAACCGGTTATCAAAAACGAATCAACCGGCAATATTTTTTGTGTCTATTTTTATGTTTTTCTACCTATTTTCTGCTTGTGTGCCATTCAATTCAATTTATTTATTGTCAACAATGCGTGATAGAACATTCATATATTCAAACAAAAATTGCACCACTTCTAATAGTCATGAATACATAAAGCATCATAAATTAAATAAAATGCCATTGTTATTTCGTAATTGATAGTCATTTCCTTGCTCCACCTGTTACTTGTGGTTGTGTCAAGTCTCAGTCCTTAGCCAATCACAGACATTCACCGTAGCATAGTTCGGCCTGGCAGAGGTAGAATTACTTCTGAAAACAAGTTTTAAAGCAGTTTACAACTGCTAAAAAACTCAGCAGTGTTACAATTTTACAGTGCTATATTTTCCCGCTAGTATCAGTGCGAGATATAGTGCAATATCTTATTTATTTATAATAAATGAGTTTGTAATCATATCCATAAGATCGTATTCGTTATGGATATCCACAACGATATAACGATATATCTGTATAATATACTTCTGGCTAGTTTAATATATAAAATCCAGATACCACAGACTCACTGACTGACTCATTCCAACTTTGGAAACCGTTTTTCGATAACAATTCAGCCAAAGAGTTAGCCTACTAATGAAAAAAAATACTGATAAGATTCAAATAAAATAAGTAGGAGCATTGTAGCATTGCAGTAACTGATACTGGAGAAAGGTATTGATAACGGTACCTTATCTTGGCTCAGTATCTGATAAATTAGGAAAAGAATTGAAAAAGAACGGTTTTGATGTAGCTTTTCAAACAAAAACTATTTTAAATAGTTTGTTCAGGTGTAGTAAAGACAAAATTGATATCTGGGATAAAAGTGGGGTTTATAAATTGAATTGCGGTGATTGCAATGCTTGTTATGTGGGTCAGACCGGTAGAAGTTTCAAACTTAGAATAAATGAACGTATTAAAGATTGGAAAACCCGAAAAGGAGACTCAAATTAGGCAGAGCATCTCATTACTAATGGAAACAAGGTCAAGGCTGAAGAAAATGTTGAATTTCTGCATTTGATTGGCAAAGGCAGACAATTGAACATTTTAGAAGCTTTGGAGATTACAATAATTCTTTCAACAAAATGCTTGCCCATAAAAGCTTTTACGCTGATCTATTTCTGATTATTTTTCCAAATAGGATCTCTTCCAAAGCGGATTAATAGATAGATAGCTTTTCCATTAAAATTTATTGCGGGAGCTTTGTGAAATAGTAAAAGCTATCATTGTAAATTGAAGTAATTAGTTGAATTGTAGTGATATGGTGGATGATTTTATGTAGAATAGGCATTGCTGCTTCGGACCCGTACAAAGCTGAATAGTGATGGTTCATTTCATATAAATCATGTCCTGTCGCATTCTGTAAATTACGCTTTGAGTTGCAGGAATAGGCGCTTATTCAGGGAACGGCACCTCACATATAGTTCACAGCCTACGCTACATTTATCACTGTAGTAAAATGGGGGCAACTTTTGGAAATTAATTTCCTGCTGTTAGAGGATCGCTAATCTATAATTAGATCGGCTCAATCGCCGCATTTACCAGCATAGACATACGACTGGTTTCACATCCAACCAATATAGCTTTCGGCGTTCAATGTAATACTGTTTCAGCCGTCGAACACGTAAAATTATTCATAATTATCTACACTAGAAAATGCTTTCAACAGTATGCTTCGTGTACTAAATTGCATGAATTTACTCTCGTAAAGAGCATCGACCTACCGGCACTTGCTTATAAATCTGCTGGTGAAACCCAATTAATTATTATGGAACTAGAAAATTTTGCCGTAAGAAATTTATTCGGTTGAAGAAGGTTTTGACTATGCTTAATTGGCTATTCCCAATTTTTTATGATTAATGCTTATCCAAATCATTTTTTATACGTTTATGGAAAATATCCATCAACGTAATTATATAATTATTTACGTGTATAAATTGGGAGCTTCTAATTGAAAATTAAAACTTTCTACTCACTGTGTTATCCCATGAGCATATCTCATGGACTTTGCAACCTCTCAAAACTTTGCAATTAATTAATTCAATAATGTATAGTAAAAAAATGTATAAATTTGACAAGTTTTGATTTATCTTTTATTTATTAATTCATTATAAATACACTATCAATCAAAGACACAACAAACACAGCCCAATTCTGCTTTTTTGACAGATTTTTAACTAAACATCCAAATTTTTGCTTATGACCAAGTTTAACTAGAAATTTCTCTTTGAAGTACTTTTAAAACAATTTTGTGCAGTCACTGAGTAATTAATGTCTTTCTGTTAAGACATATTTGGCCAGAGCGGGCTACATGAACTTTTCAAGTTTTGTTGAATGAAATTGACTGCCCGATATCGTTCAATTAATAAGTTTTCTCGAGGATGAATTTTTCAATTCTTGGTTATTGGAAAACTAAAGTCTATGCCTTTATGCCTTGAAACAGCATGAACTATTGTTTCAAATTGTCAGTAGGTCTAAATATGTAATTAAAAAGCATTCAATACACTAAATGAACTATTGTTCCAAATTGTCAGTACGTCTAAAAATGCAATTAAGAAGCATTCAATACAGTAAATTGAATAAATTCAAGTAGGTATTGTCCTGTTTCACTTTCAGAAACCATACGCAAAAATTGTCAGTAAGTGTAAAAATGCTATTATAAAACAGTAAATTGCGGTAAATTTAAGAAATTAAGTAGGCATTGTCCTGTTTCACTTTCAGAAACCACTTTCACTTTATCTGAAACAATCGGTAGTACGAAATAGACGTAAAAAGATAGGTTAAAAAGCAGTAAATTACGGTAAATTCAAGAAATTAAGTGGGCATTGTCCTGTTTCACTTTCAGAAACCACTTTCACTTTATCTGAAACAATCTTTATTACGAAATAGGCGTCGGAAAATAGTTTAAAAGCAGTAAATTACGGTAAATTTAAGAAATTAAGTAGGTATTGTCCTGTTTCACTTTCAGAAACCACTTTCACTTTATTTGAAACAATCGATAGTACGAAATAGGCTTCGAAAAATAGGTTAAAAAAATGAATGACAGATGACTACTCAAAAATCACCGTCAGATATTGAAGCGTTTTACATCAGATAAGGTAAATTATTGAGGTCAAACAAAATACAAGTATATTAAATACAATATATTGCCGCTACAGGAACGTACTTAAGAAGATCAAAAGATACTTTAAGATTCAATATGTAACTGATTTGCTCTGGTGAATTATTCGATTAAAGTTTCAGTGATTATTGTGCAGCACTTGAAGCTGCTTCAAAAACTTGTCATTGAGTTTAAAACAGTAGGAAAGTTGAGAAGTATTCATGAGATATTTATTATGTAAAAGGGGCGCTCTCATTTGTATCCTTCAAGCCGAAAAACTCGACACGAATTTTTACACGAGTTTGTTCGGATCAAGTGGAAGGATCGAATTAACGTCCTTTTTCTTATGATTTATGATGAGCGAAGAAAAGTTGGGACGAAAGTTGAAGAGCATCATTCCGCTAACGAATTTCCTCTCCGTAATGTTGTTGCTCGTCTTCTGTTTCACCATTGAAAACTGTATAGATTGGAATGACCGCGATGAAGTTGTTGCTTTGCTGTAATCTTGCGACTCGTTCAAATGAGTTTCTAGCTTGAAACTTTTTCTACGAACGTTGACAACAATATTCTGTTAGTGTGAGCTTCAGCTTTACTGTTTCTCTACTCTATCGTTGCTCCTCTTTCTCTCTTGGACCTTTTTTTTTAAAGACCAAATTGAAGTTTGTCTTTCATTTTGCCAGACTGAAACTCATTTTAGTGTCCTCCATCATCGTCCCAGTCATAATCTTCAACTTTTATCTCTGGAATTACTACTACACTTTCACCCACTCTGCCTTGCGACAATTTTTAGTACGTACTCGGTCATCGGCCTTCTCCTTAGTCGATGGCAACTTGATCCGCAGGCCTTGTAAGTGCATGTACTCTCAAAGTGTCATCAACACCAAGAAACTTTTCTATTTTTTCTCTCTTAGTCGCCCCATCGCTCCGCCCTCCCTGAATAATGTTGATGATCTCGACAGATGGGATGTTTGCCTCCCACGGTCATTCCCCTCGCGAAATTCAAATTGTCTTTCACCCGGTTTTTCTCAATCTTCATTTTCTTGGATCCTACCATCTGCCTTCCCACAAGAAACTTTGTACTTCCAAATGCTAATCGTAGCAAAGCTTGGCGCTCTCAAATTCATTCTCTTTCCAGCTTCGATTAATTAATCGATTAATCACAGAATTCAATCCAAACTCCCAACTTGGTGCAGGCATAAAATCCATTAAACTATGCGGTTTCGTTTGGGAAAGTTAGAATAGATTTTTCCAGGCTGTTCACTGTTTGGAATCCTCACTGCTCTTTCTCATCTTTTACAGCTGTTACTTTGTTGAAAAACACGCTGAAAATATCGCAATAAGGCGAGCATGAAGAGAAAAGTTGTGTAGCTTTTGTTACAACGCATTGTTGAGCTTATGGAAACTTGATATTTTCATATAGAATATAGAGGGTGTAATCTTGGGTATTGGTCAACGAAAAAACTTATTGTGTCGCCAAAGTTTCGTTGTATTTTATTTGAGTCGTATGTATTAGAATGTACTGTACTCGTATGATTTAGAATGTTTGAATTGAGAATTTAAAACACAAAAAATTTATTCACAGCAGTCTCATTTTGAAAATCGCTTATATATCTCATTTCTCATATACAATCTATTGTGTTGTTAATAATATTCTTTTTAATCAGTCCATTGAATTTTGTGAATCTACGTAAATAAAGTAATTTTATCTTTCTTTATCTTTATCTTGTCTTCCCCACGAAACAATTTAAGAGAATCGGTAGTCGACATGAAAGGACCGTTAGGTTTAGCAATACATATTATAGCGATTATCGAAATTATCTTATCTTCCCCAAGAAACAATCTAAGAGAATCAATCGGTAGTTGATATGAAAGGACCGTTAGGTTTAGCATTGAGTTTGGTTTATAATCGATTATTGAAATTTTCATTCAATTGCTTCGTAGGGAATATAAGGTACTGCAACCGTCTCATCCTTTCATTCAAGTTTCAAGTATTGTAATACTTGCAACTATTTTTCCAATGTCTAGTTTCAATTTGAATTTTCAACAAAATTTGTCAATTTTGGCTCATTGGATTTCCGTTGAAATGCTGATTTATTCTCCCAGTAGGCATACATTGAAATTAGCGTCTATTGTAAGAAAATATTATAAAAATAAATTACGATATAAAAGTTATTGTCATAAATATAAAAAATGAATGTCTGTCTGTATGTATGTTCCCTATAGACTCTGGAACCGCTGAACCGATTTTTATGAAATTTTCAGGCACAGTGTAGAATAGTCCCAAGATGGTTCCTTTGAAGTTTGGGAGTTAAAAAGTCCTCGCTGAAGGACACAAAAAGGAGAAATCTATCCTTAAAGGAACAGCTGATAGAAGTCAACAGTTTTTAATCATATTGCACCCCCTTAGCGGCGTTATTTATGCTGTCTGAAACGCAAAGACTTTGCATGTACCGTGTAGTCGGAGCCTGGCAGTATGTAGGAAACATATGACTGGGTATGATGAAATGTAATTATGCGGAATGATGATATCATTCTGTTAACCAATACAGCTAGAAATATGAAATGAAGCCACAGAGGGAGGTGGCAAATAATAAAATCAAATACCTATCCTTCAATCCTTCTAGTCGTAGGTTTAAATTTAAAATGTTCCTTCATTCAGAGGTGGTGATTAAGAAAACAACGAAGGACCGGAAAACTGAAGGAAACTATGATCGGCTGGAAGAGCCTTAGGACCAACTTCTTCCCTAATAGTCCTAGAAGGTTGAAATTTGAAATGTAATCTCAGATCTCAGTGGGAGGTGGCGAATAATAAAATCAAGGAGAATTTTTTATGAGAACGCAGCAACGCGCGTCGGGCCAGCTAGTTGTTAATAAAAGATTGAAAAATCTTATTTTCTTCTTTTTTTCAATGTATATATGCATGACTTGAAACTTGAATAACTCCACTCCATCTTATGTTTTTTGTGCCTTCATCAGCTGATTTGGAAGGGACAACATTCAGCCATTCGTTAATAATGGTCCCGCACCGAAACCCTTGCTTGGGTCTGTCCTTACTTTGAGATCAGCCGTCTTGCCCCTTCTTGACAATCCTGCACCCTTCCCCCCATACCCCCCCCCCCACAACCCACTTACAACCAATGTTAACCATCTTGCCGATGACTGTGCATAGCGACTTCTGTTCCAACTCACAACGAAAAGCCAAGTTCTGTGTCGGACTGTTCTTAGACAATGGCTATGCTCTTCATTGGCCCTGAACAAAGAGTCATTCTAATACCGACGTCTGGCTTTCAAATTTCTGCTCCGCTGATCTAGAGGAAGCCTGCTGTCTTTCTCTTAATATCTTCTCACTTCTCAAAGAAGAACGTGCCACCAATGCTAGGTTATTAGATTAGCATTTTTAGAGTGCAAATACAAATATTGTAGCTTAGTGCAACTGAAAATTCAAGCCTTAGCAAAATGAAACCACCTATCAAGAAGTGTAACATTGAGCAGTTCAATTTAATCAAGTAACGCTAGGTATTCCTAGCAGCGTTTCACTCAGTGTAGAAATATTATTATTATTATTATTATTATTACTATAATTATAATTATAATTATTATTATTATGATTATCATCATCATCATCATTATTATTATTATTATTACTACTATTATTATTGAAATTATTATTATTGCTAGCGTTTGGCTTTTTATGGTGCGGAGACCCTTTACGGGTAGTTCCACCTCGCTGTTTAGCCATGCTATGGGGACATGGTGATTCGTTAGAACAGATAGTATTTTTTTTTTTTTAGATAAAATTCTCCAAATTTAGGTTATGCTATCGTCCAAAACTAAGTATCCGTCTATTAATTAATTTTTAAATAAATAATATTCAAAAGAAGTACTTTCACATTATTTGCTTAATTTGGTTACAAAATCCAACAAAATAATAGAATACAGGTTTAAATAGTGTAGAAATAGAATCTTTTTCTGTTGAATTTACGTGAAGACACCACATGAGTGTGAGACTTGTGCGTGGGTAATGACGTGAATGAAGTTATGAATGGTGAATCTGCTGCAGTTGTGGGTGGGTTCCGAACCATCGGATAATGTTGATATCGTCATGTAATAGCAGTATAACATAATTTAATATCCTAATGTCAAAAAATAATCGATAAATTATATTTAATATGCTTTACCTGACCTGCGCATGAGCAATGTGTTACAGACGTTGTGACTTCACCATGATTGTTATACCATGGTTATACCATGTTATACCGTGTTACACCATGTTCACTATGTTATAATATGCGGTCTACATCATCGTTCAAAAACGAAATTCAACCTAGAAAAAGGATAATCATTGATATGAGTAGTAAATTGTTACGAATTCACTGCAAGTAGGCTTTTGTGAACAGAAAGACCATCTAGAGTTTTCCTGTGCTGAGGCCTATGCTTTCCAAACTTTCCATTCATTTCTGTTATCTTCTTGAGCAACTCTTTTGAGGCAGACAAGAAAGAGAGAGAATTAGAGTGTGAGAGAGTAATTGAACACCATCTTGGGTACAAGAAAGCCATTCTGTTCGCACGGTCGCTTTCCTATTCAAGTATGAGTGAACAATGAATGCCGGAAAAGGACTACGTGCTTAGAATGATCTGCTAACAGGCGATCTGGTCGAAAGGCGGAGAAAGATACTGTTGTGGAGCGGGAAACTCTCGGACATTGCTCAATGAGGGAGAGAGCATGATACGATAAAGAAGTGGATGATAGAGTGGGAGGAGCGAGAGAGATCGAGTGAGATATACGATAAAGAAGAGGGGAACATGAAAAACGGCATGTCCTTTTAGGCCGTTGCTTCCCGATGAGTATGTTGTCACCCTTTCCACCTGTTGTGCACTATTCAGCGTCCTAATAAACCCTCACATTGGCCAAGTTCACACTGCTTATACTTCATCAATGTGTTGTACGATGCGAATCTCATTTAAAAAATTAAAAATTAATTTTCTGGTTGGAAATGCATATAATTATAAAATAATAATTATTGTTATCGCATTTCTCGATGGAACTTCTTTTGGAATGATGACACATTTCTTCTCAAATAATAATTATTCTATTTACTTATTTTGAGACTACAAATCAATGTTCTTCATTCAGACCTGCAAATTTTAAAATTTCAAATCAGTAGTATCAATTCAGGCTCCTATCATCGTGAATTGATGCCAGTAAGTTACATTAAAACCGGGTTTCATGATTAATTGAATTTTTTTCTAATTAATTTTGAAAATGCAACTAATTTATGCTTTTATGTCCAGCCAAAAGAACATAGAAGTAAATAATGGGATTTAGTTAGAGTAGGACATTTTTTTATGATTCTATTTTTACAATTCTACTTCTATAATTGTATCATGAAATGATGCTTTTGAAAAAATCATATTATTTTTTTTAACTTATGAACCCAGATGAATTGCATTTATTAGAGCTTATTATTATTTATTTTTAGCTTATTCTTTATTTTTATTTTTTAGCTTATTCTTTATTTTTGAAGAAATTTAGAGCTCTGATTAGTCTAGAACCAATGTCGAAAAATTCAAGGTGTTTAAATAGCTTCCTTATGCAATTGTTTTGAACAGCCACGAATAAATTTGTAGCTGTTTTGATATCAATTTGTAACCTATAATATCTACTTTATAGCGTAGTCGTAGATAATGGAAGCCGACTAGAGCGGGGATAAATGAATCATGCTACACTTTTCCACCTCAATTGGTGATGCATTGTTGCCAATGTGAGTTTGCTGGTTGGTGGTTGTTGAGGCTTGGCAACTTGGTTGAGTGGTGGAATCCCATGGGAGTGACGCTGCAAAATCGGAATAAAACGCATGCATTGACGGCTGCACCGCATTCTCTGCTTACCATTAACGTAGCGCGTGTTCAGCCTAGCGCATGACAGCTTATAGTTATGCAACAGCCCGGTGCAAATGCGCTTTTGAAGGCCTACTGTACTGCACTGCACCGAGTTGCTCATTTGCCTAATTTCGGCCGCTGTGATTTGGCTAATACCTGCCAGAATATCAGTTCATCATTGGTATCCATTGATGAACCAACTCTGTGAAAATGTTCATGGGTTGAGATGAAAATGGGCCATAACCGAGATATGTTCGTACTTGTCCATGTTAGCCTAGATATGAATTGTGGGAATAAAATGTAATAATGGATAAAAACTTTCGGTTAGTCAATCAATATTCATGTATTCATTGAGAATTAGTGCATGGACACCTTGTCTAACAAGATGATGTGAAAAGTTACTATAGGAGCATTACACGAGTATCAAGTTTTCAGTACATGATTTAAATATTATAAGAAAACTTAGTCTCCAATCCTTGTATTTGTCTCCACGACCGGTTTCGACGCTCAAAGTATCATCAGGTGAGAATCTTCAGTCTGATTTGACTGTCGTCATATTAAACCTCATGTACACGCACTCACACGGAAAAACATCGTCGAAATATAAACAATTTTAAATTATAAACAAGAATCACCAGCCGGGCCCGGTAACAACTGACGTGTGTGTGTGTGTGTGTGTGTGTGTGTGTGTGTGTGTGTGTGTGTGTGTGTGTGTGTGTGTGTGTGTGTGTGTGTGTGTGTGTGGGTGCGTTTGCACATAAGCTGTTATCAGATCCGTCATATGTTTACACACCCACACTATTAGATCCGATGCGGTACTTGATCCGAGACCCCAGATCTAGTATCGCCAGAGCATCATTTTCGAGTTCTCCAGCTTTTTCTGGTCAAGAATCGATAGTAAATATCTCGATCTGAGGTGGAGCCGATAAAGCTTGATTTTGACAAAGTGTGCGTGTGTATGAGCTTCCAAGATTGTCCACCACGTCGCGCTTCAACGCCGAGCCACGATCTGTGTGTTCATAGGTTTGGATTCTTGGATCTAACAATCACCGTGGACTGCAAGTCGAGTGTGTATTCACTCTCCCCTCTCTCTTTGCCAAACATTCCTTCCTCTTTCCCACTTCCTGCTTCATTAGCAATTATTCGTTCGTTACTACAATCTTCGACACCAGCTCTGAGACTGAGACTGGAGAATTTCGCTGGCCGGCTGGCTCGGCCATTTCTCAATCTGTATAACTGATTTGTCACCTATTCTGACAGCGCCGGAGAAAGTACATTCGCTGCCACTAATGTTAAATCAATTTGACGCCCCCGCGACCTATGAATTATTTTTCCTAAATGGAGAATATTCTGTATAATAGTTTGAAAAAAGTTTCGAACATACCACAGAGCAACCAATTAAAAATTGATACAACATTTATTTAGAGTTTTAAAAATCTGATTGAATGAACTGAACTGAAAAAAATGGAAACCCAGAAACAAGTCAACAGTATTATTGGTTTCAAGAGTGTAATATTCTAATCCATAGTCTATATCAGTGGTTCCCAAAGTGGTCCATGTGGACCCCCTGGGGTCCACGGGGACCTGCCAGGGGGTCCATGCCAGTGAAAAATAAAATTGGGGGTCCATGATATGTTAACGGGGGTCCACAATAGCGAATGTATTTGGATCGGGGCGTGGCATATGCTATGTACAATCTAATATCAAAACTGACACTGTATTTCCAAGTAAATTGGGATTTTTACTCACTTATACTGGAGGTATGCATTTCACTTCAAAACAGAATCTTCATCAGCCTACAAGTGAAATGCATCCCTCTCTCTAATATCTCAAGTATACGTGAGTAAAAATCATAATTTAAATAGGAATACAGTGTCATTTCTTATATTAGATTGTTCATCAAGTTTTTCGTAATAGAAAACATCACAGAGTACCAGTAGGCTACTTATGTAATTGTATAATACTGTTATACGTACATGCAAGCAAGCATTATATCTATTTGAAATAATAGCGCTTTCTATGAAAACATTTTTAAATCAGAGAATTCATACTTATTTTTCTTATATTTGAAAATTATAAGCCTTCACTGGTAGGTAACTAAACAGCTCAGGTTTACCAAATATAAATTTCCGTTTTTAGTTGTATTATTATGAGAAAAACAAGCCCCATATCCTTCAATTATCTTCTATTATATTTTAAAACTATTACATTTTACTGGTAGGTCACTAAACAAGACAGGTACTTAAAATTTCAAGCTATTTTCAGCAATATTGTTATAAGCAAAAGTCGCCTCATATATTTTAAAGTTATAAACAAAAGGAGCCTCGTATTTTATTTGAATGATATTCTATCATATTCCAAAAAGGAACGTTTGTTTATTGGTAGAACACCAAACTATTCAAGTTATTTCAGGTTTATTATTATGAGGAAAAGGAGCCTAAAGTCTCTAAATTATCAAACCATACCGGCATTCTTTAAAATTCTAGCAAGCTCTTGCTTATTCAATTAATAATTGTTCAAAATTATTCTGATGGAGAACAAATCTGTGCACGATAAATTACATTTATTTCGAAAATAAATTCTAGCTATGGTATTAGTGTTTAGTTTTTATTTTCCAAGTTTACAAGAACTTCTAATAAGGTCTAATAAGCTTCCTTTTATTACTCTATGTATTTGATAATTTTAAATCGAACTAGGAATCTTAGTAGTCTATTCAATTCTAATAAATTTGTTCTTATCTTTTGATTAACCTTTTTGGAGTAAATTTTTCATATTCTTGTTAGAGCACTCCATTACTGTCATTGGCGTAGCAACGTAACTCCCCCTTTAGCCTGTGAAAGAGGCCCCAAAAATGAGTTGGGAGGCATCAATAAAAATACGATAATATCGGTTACTGGAGGTAAAAAAAGTTTTCATATGTGAAGAGTAGCTTTAATAATGTTACAGCTAGAAAAAAAAACTATAATTTAAATACTTTAATTAACTTAAAAAATACTCTAATTAAAGCTATAGAGGGGATGAGGCAAACAAGGCAAGTTTCCTTGGGCCTCAACGTCAATGGGTCACATCATTTCACAAATGTAAGCAAATGATAAAACAAAAGGCCCCAAATTGTACATCTAGGGGCCTCCAGGGCCTCTTTTTTCCAGTTTGGACCTCTACATGCCCCTCAGAAGCCCAACACCCTAGAGGCCGCGGGCCATACGGGCCCGTTTTTATTGCCATTATAGTCATGCGAAGTAGATTCAAGTAGACTGCATCTAGAATATTTTCAAATTCCAAGTCCCCTAATATTTCAAGTCTGCCAATATTTTCAAGTCCCCTAATTGCCTCGGCTTTGGGCCTTCTTGGTGGTGGGTCCCAGTATTTTTGGAGCCCCCAAACATGGGGTTAAATTTCCCCAGACCACTTGAATGAAGTTGACACAGTAGGCTTGAAAGGAGAAAAGGTCTCTTAATATTTTTTTTTTACTGATTTTGAGTCTCTAATCAAGCTCTCAGCATCGAAAATTCAAAAAAATTTCCATAATGTGGACTAAAATAAATGGATTAATGCTTTTCTAGACATGAATAGAATCTCTTGGGATACGACGTTAGAGGGACGACTTATTAAAATTGTTCTGGGGGAGGATCCCCGGGCCCAACTCACCCTAGGGGTATTCCATACCCCTAAGACCCCCCGGGGACCCCCAAATCTCCAATAAGCCCCCCCTTTAAAAGATTTTCGCTACGCTACTGATTACTGTATCTGTATCGCCCTTTTGTCACAAATTTGATGCAATCTTCTAAAAAGGTGAATTATATTCATTGTTATTATTTTCCACCTCCTCTCCTCAATTTTCTCTCTATCACATTTCATTAACAATGAGTGTCGTGTTTGCCCACATTGAGCAGCCTTGCTGATTTTAATAGATGCGAATGTTGCAATTACTACAAAGGACACAATGTTGATAATAAAATACCGTTATACTTCTTGGGTTCCATTAATACTAATTAATTCACTATAACCAAAAACAATATGTCATATACTATTTGATTATTTCAATTCAAGTTAGACTATATTACAAAAATTTACTAAGTTTATGTGCTTTTTAATGTTTTCTTCACCACAATTTGAATTGGTTACTGTGAACAGTAGTAGACCTACTTCATCAGCTTTAAAAACACATTTCAACTTATTGTTGAAAAAAAAAAACAATGACATTTATGTAGGGGGTCCACCTAAAATCAAAAATCATGGCAAGGGGTCCACGAGGCAAAAAAGTTTGGGAACCACTGGTCTATATTCATCAGAATCTGAATCTACTAATTACTAAGTTATTGTACTTCCAACTAAATGATTAAATAATGTTGAGGTTCTAATTTTTTATTAGTTGTCAATCTGCAACTATTTATAATTATAATAAATTCAATCCCAATACATATTTTTGTAATTATTGCATCAGCTACTAACCGGCTAACTTGGGACAGTTTAAAAACTTCACACCTTCATCCATTAACTCTGTGTGTTCATTCTTTAATTCTATTCTAAAAACAGTAGAAGTATTCGGGATTCTCGCTTTCCTCGAATCAACCTCCAGGACCCCCAATTGGATAAGTAAAGAGACATCTAAAAGCAAGCACGCTTCGCTCCTCTCTTTATCCAAATCCAAAGTTTCCACACTCTAGAAGACTGGAAAGTTTAGTGCGTATTTCAATAGAAATTCTAACCATATTTTCAAACAATTATTCTTTAATGATTTGAAACAAAATCACTGATTCGATTTTGCTTTTTTATAGATTAGGCTGGGTCTATTATTTCTCAAATTTTGAATTTCTAATGGGTTGTACTCCGAGTTTAAATGTGATACATAATTTCCAAGCTCTGCCGTTTTACCGCTCTCCGCTAATACATTATACAGTATATAATTATGTATTATATATAATAGATATATCGGTATATTATAGGCAACAAATATTATTGTCTATCAAATATTCAAGTTTCTTATACAGTCGTAATCTGCATAGGCCAGTATCTACAGTATGAGTAAGTAAAAATCATAATATTTAAATAGGAATTAGGCTGGTGAAGCTTCTCTTTAGAAGTGAAATGCATCACTCCAGTATCTCCAGTATAAGTGAGTAAAAATCATAATTTATTTAGAAATCAGGCTGATGAAGCTTCACTTTAGAAGTGAAATGTATCCCTCCAGTATCTCCAATACAAGTGAGTGAAAATCATAATTTAAATAGAAATCAGACTGATGATGCTTCTCTTTAGAAGTGAAATGCATCCATCCATTTCCATGCTATGCCGTTTTACCGCTCTCCGCTGATACATTATACATAATATATAATTATTTATTATAATATCGGTATATTATAGGCTATAATACAAAATACAGACCTATTGTCTATCAAATATTCAAGTTTCTTATACAGTTGTAATCTGCATAGGCCTAAATTGACGGTCAATTTGATATGACTTTGTTGTCGTATATGTTGTTTAATAATGCAGTTTTGGCGTTCGAAACATTTGAATGCAATACTCTTGCTTGGGGACATTATCGGATAAGGAAAGAATTGAATAAGAGAGGTGAGGATATAATGAAATGGCAGTGAAAAAGATCATTATTGGAGTCAGATTGCAAAATTGCTCTTGAAAAATGAGAGAAATGGCTAGCTTATAATATTAATGATGATATTAAATCACAACAAAATTAAACAGATGCCATTTAGAACGGCTAGAGGAACTACATTAGAAATAAGAGACGGCACAATAGAATCTGTAAATGACATAAAAGTGCTCGGTGTGGTGAACTTTCCTCGAGACCTCATCTAGAATATTTAAAAAACAAACTTAATTCAGTAGTCTTTGTCCTTAGAAACTTAAAAACTATATTCGACTCAAGAACTCTTAAGGACGTTCATTTTACACTGTTCCATTCTCTTCTTGATATGGCATTGTTTTTTAGGGCAATTCATGTCAAGTGATTGAGATATTTCGAACTCAAAAGTGGGTATAACGAGTAATGGTAGGGGAATCAATTCGCACAAGTTGTAGACCATATTTTGAGAAATTAAGGATTCTCCCACTTCCAAGCCTGTATATTTTTGAAGCCATCTGCTTTATTGAGAAAATATCAATAATTCATCAAATTCACTTTACCCATTCATAAATTTAATTCTAATAAATACTTGTATAAAACTATACTGTTTTTGAGCCTCGAATCAAGTTCCCAGCATCGAAAATCCCAGTGTTCCCATGATGAAATAATTAGGACTACACAAAATGAATGGATTTGAGCTTTTCTAGGCATGAGTCTAAAATCTCTTAAAAAACGATTTTAGAGGGACTGTTTATCAAAATCTGATGTAAAATGTAAAGGAATGTATGTGCTAGGATAAGTTGATTGATGAGTTGTAAGAAAATAGCAGAGTAATAGCAATTACATTGAATGCTTCGTCTTTGGCAATATGTAATTAATATTTACAGGTTATTTCAAAATGGGTGGTTTAAATCGGCTATGGTATTACACCACCTAGATACCTAGATGCAGGCACAAACAGGTTAGGTTTGCTCATAGAATTTTGTATCTATGGTTGAAATTACAAATGTTTTTATTTATTTCCTAATTTTTGTGTTAAATAATGATCTTAATTGTAATATTTATATAATTTTTTGTATTTCATCTCCTCTTTATATAAAATAGGCGAACATATTTTTTTGTGAAGACAACTCCTCCGTGGTTTCTCGACCGATTTTGTTCGTTCACGTCTCATTTAAGACCTCATCGAGTAGACGTTTGATAAGGTCTTACATTTTGAAAAACGTTATAGTGGACATGAGGAATGAACGATCAAAGTTTCAGTTTTTGCCATTGCTTTAACATAGGGATCGGTGAGCTGAAAATTTTCACATTTCAACTTATGATTTGATGATCAGCTGTTTTGAAACAAAAAGTTTATTTTTCATTGTTCATTCAGAGAGAGAGGGTGGGAGGATAGGATAAAGAGGAAGAGAGAGAGGAAAGAGAGAGAAAATAAGAAGAAGGGGAAGAAGAAAGAGAAGGAAGAGGAGAAGATGAAGAAGACGAAGGAGAAGAAGAAAGAGGAGAAAAAGAAAAAGAAGAAGTGGAAGAAGCAGAAGAAAAAGAAGAAGAAGAAGAAGAAGAAAAAGTAGAGGAAGAGGAAGAAGAAAAAGAAGAAGAAGAAGAGGAAGAAGAAAAAGAAGAAGAAGAGGAGGAAGAGAAGAAGAAGAAGAGGAAGAAGAAGAAGAAAAAGAAGAAGAAGAAGAAGAAAAAGAAGAAGTGGAAGAAGCAGAAGAAAAAGAAGAAGAGGAAGAAGAAGTGGAAGAAAAAGAAGAAGAAGAAGAGGAAGAAGAAAAAGAAGAAGAGGAAGAAGAAAAATAATAAGAAGAAGAGGAATAGAAGAAGAAGAAGAAGAAGAAGAAAAGGAGGAAGAAGAAGAAGAAGAAAAAGAAAAAGGAGAAAAGAAGAAGAAAAAGAAGAAGTGGAAGAAACAGAAGAAAAAGAAGAAGAGGAAGGAGAAGAGAAAGAAGATTAAGAAGTGGAAAAAGAAGATGAAGAAGAAAAAGAAAAAGGAGAAAAAGAAGAGGAAGAAGAAAAAGGAGAAAAAGAAGAGGAAGAAGAAAAAGGAGAAAAAAAAGAAGTGGAAGAAGGAAAGAAGAAGAAGAAGAAGAAAAAGAAGAAGAGGAAGAAAAAGAAGAATAGGGAACGAAAAAGAAGATTAAGAAGAAGAAGAAAAGACGAAGAAAAAGAAGATGGAGAAGAAGAAAAAGATGAAGTAGAAGAAGTTGTGAAAAAGAAGGAGGAGGAGAAGAAGAAGAATTAAAAAATTTCTTTAGCAAAGGTGTGTTAAGAAAATTATATATTCATCAGCTGATAAAGAATTGAAAAATGAAATTTTTGCCAGCACAGGTATGTTAAAAAAATATTATATTGATCGGCTGTTCAACAATACTGCAAAATATATTTTTTATTCAGATAGCCAGCCATGTGATACTTTTTCATTGTTGACTGGGCTTTGGAATGTATCGTTCAGTATGTAGAAAATCTACATTTGGAATGCATTTTACAAAGTTTAATAAAGTCGCACATTCGTGCGACCCGGGATAACCTAGTTTGTAATAAATGTCTGTTTGTAGAGCAACTTTTTTAATTGCAGTTTCCATTGAAACTCTTTATTATTTATAAAATAAGTCCTATAATAAATTTCAACCAATTTCAATCCCTTTCGCAATGTAAGTTCTCCAATATAACAATGTCATCACAATATTAAGATGAGTAAAATACAGTACCTATATGGAACAATCGCAAAAGTCTTCTATAAAGAAAAATTTGTTTCCTTCTTTTGACACAATCGGAGTGTGAGAGAGTGTGAGAGAGTGAGTGAGCGCGAGAGCGGAAATAGAATGTGGGTGTGGTATGTGCAAACCAGAAGATAGGATTGATAGTGCTGTATTTTTCTTATTGTCTTTGGTGCCAACGTTGACATCTGCAAACTATATAGCTATGACATCCAAAACAATTATCGCTCAGAATGCATAGTGTTGAGAAGAAAGTTGAGATGTTGAGTGAGACAGCGAAGGTATTGGAGAGTGAGGGAGCAGGATAGGGGGGAGGGAGCAATGAGCTAAGTTGTACAAAAAAGGAAAAAAAAAGAGGAAGAGTGGCAACTGATGAAGAGGAAGAGTGGCAACACCGCAAGAATTGCATATGTGTGAGTGGAAGTGTTTGCACACCCGCGTTAGAAAACCTGACTCCAGAATAACGCTTAGAGTCAAAGAAAACTTTGGGGCAACGTAGCTACCAGCGGTTTAATTTGGATTTACAATAATCTCTATATTACTAGAAGAGATATCCGAGATTTCAATGACATATTTTGTATTTCAATCGGGAATATAGTTTTTCTGTAATTAAGGTTTCAAAAAATGAAAACATTGAAAAATGAAATATCTCATTCAAAAACAATACTTTGTTACATTGATCCTGAGATTTCCATTAAAAATTACATCGTTGAGATGTGAGAATAGCAGAATCTCTGTTGGGCCACTAACTTCATAAATAAATACAAAAGGGAATTCCCTTGCAAAAGGGAATTTTCCTCTCTCTCAATAACCTTTGCTCTTTTTTCTGTAATTTCTTCATCTTTGTCCTGTGAGTGTGTTGTAACGTCACTGGCTCATTTTTCCCACATTAGGGATATTAATCAAGAAAGTTTGTATGGTTGATAGGCTTGAATTATTCTACAAAGTTTTTGAAATATTGATGATGACGACAGACGCCAGTGTGTCCAGCACTAGTACATAATTATGTACTAGATCTAGTACATTTCCCCACCATCTAGTACACTAGTACATTTGAGGTAAAATCTAGTACATGTTTTAATCATGCCGATATTTGGAAAATAAATACAATATAAATTTGACACAAACTTTCCCTCTCAAAAAAAAAAAAAAAATCAACTTGATTGCTGATTAACTGACTTGATAAAAATAAGGTTTTTTGACAATTAAAACTGACAAAAAGAACCTTTGGTACAATAACTAATTGTGCTAATAGCAATAATAAATTCAGAAAATTACTAGAAATAATGCATAATTGAAATTGAGGTTATTAAAATTACAAGTTGAATGACAAGGATTAGGCATCCAAGGAAATTAGTTGAATAATATTCAAGATATGCAATGAGTAATGCGGTTTTACAATACAAATGAATATACTGGAAATTCAATGGAAGTAACTGAAGTGAAAATTCATTGAAATTCAACTCATTAAACAATCAAAGTATGGTATGAATAAATATGGCAGTAATAACAGTCTTACAGTCGTTTGCACGTAGGAAAATTAAATTTAACCACTGTAATATGACGTCATTTGACGGAGCCAGCGCAACGACTTCCCTATTGAGCTCTGTAAGATGACGTCATCTTATGGTGCTTAAATTTAATTTTCTTACATGCAACTTACATATACTTTATACTTTACAGTTTGCAATGGTTTGGAGTTCCATAGTTTTTTGTAATCAGTATTGTCTCCCACAGACATACCTAGGATAATCTCAAGGGTTTGGGGAATGTGGAATAACCCTGAAAGGGTCTGAGGTTTCCACCCAGGAAATTTTTTAGAATAGAAGCCTCAAAAATGAATTTTATAACAATTTCCTAACTTATAGACAGCATCCTGTAAGAGTAGAAGCTTTACACGCATAATAATATTTGTATTTTACCTGTTTTATCCATCATTTTCCCTAATATATTCACTATAAATGGAGGAAGTTATTCAATTATTCAGTTACTCGTGATTGGATTGGTGTTTTTCATTGAGGCTCTGCTCAAATTTATCTAATTATGTAGGCTTCTTTTAAAAAAATATTGACTTTTAGAAAAAATAATGAGAGAATACAGTTTCCTGCTCCTTGCTTATCAACTCATATAAGTATGAAATTTGGAGGGCCTCCACTATAGAGTGACTACATGCACTCCAACACTTGAAAGGTAAATTGATGGTGGTACAGGGGCTCTCCCCCAGAAATGTCTTGAAAATAATCTCTCTAAAACAGCATTTTAAGCATTTGAAAACACAAATTAATAAATCAGAACTCTTGGGACTAGGGTCTCTAGGAAACTTATACCCTTCCTCGTTACTTGCCTGTAGGTGATTGATATAACCTAATAATATTTTTATTTCAGATGGAAGGCCCGGTCTCCACTTGAAATTTATAGTTGCACAATTTTTCTGTTGTAAAAATAGAACTCATTGCTTCTAGTTTCATTTTGTGGAAGCATGTGGGTTCACCCTAACTTGAAGCGATCAGTTCAATTTTTCTCCTTCACTATCAGATAAGCACGTCTCCTTCATCATTAATTGATGATCGCTGATGAATAAAACTAACAAATTTTTTTAATCCGTTAATATTCGAACATCATTAATCAATTCCGCAGATTTTTTTAATGCTCAAAAGCTATTAAAGGAGTAGCTTATGGAAAACTGGTTTATACCACACTATAATAAAATACATTTTATTACTATGCATTATTTATATATTTTATACTATGTATTTTATTAGACTGTCTTTATACTAACCAATTTTCTAATAAATGGCAAAATTTTCCGATTCTCCTCAAAACTTCAAGACTATGGCGCAACTTGCGCAGTCTTTCCCCCCCCCCCCCCCCACCAAGGGCAGCCCTGCTAGGATCCACTACCCAGTCAACTAAATTCGTCATTTTTTCACCATAGGAAAAACATTGAGAACTGGCATCAAATGATGACGCTACACATGTAGTTGGCAAACGAGTAACCATTAAAAATTAGATATAACAATCAAGCGTTTCTATGAATTAAAGTACGAGAAGAGAAGAAAAAGAAGAGAAGAAAAAGAAGAGAAGAGAAGAAAAAGAAGATGAAGAAGGAAAAGTAGGATTCGAGGAAGAAGAAGAATACTATCAAATGACTCAAGCAGACATCAACTAGCGGACATTGCATCTCGTATACTTGATCTTAGAATAGGCTTCTCAAGTGAAACTTGCTTCCCTTTCTTGAAAAAATCTGACATATCAAATTGATTTACATACTGACAATCATTGATTCATCATCTTTATTTTCATGATCTTCTAAAAATGAAGTAGAATGGAAAAAATCATAGACGCATGATATTTTGAAATGAAAATATTTACTGTCAATTCTAACCAATAACTTAGTTTTTAGAAGTCTAGCTCCCCGAATAACTCCTCCATCCAGTGTGTGTGTGTGTGTGAGAGAACAAAGGGCAAATCTTTTGATAGGTTTTTAAGGTAAATAATAATTATTGATTGAAAAATGATGAACTATGTTCTGGATCTAATAATAATTTACACACTGGATCTAATAGTGAATTGTGTTATTGGATCTAATAACAATTTACACACTGGATCTAATAGTGTTGGTGTGCATATTGGATCTAATAACAATTTACACACTGGATCTAATAGTGTTGGTGTGTATATTGGATCTAATAACAATTTACACACTGGATCTAATAGTGTTGGTGTGTATATTGGATCTAATAACATTTTACACAATAGATCTAATAGTGTCAGTGTGTATATTGGACCTCATAACGCCTATACACTGGATCTAACACTTAATGTAAAAAGACATATTGAAAAATTTAAGAATTTTGCAAATTTGAGATGACTACAGTATTCTAGGAAGAATGCTGAGTAAAAGTGATAAATATTTTGTCAAAATATCCACTCCTTCTGGTGGATCTGATATAGCTGGAATTTTACATAGATCTCATAACAGCTTATTTGCGAGTATGTGTGTGTGTGTGTGTGTGTGTGTGTGTGTGTGTGTGTGCGCGCGTGTGTGTGTGTGTGTGTGTGTGTGTGTGTGTGTGTGTGTGTGTGTGTGTGTGTGTGTGTGTGTGTGTGACGACTGTCAAATCAGACTGAAGATTCTCACCTGATGACGCTTTGAGCGTCGAAACCAGTCGTGGAGAAAAAACAAGAGACGTAAGTTTTCTTATATTTAATATTACCTATCCAGGACTGAGGATGGCAGTTGCACTGCTGAATAACTTGATTTATTTTAATCCGTCAATAATATGTTCATTTTAAATTTTTTATGGCAATGTGTAAATTGAAGTATTTTCTCTGTTTCTGTAGTTTTAATTTAATTTAATTTATTTTTTATCTAGTTTTTTTATTCTTTGTTTAGTCTTTATTTTCCAACCTGTTTGTTTTATAAACTTTGGAGATATTAAAATATTATCATGTTATCGTGTTGTTGAGTAGTAGTAATAAAATTTTAATTTCATCCAACATGAAAATGCATTATTATGTGAGTCTGATAAGCGTTTTGCTTTTATTGGTAGGGAGACCTTTATGGGTAGTTCCACCTCAGTGAGAGAAATAAAATTAACCTGGAATTTTCAACAGTTTCTTTATTAAAAACCTTTAAAAAACTAGAGCTGGCAGACGTAAAAAATGCGGCAGCTGCAGCAGCAGCAGATGATGATGATTTCCAATTTTAAGGGGGTCATGACCCCCTGGGACTGTCCTTGATTCCATGGCTATTTCAATAATGAAACACTTCTTCCAACTATGTGTATGTGATCATTTGAATCTTCGTTCGACATAGAAATAAAGCAAAATTTTGATCCTCCAACTCTCCCGTGAAATAGTAGATTCGATTCACACGTGTAATTATTGTATAAATAATACAGATAGACATAGATATGACAAATTTAAATTTAAATTTTACTAACGCGTTGCAAAAATACACAGTAATGATGTAATAGCTGCACAGGCTACAAAACCTGTTTGGTTGAGAAATGACAACAGTTGACAGTAGGTTCACGTGTGAAATGATTGGAGGAAAAGAACACGAATGGGATGGGTGTATTCAACTAGTGAAATGATTGTCAACAGAAAATGTACAATTCACAATTGTTGGAACAAAGCATTGCGTGTCAGCAGCTGTAAACGAATGCAAACAGACACATATTTACAGGAAAAGATGAAAGTTGTCCCAGAGTGTGTATGGGTGCGCGTGTGTGTGTTGGCTGGTTTTTGGTGAACGATGCTCATAAAATATTCGCGCGTGTTTCCGATACAATAATATTGATGGGTGTTTTGGCGCTCGCTGTCTATCCAAATTAGCAGTCAACTCACCGCGACACTTATTAATATTTAAATGAGGGGAGTGGCTCTAATTGATGGATGAGGGTGGGGCGTGGGTGTGTCACTTGACCGGCCGTGTCCTGTAATATTCAATGATTGCTAATTAGAGCATTTCGTTGCCATCTGCATTCTGCTCCTATATAGCGGTGCACTAAGCTTGATGCCACCATGTCCGCGCATTTCCTGTCACTATTAAACCCCCAAAAAACAAAATGCTTCCTGCTAGGCCTAGTTGGATATTTCCGTTCTGTTTTGCAGAAATAATGGGCAGCCTACTGAAAATGTCAAGTTCGTTGGTTGTGAAAATATTCATTTTTCGGAAGTAGCATTACTACAAAGGCACATGGTTTTGAACATCTAAATTGATATTCTTGTTTTGGAAAGAATCAGTATTTTACTTCAAAGTGAAATTTCTAATTAAACTTGAACGAAACCTAAAATTTGTATATTTTAGTTGAAAAATTGTAAAGAAAGCAGGCTGTGCCTGTTGTATCTTTACTCAATTGTGTTTTTGTAATAAATGAATAGACTAAATAAATGAATTATGTTGTTACGGATACCAGAAATCTGTTTCAAAACAAAGTACACACTATATAACTACATCAATACTTGTACTCAGTGCTTGGTGCTTGATTAAAAAAAAGTGGCTCCGGTACTTATGAACAGCATGAAGTTGGGTGGGGGGGGGGGAAGGTATTGTGTATTTATTTATTTATTAATTCAAGATACATATAAATGCTCACAGACAATACCGTGGAGAGCCTTATTGACATAATTTACATAATCAAAGAAAGTTAGTGTGGGGTTTTGGAATATTGAAATATATATTTCAAGTCATATTTCTCAGATTTTACCATCAATTGAAAATACACACATTTTTACCAAAACTTTAATCACTGTTTATTAGACTTTTCAGGAATTATTTAAAAAAAAACAACATATTTTTCAGTTTCAGGAAATGAATCTTTCGATTGAATACACACATTTTTCCAAAAAATTGTTCAAAAAGCTTTTGTATTAGACCTCCGGTACGGAAAACCTGCATTACCCATGCGTACCGTCGCAAGTTTAGCACTGCTTGTACTCTTGTATTTGTAGTCGCCGCAAAATATAGAACTTTGTTCCAACTTGGGAACTTTGTTCCAAGTATAGAGCTTGATACGAGTTTTATATTTTATCCTGTTGATAACTTATGGAAATTTGAAAGGTTTTAATTTTTTAAATAAGCCGAACTTTTTGCTCCTTCTTTCTTAACAGTTATTTGTACATTCCTGTCTCACCTACCAAAGAACCAAATTAATTTTGTATTTTTTTAAACATATTGTTTCGAACCCATCACACAAAATAATACATTAAGTTCATCAAATACATTCTCAACTAAGTACCACTTATTCAGTGATATACGTTCTGCTTCTATAAAAATTATATCGTACAAGGCAAAAGGTAGATAATTCCAAGTTTGTCATAGCCTTGAATTTCATTTTCTCACTTGTGTCTGGCTGGCATCTTGTTTCTAATCTTGTTTATTACGCACTTCCTACCTTCTATTCCTAATTTACTTTTTATCCGTGTCTGCCTGTGTGATCCAACTTTCTCTGCTGGAAAAAGAGAGAAGTTTCCGGTTCTCTCTCTAGCCTTTCTCTTAAATTTATAAGAGAATGGCGGCACTCAAATTTTCTCACTTCCCTCTTTTCCACCGTTCACAATTTTCATCCAAGTTAAAAACAAGAAATAAAAGCAATTTTTCAAACTGCTTGAAATTGCACTATCAAAAAATTGCATTCATCAAATCTCCAGTCATATCGTTGTTGCTAAACATTCCATCTCTAGTTTAGCAAGATTGTACCCTAGTGTAGAAAGGTACACGATGCGTTGTACTCTATTACGATGCGTTGTACCGTTAACCAGGCTTCTACAAGTACAGTAATATCTAATTATTTATTTGTAGCCACATATTCTATTTTCATTGACCGAACGAAGTGAGGTCCATCCAGTTTTAACTTGACCGCTCGGCAGTTTGTCTGTCCGTCTGTCTGTATGTTACTCGATTACAGCCAAACGCCTTGACCGATTGTTTTTAAATTTGGCATGAATGTTCCTTATTCCTAGGCAAGGCGATTTATGGATAAGGTTTTTTCAAAAAACGCCCCCATTTTGTTAAGAGGCCCCATTTATCCCCGATTGAGTGTCTGATTTGGGTGCGGATGGTTTTAAATTAAAATTGAGACAATTTGAGAGGGGATGTAATCCTTTACGAAAATGCGAAAACCCAACACGTTAGAAAGAGGGGTTCAAAATATTAAAAATTTTCAATTTATTTTTTGTTTTGGTAGGGCTTTTTGAGCTGAGTGGAATGCTAAATTCTTGATAAATTGAGCGTTTGGTGGTAGTGGGTGGGACAAAATTTACTTTTACAATAAAACGTATTTTGTGAACAATTTCTGATTTTTTCGATTGGAGGTGGAAGATAACTTTTTAAGAAATTTGTTGACACAACCACGTGGCTTCTTTTTAAATATTAGTGATGTTTGGTGGAGGGGTAGTTAGAAAATTTAAAAAGCTCAAATATTGTGATAATTTGGATTTTTCTCTTCCCATCAGGTAGAGAGCATGAAACTCTGGATACTTCTATTTGACAAATTTTTCTAAAATGTTAATTTCTCTGGAAAATAGGAATTTCACTGGTTAACAAATTTTGAACTTTTTTGTTAATGGATAATTCTTGCTTTTTATGATTGGAGGTTAAAATTAAGAACTGTTAAAAATGCATAGTAACGCTTTTATGAGGGGTGATTTCTAGTGGGCGTCAAAAATTTTAAACTTTCCAAATTGCAGTTTACAGTTTCTATCTCAAAGAAAGATTAAACAATGAAAATTGCGTCGAAAGTGCTCTTGAACTTATTCGAAAACACAATCCCCTTTTGAGTGAGAACTGTTGGGCGAGTGTTCTTCTGTTCACATAACTACTAGTTTAGCAAGATTTGTCCTCGTGTAGGAAGAACCTAGACTGCTCTACGAGAACGCTCTATCATTACAAGCCTAATGATAAGCCTTTACACAGGTTACTACGGGTAATCTCCAAACATTTAGTATTTTGGGTGGAATGAACATCAATCTGTCCATTTATACTTTACTTTATTCTACGTATGAGCATGTATCAGAGCACAGATGAAAGTTGGCCTTTGCTAACTTGCCGCGCATAAGTTTAACATACCCACTCATCCACCAACGTTCACTTGCCAGATCGCAGATTGAATGTAGCATAATAAACGCTGCTCTGACTGCTCTGCTATGACGACTTTGACGAACAGACGAAAGGAAGGAAGGGCCGGTTCACACATGGAAAGAACATACGCTGCAATGGCGGCTTTCACATCAACTTGCCGGATTCGGCATTAATTTCGAGCTGCTTTTACCGGCACGGCACTGCAGTTGAATACTACGGCGGGTAAGTGTTCTCAACTTGTCTGTATTTTATTACCGGAGATTTTACCACATCAACCAGCCAGCGCTTGCGAAGATTAGCTGTTCTAAAATTGTTCTTCTTCTTCTTCTTCCGGCTTCTTATTCTTCCTCTTGTTCCTCGTCCTCTTACTCCTCTTCCTTCTCTTCCCCCTTTTCCTCATCATCATTATCCTTCTCCACCAACCCTCTTCCTCTTCCGACTTCTCCTTCTCCTCCTCCACCACCCACTCTTCCTCCTCCTCCCCCTCTTTCGTCTCCACCTCCTCTTCCTCCTCATCTTCCTCATCATCATCCTTCACCACTACCCCCTCTTCCTCCTCACCCCCTGTTCCGTTTCCTCCTTCTCCTCCACCACCCACTCTTCCTCCTCCTCTTCATTCACCTCCTCCCCCTCTTCCGTCTCCTCCACCTCTACCTCCTCTTCTTCCCCATCTTCCTCCTTTTCCTCCTGTTCTTCCCCATCTTCCTCATCATCATCCTTCTTCTCCTCCTCCTCCTCCTCTTCTTCCCCATCTTCCTCATCATCATCAACCTTCTCCATTGCCCCCTCTTCCTCCTCACCCCCTGTTTCCTCCTACTCTTTTCCCTTCTTTTCCCCCTCTTCCTCCTCTTCCTCCTCATCATCCTTCTCCAACCCCTCTTCCTCCTCCTCATCCTCTCCAACATCCTATTCCTCTTCCTTTTTTTCTACCTCTTCTCCTGCTTTTACCTCTCTATTTTCTTCTACTTCTTCCCTCACTCTTTGTGCTTTCTTTCAAAACATACTTCTCACCTTGTCTCTTACTTTTTACATCATCTCTCCATGTATCCTTCTGGCACTCTGTGTTCCATAAGTCACAACTTTGATAAGGATATAACTTTCTTACCCTGATACATCTCTCTTTTGTGGCTTTCGACTCAATCGTGTACCATCTCTTGTTCGACTATACGTTCTCACTATTCCTCTCATTTATCTTTAGGAGGAATAGTGAAATCGCATTTATTGTTAGACACGAAAACACTATACGCGAAGATCGATGCTATATTTCTAGGAAAGGAGATTTGTGATAACATACTTGTGAGATTTGTCTGGTTACATAACGAGAGGAAATATAATTATGTATAGGCGAAGAGGATGAGGGTTGATATTATACTTCTTGAAGAGAAGATTTGAGGTGAAGATTTAAGTTTGTACTTTAATACTAAAATCTCTGTGAGCGATGTATGTAAGGTGAGTTTCTCAGTTACAATTTCGAGCTCCTGTTCTCAATTGATGCCATAGCTCAATGGACATCTAATGGTGAGAAATAGAGATTGCTTTGTAGGATTTGAAACAGGTGCAGTGCAGTTTCTCTTCGTATGAACGATGGAAGGAAAATTGGAGTGGAGAAAATAGATGATATGAAGTAGAGGTAGCAGAAAAGTGGAAGTGGTAGGTGGAATGAGTGTGTGGAATAAAAGAGGTGGTGGATAGGAAATGTATGTTGGTGCGAGAGAAAGAAGGAAATGGAATGAATATAAGAAGGAAGTAAAGCTCTGTTGCAGAACGAACCAAGTCCATTACCGGACACATAAATCAGAGCAGCAGCCAATAAATAGGAGTCGCTTGGACAGGAGGCACGTTTACACTGTTGAAAAGAACGCGTTTGCACTCATTTCTGGCTTCAGCCAGAGACCACCGCCACTATCAGACCTCTTTTCTCTTTCATAGGCATCCCTCGGCCAACTTCCAACTTCTCAAAACTCCAATGAATGGCTTAGTGATTGTACTTGACGACCTCAAATCGGAAAAGTCCCAAGTTCTTCCGATATTTGCCACTTCCCACTTACAGAAGTCTTTCAACTATGAACATTCACCGAAACGGTGGGCTTTTCTAGACTGTACGTACAATATAAATCAATGGCACTAGCCGTAAGTATCATATATAAAACGCATTGATAAAGTGTAGCGTTTGTTTGCTGTCGGACAAAAAACGTTGATATTTATCATTTTTTAAATTATTTTCTGGGAACGTAAGTACAGTAGCTACTACCCAGTGTTTCAAAAAACGGTTGGCTTTCTTAATTTCTTTTAACTGTGGATTTGATTCATGGAAACTGTTGGCAACATTCATGTAGGCTGCAATATATTCAATGGCATTCGCTGTTAAATATCATATTATATCATTTGCATTGATGAAAAATGGTGAGGTTTTCACTAAATATAACGTTCGGGGAAAAAATTTTATCATTTTAAAAAATCTTTTTCTGGTAATGCAAAAATACCAGTCAAAAAACGGTTGGCTTTCTCAATCTCTTGCAACACTGTGGATTCATAGAAACTGTAGGCTACAATAAGCATTCAATGGCATTCGCTGTTGAGTAGCATATAATATATATTTTTTTTCCCGGTGGTTCGGAACCCACCTAAAACTGTAGGTCCAACTCATCAATCACCATCATCCAATTCATTACCCACGCACAGGTTTCAGACCTATGTGGGCTTCATCCTCCGAAAAAAAATATAACATGCATTGATGTAAAATGGAGAATTTTCTGCTGATGAAGCACTTCTTTGCTTTCAGGCAAATTAGACAATATTTCAAAATTTCAATATTAGCAAAATTTCACTGTAGTTTGTGAAACTAAGTTTCATTTAGTACATTATGTAATATTCCCAGTCAAATATCATACTTACATGCAGAATTTGTTACATTATAATATCAGTTATCGAACTAAATTAATCTTATAACTGGTTCAAAATATTTTATCGGCATTAATTCCGACTAATGATTTCAGAATCATTGATCGTAACAATAATCATTGATTATAAACGTACATACCAATGTAAATTGGTATGCACATTCGTAATTATTTGGGTGATGTCCACATGAGTCTTGAGACTTGCGGGTAGGTAATGAGGTAAATGGGTGAACCTTCATGACTGAATGACATTCGAACTCAAGACTGCAGGACACAAAGCCAGTCAGAAAATTATCTAATCACATACAAGTGCGCCACCAGAGCAGGAAACTGCTCATGGGAAACCTTATAAATTCTATTCACCAAGAAGAAATTATGTTTTTTTAAGCGATTCATAAATCAAGTATTATTGTTATTCAATTCGTCGGTCAATAAATTCAAACAGGACCATGCATTCAATATAAAACTGCCAGAGATTGCTGCTTGTGAAAGCCCAGGAAGTCATGTGGGTTGGTGTCTCGGACCTTTTCAGTCCGGGCAGAAATTCGCTGAGAATCAAGAGAGGATTGAGAATTCTCAGTGAACAATCGACTAACTTTGAAACTTGCGACTTAGTTGGAAAGTTGGAAAGTGGGGGTTGAATCGGTGTGGCGGCTAAACTAGGACCAACCGACATCTAATCCAACAATTTTTCTCCGCAAATCTCCGTAGCAGAGACTAGTTTCAAACTGGTAAGCCTTCCAAGTAAGAGCCATGCTTCGTCAAGTCACGAATGTTTTCGTGGTTTCTTTGGTGGTGGCTTTGGTGACTTTTGATTTTGTGTATTCTTCACTTCATCTGTTTGTGCGTCTCCCTAAAACCGTTCTCTAAACGCGTCTCTGAACTCTCTTAAATTCGTTTGTTACTTTCGTGTGCTCCTGAAAAACATCTGGGTCCACTTGATGAAACATAAAAGAGCAAGCAAATCTATTAAAGAGCGTACGTAGTTCACCAAGCATTCAAATTTAGAAATTAAATTACTTAAAATTACGAATTTATCATGAAGATCGAAAATTTCCAAATTATAGGGTGATAATAGGGTACAAAGCCACCATAATTGTTATAATCTCTAACTCAATTTGAAAAGCATTTAGGACCCCGGGGTTATTCTCAATTGCAGTTTAAACTACGTTCAGATTAAACTTGGTTTAAACTTTAGTTTAAAGCAATTGTATTATCGATCTTAGTTCAAAGAAATTTAGTTTGTACGGTTGATTACGTTGGTTTGGATTCCCAGTTAAATTAATAAATACTAGTTGATAAGCAATCAATTAAAATAAATCACATGATTTGGCAGTATCATAATTATTCATAAAATGTCAACATACGAAATACGTTCTACAACCGAGTTCATGAAATAAAATGTTTTCAACAAAATCACAGTTTGAACAACAGTGGAGAAATGGTATCTATTACTTGAAAATATTGTATAAAATTCTCCTCCTTCTCCTCCTCCTATTCTCCCTCTTCTTCCTCCTCCTCCATTTCGTTCTCCTCTTCCTTCTTCTTCTTCTTTATCCTTCTTCTTCCTCTTTTTTCTTCTTTTACCTCCCTTTTCTTCTTCTCCCTCTTCTTTTCCTTCTCCTCTTCCCCCCTCGCCAATAAACTTCATCTTTCTCCTCATCCTTTTTCCTCTCCTCATTCAATCCCTTATTCTCCAGCGTTTCTTCAAAAAATGAACAGCAAGTATCTGTTTATTTGTTAGAATAATCAATTATATTCTATTATTTCAATGATAGGTTTATTTATATTTGTGCACACTTCAACCAGAGTCAGTATTAGCAGTAGCAATGATGATGGATATTCAACGATGAGGTGATGGGTGGGGGGGGGGGGGGGTTGCTTTCTAATATTTGGGTCACATTCGGCTAGAAGCAGGCCGGCCACGTAATTAACAGGCTCCGACGTAAGCTGTAGATAGCGTCAAAGAGTAAATGTATAATATGCAGTTTGAGAATGATGAATATTCAGGCTGTGGGTGCGCTAGCCGCTTCAATCAGCTGGCCGCCATGTCTGTTTGCCCATAAAGATACCGATCGGCCCTTCCTCCCCCCGCTCCACAAGTACACAGAACCCCCTCAACGGACATGGACCCCCCACCCTACACTGCCATCCAAATCTTCTGGCCATTCAGAAAATCAGTGAACGTTTGAAGCAGGCCTCAATAACGCTGCCGCCATTCGGTTCCTCAACCAAATAAATTAATTTCAATTCAGTTATTTACGCTGAATGAGAATATTATGCAGCAAAAGCCGTTGTCGGTCGTCTCTGATTGAATATTGTAATGCATATTCATTGTGCAAAAAATATTGCTCGCTCACAATACTATATTGTTCTATCAATATTGAAACATATTTCAATAATATTACTACGCTTGAATGAAATAATATAGTAGGTTCAAATCTTGTGGTATTGAATGATTTCAGTCATGTGAATTGAATTGTTTGCACTATTTATCATATATCTAACCGTATGAGACACTATTCATCTTTTGACATCATTGAATCTTTATGTTATCTCCATCATTCATAACTGTTTTTGTTATCTTTAAGAAGATTAGGAAAAATTGGGAAAATATCCTCATAAAATTCGATGAATTGTGTTTTTTTTCATAATTTGCAATCCTTACAATTTATCATATTTCACATGGAGCATTAGGTCTATAGGTATTGTACATGAAGGTTGCCGATTCCTGATCTACAGTATATTTTAATCAAAATTGAAATTCATTCAAAATTATACATTATCATACAAAAAATACAAATAAAAGACAATGTACAACTTATTCATTCTTAAAAAATTAGATAAATATCAGAAATACTCACTCTTGTTATAACAGTATTAATTCTGTGCTCTTTTCCACACAATCTAGTACTGCTTAATATTCATTTTTCCCCTTCTCTTTCCGCCTATCTATTACCTAAACTGCTGTATCTTATCTATTTTTCTCTTATTATTAAAATTGCAATAGTTGTTAGTTATGATGGTATTGGTAACTCATGATCTTTAAATCATCCACTACTAAGATTTCTACATTAGGGCCTAAGTTGTTCCTGTTAGTTTGTGTTAAATTTCTACTCCCTCCAGCGGTCCACAAGATGGTACTTGTGTGCTGGCGTATTATTACATAATTATGGCCCCAGTTTTTTGGAAGAGACTGGTTTGTAGTCCAGGAAATGGCGTTATTGTAGACATTGATCAAGAAACAAAGGCCCTCTACACACTTACACCGGACATAAGCCATATTTTTTTGTAATTTCGAGGTATGAAAGCTTCTAATGGTGATGGGAATTTATGACACAGTGGATAAAAAGCTGGAAAGTCATGTCCGACAAAAAGCTGTGTGAGTGAGAAAGGTGGATGGAGGACAGTCGAGATGATGTGATGGGGAGTTGAAGAAGAGAAGGATAGAATGTAGGAAGGTCAGTAAAGCAGAGAGAACGTTTGGTGTGAGAGTAATTGGGTTGGGGGCAGAGAGAATAGAATAGTAACTCTTCTATTCTCTCTCGTTGGGGATAGAGATTAGATTAAATTAATTACTTTATTCATAATAAATTTACAATTTTTTTTCTTCAATTGTGTGCTTACATACAAGATTTTAACATCACATAGAAAGTAGACCTGGTTACATTTTACATTTTGTTGGAAATATTAACAGTGATCTAATGAGTAATGAAATTCTAATACGGGTAATGAAATGGAAATATTAACAGTGTTCTAATGGGTAATGAAATTCTAAGTAATGCATATACATGAAAAGGCGAAGTTTGGACAAAAATTTGTCCATTCGAGCAACTAGACGGTTCTTAACCGTCAGAACATTTGGTTTTCTTTATTTTTAAATGCAGTAAAGCATTGAGTTAATTCAATTGACTTCATATTGTAGAGTGATATTTATGAATTGCTAATTTAGATGATGAGAATGTGTCATAAGAATGTAGAATGGTGTATCTCTTACTTCGTTTCCCCAATACATTGTAATACTTATAATTAATACATCTTACTATGTGAACTTTATTTTTGTATTTTGCTAAGGTTGAGTGGTAGAAAAGACTTGACAGACTTAACTCCACTGAGTGAAGTATATTTTCATTTCATCTCATATCTTATACCTTAAGAAACCATAGGTGTCGTTATATACGACTACCTACGTTATAAAGTAGTTATTAGAGTCTTTAGACATGTCAGAAGCTTTGAAGTTATTCAGGCGTGATCTAAGGTCCTTATCATACAGAACCACTTCAGTAGCGGTCGCGAGCCACAAATAAGGATAAATTACACAAGCTGCGTAAATTTGATTAAAGATTTAGCTGACGGTTCTAAACATGTTAATGCCATATATTTGACATTGTTGAGCTCGGTCAGACGCTCAGCTGATGTAATTTAGCCTAAGTGGCTCGCGACTGGAGTGGCTCTGTATAACCGCGACTAGGCAGCCAGGCTGCGGCAGCCAAGTTGCCGCAGCCAATAAAACAATACAGTTCAATTGTAGCCCGCGCATTAAGCAGCCACGATTCTCTGGCTGCGGCAGCCACCAGAACACGTCGCTCTGAACAGGCAGCCAGCTGGCTGTGTCAGCATTGACACAGCCATCGCGCAACTAGACGACTTTGGCAACGACTGACTCAAGGTTGGCTGCTGAAGCTGGTTGACTATACGGGCTGCTCAACATTTTAGCTGCCTAGTGCGCCGTCGCCCTAAGAACTCTGGACATTAGGCCTGAGCCAGCCATGTCACTCAGTATTATTATTATTACCATAGGTGGATAAGATTATATTTCCCCTTACTGGCTTTCCTTTCTTTTCAGCTCACTCCACCAAGGGGTCAAGGAGGATTGTATTTTTGTACTTTGTTCTTTGTATTTTGTTCTTGTTCTGTTTTCAATTTTCTGCATGTTTCATGTGTGTTGAAAATAATTTAAATTTCACAAACACCGAAAGAAATATGAATGGGACAGAGGGTTTGATACTCGAATGAAAGAAGGAAAGTAAAGCCTGGGGTAGGGTAAGAACAATAAATCTATGCGAAGGTGGGTTGGATGGGTATTGCAGTGGAGGGGGGGGGGGGGGGGCAGAAAGGGCTTACCTAGAGGTGAACATACAGTGCAGTGGCAGGCGGTTGTATACAACAACAGCGTTGTGGCTTTATTAATATTTACTGTGGAGAAAGTGTGTTTTGGTTTTGGGAAGGGATAGCGCGCACCAATAAGAGTGAGAGAGATTGAGTGTGATGGTCGTCGGCCGAGCTACGTGTAGAAGGGAGAAAGTAGAAGGGAGCAAGGAGAAGGGAGCACAGGCCTCGGGCCCCGGGATGTCTTCTGATGACTTTTCGGGGATTACCTTGATAAAGATCGTTTATCACCGAGCATTTACCGCGTCGCTGTGTGCGGCAGGAGGTTTACTGTCTTGCTCGTTCTGTTTCAACTTCAACCTGACGTGCTGTGGGAAGAGAAAGGAGTGGGCAAAGGTGGGAATGAAGTGAAAGAGCGACGGAGAGAGGAGACAATTGGCGAGGGATGAGCAGGAATGAATTTGGTGCGCTAGCTTTATGGTCGAAGCCTCCTGTATCAAACTGGCTTTAACTCTTCCTCTGGCTCAATTCGCGCACGACACAGACTCAACCGACAACTGAGTGCGCGCGCCTACGGGCTTATTTCATTACTCATATTCACACAACTTAATTAAATTCTAAATGTTTATTAACTCCCCGCCTCACTGTACACTACCTCCAAACCATTCTCTAATCTAAGTCAGTCGCTCTCTCTCTCTCTCTTCCTTTGTCTTTTGCCAATCCCCGTTTCCCTCCTCCTCCCACCCTTCGTCGACTTCTCTGTCCGGATTCATCAGCTCCGTATCTGTCTTAATAATCGTTTGATGGCCCGAATATAATAGCAACAACAGTAATGATTGTAATCAACTTCGTGCTCCTGAATGTTGTCCGCAACTCATTTCGTACCTTTGCTTTTGTACCTCACTTGATGTGAATTTCACTATTTTGGAATATTCAATTACTGAAATTCATTCTGTTTGTCAATGAATATTGGGAAATTCAGAATATTAGGTTGGGTTAATATTAAGTTAGAATATTAAATTCTTAGATTTCTTGTTACATAAGGATCTGTGTTGTCAATATTAACTTTTTGTTGTAAATTTAACGACTTGCTGTCAGTTTTAGATTATGAATATATCAAAAATGTACTCACACGTGGCCGAACGTTTTCCGGTTGTTGAAACCCATCTTCAAGGCCTTACTATATTTATATATATATATTATATGATATATTTTTCATATATTCATAATCTAAAACTGACTGCAAGTCGTAAAATTTACAACAAAAAGTTAAGTAGAATATTAGGGGGAAATAAATCACTTTTCTATAATAGATGGTTCGCTCCTTAGATGTAGATGGTATATAAGATATCTACATTTTTTATTTCTCTGTTTTTCTGGTCCTCCGTAAAGAACCTCTATTATATTCCTTGACAAAAATGATTTGATGTTTTCTTTGGGCAAAACTACGTTAACGATAACGCTAAAACAAATCTGTACAGTGAGCACTGCTTGCATCTTCCTGGTGTAAATGCAAAATACTCGTACATAGTGTTGAGGTTAGCATGAGGTTAGCATGAGGTTAGCATTAATAATAATAATAATAATATCGTGTGACCTGGCTGGCTCAGGTCTGGTGTCAGAGTTATCAGGTCGCACCTGAATAAGTTCAGGGCCTCTGACGTGACTTAACGACTGTTTTTAGGCAGCCGGGACCGACAGCTTAACGTGTCCTCCGAAACACGGGAGTGGCCCGAGGTAAAAACTTTCGGTCAGAACTGGGATCGTTAGCATTAGCTAGCGTTATCGATATCTTAGTTGTGCCCAAATTCTTGATGCCAAACTGATATCATAGTTTTTATCAATGAGATATTCATCAAAACGAATCTCACTTCTTTATAGAGGTGTTGTCTCTATACGTTGTCTCTACATGTTTTGAAAAACTTCTCGGCCATGACAAAAATTATTTGATTCTTTTTTAATCCACATTACTTAGTTTAATTACTTCATTCAGTTTTATTATTTATACACCCGAATGGGTGGATTTTTCAATTTTTTCAATTTTACATTAGGCTATTCATAATACACACCCCTGCATGTCTGTTGAAATTGCAGTCTGTCTAACTACATAAATGTCTGTTGTGTGTCACTGGTTTGGAATTTAGACTTGTGCTGTGTAGAGCACTATAATAGCACATTAATCCGCTCTATCATACAGTTATGCTTAGCTCATCCGGTTGCTGCGCAACTCCGTAGCTTGCTGCTAGTTAATTATCCACTCAGCTAAATCAGCAAGGGCAAATTATTATGAATCAAAATACAGTTTATGCTTATAGGGTGAATTGTTATGTATAGGCCTATAGAGAATGGGGGATCGATTTTCTCAACTATAGTAGTATTATTTTAGTCACCTTAGTGATGACAGTAGAACACTGACGGATAATATCGTATTGTGGGCAACAATTTAATGTTACCACAAACAGTTGCATATCCAGTGCTGATTCTCTCTTCAAATCTTTCAATCTTCAAATCTTTGATAAAACCAATTATAAATTAATCAACCAATAAAATCATCTATATCTGTTAAAATTATTCTTTCTCGCAGTTTTATTAAGAGATAGTTTGGGCAAAACCACGTCAACGTTAACAATAGATAGATTGTTACATTGTTTTTTTTCGATAACGGAGATGGTTAATGTAGTTTTGCATAAACTCTATTCAACATATTTAAAAATTTTTCAAATTCACTGAAGTTTCAATATTGGAATAATTTTTCTATCACAGACACTAATCCAATTATTGTATCAAAATTGAACATCTATGGATAAGTTGGTTCGCTAATGTTACACAAACGAAGAAATGGGGATGTATTGAAGTAGTTGGAGGAATAGAGAGGGAGTGAGAAAGAATGTGTGTGAGAGAGAGAATGAGAAAGGGAGAGAGAGACAGATTAGATTATCTTTCTTTATTGTTGTAAATTTACAAATTTTGCATATGAGTGGGTAAAAACAAAAATATCAACATCACATAGGTACTATAGTAAATTTAGATGATGATGATGATATTTTTATAGTGCTAGAGATTATGTACAATGATCTTATTTGTATGATCTTAATGATACTACGGTAATGGCAATCTAAGTGATGCAATTACATGAAGTGACGAAGTTTGGACAAAGGTTCGTCCATTCTTGACACTTAACCAGTTAACCAGAGAGGTAGATTCAGATTCAGATAGCTTTATTCGAGTAAAAGTACAATAAATTTTATGACTACTGACTATTACCTTACAATGAATGACATCACCTAAATTCATGGAAGATAGATAAAAAATAGATACAAGACGATACGTTACTATTACACTGTTTTGTAAGTTAGATTACTGACATTAATAAGAATATTTGCATAATAAATGAATTGTAATATCAAAGTGATGCATTTACACAAAAGGGCGGAGTTAAGGCAAAATAGCACTATCTTACACTCAACCTACCAGTGAACTCTACTAGAACTTGAAAGAATACATTTTAGTAAGATATTTCACAGAATACAATGAAAGTGAATGAGTTAATAGTTAAAAGTGATTATTAAACTTGATATGATTCTGAGAAAAAACTAAGTGATTGGATGGAGAATAGAGAAGAAAAATTAAATTCAACATAAACTAAACAATCAACTGAAACAAGAATAATTAAGAAGTAATAATGTATAGATTTAACGAAAGCTTATTTACAATCAATTAAAACTTGATTAAGAATTAGAATTAAACAGAATTATGGGTGTACTGAAGGAATTTTAACTATAATTATGTTAAGGAAAAAATAGATAGAGAGAGAGAGAGAGAAAAAGAGAGAGAAAGAGCGAGAGTTAATGGAGGAGAGAAGCAAAGTTGCTAGAAATGTTAGGTGGAGAAGCACTACGAGGGTGATCAGCTTATCGGAGAGACAGCGCTATTGCCAATTATCTTAATGAGATAGACGATTGCGATATGAAACGTTGAACCGGAACGTTTTGGTGATGAATCGAGGACATTGGTACGCCATCTTGCTTTATCTAGCGACCGCACCCTTCTAAAACTGAGTCCAGATATTTATTCAACACGGTTCAAGTAACTCATTCTTCATATTGCCTAATATCGAATAAACAAACTGGATGTTAACTCTTTTATGTTTTGGTTGCTAAACAATCTCGAATGTTCATTACAAAGCGATGATAGCGTACAATAATCCCTAGCTAACTAGACTATAATCCCAGTTATAGGACTCGATTAGTGATCTAGTGATGGACTCGATTGAGGATTACATGTGGATGTACGGATGATGGATTATATTATGGATTGATGATACGGATAGTGACTCACTTTATAGGAATCAATAGTGACTGTGATGGACTAGTAAATTGGTGGTTTAATTAATTAATGTTCAGTTAATACTTGAAGAATCAGTAGCAATCGGAGTTATGGTTACAGTTTCTACGGTTCAGTTCATGGAAGACTTACTGTTTACCGGTAAATTGAATTTTATCGGAAACTAAGGCGTCTGATTGGTTTATTCAAACTTTTGATCCTCTATGAATTTGAATAGAACAAAATAAGCCTTAGCTTTTGGTAAAATTTCATTTACCTGTAAACGATAATGCTCCCATGAACTCAACCTATGCTTTTTCATCATTAACGGTGACTTCTTAGCTCAGATCATAGACATAACTACAGAGCTTTAATTCGTTTCTCTGTGCTGATGAAATCTATGTTATAACTCATTTGCTGATGAATACTCTCCTAAAAGTTTAAATTGAAAATATATTCAAATCAAACTAACTAGATTTTCTTTTACTCATGATTTAATTCATATTCAAATTATAAATGTTTGAACTATAGACGCTTACAGTTTATGGTCTTATCAGGTCTTTTTCCCTCCAGGTTTTACCTTTGGGCTTTATTGCTATGAAGAACTGTAAATTTGCTTGTATTTGATTGTTTTGTATGTTGATATATAACAATAAAGAAGTTTCAAAATAAAATAAAAATCAAATTTCAAAATCAAATCTTATAGTCTGTAGCAGTTACACTTCAAACTATTTATAGTAGCATTAGTATAAGCATTTTGCTCCCTATCACAATACCAATATTGTGATCTTTGATAAGAATATCTGAAGACCTGATCAATATTTAAACGCAATACCTGATCACACATTCATTTTTCTGTATCTGAATTTTCCACGTGATATTCAATACCAAGCTTCTTACGGCATAATATTCACCGAAAGGCTTGAAAGCTACTAAAACTTTTCAAAAAACCCAAAGTTATATAAACTCATTTTTTCAAGTTGACCAACTCTGCGATCGATTGCCAGTGATTTTGCGGTCCTTTTGCATACATCGCAACTAGCAAACGTTGTACTTCGAAATCCTTTTTTTATTGCTGATTATGAATCCGAGACTTGTGCGTGGGTAATGATGTGAATGATAACACATAGATGCCAGACGGAGGAGCGGGATTCGATCCCACGACCGCTGAAAAGACAGAAAGTTGAAGTTGCGACGCCCCAACCAACTGCGAAATAGCATTATTGAAAATTATTTTAAACCAGAAAAAGCAAGTTTTATCACTATATTTAAATGATATTTATTGGGACAAACTTATATAGTATGCTGTAATCATTACATTACAATTTCAAATTTACCGTGGTTAGAAAATTGAATTTTACATTACTAATGGCTTCATTTAATAATTTTATAATTATTTTCTTTTGTTCACAGCTGATAAACTTCCGTCGGGTTTCCCTCAGATCACGCAAGCGCCGAGTACCAAAGTGATCGAGATTGGTCACAACGCCGTGCTCACGTGTACTGCCATGGGCACTCCCACGCCTAAGATATCATGGGTGAGGGAGATGCTTCCCATAGACACCACTACCAATTCACGCTACACCATACTCAAAAATAGCATGCCAGGTGAGCTATTCAAATTATTGTATCGTATCATTAGTTACTGTGTCTTATGCCTGAGATTTTTCGATTGATTGCCTTTTTCAACGCTTTTGCCTTTAAAGGCGGAGTGAGGACTCTTTGTCCTGTTTCCCACAAACCTTATATATTTTTTTTGTGAGGATGAACTCACATAGGGCTGAGACCTGTGTGTGGGTAATGAGTTGAATGATTGTGGCTGGACCTACTGTTTTAGGTGGGTTCCGAACCACCGGGAAGTGATTTTACAGCAGAGAACAGTGTCTTTTTGCTGGCTAATCGGTCACCCTTACAAAGAGTGCCCAGGAGAACGCAGATTATCTCTATCTGATTGAACAGATACCTGCTACGGCTCACGGCTATCATTGATGGGATTATTAATTTATTTATAAAATACAAAACATACATATACAAGACATGCAAAAAAATGAAAAATATTGAAATACAATGGCTAAAATCCAATATTGTACAAAAGTAAAATGCTATTATTGCTGTTCTGCTGTACAGTATGTGGAGATGAAACTTCCAACTTTGGCTGCTCACTTACTAGGGAGGGGTTATTATAATATTAGGGTAGGAGGAAGAAGGAGAAGAAAGGAAATGTTATTTATTATTATTATTATTTATTATTTATTTATTGTGACAAATTTACAACGAGGTTAGAAAATTGAATTTTACATTACTAATGTTGGAGGATCTAATGGGCTAAAAGGAATGGTGAACTAAAAGTGTCCAAAAGCAAACACATAAGCAGAACAAAAAAAGAAAAAACCATTATTTTTCCAAAATTAAAGACCAGTAAAGTAGTTGCTCTTGATCAAATTGCTGATATAATTTTTCATTTTTTTTGTTTATTTTGCTATTGTTGAGGTATTGATTGGGAATTGTTTTTATGATTTTAGTACTTATGTATATCAGCTATCTCCTAACTAATTCAATATTGGTTTTATTGATCTGAAATTAACTTGAATTTTGTCTCAAACCGTATTGGCTGCTAACAATGGTATCAACGTGAAGGAAAGTAATTTTGTTCTTAATTATGTATTCATAACGTACAGCTGTATTATAGTCATTACCTGAAATTCATTAAATATTAAGTTAGTTGGATAGGCTCTAGGTTTATTCAAAATTAATTTAATAATTATTAACTTCTGCATTATGAAGAGTTCCTCAAGATGACAAGACGATGAGTAGAATCATCTTTGTGACAGCAATGCTTTACCACAGTCAGTCGCTCTTACATATGAGAAGATAATGTTCTATATTGTACCAGAAGAATAATAATCAATAATACTTTATTGCCACTTCAAAATACAGATAAAAACAGTTACAACTCTTGAAGTAATATAATTCAAAAACAAAAATATTATCTGTAATGCATTTTATAGAACTAAATAATAGAGTACAATAATAATATATGTTGGTCATTCAATAGAGTACAATAAGTTTCGTCAATGTGCTTGGTTTAAAGTGAACTTCCGAATTAATATTTTTCAGTTAAAAATAAATTTAAACATTATTTTTGAAAATTCTGAAAGGAAAATAAAAAATTGGTCTTCATGGTACACTGAATCGAGTTTAGAGTTAGAGGAAGCTAAGTGCCAAATTTAGTGTTCGAATAATATTATTATTATTAGTGTTCGAAATCATTAATTGTGAATTCCGTAAGACAAAAAAAAAAAAAGGCACAATCACACCCCTACTCTCTCTTATTATATAGATAGGTGTCCTAATGATTTAAAGAGCTGAAGTTATAAATATTTAAAGGAATATAAAATTATTGAGTTTATTTAATCAATTTTTTTGAAATTGAATCAACTCTTCTGGTAATGTAATCTGAATTTCAGTGATTCAATTTAAAAAAATCAGAAATATTTCGGAGAATATTAAATAAAATCAATTGAAGTGCATCATCGTTTGAATTGAACTTGGTAATTGTGTTTTCCAGAAGGTTCTAGTTATATTTTTATCTAAGCGTGAACATAAACTATGCTTACAAATGTTTGGACTCTTGTAAAAATTTAGTTTTTGAGACAGTTTTGGGCTAAAAGCCTGTTGTTTCTTTACGATGAGTTGTATTTAGACTGTATCAATGAAAATAAATAAATTCCTTATTAACTGAAAGTATCGCTTTATTATCTATTATATTCATTTATCAAGACTAAAATACATTATTCATCATGGATATCTACTACAATATTACCATCACTAATACTAATAACATTATGATATAGTTAATAAAGCAAACTTTGACAATAATTGACTTAATAATGATATACATAAGGTCGATAAGGGTACTGGTTGCTCCCTTTAATTTCAGTCTGCAAGCTCTTACATAGGGTATTTGAGAATGTTAGATCACTTTTAATAACTGTAGTTGGAAGCCTTATAGAGAAAGAATATTGAGGGGTATGAAAAATAGGTTAGAATGGTGATATTTTGAAAGAGACAGCATGAACTCAATTACTAGCATACAGTACGCACATAATTCTTGTTTAAAATAATGTTGTTTCAAATTATATAGAAATAATATTGAAGGCTAGGAAAAAGTGGGTTAGAATGGTGAGATATTGAAAGGGATAGCATGAACTAAATTGCTAGTATACAGTACGCACATAATTCTTGCCAGTGGGTGTCAGCTAGCCGGTCCAAAGCAATTTTCCGTGATGGGAACGGACGAAATGTCGTCGTCAGCAGTAATCTGTCAAGGAAAAGCAGAAGTTTGTGAGTGGCTAGCAGCTAGCAGTACAGCGCATTGCACTCCGCTGAGGGGTTCGGAGCGAAAGAACCGCGCTCAGCAATCCCAAGGGACGCTAATGTCTTCAGGGACTCGAAATGCAATTGTACCATGGAGTCTGTTTGGTAGGTCTGTGGCCGAGAGAAGCTCGCTCCGAATGGTTACTAGCTCCAAACCAAAAGCACCTTGAATGTCGAAACAAGATTTATTTCTGTCTGTTGCTCTCCTTCTGTGTCTATCTTTCTCACTCTCGCGCTCTCTTTCTCTTGCTTTCCTTCTGTGTCTATCTTTCTGTTATTTATTTATTCCTTCCTCAATAATTTGATGATTACTACTTATTTGAAGCTTGGGTTTGAGGCGATTAAGATAATTCCAAACTCAATGATGTAAAGTAATGTGAAATACAGTATAAGGAGCTAGACTTCATGACAGTGTACAGCCTTTTTATATATGGAACTATATTGCATGTAAAAAACAATGGGCTTCGGGATCTGTGATGGGTCCACATGTGTTTTCTACCTGAAGGAAGACAAATCAACAGGTTGATGGGATCGGAAAGGGTTGTCCTATTGTTTGTAAAGGTGGAAATATTTCTTCCTTCATCCTTTTTCGATTATTCCCATAATAGTTGAAAAGTTTGATCAATTAGTTAATTTTGAGCCTTCCTTGTTGGTGCTGACTATAGAGCGCACATTTTGGAGTACATATTTTGTGGAGTTGTGAGACGAAAACTGTAGTGTAATCAATTTAACTTGTAAGTATTTAAATTTCCTTACAGGTTCTATGGAATGGATAGGTAAAAGAAAAATTGTCTAATAAAAATAGTTTACAAGAAAATAAGAAAAGTTTTATCTTTTTATCTTTATTTAAAAGTACTAGAAACTTTCATTACATCACAAAATTCTCATCTCGAATCAAACCTTGAATTTTTATAGCTATTTAAACTTCTCAAACTTCTCACCAACATGATTCTCAGTCGAATATCTCACTGAACAAGGTTATCTTACTTTTGTCTTACTCATGCTGTAGCTGAAATGTATCAAAATTGAAAATGAGATCCTATCAATTAATTGATAGCATAAATTTGTGCTTGTCACTTTGCCAGAGTAATTATTTACTTCTCCTTTTCAACATCTTATCACTGTATTACCTATCTCTTAGGAACAAGCATTGTCCCCTGAAAGTTGTAAAATAGCTGAAAGTGAATTCGAAGAGAATGAAATCAAGAAATCCGTGACTACCACAAAACATTCTCTTTAAAAATGTATTATACTGTCAACTCTTCATTTTATTGAGATTTTATCACTCAGCATATGTAGCCCAGTATTCCATATTACTCCAAATCGTGCTCTCTTCATATGGCAAATCAGCTTTGGGTCCAGTTCTCGTACTAGTAACCAACAATGGGCATTCATAGATTTAGGAACAATAGCTGTACTTTTCCACAACCCAACAACCTGTTGCCCTGTCCACTACAGGTAGAAAATATATGTGGACCCACCAGAGATCCCGAAGCCAAACAATGAGTCCAAATCTCCTCGGTAATTGAATGTCCATGACTATATCGCTAGGAACAAAATTAATTTTATAATAGAAAACACGAGAAGGAAAAAGTGGAATGAATCTACTTTACAGTAAATTAAAAGGGGGTGCTCTAACTGTATCGACCGTATTTTTAAAAAGCATTTGAAGGAAAATACTTTATTACTTTCTATACTGTACAATATCTTATTTTTACAAGTTAATTCTTTTTTTTTGATGTAATTATTGAAAAATTTATGTCTTTGTTGTACCAATAATTATTTTGTATGGGCACCTACTGAAAAACCTGCCGGTTTAGTGGGACCCGTGATGTATTTTATTGAATAAAAAAATTGATTGATTGATTGAATCGATTTTGTTCTATAGGGAAACAGCTGATACAGATCAATAAAAATTTTCCAATTCACTAGAACTAAGAGAATGCATGCCTCAATGCCGTGCCCCAAAAAACTTTTAACTTCTATCAGCTGTTCCTCTAAGGATAGATTTTTCTTATTTGTGTCCTTCAGCGAGGACCGACGAACTCAATTTCTTTAATTTCTTTTTTCTTCTTATGAGGTGCCTAATACCTCCTGACCTCTACCCCCTATTTGGGACCTCTACCTCGTATAGTTTTTGCTCTGAAGTTTTATGCGTACAGCCAGACGGACGGACAGAGCCTCCGCATAATGCTCTCCCCCTATATACTTCGTTCAGTGAGAGCTGAAATTGAAGCAGATATGGGTATTAAATTTATAGGGTACCTACTAAGTGGCATATGGAATGAGACTAATAGTGTTAAATTTAAAAAATGTATTTGATAGAGTTATTATGTTACAATTCTGACGAATTTTACAGAAGATAGGATTTTTATAGTGGATTAGAATTTTATTTGTATGATTCAGGGTAGGAACTTTACAGAATTGTTTATTCGATGGTGTTCACAAAGCGTACAAATATCAAAAAAGATATAAGAATATTAAACGGCTAGATTATAGACACAGCTGAGAAAACAGTTATTAAATCAATACTGCTTGCTTACTATTTGGAGAATATGGAGCGTTAACAGCTTAACCAAAGCCATTTTATAAACAAATTAATACAGTTTCGATTCTAATGTAAGGCAAGTTTTCGAGTTACGAAGTAGAATTTATAAAATGAATGATAACTCGTTATCCTTCCACTTCGTTTTATAGTTTTATTATAAATTATCAATTTGCCATCGTAGTTTCAGGATACCGGTGAAGTGGTGGGGTGACGAGGGGAATGTTTGTCGCTCTTGCAACTCTCATCAAATGTTCACAAAGCGTACAAATAACTAAAACAAAAATTTAACATTATTTTAAAAAAATAGGCTAGATTAAATGCACAGCTAAGAGAAAAGTCATTGAATACTGCGTGCTGACAGTTTGGAGAAATTGAGCGTTTCGATTTCTTGTAAGCAATTTTTAAGTCACAATAAATGTTAGGCAAGTTAGGTTATATTACTTGAAGTTGAAAATGGAGTGTAAACAGCTAATCCACAGCCATTTTATAATCACATCAATACAGTTTTGATTCCATTCATCGTAAAACTTGCTCGAAACTTGAACCCGGTTATTCAGTGCACTGTACAGAGCAGAACCAGTGTTTGTTTGTTTTTGAGTTGAGAAGACATAAAACTTGTAGCGGCGGCCGGTCACAATTTACGGGAAGTCTCAAAGTTTGAGAGGAAGGAAGCGGAGAGTTTATCCTCGGTTTTGTCATTTCCGTCTTATCGGTCGAACCTAAGTGGACGGCCCGGCGTGCGGGTGCGGGTGCGGGTGGGGGTTTAGGAAGTCGACCGACGGAAACACGTTCTTCAGATTGAAAGGGCCGGCTTCCACCTACTTCCTGCTAGTAGCTGCGGCTCTTCTCCATAAAATGAAGAAGGCGACTCTGAAGATTCGGAGGGAGTGAGCGAAAGAAGTGGAGAACTTGTGCGGACCACTTCGTTTTATAGTTTCACTATAAAATATCAATTTGCCATCGTAGGACAGAAGATGGCCGAATTGGAGCTTCAGGATACCGGTTAAGTGGTGGGGTTGACGAGGGGAACGTTTGTCACTCGTGCAACTCCCAATAAAACTTGTCCCCTACCCGTAGAAAATGGCGATCAACTTGATTTCTTTCTCCCTATTAGTCCCTTCATGATCGACTCGAATAAACTTGCCATGCTACTGCTCGCCATTATTACGTTTCCTTGCTTTCAATATCTGCAATCGTCCTTATTCACCATTCAATCATTCGTCATCTCGTACCTTTTATGAAACAATGAAAGAAAGAGTCAATTGATTAGGAGTTGAAAGGAACTAAAAATAATAACTTTAGTGCGATAAAGATAATTTCGTTGGTTCTCTTTTTTTGGTAGTTCTTACCATGAAAGAAGGCATTCGTGCTCTGAAATTTTCTACTAGGTGCAGAATATTACTAAATTGAAACTCTCTTTATTGATCTATAAACTCTCTTCGTTGAACTAAGAATTATTGTAGATCATATGGAGTAAATTATTCTAATATTAATAACGAAGGGTATTTCCTAATGAAAATAATGTAGTATGTTCTAATGTAGAAAATTTGATCTATAAACTCTATTTTTTGAACTAAGAATTATTGTAGATCATATAGAGTAAATTATTCTAATACAGTTTTAACAACGAAGGGTATTTTCTAATGTAAATAATGTAGGATATTATACTGTAAATAATTTAGGATATTCTATGTATGTAGGATAAAAATATGATGAATTTTTGTATATCTTGTAGGATAAATTATCCAATTTTGATAAATATTCTAATGTAGTATCTTTAGGATTGTAGTATATTTTTTCTTTCTTTCTCAGTTCTGTATTTACAGTGTTTATTTTTTACTGTTTTCAATCCATTGTTTTGTAATTTATTTCTTCATTAACCTTATCTCTATTTTTCTTTATAATATGTTATTTCTTAATAAGTGAATCTGTATCGTTGTTGCAATACTTGTGAAAATTGGCACCTGCTGAAAAACCCACGGGTTTTGTAAATTTTGTGAATAAATTTGATTGATTGATGTAGAAAATGCAGGCTTTCTAATGTTGGTAATGCAGTAGGGTAATGTTGATAATACTTGAAAGGATACTCGTATGTAAATAATTTAATCTTAATGAAGATTATACAGAAATTGAAATGCTAGCAAGGACTCGACTCCAACAAGGACTGCATTTGCAGTTGATCCTAGTTCAGGATATTCTGTGTTGAGTTTTAGTATTACGTATTTCGAAAGAGGTAGACGTCTGTCTGTAATTAAAATCTAGATTCCATGGGATTTTTCAAGAACTTGTTATTGTACAATACTATAATGTGTATGATTCTCCAAGAATTTTCACTCCTTCACTTCGGTTCTTCATCCCTAACCTAATTAGTGTATTACCTCTTCACTGTACTACCTCAAGCATGATATGATTGAATTGAATAAGCTATCCTCTTCTTTTTTCATGTGCATAACAACGCTGTTCTCATCCATACTTCAAAGCCTTGTCCTATTCAGAACACCTTATCCGTTTGGAATTTTCTTCTAATCATCTTCATGCTTACATATGCTTACTTCATGCTTTCCCACTAATTTTAAAGCACGTAAGCAGTGTTTGCTCTTAGCAAACACTCCTAATTAAAGGTGCATTCGTCTCTCTGAAGATCCACCCTGATTGACGGCGATGAGCCTTCTTGAGCCTTATCAACTCAAATAACTCATAAGACAGCTGTAATGAGAGCAAACATGGTGGAAAGATGTACAGGTATGAGTTCACTTGCCACAATTCTACTTCAGCGTGTTTATTTCTAGACGTGGAGATCAATGAACAATTTTATTTCATTCATCAGTTTAGGTTATTGAACATAAGAACACTCAGTTTGCTTGTCAGAAGCCCACTTTCAATAATAATTGGTAGCGCAGTTGGTTGCAGCGCTTGACTGAGATAAGGTAAGGCTCTGGCTTGCTTCGTTTCCTGCAGCCTTGGGTTCGAATCTCATTCAGTCATGGATGTTTCTCATCATTCACCCATTCACCTCATTCCCCACGCACAAGACTCATGTAGGCATCATCAGCAATAAAAAAAATATAGTTAATCTCATGCTTATTTCTACTCACACAATTCTTTTGAATCCTGTAAATCGAAATCTATGGAGTTCTCATGGGCTGATAAAACTCACTTTAAGATTCAATTGAAAAAGTGATATGGGTTATGGTAGTTTTGTTGATGAGAAGATAGGAATCAATTACGAACTAGTAGCAGGTATTTTGCTATAAGGAATCAATCAATTAAGAAGATGAGAATCAAAGTAAGAATAATTTTTTCAACAAAAAAATCAATCTAGTTTCCTAGGTTTGGGTTTTGTCAGCTGTTCAAGTTTAGAAAGATGGTTCATAAATATTTAGAAAGTGGTTCGTAAAATATCTGAGCCATTTGTGCAGAAAGTCGGATGCATTACGACTTATGCATACTACGTATTATTGATAGAAGAATTCTGGCCAATATTATTGTTTGAATTACTTATCGCTGATTGCCTTATGAGAAAATAATTCTGTCCTATCCTGAATCGAACTTTGAATTAACTAGTCATTAGTTAACTAGTTTTGTTACTACTTAGTATCAGACTATAGTGGTCAACTCATAGCCAGAGTCTATGTGTAAAGTTGTAGGACATTGTGTATTACGATTATTTTATGAATGTGAGTTTGTACGCTAGTTTGGTAGTAAACCAATAAGTGTAAAGTAAGTATGATGGGCCGTAATATGAATCTGGCAGAAAGAGACTGGACAAGGCCGGTTTATTGTGAAGGGGATCCGGGTCCAGGAAGTCTTGGTAAACGGACATGGGCGAGAGAGGTTTACGCCGGGGTACATAGCCTCCTACACTCTCAGGAACAGTAATTTCATTTATGAAAGGAATAGACCGTGGCCAGGAGGGGAAGGGGCGAACGGGGAGCAGCAAACAGGCTTAATGAAGGCACTAACATCACACCCCTGGGGTATAGATGAGAGGGGAAAGCGCCTGGAATGGACCACCAGAGGGTTTCCACAAAACTCTCCTCCTCCTTCCCACCATCCACCTCACGTGTCTTCCCCTATTAAATACATATATATGCAAGAAGATAACTGTATTAGCGACTGAATAACTGAATAATGCCGAAGCATCATCATTCGTCCGTAGAGCAAGGCAAGCAAATGCTAGAGCAAGGAACCGTTTTTACGCCAGGGGAAGACCAAGCCATATCGGTGAGCTCATTCGTCTTTCCTTGTTTTCCGCCCACACTATCTGCTTCTCTTTCCGTTTTGCTACACATTCACCAAAGACAAAGACAGAAAACTGTGATATAATCATTATTCAATCGTAAATTCATTGTTCCGCAACAAAGACTAAATCACCAATCATGTACAATCAACTTGTGCTTTTCAAGGTTCATTCACTACTTTTAATAATCCATGATTTTTGTATAAAAAAACTCTGATATAATTATTATTCAATTGTAAATGCTTTATTTCGCATTAAAGAGGAAATCACCAATCATGTTAATGTTCAATCAGGCTGTACTTTTCAAGATTCGTTCCCCACTTTTAAGAATCTATTATTTGTGGTGAAATAAACTTTGTTGTTATGCAACAAAGAGTTAATCTCCAATCATGTTGTTTGACTAGCTGTACGTTTCATGATTCGTTCCCCATTTTTAAGAATCAATGATTTATCAATTATCAAATTCACCGACAGCCTGTATAGGTAAGTTATGCAGTGATTGGGTTGCTACAATTTGATTAGGATGAAATCTATATACCCATCTCAAGTCTCAAGGGCTCAAGTGGAAGAGAGGCTCGTATGCCTCAACTTCGCTCACAGCAGTTTTGTGTTGTAAAGTGTAAAGAACAATTTATCTATAAATTTACTTTGAACAGTTCATTATTTTTATTTTATACATCGTCTGTAAGCTTCGTGGAAATTCATCTCACAAAAGTTAATTATTTGATTTCTGTCCGATATGAATAATACTTATCTATCGAATATTTATTTAGTCATTTGATCTATTTTAGTCATTTATTTATTCATCTATACATTTATTAAGATAATATGCTGTTTTCTTCTGTTGCATTGGGCTGCAGCCTGCAAAATCTTATAAATACCCCATCTAGTAGTAAAAGGTCCAATGGTCTACTGAAAACTACATACGGTATTGAGGTCTCTAGAGATTGTAACTCGTTATCCAGTATAATAGCAGGAAGAAGAGATTAGTTTTAGGGTCTTGAATAGATGGCCAATGATGAAGAGGTTCCAGTATTATTCCAGTATATGTTATTTGTCGGTCTCTATCCCGCGTCTCAGTAAAGAGAGATAGATATATTAGACAGATATACAGAAGTATACATAGATAGACATATTGCCCAGTCATCTGGTCTATAGTAGTAATGAAGGATCAGTGTAGGCAACATGCATTACATACAAAGTATTTCGACAACATAGTATGATCTCCTCATTCCTACCCACCCACATCGGGAAAACGACAGTTACTAACTAAAACACATTTACTAATCTGACACAGCTTATAATTAAAAAAAAACATAAAATATTAAAATCATAACTTATAATTATTTGTAAAGACTTATAACTAAACAAATATAAATAATAATACTATTAGGACTGAATCTTCAGATTTCAAATTAGTTATGCTTGTAATTCGTAATGCGTTGTGTTGATGCGTAGGTAGAGGATTATAACTGTTTGAATTTGGATAATTGAACTAGAATATAAGACCTTTTGTAAAGTAAGGCTTTATTGAACGAAGAACTGAACATGAATGAACAGAGTATGATGGATAAACAGATAAAGTTTGATGAATAAACCAAATAAGAGTTGAGAATAAACCAAATAAGTGGTTACTATGGTAACACTATGATCACCACACCAATATAATTATATACAGTGACAGTTACAATTACTTTTCAGTTACAATTAAAATACAGTTAAGATTAATTCTTGAAGATTAACATTAAGTTATTGTACATTCAGAATATAATTGATTGCAGAATTAATGCAATAAATTTCAAACAATAAACATTCCATTTATATCATTATACTCTAAAAAAAAAAATGGTATATAAGAAATTTGTAATACTTGATGTATGACACTATTCATAGTACTTCATAAGTTGTCTATGAAATGATATCATGTATTGGAAGAATAATTTGTATCATATAGAAAAAATGAAATTTGAAGGTAAATTTAACACAAAATCAAACTTTGGTATTTGTAATAGTTATTCAAAGCAGAAAAATAATGAAATCCTATATCAAGCAGTTGACTGCACCTCTTCAAGTATTGGGTTCGGATTTTGGGGTAGGGAGCATGTGAGATATCGAGATTCAACACGTGAGTGGGTGAGTAAGAGGAAAGCGTGGTGTGAGGAATGAAGAGAAAGATAGAGTGAGTAGGTGTGAAGTATAGTGTGTGAGAGTGGCTGTGAGGGAGAAAGTGGGAGAGAGCAAAGGAAAGAGAGAAAGTAGGTTTGAGTTAGTGTGAGAGAGTATGAGAGAAAGAAAGAGAATGAGTAAGTAAGAAAGCAAATTGTTGGAATCGGATAGCGTGGCAGTCAGTGGGCCGACGACTAGACAGGGCAAGCAGTTCAAGAGGTAGTACTCGAGATCGCCGCATCTGTTTACACGCTGAACCCTGCCTCTCCTATAACAGCCGGGTCAAAAAGCGCCGAACCATTGTTGAGGCCAAACTACTGCAGACCAGCAGAGGTCTTCTCGGCGCATAATAAAGCTTCTCGAAACCCTCCCGCCCCCTCCATCCACCAAGATCGTTTTCCGTCTCCTTTAACACAAATTGCGACGCCAATAGAAACGCAGATAAACATGGACCCTCTTTGTCAAGTACCAAAGCCAGAGACCACTTCTTGGCTTCTGAACCCCCCTACCCTATGGGTTCAAGACGCTGCTCAGTCATCTTTTCGGGGAAGAGAATCAAACCGTTCGCAGTGGAAAGCTTCTAAGAATTTGATTATCTTTCGATACAATCCTACAAAAAGGGGCCTGATGAAATTTGTGGAGCTTCCCTAGATTAAATAGCATTAATAGTATTGTATAGCATATTATCAGTATTTGGTTTGCAGCCGAGATAATAACATGAAGCTTCCAATTTTAATTTAATATTAATATAATCAAATATCATAAGGAAATATAACTTATAACAGAGTTATAATACAATATTTATTTATCATGAGTTATAACACATTTAATATAAGCTATCATGAGTTGTAACACATGTAATATAAGTTATCATGAGTTATAACACATATAATATAAGTTATCATGAGTTATAACACATGTAATATAAGTTATCATGAGTTATAACACATGTAACTAATATTAAAAGGAAATATCATAAAGTTACTTCTCCAAGAATTGGATATTTTGTTACAAACTTACTAGTAACGAACTCAGTGAAATTTGAGAAGCCTTGCTAGATCATATTATTGTATATAATGCAATTAGTATGTCGATTGCAAATTGAAGATTAATTCAATGTGCTGAAACTATGAAGAACTTTATCAAAAATACAATACTATTATCATGAACTTTTAAAATTTATAAATTATCGAACTTTTAATTCATTCAAAGTTTTGAAACTAGTTCATGCATTTGATTCCTTGTAAAAATTATTGAATGTGCCGTGCCCTGTTCGAAAGTTACCAAGCTTTTTATTTTTCGGAGGAGCTACTAAAACTTATTAAAATTATTATTAAAGTAACATCAAGGTCTTGCAAAAGCATTTTATTTTTCCCACTTGCTATTATTGATCAATATTGACTGCTCTATACGTACGCTTGCTCTACGAGTCTGATCTGAGCATGCGTGGATCTGATCTGATCAAGAAAATAACAAGTGGCAAAATAGAGTAGTTTAGCTAGAACTCTAAATAGTCGGGAAAAACGTTGATTGTTTATTTAGCTATTTGTTACTACTACTCTACAATAACATGCGAAGATGCAATAGGCTAAGCCCGAAACTGCTTTCTTTGACCACATAATCCCAGGTCTCTTTGGATTAGATTTCTTCTTTTGATATTCGGATTTTATTCATCGTATTACGATCTAAACGCTTTTTTCTCCAAAAAAATATTTTTTATGGAGGATGAAGCCCACATAAGTCTGAGACCTGTGCGTGGGCAATGATTTGGATGATGGCGATTGATGTGTTGGACTTAGGAGGCTTCCGAACCACTGGGAAGTGATTTTACAGCCAAGTCGTTTTTGCTGGCCAATCCAATTGGTCACCTTTACAAAGAGAGCCCAGGAGTTCGTAGCTTATCTTTATCTGATTGAACAGATACCTGCTACTGCTCAATATTTGCTCCCCAAATGTAGATACCAATGAAAGCCTAAAACAAAAAAAAGCGGAATGAATCTACCTTTCGGTAAATTCATAGGGGACGCTCTCACTGTCCCGACCGTATTGCTATAGATAATAACGAGGGGTAAAAAAAAAACGCAAAATTTGATATATATCCAACCTAACCTCAGCACCCATAGCAACATGACTGCAAGGCTCCGACTACACGGTCTTTGCGTTCCAGACAGCGTAAATAACGCCGTTAAGGTGCCTGCCTTATAATAAAAAACTGTTAACTTCTATCAGCTGTTCCTTTCAGGATAGATTTTTCCTTTTTGTGTCCTTCAGCGAGGATCGACAAACTTCATTTTAATTTCTTTTTCGTACAGTGAGAGCTAAAAGTCGGCACTTGAAACTGAACGTTTTAAGTTGAAAGAATAGCAGGTAGTTTAGATGGAAAAAATATTCGTAATTTTTTTTTTTTTAAATGAAATTGTTTATTGGCAGAAACAAAACTTTTACAAACAATCTTAGAAAATACAAAATGAGCAATATAATAATTATAAATATGACAAGATAAAATATAATATTACAAAATAAAATGAATTGCCAATTGCGTATTTGCATCTCGAGGTACTAGACCTGTGTGAGATGGTGACTTAATAATAAATCAAATAAATGAATAGATAAAAATAACTAAAAGTAGATATATATATATATATATAAATATGAAAAACGCTGAAAAGTGGTTACTGAGGCCGACAATTGCTTATAGAATGACACATAAAAAATTGTATCGGTGATTTATCAATATTGTAGCCTTGAAATGTAATAAAATATAAAGTAAGGATTTATTACACGAGAACTCTAAAAAAGTTATCTATATTCTCGATTTCCATTAAGAATTTCTTGACATCTCTCAAAAACCTTGATCGCACCTTACACTGTCTTATCTCCAAGGGCAGCAGGTTGAAGAACTTTGTTCCCAGTTTATCAGTATGTAGCCTATATAGGATTCCAAGGAACAGAAGACCATGTGGATAGATACCCGAGGAACGTAGTTGATGTAAATACTTGTACAGATCCGCATTCAAGGGCCAGACCGGTAAGTATGAAAGCTCTCGTTTTCGCTGCTTATGTACGGTAGGGGTTAGTTTGGCCGCAACGTTATGTGTGATTGCGGCAGTGTGGAGAGTGCGCTAGCTGAAAATATTGAACTCTCTTTCTCCTCTCTCCCACCATCGTTCTCTCTCTATTACGCTACCCTCCATCTCTCTCTTTCGCTCTCTCTGTTTCTCACACACACCCTCTCTCAACACCCTCCAAATCCCTCTTAGCGGAAACAAAATTCGGCGGTTCTATCGCCCAAAACCCCCGAAACTCATCCACTCGAGTATGAATCCGTGGCCGACTGCACATTTCCATATATGCTGGCAGCCTATGCAGTTCTAGCGTTGCTATCCAAAACTACGAGTAGACTAAACCAATAACCCCGTGTTACCTGGCCACTACCGATTATTCCCACCGAGTGGTTCTCACTCGCTCCCTCCAACACTCACACTCTCTCTCTCTCTCTCTCTGATTCTCTCTCTCTCTCCAGGTACGGGGGGGGGAGCTTGGTTTAACTGTGGTTGAGAAATGATGGTCGGATAGCTTTGCAAACGATGATGCACGAATAATGGCGGTGCTCAGTGGCTCATTCCTGGATTGAGTGGTTTTTGGAGGCCAACGCAGCCTAAATTCCATGCGCGATCAAGTCGCAGCAATAGTTGGTACTGAGTGACGTGCTGGTCTTTCAAATACTTCGTTTCTTGGATATCAAAGGAAGGCAATATAGTATAGTGTAATAAAGTCCCAGTCGATTTAGTAAATGTTAGGATTATTCTGGCCCTAAATTATTTTATCTTTAGTTATCTCCTCTCAAACATTTCCACATTCTTTCTGTTTATCTTGATAAATTGGAGTTTATGTATTTCTTTGTTTTCATATAAATTATCAATAGAGTTGTAAATGATATTGTTTTAAGTTTTCCCTGGATTTTTAAGTTGCATCCTCTCAAATATTTCCATAATCTTTAGTCTTTTCTTGATGAACCCATGAAGGGTTTATGTATTTCTTTTGTTTTCTTTCAAGTTATTAATAGTTATTGTAGATGATATTGATTTAGGGTTTCTATGTGCTTAAAGCACTTTGCACTATGTACTTTGTACTTTCATTTTAGTTTAAATTTTTCTTTTCCTTTCGTTTTTCACTGATGTTTTTTTATGAATTATTATTTTCCAGTAGTATGTTTTAAGCTAATACCTGCGCTCATGCTCAGCCTTTGCAGGTATTTTATTTGTATTTATTGCAATGTATGTACACTAAATAATTTGTTATATTATGTATAGTTGAGTCTGTTAGATTTAGAACTACTTTTTCAGACATTTTATGTTCCGTAGAATATGTATTGCATTGTACACTTTTCTTTCAATAAAAAAACAATTATTTATTGTCAACAATACAATAAAACAAACAATAGTTTTTAATCTTTTTCCCCTGTTTTTCCCCTCTACCGTAGCAGGTATCTATTCAATCGAAACTCGAAACTCCTGGGCGCACTTTGTAAGGGTGACCGATCGGATTGGCCAGCAAAAAATACTCTGTTATCTGCTGTAAAATCACTTCCCGGTGGTTCGGAACCCACCTAAAACTGTAGGTTCAACTCATCAATCACCATCATCCAATTCATTACCCACGCACAGGTCTCAGACCTATGTGGGCTTCATCCTCCGAAAAAAGGTTAAGTTTGAGTAGATGAATTCTTGTCCAGACTTTGCCCTTATTACGTAAATGCTTCACTTTTTTCTCATTGTTAAATATCTATACTCTCTACCATATACAATCTATAGAGTTGTTAATAGAATTTAGAATTGTTATCAGTCGTGATGGAAATTTGTAAATTTACGTAAATTAATCTTATATTATCCTATTTTTTCCTAAAATAAATAACCTACTCCTAGTACGTGGCTAACTGTAGTTGGATAGGTTAGGTTATTCAACTCCACACCCTACCAAGACTGCAAATTTTTGTTTATCTATATTCTTTTTATGTTTGTTTTCATTATTATTTTTGTATATTCATTATAATTGTGTGAGTTTCAATTGAAATTGACATGTGCAGAAAATAGTTTGAAGGCCCGCCAAAACGGGGACAATTTGATAGTCTGTTACTGTATTACTGTAGTCTATTAGAACTGCAATTCTACTTTATTACTGTAATACATAGAGCGCCCAATATGAACTCCCAACTAATGGGACACGTTTTGATGTGTAAAGTACTGTATCGTATTACCCTATTACTAAACATAGTACAATAATTATTCCTAATATCACCCAGAGCGCTCTGCCAGGTTCTGGATGCTTTATTATATAGCCTCTCATTTGTTATTTCTGTTGAACTGATTTTCTTCCTTAATTACTTCCTGCTCTACGAATTTATTTAAAATGAGATGTACTGGTCCTGAAATAAACCTGTTATTTCCAAAGCATTTGACTTTCAAAATTACAACTTTTGTAGACAAAACATTTGAAAAAGTGAAAATCAAATGAGTAATGAAGATTTTTATTTTTTTAGGAGCACTGCAGATAATGAACAGCGTCGAAGAAGATCAGGGAAAATACGAATGTGTAGCTGAAAACGATATAGGAACTGAGTACTCACATTCAACTACGTTGTATGTCAAAGGTAAGCATAATTAAAACTATACACGTTTTTTGTAGTCTATTATGTGTAGCTAGAATCACCGGATTTGACTTTTAATTTATCTTGTGTTGTATTTTTCTTATGTGTTGTTTTTCTCTGAAATCAGCAGTTCTTTAAATTGTAACTATCGTACCGGTATATTATTTGTTGAGCTGTAGTCACCGTATCGTATAACTCATTTGACTTTTTACCTTGTTTTGTATTTTTCGTATGTGTAATTTTTTCTGAAATCAGTAGTTGTTCTTTAAATTATAACTATCGTAAGCCGTATGTTTGTTTAGATATGATTTGGAATTTTGAATCATTGGTGGAACCTAACCGGGTGTGGTATAAATATATCGGGTGTTGTATAAAGAGGTGAGCTGTGGGAAGGATTAAAGGAATATTTCCGCTCTCAGTTTTCAAGAAATATTAAAATTATTTGTCACATACGGGAGACAAGGTATTATTTTTATTTTGTATCTTCCCTGAAAATAAAATTCTGGGCTTGCCGTATTGTTGCTAGATCACAATAATTGAACCAAGGTTTCTTTAATCCCTCTTCCCGATCAAGTTAAAGGAATGGTCGCCTTGCTTTGTTCAATAATAATTTGTTCTAATAAATACACTTTACAACTAGAGAATGATATTGAAGAAAATATTATGTTTTATGTAATAAATCTATACTACACATCCTCAACCAAAACTCAATTTATGCTCAACTTACCAAGTATTATTTTCTTTTTGTTTTTTTTCTTTAATATTTAGCCCTGAGCTTACAAATAATTGTAACCAGTGCTGAACAAACTTATGCCCGGTTTTTAAGTTGTTCATTAACTTAATGGACCATTAACTCAATGTTGGAGCAATGGGTTAATGATCCATTAAACTTAATGAACAACTCAGAAACCGGGCAATAGAATTCCCTAATTGAGTTGAACTATATATTTCTATAGATTGTCCAATATTATATAGTTTCTATAATGGGATACTACAACTGATTAGCGAAATGTAATACAGTATTGAATATATTTCTTTTTTTCGGAGGATGAAGCCCACATAGGTCTGAGACCTGCGTGGGTAATGAGTTGGATGATGGTGATTGATGAGCTGGACCTACAGTTTTAGGTGGGTTCCGAACCACCGGGAAGTGATTTTACAGCAGATAACAGTGTCTTGTTTGATGTGTTAATTGTATGTGTTCTTACCCTTACAAAGAGTGCCCAAGTGAACGCAGCTTATTTCTATCTATATCAGTTGTATTTGCCCATTCTATTCTACTTTCATTATTATTCCATAAGGTATGTATTGTCATTCATACCATTAAATTACAATTACATCTTCTTCTTCTTCTTACACTCAGGGAATAGGCTTCTACCTGTTCCGACTCACAACAGCATCCCACACGTGTTTCATTATTTTCATTCATTCAAATTTTTTCTCTAAAACATCTATTCAAACTTCATTTTGTAGTACTATTGCCATCTTTTTCTAGGTCTACCAATATCTCTTTTTCCTATCACAATTACATTAAAGTACAATTTCGGAGAAGTATCACAAAATGGATTTGCGCGGTTGAATTTAGCTTCGAATTGTGGCTTAAATGGGGGCTTGTTAAGCTTCACCCATTTGAAGTCTAGGAATTTCATTCAGCTTATTCATGTAGAGTACGGGAAGCCAATGGTATTAGCGAATCGCTGATGTAGCAATAATAATGTTATATGGTTTCTGATAATCTCATTGTCAAGTCTTCTACATAACCCTTGTTCTAGCTGACATTAGGGGAAGTCCTCTACCGAAACTCGAACACTTGGCTTTTGCTCCGCTTTATATCGAGTAGAATTTATACTGTATAATGCACGACAACTGAGTTAATTTGAAAGAAGATCAATGTCTGTTCAGAAAATTATATGTATTCAAGTTTAACCCGGTATTAAGGATCTTGGAAATTGTATTTAATGATAAATTATTGATTGCGCCTCCTCTGTCATTCATAGTTACTTGGAATCTTTTTGTTAACTTTGAATGAACGGTCGGGAAACTTGTTCATACCTCTGTCGGGAGACTCCATACCTAACTTTAATGTGTTCAGAGAAATACAGAATATCAGAACATTAAGAATGGAGATTTTTCAGTCTCAGAATATTTTTTTTTGTTTGATTCAGGTCACAAAGCGACTTGTTCTATTATTAGAAGATTAACAATTATACCATCTTATACACTAGTTACCATAATTACTATATAAATTAGTTTAGGCGAGACTTAATTTTGATATGAAAGGAAGTTATAGGTTGGATTGACAGCTATGTCAAAAATTTAATTCAATTAGACTCGTTTTTAATCAATGTAGATTCAAAACTTTTCTAGTTTTAGCTAAAATATCCTCAATTGATAAGATATTGATAGAATTGATAAGATTGATAAGATGCATAGATAATGTAGACAATGAATGTAGAGTTAGATCCAGAGATCTATGTCATATAGGCTATTTTATACACTTTATTATTTTGAATTCATAGATCCAGAGATCTATCATATACCAAGCGCTACTTTGTATTTCGAATTCTTTATAATATAATCTTTCCTCCAGCCGGTACATTAAATAGTGGGTTATATTCTAGTCTGTAGACGAATTATCCCTCTACGATGTCATATGAGGACAAAATCCAGCTTGTTCTTGTTAGCCAAGCCACTTCTTTCCGCCTCTCCTCGCCCTTTTAAAGTGAATTTCTTCCCCACGTTCCAAGCTCCGGTTAGGGTTTGCTTTTTTCAGAGCCGAATAAAAAATGAGACAAGTTAAAAGCACTTCTGAAATATCTTGATGAAAGTTCGTTCAGCCTCTAGCCTCCTCTATACGCCTGTATCCCTGCTCTTACTATTACGTTCACTTTTCGTTTTTTTTTCTAACTCTTGTTTCATTTTGACTTTTCCTACTTTTCAAGCTGTTTCTTATGAACTCGCCATCTAACCCTGCAGTTTTAAGGCTAACTGAAAAAAGAGAAAAAAACCTGATTAGACTGCATTATGCACAAGCTAGTTTGTCTTTCCTCCGTCTCGTGTTTCACTATTTCCTCCTTTTCCCGACATTCCCCCTGAGTATTTGTTATTTTCCGAATAGAGACTAAATTACATTGTGCTCTTAGTAATGCTTAGCTTTCAAATTGGCTTTCGTTGAGACTGATGTTTTTGAGTCTCAGCTCTAAAAATTTCAAAATGAAAATTTTCCAGTGTAATTGTACTAGCAAAAACGAGCGTTTAAAAAAGAGTTCCTTCAACTGCTATTTTCACTGGTGATTATCATAACCATCGACTGGTTTCATCAAAATTCTGGCCTACTCTTTAATAACGGTATTTCTTGTTTTTCTCGGTTGACCTTGCATTTCATTTAGCTTCATTTTTTATTAAAAATTTTTCAACTGTTTAATTCTATCCTACTTGTGTATTGTTCTTGTTTGTTACTTTTTGGTTCTTGATTTCGACACTGATTATTCCTTCTTGCTCCTTCCGCCAGTGGGCGTGACCTGTTAGGGCCTTCAGCCAATCACAGACCTTCAATGAAGGTCAGCCAATGAGAGGCACTTCCACCCTCAGCCAACAGTATCATTATGTGTTTAGTGTATATTAAGCTACTCAGTACTTTGGTTTCAGTTTGTTTGAGATTGATAATGGTGTAACAACCGAAACCAGTAACTAAACCAGTTGTTAACCTATTATGACAACTTCAAGTCTTATTATTCATTTTGGATATCTTCACAATATCACCTACGTCACTACTTATTGCTCGTTATTATGTAGACGATTTATCGGCGAATATGTAGTAGAATTCAGAACCTCAGAACTATTAGTATTTCTTATATTATATATTCCTCTTTTATAATTATTATTATCATCATCATCATCAAGCCTTTAGTCACGAACAGCGAATCTCCAGTGTCTTGTTACGAGCTACCCCCTCCCCCCCCCCGCTGTCCTCTCATTTACGTCAAATGCAACTTTACTCCCCTCTCCATCACACCTCCTCCCCATCCCCTGTCTTGCTCACTGAGACGCGGACAACTTTCGCGTTCGTTTTAAAAGACTGCTTCTGCCGCTGGCGAAAAAGTTTCGACTTGATGCTCCTGTTGTAAAAGCTCTAAGAGGCAGAGCATGAAGAACCTTTTCCCCAGATGAGAATCATTATAAAGATGGATTTGATGTTGGAAGAAAAACACCATCAAATTTTTCGCCTTTGAGAAGACTGTACTTTAGAATGGATAGCTGTGACACTCCTCCAAAAATGTTTCTTATACATTCATTGATTCCCTTCTAACTTGTAACTATACTCTTCTGAAAAAGCCTAGCATTCTCTTTGAAAGCAATGTATCAATTTTGTATATTTTGGCATTGTATCATCAATTTATATATTTGACAGTTTTAAAAGAAATTTTATCCGTAATTATCGGAATAATTCATATTTGTCCCGACATAATGTCCCGACATAGTTTCTATAATGGGATACTACAATTGATTAGAAAAATGTAGTATTGAATATATTTCTCATTTATTGTAATTTATTTTTTTAATAAATAGCTCTACTTGTGAATCAAAAGTATTACTTTTCACTTGTTTTAAATCTCTTTGATCTTCTCATTTTCACCCTTCTTCTCCATTGTCCTTCAAATACTCTTAGTTATTTGTATTTTCTTCTTTTTTTGGATGATGCCCACATGAGTCTTGAGACTTGTGCTTGGGTAATGAGGTGAATTATGATAGAAAATATCCAAGGCCGAACGAGGCTAGAAATCGAGAATAAGGAATAGCATCCAGCCAGGATCTTATCTAATCAGAGACAAGCGCTCCAACCGACTGAGGTGTCATTAAAAAAAAAATTGTTAATAAAAAATTTGTCATTCCATTCCCCTAGGTGTCTTTTAGTTTAAAAAAGTTATCAAAAGTTAAAAATAGCACGATCAATTGACACCAAAAACCGAAAGATTTATACTTAAGACCCCCATATTTCACAATAGCTATTTGTGTAACTAGAGTGCAAAATAGCGTTTTTCTGCATCGAGAGAAACCGTTTTTTTCATGAGCCGAAGGCAAGTGAAAAAAGTTTCTCGAGTGGAGAAACAATACTTTGCGTTCGTATTACTAATTAAATTTTTCCTACAGTAATGTATAAAGTAATTTAAACAGGACATACATAACCTGACAATTCCTCACATAACCTATCTTCGAATCAAATCGATTTCAACAACAACTACAACAACTATTTCGCAGCTGAAGCAGAGTAGTCAACCTATTTTTGAATGAAGAATAGGGAACCTGCGTATTACATGCACACTATTTTGTGTTGTTAGGTTGCAAATTTGGAGTGCGGAAAAGTACTTTCCCGCACTGGTGCGGGAAAAAACTTTTCTCATGGCAATAGATAATATTTCAATACCTAATAATATCCAATACAGAAAACTTTGAAAATATATGACCAAAAACCCTGCGCACAGCCTTAAAATGAGAATTTAATATTTTATCAACAGCGAAACTACTTCTAATTCTACTTCAGTCTGTCTCTTTAAATTGTGGATTCCTCCATCAAATGTTTACCAATATTATATTATTATTCATAATAATCCAACAATATCCAACTTATTTCATAACAGGAGCTTTCTCCTAGTCACAGTCTAAGTTTATCCGGAAACCCTTTGATTTGTGTTTTGATAGAAACATTCACCTGCGGCAGTTGGAGGCATTGAAGAGTGAACAGGCAGCAGCTGTCATTCTTATTCGGGCGGTGGCTCGGTTTCCACAGTGTAAATAAACGTTTTTGTCCTTCTTTATTATTTTTGTTTCTTTAGCGCTGTCACCGCCTTGTGTTTTGAGTCTTGAGTCAAAGTCTCTCTCCTCATAACAAATCTCGGCAACACAGTTTTTCTTCTCCTATCGTCTCGCTGTGTATTTTTTCTCCTTGGCCTCTCGTTCAGTCTCAATGCAATTTTGCCGGCCTTCTCTTTCTTGTGAGAATAGCAACGCCATCTTATTGTATTTTCCAAGGTGGTGCTTTGTTTCCATTTTTCATTTTGGTAGGAGCCTAGTAGCGTGTGTGTGCGCGTGCCATCTTTTTGTTGTGCGCATGCGAACTGGTGCTCGGTGATCAAATGAAATTTATATAGTGCGCCTGGAATATAATATACAGTAGGAATACAGTATAATATTCTTTCTCTGAGAAAGGCTCGTGAATTAGTGTGCTTCTAGGTGATATTTTTAGTGAAACAGACCTACTAACCTAAGATTTCGATTCTAATTTGAAATTTTGTGAAAAGCTGTTTTGAGCAATTGCCTGTTGTATTCACATTGATTGTATGTAAGTTAAATGAATAAATAAATAAAAAAATTAATAAACAAATAAAAAAATTAATAAACAAATAAAAAAATTAATAAACAAATAAAAAAATTAATAAACAAATAAAAAAATTAATAAATAAATATGTAGGCTAGTAAGAATGCCAAAGAGAAATACTAAAGTCATATTTATACAGGTATGTGTAAAGAAGTACTAGTATCATATTCAGCCGATCAGGTTTCACAACTATATCTATATAAATAAAATTAGAGTTTTGTCTGTACATTTATCAGAATTGTATATTTTTTGGTTATTTTTACGTTTTATACATTAAATAAGCCGAAAATAGTCTTATCTCACTTTCTGTCTGTCTGTCTGTCTGTCTGTCTGTCACGGCCGCAAAGGTATTTTTCGCGGCCTTCTCCTCAAAAACGAGAGCATCGATCCGGATTTTAGTTATTGAACAGTATTGAAAACATTATTGACAATGTCTTTAGCTATAAAAAACTAAATTAACTTTTTTTTTAACAGAGTAATAAACGTTTAAAAACCAAGTACTGCGCGATTTTGGATACATTTTACGCGGCCTTCTCCTCAAAAACGAGAGCATCGATCGGGATTTTAGTTATTGAACAGTATTGAAAACATTATTGACAATGTCTTTAGCTATAAAAAACTAAATTAACTTTTTTTTCAACAGAATAATAAACGTTTAAAAACCAAGTAGTGGGCGATTTTGGATGAATATCTTCCAAGTTTTATTACCACATAAGAATAAGAACAAATCACGTAATTTATCATGATATATCAATCAGCTGTTCTCAAATATAAATGGTGGGCCCTTCGCGGCGTTATTTACGCTGTCTGCAGACTTGTGTAGTCGGAGCATTGCAGTCTTTTAGGAAACATATGTCTGGTGAATTAAAGCTCATCTTATGTTTTATCAATTATTTCTTTGTTGAAAAAAAACAAAATTTTCTAATTTCAATTTATCAAAACAAAAATTAACATTTTAGGAAGGTGCGGTTTGTGCTAGGCTCTTGGGAATTCGCCAGGTAGCACTATTATTATTACCACATAAGAACAAATCACGTAATTTATCATGATATATTAATCAGCTGTTCTCAGAAAATATTCTCTCCGATACCTGTCACTGAATTGCTGATGTTCTAAGTTGTTTACTAAGGGCCCGTTCACACGATACAGTTTTTGTGCGGTACAGTAAATTTGCTGTATCAGTTATTTTGCAGTGCTTTCGTTTGCATGTACATTTCATATTGTATGTTCACACAATACTGTTTCGACTGGATCCAGTAAAAAATCTGTTCTAGCCGATTTCTACATTCGGTTTTGTCTTCGAAAACTGTATCACTAAAATCAGCTGTACCGCAAAATAACTATCCGTATCCGGTGGCACATGTATTGTACCGGTAATGGATATGTTCAAACGATACGCTTATTACGCTGGAAGCAGTCTTCAGATCGTCAGCATTGATCTCCTTCATTGATATTCTTCAGCATTGATCTTCTTATTAGTGAATTCCAGTGTCCAGAAGTGGAAGATATTAATTTTGAAAATTTAATTTCTCTAATATATGAGAGACCCGCCTTGTGGGACAAGACTTAAGATTAATATAAAAATAAAGAGAGAAAAATGTATGGAATATTGAAACCAGAATTTGCGTACTTTGATCAAAATTTAAGAGAAACCTTCAGTAAGAAACTTATTTGAAAAAATCTTACACAAATAAAAAAATCCTAGACTGGAATAAATAAATCTGAACTGGAAGCTCAATGGAAGAAGGAGGAGAGCATAGCAATAAGCAGCAAAGCCGGACAGTGTGAACATCACAGTACAGTTGACGCCGTACAGTAAAAAAACTGTACCGCAAAAAAACTGTATCGTCTGAACGGGGGGGCCTAAGCTGCTAACAACTTCATGATCGTTTCTATCAAAAAAGCCGAAACATATTTAGTCTTATTTCTAAACATAATAGTAGTTACATTTTGGGGACTTTGGCGCATCCTTGACCTTTGACCTTTGACCCTGACCTTGACCCTGACCTTTGACCTTTGACCCTGACCTTTGACCTTTGACCCTGACCTTTGACCCTGACCTTTGACCTTTGACCCTGACCTTTGACCTTTGACCCTGACCTTTGACCTTTGACCTTGACCCCGGACCGGAAGTGACGTAGCAGACCGGAAGTCAAACCGGAAGTGGCCCCCCTCACCCTAAAAGTGGCCCCCCTCACCCTAAAAGTGGCCCCCCTCACCCTAAAAGTGACCCCCCCTCACCCTAAAAGTGACCCCTCACCCTAAAAGTGACCCCCCTCACCCTAAAAGTGACCCCCCTCGCCCTAAAAGTGACCCCCTTCACCCTAAAAGTGACCCTTTCAGGTACCTGCTTCTAGAGTTATCAATGGCCTTGACATTCTGGCGCAATTCCAATGCAGGAAAAAACATGTCTGTGTATAATTGCGCAACCTTACGTAATCACTGACTTGGATATTTCTATCACCATTTTCAATGCCTAGTGAATAGACATCTACTATATATATTATGTATACATTTAATATTTATCAGTATGGAGAAGGCTACAATAGCAAGAGAGTTGCACAGGTCAGCTCGTTGGAATTTCCCAACACGTATGGTAACTGTGAAAGGTCTAGATGATCTCTATCAGGCTGATCTTGTTGAGATGATACCATATGCACGTCAGAACAAAGGTTACAGGTACATTATTACAATTATCAATTGTCTCAGCAAGTATGCTTATGCTATTCCAATAAAGAACAAGTCGGCTGATGCAGTTGTCAAGGCAATGCATCCTATATTTGAGCAGAATCCAATGAACCATTTGCAAACTGATGATGGTAAAGAGTGGTTCAATTCAAAGTTTCAACAGCTTGTGAAACACTATGACATCAATCACTATTCAACATATTCAGATAAGAAGGCCTCAATAGTGGAACGTTTCAACAGAACACTTAAACATTTAATGTGGATCAAATTCACTGAGCATGGAACCTATCGCTGGACAAATATTCTAACCTCACTTGTCAAAGAGTATAATGGAAGAATCCATAGGACAATAGGTATGCGACCGGTTGATGTTACAAAAGAGCATGAGACATTGCTGCTTTCCAGACTAGGTGAGCAACGTCATGAGTATCAGCAGAGCTTGTTGGACAAATCTGAGAACAGGTTCTATCCAGGTGTTCACCAAAAAATCAATCCAGGTGATAAGGTGCGCATAAGCAAGTATAAAATGACATTTGACAAGGGTTACCTACCCAATTGGACAAATGAACTGTTCACTGTCACACGTGTGAGACCTACTGTACCTGTAACATACGAGTTGGAAGATTGCAGAGGACAGCGTGTCCAAGGAGGATTCTATGCAGAAGAGATTGTGAAAACTAAAGTACCTAGTGTTTTTGAAATTGCCAGAGTGCTGAAGAGGAAAGGTAATAAACTGTTGGTGCGCTGGAAAGGATACGATCGCAGTCACGACTCTTGGATTGATAGAGCAGATTTGGTGTGATGAAGCAGGTTGTGCAAAGGAGTCACAGGTTCAATATAATTGACTTTGATCAAGTGGTGAGAGGCTGTGGTCTGGCCGACCCAGAAATGAATGCAAAGAAACGTCATGGACCTTTGTTCCCCAACCATATGCGCTGCATTATATGTGGACCATCAGGCTGTGGAAAAACCAATTTACTGTTCAACATGCTTTTCGATTGTGAAGGAATCTCATTTTCAAATATCTATCTCTACTCAAAAACTGCATTTCAACCAAAGTATCAGCTACTGCGCACCATTATGGAAGACCTAGGACCTAAACTGAGCTACACTGAGTGTGACAGCTGTGGAGAGATACCTGCACCACATGAGTTGCCCACCAATTCGATAATAATTTTCGATGATGTGATTTGCGAGCAACAGGAAGCCATCAGACGTTACTTTACCACTGGTCGACACAGTAATGTTGATGCATTTTATCTGGCACAGACTTATAGTCATATACCGAAACAGTTGATACGTGACAATGCCAATTTTCTAATCATGTTTAAACAAGATGAACTGAATATGAAACATTTGTACAGGGATCATGTGGGATCTGACATGACCTTTGATGAATTCAGAAGAATGTGCAATGACATATGGTCATCATCCATGCATGCATTCCTTGTAATTGATCAGTCCTCAGACAAGAATAGAGGGCGCTACAGGAAAGGACTTGATACATTTTTAGTTGAAGCACAACAGTGATTATGCTCAGTCTAGCACTGAATGGCAAGTGAGACGGACAAATAGATGAAGAGTATGTATCAGAAGAAGAAGCAAACTGTGGAGGAGATTGCACCAATCATCATGGAGATTGCCAAGCTGAAGCGTAACATCAAGCGGAAGCATAGAGAGCTGACACTGGGCAGGGAATTGACAGAGGAGCAGAATGCGAAGCATTTCAAGCCAATCAGTGATCCACTTATCACTATTGTTGAAGCACTCAAATCTTCTCAACCACCAGCTCAACAACAACAAGAACAACAGTCAGTTCCAATGACTACACCATTATTGGATGCACCCCGTATATTGCCTACACCACCAACAACACCAGCCAGCAGCAGCACTCCCTATCCAGGAAGGATAAGGCATAGACTGCAACCACTGCCAGATATTAGAGAAGAAGAGTCACCAATCTATGAAGCATATGGAACAGGTGAAGATGCAAGTCCAGCTGCAAGTACTTCAAGTGTTGCACGACAATTGTGGAAGCATCAGGACATGAGTGATGATGATGATGATGATAATGATGATGATGATGATGAGGAAAACCTTAGTGTTGAGAAATTGCTTGATACTAGCAGTCATGTGGCACAACAAGCCTTGGCCCAATCTGATCTGGCTTCAAAACCAGTGGGAGAGTACATTATGCGATCAGTGCGCAAGGACTACAACTCTGATGATGCATTTGGACCAAAAGTGATAAACAACTCGTACTATCTAGGCAGTAAGATGCTTACCTTTGGACCTAAAGGTAACAAAATTGTGCTGTCTAATCCTGCAGATGGTAGAATTGAAAAGACTTTTAGAGCTACACCAGGCCTTTGTGAGTTGATTTTCATGAAAATGCCCGACAAAGGAAAATTGGAAGGGGACGACTTGAACGCCTATAAATTACTTCTGGACTTTACCAATGTCTACAGAGAAAACTACAGTCCAGATGGCAGAATTGCAAACTATAACAATATCAAGTACAAGAGGACAATCAGGGATCTGATAAGAGGAGAAGCAGTCAGTGGAAAAGGAGCCAAAGTTGCTGGAAGAGGACTGGTAGCACCTTTCAATATGGTGGCAAGTGATGGCAACAGGATTGAATATGTCTACTACAATGACCCCAACGAACTTGTGGACAGACTGAAGCTGCTGGATCAGTCTAAAGCAGTTGGCAACACTGGACATGAGAATGAAATCAACTCAATCTTGGAAGAGCTGGAGGAAGGTGGTTACATAGTTGGTAAACCTGCATACTAGTTGCACACTATATAAGGCAACAACGTTGCAACAAGAGACAGTAAGTCTCTCAAGTGAAAGAATAAACATGAATTCTTTGGGAAACATCAATGCCCGCCATAGGCGTATGATCAATTTGGCAAATCCACGCAGCAATCATGATGCTGTGAATCTGATTACATGTAGAGATATGATGTCATTTCATTTACCAAAGAGAAGAGATGTGGATACATTGCAAGTAATGACAAGCCTTAAGAATTCAATACTGACAGATATGCAAGAACCAATTCAAGCTACAGATGGAGTTAACAAACAGTATTTGGAGAGAAGGTTGGATGAGCATTCAAAGGCTGTGGTTGAAAAGTGTCTCACTGTCATGTTGGATGTTACTACATCAAGAGAAAACCTCAATTTGAGTAAAGAACAACTGAGGGATAAAATGTTAAAGCTTATGGGAATCTCCAAGCCGTCTAAGGGTATAAAATGAGATGACAAGGCTGCTGATCGACATAAGATGGCTGTATGCAGAGGAAAACGGAGGTACCGAGGAAAAGGAGTACTTTCTGCAATCACAAATGCAGCGGGTACAATAGTCAACAAAGCAATAGACGTACTGCCCGTAGAACTTCATCTTCCTGGCTACCAGTACTGTGGACCAGGTACAAAGCTTGAAAAACGATTAGCAAGAGGTGATCCAGGTGTCAACAAACTTGACCAAGCCTGCAAGCAGCACGACATTGCCTACTCAAGGAATAGTGATACAAGGAGCAGAGCAGCAGCAGACAGAGATTTGGCTGAACGAGCTTGGAGTGTGGCAACATCTTCAGATGCTGGATTGGCAGAGAGAGCTGCAGCATTAGCAGTAACCAACATCATGAAGGCCAAGGCAAAGTTTGGAGGAGGAGCTAAACAACAAAGGAAGGGGAGAGCTGCACAGAGGAGGAGAACAGCAGCAGCAACCAAGGGTCAAGGCCTGTACCTGAGGCGTCAGAAGACGGGAAACGGGGTGCGTCGCCGTCAATGTGGCGGCAGAAGATGATTGTAGCTCTACCTGACCGAGCACTAACAGATGCCGACCTCTACAAGTATGCCTGCCGTCTCAAGCTGAAGAAATTTCGAGGAGTATTCATGCGAGATGCTCTACCAGCTAATGGACCACTGGATCAAGAGTGTGGCATCATCAACCTGGACCAAAGTGATGGAGCTGGCACACATTGGGTGTGCTATGTGAAGAAGAAGGATGGCATCGTTCACTACTTTGATGGCTTTGGCAACCTGAGACCACCACAGGAGTTTATCGACTACATGCACAGAGGATCGAGTCCAGCAACAAGGATCGAGTACAACTATGATCAGAAGCAAGAGGATCTCTACTCTCATATATGCGGACATTTATGTTTAAAATTTTTGCTTGATGAAAATAAATAACAATGTACAACACTTGTCTTTTCCTTTCTCCCATCCACATAGTATAAAGGTTCTAGTCTATACTCTTATCAAGTCATTGTGTAATAGTACACTGAGCAGTCAAGACCATGATGCTATGCTTTGGAGGTAAAACCTCAATATTGAAGAGTGAATTTTTCCCGCCACTTGATACAAGCAATGGCGAATGGGAAGTTGGACTCATCAGCTTTACAAGCTGCAACTCTATACCAAATGTTGAGAATCGTTACAATAATGCAATACATTTTCTGGCTCCAAAAGTGGACCAGAAGGCAGTAGTCAAGCCAGAGGAGGAGGAGGAGGAGGATTATGCAATGACTCATGAGGAAGTTACAGGTAAAGTGTTTGCTCAGCATTTGTTTAGTGATACCGCCCACCAAAGTATTCAAAGGAAAACCAGATCTGCCCCAGTAATGGTTTGGCAAAAAGTATTATTGCCAGAAGGTAGTTTTGAATTTCAAACAATTGCCAACCTGCTTGAGGCAAGGATGAAGAAGCATGGAGTCAAGTTTCAGATGGCTGTGGACCCCTCTACCTTGAAATGTTTAGTATTATGCGATGCCAAGATAGACTTTAGACAACCTGATTCAATAGGAAAGCTGCTGGGATTCAACCAAGTTGTGGATGCTAACATTGAGACTAGAGGTAGTAATACAGTGCAAATCAGTCGTCCCAATGTGCTGCGTATAAAGTGTAACATTGTGAGTGGATCCTACTCAAATGGAGTCAAGGATCATGTGATCTATGAGTTTTACCCAGATGTTGATCCAGGGTATAAAATGAATGTGACTGTACAGAATGTCATCTATTTACCAGTGGACACCAAGCAGATTGGTAACATTACGTTGGAGATTGTTGATGAGAACGGACGTCTGGTGAACTTTAGAGAGGAGCCAATAAACATTGCCTTACATTTGCGACAACAACCCAAGTGATGGTGCTATTATTTGGCAAGTGGAATCATGGATTGGATGTGGAAGCAGCAATGCCCCCCACGGGGGTAGAACAAGAGTCTATTAATAGGGCGCTATTTGTGAAAGATGTCATTCAACCATTGGACTCTGTGGAGTTAACATCAAGCAGCATCAAATATCTGCAGAAGAAAGGTTATCAAGTTAGAAGAGGAGGAAGACGACAACAACACTGAAAAATGGGAGTATTGGATGTGACAGTACATGGTCCTTCAGCAGACAATAGCATCATTGGCTATGAATATCATTCTCATGCACCATATACTACAGGCTTTGGTGCCAATGATGAGATTCGGATATCAATTCAGCAGCAGGACATCTATACACTGCCATCAGAGAGCTATCTGCACATGGAGTACAAGGTGACCAATGCCTTAAATACAACCTTGGTAGGCTCACCTTGTGTCTCTGGATTCTTTGGCCACCTGTTTTCCGAGATACGCTACGAGATCAATGGAGTTGTAGTGGACAGCATACGTAGTCCCGGAATCACCAGCCTGATGAAGAATGCCATGACCTTTGAACGAGAAGAACAACACAAGATGGATGGAGCTGGCTACAGGTATGATGCCAAGGCAGGGTTTGGCACATTTGATTCTGATGGTACCAACACAACCATCATGAATGTGCCACTTAGATATCTGCTGGGATTTGCCGAGGACTATAGACAGATTATGCTGAATGTGAAACAGGAGCTGGTGCTGAGACGCAGTGCTGACACTTTAGACTGTTTGAATGCAGCAGGCAAGGTCACAATTGAGAAACTGGTGTGGAGGATGCCCTATGTAGAGGTGTCTGATGAGGAAAAAATGCGTCTGCTGAGACTGGTGCAAAAGAACACGCCCATCTCAATGCCATTCCGACATTGGGAACTGTACGAGTACCCATCTTTGCCACAGACCACAAAACATACGTGGACTGTCAAATCAACTACTCAGCTGGAGAAGCCAAGATACATTGTGATTGGACTGCAGACTGGAAGAAGAGGAGCAGCTACTGTGAATAGCTCATACTTTGACATGTGCAAAATGAAAGACGTTCGAGTGTTCTTGAACAACAAGTACTATCCGTATGAAAGCATCAATGGTGATGATAACCAAGTGTATAATATGTATGCAGCTTTTAATGGAGTCTACAATCATGATGATGCTCGAGCAAGCAACCCACTTTTTGAGAAACAAGCTGTGCGGGATGGTAAGATGTTACTGTTTCCCATTGACTGTTCACGTCAAAATGAATCGCTCAAGACGGGAAGCATTGACATCAGAGTTGAGTTTGAAGCAAGTGAGAACATTCCAGGAAATACACATGCCTATTGTCTGCTGATACATGAAGTGGTTAAGGAGTATCAGCCAATGACTGGTCTTGTTCAATCGGTCTAGAGAGAGAGGGAGATAGCAGTGGAGGATATAAAGGTGGTCGACAAGCATCAGGATGGTCATAGTTGCATGAAGCATTGAGTGAAGCATACATCATGTCCAGGAGACTTCTACGCTTTTTGGAGGAGGAAGAGGAGGAGGGGGAGTTGCCACCCAGCGATGGAGAGGATGTTGTGGGCTGCTGCCTAGGCTACTACACTCAACACGAGAAATCATTGATGAAGGATGCTTCTACAAGTACAACTGACCTCAACCAGGCTTCCACTGATGATGACAACAATGATGGCATCGTGCCAAGCAGGGCTACAGAACTTTTTGGACCACTACCAATCTACCTGATGGACTTTCAAGGCTTTGAGGGATTGAATAACCAGTTTATTGTCAAGGAGATGGCAATATTGGAACGTGACGATGAGCATCATGTGTTGACACACCACTATTTTTTCAAGTCACCATACCCAGACATTTTGCTAAAAACAAGCATATTGGTTGATAACAATCAATTACAAAGAGCTAAACATGGACTGAGATGGTCAGGCAATGGCGCCGGCCAAACACATCTCTCATATTCGGCCTTGAAGCAAATTGTATGTGACACAGTTGGAAGATGGCTGCACGAGAACAGTGACTCGGGACGACCAATCAAGATCTTGGTCTACGGATATGAGAAGATTTCCCTGCTGGAAACGCTACTGCAGCTGGACAACAAGGAGAATGTGGAGTATGTGGACCTGAGTTCGCCCTACCTCTTTCATGAGACGCCCAACTTGGAGGTGCTGATGAAGACTACTACAGTCTACTGCCCGGAACATTACCTGCTCGACTTCTTGGAGACTGTGAAGATGAAGCTGGCTGGTGACAATGGAAGAAGAGGACGCTTAGATGTACCGCCATTTTGTGCACTCAATGTAGTAAACATCCTGCACAATTGGATTATGCAGGCATTACAAAAAGATAGACATTTTTGTCGAAGTTTGTTTTTATCAATAAAGAATGAAATGTGAATATTGCATCATCATTTACTCCTCCACCACCTGCTCTCCTAGTATATAAGAAGTAGCTGAGTCTCACTGAGCATCATTCAGTCTACAACAATGGCCAGTATCACTACACTGCCGTTCAAGGTAGCAGTCATATTTGACAATTGTAGAACTCCATTGACATCAGTATACAAGTTGAAGTATAGCTTGGTAGCCATAATGGACTTGCGTTCAGTGCCTGGATGGAGGAGCAAGGATGTTAAGCTGGAGATTGATTTCAACAACAGTGATGAGACTTGGTGGTGTGACTTTGAGTGTGGTGACCAGAGTCTATCTTTGATTGGCAGAAGAAGGATTACATTTGCTGGCTTTGACTACAACGCTATGGATGGACGTGTCAGATGCATTAGGATTGAGGATGGTCAATCAGGCGATCCTGCTCTACTGGTATCAATTTGTAAAGCTGAGCAACATCCTAGATTATGGCCACCAGGCGATGTGACTGATGGCGTGGGCTGTGTAAAGGAATCTCTTAATAGGTCGGCAGAGACCTATGGTGTTACCATAGACTTTGAAAGGGGCAATATTGTAGCCAATTTCTATGTATTGTTTCATACTTGCGATTGTTTATGTTAATAAACAATGTATTGTAAAGTATACTTTTCTTTTCAACCTATTTCCATGAAGCACCAGTGCAGCTGTGTATGCACTAGGTGAACACTTGGTGTACACTTTTAAGCCTAAGTGAGCACTAGGTGAACACTTGGTGAACACTGGTGATCACTAGGTGAGCACTAGGTGAACACTAGGTGAGCATGTGATGAACACTTTTAGGCATAAGTGGACACTAGGTGTGACTACTGATACTAGGATAGGGGAGAATGAATAACAAATCAGTTGCAGATGTCACATTTTTATTTCACAATACATAGAGAGAGATTCATTATTCTTTAATCAATTGGATTCTATGGGTTTTCCCATCAGGATGGCACATAAACTTATATGATTTCATGTCAATGGTTCCACCAGCAGGGACGAATTTGGAGGTTATCCTGCTGTACGACTCTGGTAGTATAACCCGCATGTGTGTGTTCTTGGAATCCAGTGTGACAGCTACCTTCTCACCGTATTTTGTAGTGACTCTCTCTGCGCTCACCATTTGGTATGGGAACCCTGGCTGGAGATCTTTCATGGATATGTGGTCTAGTGGCTTTTGGGCTGCAATTGTGTTGTAGATGGCATCAGCGGCAGCATTAGTGGATGACATCTGTAATTGGAAATCAACAGGTATTAGCATAATCTTGCAGTCAGCATTGTGAAACAATGGGTCAGCCATTTTGATGTTAGATTTCATGCAGTAGACCACATATTATTGGATGAGATCATGGTCAGCCATTTGAGGTTAGATTTCATGCAATAGTATTGGATGATATCATGGTTAGCCATTTGAGGTTAGATTTCATGCAATAGCTATGGAATATTTGGAGGGAAGGTTTATACACTACAGCAATTAAGGGATATTCATTAGTAAAGAAACAAGTACTTACTGTTATTGATTTGAGTCTTTAGCTGGATTCACTGTAGGAGCTAGCAGTCGTTTGCTGAGATACAATGAATCTACCAGCCAGATGTCCACCATATATATACTCGGTAACCGGATGTCCCCCACCCCCAACTTTTGGGAGAGTGGGGAACCGTTTTAAGGATGAGGGGGCCACTTTCAGGGTTTGGAGGGTCACTTTTAGGGTGAGGGGGGTCACTTTTAGGTCGAGGGGGGTCACTTTTAGGGCGAGGGGGGTCACTTTTAGGGTGAGGGGGGGTCACTTTTAGGGTGAGGGGGGTCACTTTTAGGGTGAGGGGGGTCACTTTTAGGGTGAGGGGGGCCACTTTTAGGGTGAGGGGGGCCACTTTTAGGGTGAGGGGGGCCACTTCCGGTTTGACTTCCGGTCTGCTACGTCACTTCCGGTCCGGGGTCAAGGTCAAAGGTCAAAGGTCAGGGTCAAAGGTCAGGGTTCAAGGTCAGGGTCAAAGGTCAAAGGTCAGGGTCAAAGGTCAGGGTCAAAGGTCAAAGGTCAGGGTCAAGGTCAAGGTCAAGGTCAAAGGTCAAAGGTCAAGGATGCGCCAAAGTCCCCAAAATGTAACTACTCATAATCCGTACGAAGGACGGGCACAACAGCTAGTTTCTCATATTTTTAAAAAACTTACTATTTGTCTAACATTCACAGGATATCTTTTAAATATTTTATCTGATATTTATTAACTTATTTATTTATCTACTTACAATTTGGAAGGGAATAACAGGTTTTATTAATTCCTTATTGCAATAAGCAAAAAAAAATAATATCGTGTGACCTGGCTGGCTCAGGTCTGGTGTCAGAGTTATCAGGTCGCACCTGAATAAGTTCAGGGCCTCTGAGGTGACTTAACGACTGTTTTTAGGCAGCCAGGACCGACAGCTTAACGTGTCCTCCGAAACTCGGGAGTGGCCCAAGGTAAAATCTTTCGGTCAGAACTGGGATCGAACCCAATAAGTAATACAATAAAATACATAAAAATAAGTTACACTGTAAAAATATATAAATTAATTAGAATATTAGGTTTTATTTATTCCTTATTGTAATAAATAATTCAATAAAATATAAAAAATAAGTTACACTGTAAAAAATAGAAAAAATGATTAGAATATAGAAAATAATTTGGGGAAGTACTTTCCCAAAAGAGAAAAGAGCTTGAGGAACGTGCCCGCCTAAAAATGTTTCCTGCAGCCTTGGGTCCGAATCTCATTCAGCCATGGATGTTTCTCATTATTCACCAATTCACTGGGGCAAATTCTTGTGGGCATCATCCGCAATAAAAATAATAAGACAGATTGTGGTATTGGTAAATCTACGTTGAAAATTATTTTTCCTTCAATAATAAAATTAATTTTCTGTTTGTGGTTGAAAATAAACTAAATATGAGTTCAAATTTTGTGGTGTAGAAAAATCTACGTTGAAAATTATTTCATGTGTTTTACGTTGAAAATAGTTTTTATTTCTGGTTGAACCTAAACAAAACTTAGCTCTACATTGTGGTGGTGCGTTGACGTTTTTCGAATGACTTGGACGTTTTACAGACTTGGTGGAAGAGAGGCCGGCTCGAGGAGACAATGATTAGTTTTTACGAGTTGAAAAACAAGGGAAGCGTCGTCCTCTGAGCACTTTGTTGTGGGCCTGGGCACGAGTATGAGTCGGCTAGTGCTTGTAACGTGTTGTCTTGCTTTATTTTACGGTCGTTTATCATGGAGCATTAAGTTTAATGGAGGCGCCATTTAGGTGGTCGCAAGATCGTCGGCCAAGTAATGGAATAAAACTAAGAAAAGTGCGCAGATGGAGATGCAAGGAGATACTACGGTCGTTTATTAGTTTTCCTCCCGCTGTTCGCTTATACATCACTGTGGGTGCAAATGGACGAAAGTTTGCAACCGTATTAGCGCACACCTTATATAGCCGGCGTTAAGAGACTTATAAATTTGTTGCCTCGATCAGGAATGCCCACACTTGCAACTAAACCGCTGCTTTTCAGGCCTTTTCTCCTATTATTAGGCGATAAACCTTGTTTATAATTCAATATTTAATTGCGTAGTTCACTTTCCATACGATCCTATTTGCAGACTTGAATTATTTTGTACCCCGTAGTTATATAGTGGCGAGCAATCAATCTTGAAAACTTTCTGCTCTAAAAGTTCACAGCTACTTTTTATAGGCGTGTATATTATTTTTCAAAGTAATTTTTCACACATTTAGGCCTTTAACTCACAATATTCTCATCAGAAACTTTTCAGTATCACATTATCTGTTATAGTAATATTATTTTAAAATAGTCTCTTTTATTCCTTTTTGTGACAATGAATCTTGTTAAGCTTCCAACTAACAATACCATCATATCATTCATCTTATTCTATTAAACGAGCAAGGAATTGCATGCACATATATATGTACCTATTTCCAGTCACTATCTCAAAAACGACTCGAACGAACTTGATGAAAATTAATATTTAGGGGCTTCTTGGTGAAAAAACTACTATCCACTCAAGTTTAAAAACTTTGAGAACCAGGTCGTATGTCTAGGCTCATTGATTGTCAAGATTCTATCAAAAATAACAATTTCCTTGAAAAACGTGTTTGTACCAGCTGGTTGGTCTAGGTTATTTGACACCAATTATCAAGATTCTATCAGAAACTAACAATTTCCTATCATCTCCATGGCAGGTGTTGAAACTATAATTTATTTCAACACAAGTGTACGAGTACTCAATTTCGAGTACGCCTGATATTCTTTACGCTTATCGTTGAATGCTCGCTGACGATCGATCATGTTTTCGTCGGGAATTGATGCGAAAATTTGCGACGAGTTGTGGATGGAAGGCAAGGGATGAGCGTCGCTATCTGACTTCCATAAAACATAAAAAAGTAGTGGTTGATGTATAGCAGTAGGCGGTAGTGTGAGCGAACGCGTAATAACGGCGGGCGAACCTGAACTTCGTCAAAAAGCAAACGACATGCACTCTACTTAATGAAAAATCAACTGTTCAAAACTTGTGTCACCTTTTGTTTTTTGCTCTTAACTTTTCATTCTTCTTTTATTGGACGATTTTTTTTCGAAAACACACGACGAGTGCTTCATGATCTCTCCCTTTGCACCTTGGTGACAAAACAACTGAACAGGCAAACTGCTGTTGAGATCAATCATCAGTACACTCACATACACACACAAGCACGCAAACACGTCTTTCAGATCAACGCGTTGATCAGTCGTTGTTGAAAACACTTCACAATGGATGCGATCGCATGTGTTCCAGCAAGTTTTCAATAGGAGCACTATTCACTTCAAATCAAGTGAATAAAAGCAGCTGCATCGTTCCACTGTCTTCAAATAATGTACTACATAAATATGTTGGAGATTTTCTTAGAAGAAATTATTTATTAACTTTTTGTTGTAAATTTAACGACTTGCAGTCAGTTTTAGATTGTGAATATATAATAAATGTACTCACACTTGGCCGAACGTTTTCGAGTTATTAAAAATCATCTTCAAGGCATCCTAGATGAGTTTCAATAACTCGAAAACTTTCGGCCAAGTGTGAATACATTTATTATATATTCTCTATCTAAAACTTACTGCAAGTCGTTAAATTTACAACAAAAAGTTAATATTAACAACGCAGATCTGTATGGAACAAGAAATCATTTATTTTGTGATGAATGAAACAAGTTGCTGAACTTTATTGTTTCTGCAAAATCCTATTTAACTGTAGAATTCGCCATTTCGTTCAATATCAAATTTCATTTAAATTTCGTTTCGATAAATTAAAAGAAATGTCGAATTTTAATGAAATTTATTGATACTGAACTATAGAGTTCTACATTCACGTTTCATTTATTAACGAATGGAAAATTTCTACACCATCTCTGAAGAAAGTGTTAAATTCATGTTTTTTCTACGACTGTACTTGCGGAATTGAAACTTTATTTCACTTTATTCCAATTAATTGTCTGTCTAGAAGATTGCCTAGAGATATCAATAATGTATGGGTGTTCATTTCAAGTGTTGCCAGCATTATTTTAGTGATATAACCCATGACAATATCTTCTTTTTTCAAACTAAACGTTTTATTTTACTGTGGATTCAATTTCTTCTGTTTTTTCTCTATTTTAGTGAGACGAGTGCCGCCGCAATTTACGATCAAACCGCAGCCGATGTACGAAGTGATGCTCGGCCAAGACCTGAATCTGACTTGTGTGGCTGTCGGGTCACCGATGCCGTTTGTAAAATGGCGCCGGGGCCCCGCGCAAGATCTCACCCCCGAGGACAAACTGCCCATCGGCCGCAACGTGCTCGAGCTGGCCAACATACAGGAGTCGGCCAACTACACCTGTGTGGCTGCCAGTGCTCTCGGAGTCATCGAAGCTATGACTACAGTCAAAGTACAATGTGAGTACAAGGTGGTAGCCTATAACGATAGAGAAACGAATATTTCTGCTTATTTGTGGCAAAAGGGGATTAGGAAATTAGCTAAAGAAAATATATATATTTTTTAAATAATTTATTTTTGCTGAAACTAGACATTTTTTTTTTTTTTGAGGATGAAGCCCACATAGGTCTGAGACCTGTCCGTGGGTAATGAGTTGGATGATGGTGATTGATGAGTTGGACCTACAGTTTTAGGTGGGTTCCGAACCACCGGGAAGTGATTTTACAGCAGAGAACAGTGTCTTTTTTGCTGGCCAATCTAATCGGTCACCGTTACGAACAGGACCTAAGAGAACGCAGCTTATCTCTCTGATTGAACAGATACCTGCTACGGCTCGCGGCTATCACTTCCCTACATTACTACATTACATTATATATTAATACATATTACAGTTTAATAAAGAGAGTATCTGTTCTCCATCTGAACGGTGTACAAATGAATAATAACTATAGTTATTACAGTACTACACTAGTGGCAGTGCCTATAATCCATGAAACGGCTTTCTTGGTGACGGCCCCATGAAGCTGATAAGGAAGCCGATTATAATTCAAGCTTATAGCTAATTAATTCAAGCTAGGGAAGCTTATAATAATTGGGAGGTTAACTTCTAATTTTCATAAGTTAACCTGAACAATTTTACAAACTGAGAAATATACAGAATCAGAATTTATTAATTTAGAATTTCTCAAAGTGCTATTAATAGCACTTGAAGGAATTCGAAATAGATAAATTCTGTTTTTGCAATACAGTATTTGAAAAGAAAATTTAGTGGCCAAAAATGTAGGAAAAACTGGGAAAGTACTAGTATTTAGGTAACTAGTATTAGCTAGTATTAAAGTAACTTGTATTTGAATGAGGACAAATAATTCACCAGCGAGACTTAAACTCAACATAGAAAAATTTAGATTCTCTAGCTCTTGAAAGCATTGGTATATAGTATATACAGGGGTGCCCACAGGGGGGGGGGGCTATGACGCAGACTGTGTCATTGAAATTCTTGTGGGGGGAGGTTCGAAAAAACGTTTGGGGGGGGGGGTAAAGTTAATTGAAACCGTGTTTAATCGTGACGACATTCAAAAATATATTACGAAGTCACCAGATAGAATGTTAATTAATGACAATAGATTTATAATTACAGTATTTTTGTACTATTGAATATGAATTAGCTAAAATAGTTATGTTTAGGATTTGTGCAGGAAGTTATTATTCAAGCTTAGTGCTCTGAAAGTGGTTTATACAACTTTACTCTCCTTAGCAGTTACTAGTTGATGAGCGGAAAGAGCAATGAGTCGAGTTAAAATGATCAAAAACAGACTCAGATCAGCTATGGTGGAGAATCATGGTTGTCCAATCTAATGGTTCTAGCTGCATAAAAAGATGTACTTTAGTCTATTTCTAACGAAGAAATAATTGAATGGTTTTCTGGTTATGTAGGATTTAACAAGATTATTGCCATGTAGATTTAACAAGCTTAGAAGGTGCCTAGCTAACTTGTAGATGGTCACAGCCTACAAATTTAAAATGTTTGACTTCAAACTATTGATGCTTTTAATGTATTTTACTAATATGTAAGAACTCATATAGCAAAATTTACTAAGTTAATACTAAAAATTCTGTAATTTTTCATAACTATGTTTTTATTTTGTTTTTGAAAGACGCTTCATTGGATTGTGTGTTGTAAATAATGTCACGGTGCAAATTCACTAACCCCAAATTAACACTAATATCGTAATTAATCTGAGAAACGAGGTTTAATTTGTAACATTAAATACTCACTCAGAATTACCAATTTTATTATTTAATTTTATGTAAACTTAGATGCACAATCATTTGCCTAATTTGTTAAAACAGCATCCTACAATGGGCTGGAATACAAAAGTTGTTTACTTTAAGTGAAAGGTTAGCTTGTTGACTGTCCTGATAAAACCGGCTTATCAAACAGCTGTTACCGGTTAGTAATGTCACTTTCCTTTTCACAAAAAATATTCGTATTGTTATTTATTTCCTGTATTTATGTTATTTGATCGACTTGGGAAATCTGCTTATGCTTGCCCTGCTAATTATTAATTTCTCTAATTTAATTATTATTTTCTCCAATTTTCAACCTATTTAATTTTCTTACGTATGGTACACCGTACTTAAAAACCGGGTGTAAGCTCCTCATTGGAGGAAAATAATTTCCTGCGCTGTTATTGGCGGATTTACCGCATGACGCAGCCTCTTCTTCAAGTACTGAGACCAGAGCTTGAAGAAGAAGACTTCACGAAAATCTAGGCTGGCTGAGGGAGAGGTTCCGTTTTAAACCTCCCCTACTCAATAATTTTATATTTTAAAGAAACCCGATCTAGTCAAATTTATATGTTCTTATATCTGTTTTAAAATCCCGCTGTTTGAGTGCAACCCCAGGATTGCCGAATTTAAATAGTGTATCAGTAAAAGTATCAAAAATATTCGCGAACGACCACGAGGATCAATCCAAGATGTCTGAGGGCGACGCCAACTAGTGACGAGCCAAAGTAGAAATATAATACTTCGACTAGTGCGCGTAAATTGGGCCCAAATATCTGGTATGTGCGAAATATATTATTCATACAAGGTTTATACAAATAATCGGCATATCCAATTGTAAATTGCAATCAAGCTACTCTCTTGGAACTGAGAAATCCTTAGGCTAGAGACCTAAATGCTCATATGAACAATTTTATTAAATATATCATTTTTAACTTCTGAATATTAGTGGTAGGAATTGAAGGCGAGAGTTGCATCTCCGCACACGAATTGCTACCTTTCATTATATTTTAAATTCCATAATATCAATTTGCATTTATTAAAAATCCATTGTAATTTTAAACATTAGTTCTGATTTATAATCCTTGCTCGACCCTGGCTGCAGATTATAGTTATATATTATTTCAGCGGACCATCAAGCGGTATAGCCGAGAGGGATATATTACCTCAGCAACATTCTGGTTTGTCCTTGTTGAAGGACACTTAGCATTAAATCTTTCAATTATTTATTGGAAGGATATTTGTATCAGGAGTGTTTCTTATAGCTTTTCCACCTCGCTAGCGTGAATTGCGAGGAGAGTGCAACAAGCAAGAGTTGCATGTTCCGCACTCAATCTCCGCTCGCGAGAGGGACTTAGCTGAATTACTCCTGATTTTAAGTATATCTCTCTTTGTTGGATTATAGTTGCGTGGGCGTAGATAACAGCTATTCTGTGTATCACCCCGCAACTGTATTCCACAAGGACAGACATTTTCTCGTATGGGTTTGAGCTGGAGTGGTGTGTCCTCACAATCCTTCGGGAATTTGCCCGACTGCAGCTTCCGGCCATCAAATTTATCTTAAGCGCATATAAGGTACACACCCCCCCAAATCGAATACCATATAAGTGGCGCCCGGAACAACAGACTCAGTAGAGAGAGGGGATATTTAGGACATGTATTTTCTTTACAGGAAAATCTGCGGCAACCTGGAAGGAGATAATTAGCTTTTCTATTTCAGAATTATACTGCATCTCCGGTGAACGTCCAGCCTACCGTCGAACTTATGTGCCTGTCTGATTTAGTTTATAATCACAGCCAGAGTCGAGTGGTGTATGAGCGTTTAGGACTTAAAAGCCGAGGGATATCCAGTATTAATTTAAGAATTTCCGAATTAAGCAGATTTCTCAGGTTGACCGTTATATGTGCATTTTTCGCAAAAATTTGTGATATTTATCCTGCACTGTTATTAGCATTAAGTTTGATTAGAGTCGTTATACAATTATATTTGATACTATTTTATTATATTGTCATCTTAATATCAGCGCCTAATGCGCACAGCCTAGCCGAAAATTTCGCGTAGTAAATTTTATGTACGTTGTAACCGCGGTACTTGTCTCGCCGTTTTTCGTGTTGTGGGGGCTTAACTACAAGACTACAGCTACAGACTGACCTGGTTTCGATATCCAAATCACTTGTTCCTGCACTTCACTCAACACTTCACTATTTTCTTCTATACTTCGCTGTTCCACCGACTCATTCCAAGATCCATCATGGCTGACAACGGATCCACCGTCAATATATCCACTGATGATGAGCCAGCCTCACCTGAACTTCAACCTAGACCAGTGGAGAGTGCCACCTCAATTGATTTCCACCAAGGAGCACGCGAGCGTCTATCCTCGACGCAGATGGACGAGAGCCTACTACTGCTCACATCAGTACAGCCGACTCCAACCGCTGATATCGCTGATGGGAATCAGAGAGTCAACCAGCGGATAATAAGTGACGAACTAATAACACCCACAGCTTTGGATACCATCCTGGAAGCCATAAAGAAACAGAGTCAGGAGACAAGAGCTGACATCTCAGAACTAAAGGCTGATAATAAAGTATTAAAGGCTGATAATGAGGAATTAAAAGCTAGTATAATTAGTCAAACTGAACAAATAAATTCTGAGCTGAAGGCGGAAATAGTTCTACAATCCGACCGACTAGACAAGAAAATAGATGGAGTGAGACAAGAGTTTCAACAGCAACTATCTCAGGCTGTTGAAAATTTGCAACAAGAAATGGCAGTGAAAAACATCGAGATAGTGAAACATACCGATGAACAAGTCCAAACAGTGAGAGCAGAATTCGGCGAAAAATTCCTTGCTCAAGGCAAAGAATTCTGTTCAAAAAATAAAATCATGGAGGCCGGAATTACGCAAATAAATGAGAGAGTATCGCAAAATGATATTAAGCTAGGCGATTTAGAAAAGAGGCAGATAACACACACCGCCGAAATTAGCCAACTGAAATTAGACGTCGACCAAATATCGGCCGGCGACATACAGTCTGAATCGATCAACGAGCTAAAGGCACAATTAGCTCAAACTAAAGCTGACTGTCTTCAAATAAAAAATAGTATGGCCAACATGAATTCGGCTAGCATTAATAGTAATGTAAATATCAGCCAATTATTATCGAACTTGCCAGCGTTTGACAACTCAGATTCCGGTATCCAAGCTCGGGCCTTCATCCAACATATAGAGGCTATAGATAATATGGCTAACATTCCATGGCAATCATGGAAGATGCAGCTTTTGATTAGTCTTCGACATGAACCACTCATTCATTTTAGAAGTCGATTGGCTGAGTTTAATTCGCTCAAAGATTTTATTGCTAATTTCCTAGCCACATTCTGGTCATCAGCTAAGCAACGAGCGCTGTTATCGCACATCATTACCTGCAAGCATGATAGGAACCACAATTTATCTATGACGGCTTTCACCGCACATCTACGGTATTTGAATAGCCTCATGGATAATCCTATCGAAATGAGTAATTTGATAGAAATATTAATAAGCAAATTACCTCGTACCATACAGACAGCCATGAGTGCGCAGAATTTCGGAACATACGATCAATTTGAAACGTGTTTACATCGACTTCAGGTGATAGAGGATAGCTTTGGATCAAATAATACAAAGATCTGGTTAGTGCAGAGAGAGGAAAGGTTAGCTGGAACTGGGAACACAAGAGGAAATAACACTCAGTATAATAAATCGGATTATCACACAAACCAACACCCACATAGAGACAAAGAAATTGAAAATAATTCTCTAAATGAAAATAGACGTGATAATTCATTTATTGCAAATAAATCCAATAACCCACTCAACACTAGGCTTGAGAACAATAATAACAATGTGCAAGCTCATCACAAAATAGAGGTTAGGAATAGTTCACCAGTAGTCCACTGCCATACAGAACCGCAGTCACGGCCTTCGAGACAATCAAGTCTACCAACGTCACCAGTTGGAGAATTTAGCTGGTTATTTCAAGAGAATGACGAGAACGATAATCCTCATCAGGAGAATAAAAGTAATGAACAACCACTTACAACTGATTTTATTGAAGAAAATTTTAATGATGACAACAAAACAACCGATGTGGAGTCAATAGTTTCAATATGCCTGTGCGACATTGATACGCCGACGTCACCCGTAGTCAACAACAACAACAATGCCAATCGGCCAAGACCGCCTAGAACATTGTCGAAGCCGTCTTCCAAAGCGTCAACACTGCTTCCCACATCTAGGAACCCGCAGACCGGTTCACAGCGATGCAAGAGAGTGAGATTTCGCCCAAGCCATCGGAATGGTGACAACGCATGGAGGAAAAAGCACCAGCTATTATCCACAGCTGCTCTTCACAAACTGGACAAAATAAAAAATCACAAAGCGGTCCGGAAAAAGGTGACTGGCTGTTGGAGGGATAGTAGCGACCGTGGCTCACCTTATGCAGCGCTAGGCCCTACTATCAAGGAGGTGCTGTCACCCAGTTATAAGGCAGGATACTCCAGCTGCTACGCCAGCATTGCTCGGTTCGGAGCGCAGTCAGCAGACAACCGACTCCATCCTCCAGCTCGTGGAGCATAGCAAACCGAGTCAGACCGGCTTCACCGCTACGGTAACAATTCTTTAGACCATACTGTCTGCGATACAACACACCCCGATCCGACCTACAAACCAGCGACATACCAATCCGACCTACAAACCAGCATAAATACTCTGTCACCGAGAAAGAGTTCCTGAGCATCGTCCAAGTCTGCTTGAAGTACAGGACTCTTCTCCTCGGTCACAAGACATGTCAATACCGACCATCGGACGTTAATTTTCTTGAAGACAGCGAAGATGACCAACAACCGAATATCCAGATGGTTCCTGGTGCTACAAGAGTTCGACCTGGAGATGACTCACCTACCTGGACGCTCCAGTCAGACCGGCTTCACCGCTACGGTAACTACTATTTTAGACCGTACTGTCTGCGACACATCAAATCAGCATTAGACAAAACATGTCAAATGTCTGCGAATTATAAATCAACGTGAGATAACCAGTCAGGTCAGCATCATTGATGACTGCCATGGGATTCCGTAGACCATGCTACCTGCAACGATCTGATTTGCTTCACAAATCCTTTAGTACTGGGACAGACATGATGTTGCCGCAACATAATGCCGCACATATGCTGCCAAAGTAAAATTTTAGAAAAGTGCTTGGATGCAACCAACTCCAGAACTTTGAGTTGGGGCATCAACACTTCATTGAGATCTAAGAAGTAGATCAACAAACTTAAGATGTACCCAAGAAACTAATTGCTGGATGCGGAGCGAGCCACCACATTCCTCACCATATGTATTCGTCCTTGTCAGTGAGCCCGGCATTCGAAGTCATCCCGGCGTATCGTTATGGATCCTGCTGCATCGAGATGTTCCTCTGCGCGCCATCGAACCCTGGAGCTTCACGATGATCATCATCATCTTCAGCCTCGCCACCCCACAACACGAACATGGTTACAATTATGTTTAATGTTTTATTGTGAAATTATGTGTTGTAATAAGATTTACATCATGCACTATTACGCATGAGCATAGAGCTAAAGGCTCAATCTACCTTTACATCCTTAAAGGATGAATTTTTGTAAAATATTTTTTTTATTAACTTTTATTATTATATAATTTAGAAAATTACCAGACTAAAAAAAAAAAAAAAAATCATTAATCATTATAGTCAAAGAAACTGAGAAATGTAATCTCTAAAAAAAAAAAAATATAATATATACAAAATTGAATGAAAAAAAAAAGTCTGTGATAATTTCCAAAAAAAATATTCCAAAGGTGATAGTAAATTATATTATATATTATATTCGGTATTTATTGTTATTATATTATATTTGGTGTCATGTTTTATATTTTTATATTGTTATTTTCTAATTTCTAAGGATAAATCTCTATTACTGTTATTATTTGAGATTTTATACTATTTATATTATATGGAAAATTTATAGAAATTAATTACTAGCTACATTGAAAATAACATTTAGAAGAAAAATATATAGAAATAGTTACCAGCTACATGGCAAACAATATTAGAAGAGAATTATATGAACAAACAAATCAATTAGAAACAAAAGCCAAATTAAAAGCAAGCAATGATAAATGAAGAGAGGAAATAGTTGAAGCAGGCAAAGCAGAATAAAGTGGAATAAAGCAGAAAAGCACGGGTTGAAAGCAAAGATTTATTGAGAAAAGGAAAAGCAAAGCAAACAAAAAAATATATACAGCAAGCAAGCACCTTCATGCACAACTGGCAAACCTGCAAACAAAGAAAAAAATTATTATTATAAGCTAAACAAGCTATTATCATTGGCAATGCCAACTACACCAATAGATGCCGCCAACTGACACCGCACTACATAAACGTAGATCACGCACCATCACCCAAGCACCTCTGCAATTAGGTCTGTGACGAGGCTCTGGGGGCTTGTATGCTGACCCATCCCGTCATCGTAGGGAACTTAGGATTTGCAGTAACCCCATGGCTGTCTAGTGCATGTGGCAGAGATCCACCTCTGCACTAATGTATTCTCCTTTTTTTTGTCTGAGAAAAATCTCATGACTCTTAGTTGTGGTCCCGACACCACCGCTGCGGCGACAAGTCGAGAATAGCTGCAGTAAGCGCTATGCATTCTAATGCAGACTGATGTTATTGGCTGTGATATTTGTGTGTTGTAGATCCTAAGTCGTAGTAGTTGTAAGGTTCATGTTAGGTTAGTGCACCTTAGATGGTGAAAATTAGAAACACTTGAGTTTCAAATATTTCTAATTTGGGGGCTTTATGTCACGGTGCAAATTCACTAACCCCAAATTAACACTAATATCATAATTAATCTGAGAAACGAGGTTTAATTTGTAACATTAAATACTCACTCAGAATTACCAATTTTATTATTTAATTTTATGTAAACTTAGATGCACAATCATTTGCCTAATTTGTTAAAACAGCATCCTACAATGGGCTGGAATACAAAAGTTGTTTACTTTAAGTGAAAGGTTAGCTTGTTGACTGTCCTGATAAAACCGGCTTATCAAACAGCTGTTACCGGTTAGTAATGTCACTTTCCTTTTCACAAAAAATATTCGTATTGTTATTTATTTCCTGTATTTATGTTATTTGATCGACTTGGGAAATCTGCTTATGCTTGCCCTGCTAATTATTAATTTCTCTAATTTAATTATTATTTTCTCCAATTTTCAACCTATTTAATTTTCTTACGTATGGTACACCGTACTTAAAAACCGGGTGTAAGCTCCTCATTGGAGGAAAATAATTTCCTGCGCTGTTATTGGCGGATTTACCGCATGACGCAGCCTCTTCTTCAAGTACTGAGACCAGAGCTTGAAGAAGAAGACTTCACGAAAATCTAGGCTGGCTGAGGGAGAGGTTCCGTTTTAAACCTCCCCTACTCAATAATTTTATATTTTAAAGAAACCCGATCTAGTCAAATTTATATGTTCTTATATCTGTTTTAAAATCCCGCTGTTTGAGTGCAACCCCAGGATTGCCGAATTTAAATAGTGTATCAGTAAAAGTATCAAAAATATTCGCGAACGACCACGAGGATCAATCCAAGATGTCTGAGGGCGACGCCAACTAGTGACGAGCCAAAGTAGAAATATAATACTTCGACTAGTGCGCGTAAATTGGGCCCAAATATCTGGTATGTGCGAAATATATTATTCATACAAGGTTTATACAAATAATCGGCATATCCAATTGTAAATTGCAATCAAGCTACTCTCTTGGAACTGAGAAATCCTTAGGCTAGAGACCTAAATGCTCATATGAACAATTTTATTAAATATATCATTTTTAACTTCTGAATATTAGTGGTAGGAATTGAAGGCGAGAGTTGCATCTCCGCACACGAATTGCTACCTTTCATTATATTTTAAATTCCATAATATCAATTTGCATTTATTAAAAATCCATTGTAATTTTAAACATTAGTTCTGATTTATAATCCTTGCTCGACCCTGGCTGCAGATTATAGTTATATATTATTTCAGCGGACCATCAAGCGGTATAGCCGAGAGGGATATATTACCTCAGCAACATTCTGGTTTGTCCTTGTTGAAGGACACTTAGCATTAAATCTTTCAATTATTTATTGGAAGGATATTTGTATCAGGAGTGTTTCTTATAGCTTTTCCACCTCGCTAGCGTGAATTGCGAGGAGAGTGCAACAAGCAAGAGTTGCATGTTCCGCACTCAATCTCCGCTCGCGAGAGGGACTTAGCTGAATTACTCCTGATTTTAAGTATATCTCTCTTTGTTGGATTATAGTTGCGTGGGCGTAGATAACAGCTATTCTGTGTATCACCCCGCAACTGTATTCCACAAGGACAGACATTTTCTCGTATGGGTTTGAGCTGGAGTGGTGTGTCCTCACAATCCTTCGGGAATTTGCCCGACTGCAGCTTCCGGCCATCAAATTTATCTTAAGCGCATATAAGGTACACACCCCCCCAAATCGAATACCATAATAACTATACATTAAATGTTTGCCTTTTATGTACTTCATCCATACATAAATTCTCTCAAGATGCTACACTAAGTAAATAACCTGTTGTTTAACTACTGTCCAATAAATATTAGCATAAATGACTTAGTATTTTGAATTTTTGTGTTTTACAAATGAAGTTATCAACTCAAAATTTAAATTCCTTGATTTCTTGTTCCATGACGAACTGCGTTGTTAATATTAACTTTCCATGTGAAATTTAACGACTTGCAGTCAAATATTTGACTGCAAGTCGTTAAATTTCACATGAAAAGTTAATAATCAAAATTTAATAATCAAATAAAATAAAATAAAAATAATTTAATAATCAAATATTTGACTGCAAGTCGTTAAATTTCACATGATAATCAAAATTAAATTTCACATGAGTTAATAATCAAAATTTAACCTTAATGTAATTGGTACACCGAACATAAACTTATAGGTTTTTCATTTTTATTGAACCATTGTGTATTTGTAATATTTGATTGTTTAAAAACCATTTAGGTTCACATTCTTATTTAGATATTTGGCAATTAAGTTTATTAAGCAGAAGTTCATATATTAATTTTATTGATATTTCTTTTTTACCTTTACAAAAAAATGTTACCTATGTAAAGTATCTCAAGAAATATACATACATTTTGTATGCATGTACCCATTTCGAATGGGTTTGAATTTTTTCAATAGCTAGATAATTATTCTTTTAGTTGGGGGGCTTATTTTTTCGCATTTTGGTGGGGGGGGGTTGTTGCTAAATCTAGGGGGGGTCATGAGGCTTAGGGGGGTGGGCACCCCTGGTATATATCAATGGCTAAATTTTGTGAAAAAAGCAGTTTTCGGCTATTGTTTTCGCTTTTTGTTCATCCGATCTTATTTTAGTCTTGGTGAATAAAAAATGCAATATTATAAAGTAAAATTATTGCTTTTCTGTAATGATAATTCTTATTGCATTCGAATTCTATAGTACGTTTCCGTTTTGCAGCCCTGCCTAGTGCTCCGACGAACGTGCAAATATCTGAAATAACAGCTACCTCAGTTCGTTTGACATGGTCGTATCCGAACACCGAAGATCTGCTCTACTATGTGATCCAGTACAAGCCGAAGAATGTGAACCAGGCGTACAGCGAAATCTCTGGCATAATTACGATGCACTACGCGGTGCGATCGCTCAGTCCCTACACAGAGTACGAAATGTTTGTCATAGCTGTGAATAATATCGGTCGCGGACCTCCGAGCGCATCGGCCATTGTCACTACAGGCGAAACTGGTCAGTATATATTATGATTATAAGATTCTCTGTGAATCAGTTTATAAGAACCGTATTTATGGATGCACCTCAAGGTTTCTTTCGCTCAAGGGAAACTCGGTGAATAAGAACCGTATTATTTATGGATCCACATTGAAGCTTCCTTTACTGAAGGGAGGCTTAGTGAATAATAACCGTATTTATGAATATACCTTAAGGTTTCCTTCACCTAAGGGAATAATAAATTTAAATTTAACATTGGACAAATCCAGATGGGAGGCAGTGGATGCTTAAATATATCTTTCTATCTATCTAATTAAGTTTAATTGTCTAGCTGTGAAAGCTTTTTCATTTTGTATAATTTTGTTTTGATTGGCAATAAATTGATTTGATTTTGATTTGATCTATCTCATGCTTTCACATTTTCAAAATTAATAAAAATATAAGTCAATTCAGTTTATTCAATAAAGAAATGTTTTGTGCACTACCAGTACAGATGAATGTGATGTAGCTAAAGTAATCATCGAATGTTATGGTCAGGGGGGGGGGTGAAAAGGTCGTTTGTGTTGTATCATAGGAGGACGGATGCTAGGGAATGAGATATGAGGTCATACGTCAGATATAATGGTCTGAGGGATTGCCTGCACGCTGCGAAAGGGTTTGCTATAGCAGAGTATCAGTAGTTACCCTACCTCAGGATTTGTGTTGGCTTGATATATGGAAGGGGTTATTTCAGTGTGTGAATGTCAAAAGTTATGACTAGTGAAAAAATATGCACATGCATATTTGAAACTTGCTAAAAGTACTGTAGTTTTACCCGTAGTTTCCATTTCGGTCCGATGTGACTTTTTATACTCATGTGTTTTTTCTCCTTTGATGATGTTTTCTTTGTTTTTCAAAAAAATTATTCAACAAAAAAGGGATTACCTAACATTCCGGGTCGGTGGTTTCCCTTTTAAAAACGTCAATACAAACAAATGGACTGCTGTGGGATTAAAGCATCTGGGAGAATATTTTATTATTCAATTCAACAAGTTAGTTTGAATTGCTGTCTAATTCAATCAAATTGAATGCTATAAATCTTACAGTTTTAGTTTTTCTATTGTGGCTCATTTTATTTCAACCAGTGATGAATAAGTGTCAGTATTAGAGCCATTTAGAAGAGCAATATGTATATTTAGAATTTCTCCTTTCTTGAATTTCTTAATATTAACTTCTTATAGTTAATTTAACGACTTGCAGTCATTAATCTCAATTAAAAATTACTGCAAGTCGTTAAATCTACCATAAAAGTTGATATTTCTCCTTTCATTACGAACTGCAGGTATTATTTAAAATTTTTAGAATAATAATGATTTTTCATAAAAAACAATGAATGAAGTAATCATGTAAGTCAATAGTCATCATTATTTTCTTCTTAAAATGAATGCAATGTGTTAAATTATCCTGAAATGTTTAATTAATGTATTTGTAATTGTAATGAATATTCGTTCACTAGAAACTACCCATCAGTTTCCATTATTATGTCCATAATGGTCATCAATATCTGCGTTCTATTATCAAATAATTCCACTTATTGATACGCCATTGATACATTTATTAAATTAAATTATTCGATTTTTGAACAATGGTACTGCAATATCACAAACATTTCCGTATAGCTCCGATTACAGTTTTATGTGTAACAGTGAATGATTTCCAATTGAGAATTAGTTAGATCTTATTACCTATTATTTTTAATTTTATATCATTAGCTGCCTCCTCAGTAGGCTACATAAAATGAAATTAATTCAATTTTTGCAAAGTGATATTATGTGCTCGAGACTAGTAACATACAGACAGATTCGAAGTTCGAATTTGCATTTTTCTAGTCCTAAGAACAACTTAGCCTAACTTTCATAAGTCGACTATTATTTGAGATACATTATTCGCTAATACGGTATGTTGTCTATACACGGATTAAAGAAAAATAGGTATATAGATAAATAAAATGAACATTTTTCTTATAAAGTGGGTCAGTTTTGGCTGGATTCAAGTAGGGTGATTTACAACTTTATCTTATCGATTTAGTATCAAAACTGGCTCTGTATTTCTATTTAAATTATGATTTTTATTAACTTTTCATGTGAAATTTAACGACTTTCAGTCAAATATTCATTAAGAATAAGTATAACTCACTTAATCTGTAGGCCGAGCGCTCTCGAATCTGTGAGATCCATTTTCAGAGGCTCACAGAAGATGGATCTCACAGATTCGAAAGCGCTCGGCCTACAGATTAAGTGAGTTATACTTATTCTTAATGAATATTTGACTGCAAGTCGTTAAATTTCACATGAAAAGTTAATATTAACAACGCAGTTCGTCATGGAACAAGAAATCCAGGAATTTATGATTTTTACTCGCTTATGCTGGAGGGATGCATTTCACTAAGTGAGTAAAAATCATACTTTTGATAGAAATACAGTGTCAGTTTTGATAGCAAATTTTTCATTAAGTATTTCATGGAGAACATCTGAACATCTGCTCTGAAACTACTATTTATTAAGATTAGCAGAACTTGTGTGGTATTGTGAAAACTCCCCATAATTGAAACAAAACAGAAGTTGTCAAATTTCACTAAACTAACAATCTGTGTCACAGGACCATGGTGTCGTGTTTTACTAACATATGCCAAAGTACAGCCGAAGATGTGTTAGTAAATAACGAAGCCATGGTCCTGTGACTCAAATTGTTAGTTTAGTGAAATTTGACAACTTTTGTTTATTCTGTTCTCAATTTTTGTTATCTACTGTATTTTCTTTTTGAACAAATCTATATTGTGTATTTTATACTGTATATTTTTGGACACAATTTATATCAAGCCTACAGTATGATAAATATTTTCTATTCTATTAGAATTTGAATACCAGCAACAGGGTGAACTCAAATGTTTTCTATTGAGTGCAAGCCAATACATAGTTATCACAATGTACATTATTGACTAATCAGGTAAAGTGAGGGCCAAAGTAATTATGTCCAATGCCATAGTCCAGTGAATTACTTCTATGAGCATTTGCTGTTGCTTGTACGCTGTTGTTTGTATGAGCAATGTTTCACGCACGCACAGGAACACACATTAACATGATGTGCGTGCTCTTGCTCTTTTGCACACCTGCAGTTTACAGTTGTGGGACGACCATTGGCCATCAGGTGCAAGTGAGAGCGTGCATTGGACCTTGCTCGTTTATTCATATGGTGTCATTGGTCTGCATTGATGCAATTATTCACCTGCCACTACTGAATACTAATGAGACCAATTGATTATAAAGCTTGCCTTCTGTACCACTGTCTGAACTCCTGTGTCGAGACAGTTTCTGCTTCTCATTGTGTATTCATCTATTGAGTTTTGCTTTCCAATTAGAATAATTAGTAGCCAATTATTCATGAGATATTAAATCTGATATATAATTATTAAATAATTGCTATTTTGTTGCTGCGGAAAAATCTGAATAAAATAACTTTTCAATTTGTTGTACAGTATTCCAGATATTCTGTTATCAATTGAACTAATATTTGGATTTTTTGTTCCATAACGATCTGCGTTGTTAATATTAAATTTTTGTTGTAAATTTAACGACTTGCATTTATTATATATTTATGTATTCATTTATATATTCACAATCTAAAACTGACTGCAAGTTGTTAAATTTACAACAAAAAGTTGAAATAATATAATACCTTCTGCCTACATATAAATGTACAGTAATTAAATTGAAACTGTATCGTATACTAAAATCAAATATTTCTGACTAAATATAATTTATTTATATCATTATCAGACCTATAGTTGAATAATTTGCTCTAAATATCCAGGAATTTTGAATATTTATTCCATCATGCGTGGAATGTTTGCTGACTCGTACATTGGCCTTATTTGTTTAAAATTAAGGTATATTTTTATTAAAATTATTATTAAGCAGTGCAAATGTCATTCTCAGTCCTGGATTGGTAATATTTATTAAATATTGTAAGACAACTGACGTCTCCAATCCTCGTACTTTGTCTCCACGACCGGATTCGACGCCCAAAGCGTCATCAGGTGAGAATCTTCAATCCGGCTGGGATTCTTGTTTATCATTTAGAAATTTTAATAATTTGACGATGTTTTTCCGTGTGTGCGTGTACATGTGGTTTAATATGACGACAGTCAAATCAGACTGAAGATTCTCACCTGATGATACTTTGAGCGTCGAAACCGGTCGTGGAGACAAAATACAAGGAATGGAGACGTCAGTTTTCTTACAATATTTAATAAATATTACCAATCCAGGACTGAGAATGACATTTGCACTGCTTAATAATAATTTCAATAAAAATATACCTTAATTTAAACAAATAAGGCCAATGTACGAGTCAGCAAACATTCCACGCATGATGGAATAAATATTCAAAATTCCTAGATATTTAGAGCAAATTATTCAACTATAGGACTGATAATGATATAAATAAATTATATTTATTCAGAAATATTTGATTTTAGTATACGATACAGTTTCAGTTTAATTACTGTACATTTATAATTAGGCACAAGGTATTATATTAGTTCAACTTTTGTTGTAAATTTAACAACTTGCAGTCAGTTTTATATTGTGAATATATAGCAAATGTATAAATGCATAAATATATAATAAATGAGTACGGTACGGGAATCTATTTCAAAATCTGTACATTTTTTTTAGGACATTGGAGTATTGATTCTCCCAAATCAAATTCTATGCATTTGATGTTGGGTATAAACTAAAAATATTGACGTTAATTAATTTCAAATTATCATTTTATTTCTATATTTTTAATTATATACAAACTATTGCTTAAACTTGAATGTGGTGATATTATCGTATATTATTTCAATTGTTGTTCATAGAATTATAGATATTAAAATATTAATAGAATTAAAATAATATTTCGAAATTTATTAACGTTTGTTAACAATTTGCCAATTGTTAATTGTCAATGGCTTAATTTCACCGTAAAGAAAATGGTATCACTCAAATGATGGAATCAATTGCACATTAACATTTTTGTTTAGTTTTAATTTATTTCACTGTACATTTTTATTTATTACTTGACACTTTAATTTATTTCACATTAACATTATTGTTTAGTCTTAATTTTATTTATCTCACTTTAATTATTGCGACGTTGCTAATTTACTAACTCTATTGATGGATACCGTATCAAATCGCTATTGATAAATGTGTAAAAATTGCTTTAAAAGTTTCAAAATAAATTATTTTTTGCATGCATTTGTTCGAATTTCAAATGTTTAATTTTAGGTGATTTCTATGGAATATTCCTGTTGATGAATTCAGTGTCACACTTTACAAGGTTATATAATTGCTATTTTAAGTGTTGTTTTCTTCTGGTTTCTCTTTCCATGTGTGATCATGTGATATCTATCACTTTCTCTTGGTGGTGGTTTATTAAAAAAATGTGGTGATATCACTGCATTGATTGACGATCACAACATGGTGAATGGTGCTAATGTAAGTCTACAACTGGCTCCATAAGTTCTGCTGTGCTGTGTTATACGTTGCAGTTTCTCGGTTTTTGTCGTTTCTTTTGTGTTATTTATAATTTTATTTTAAAATGTTATTCAAAGTCTGATTCATAAAGCACAAGAATCCTATCAATTTAAATTATGAAATTTCTAATATTTTTTCCAATATTCTTGTAGCATGCAAACAGTTTAGCTGAACTTGGTTTGCAGAGGAGTATTGACTTGCTAATATTTCAAGTACTTTAGATAGTCTATATCCATATTATCAACGTAAATATCAAGTACTTTAATTGACTTAATTATGAGTACTATAAATTTTAACTCTATATCAATATTATCAAGGAAGCATCAAGTACTGTAATTGAGTTATTAATATTACGAGTACTTTAAATTCAACTCTACATCAATATTATCAAGGAAAATATCAGGTACTGTAATTGACTTATTAGTAACACAAGTACTTGAAATGTTTATTTATATCAATATTATCAAGGAAAATATCAAGTACTGTAATTGACTTATTAATATTATGAGTACTTTAAATTTAACTAAATTTAATGTTTATATCAATATTATCAAGGAAAATATTAAGTACTGTATTCTAATAGCACGTGCACAGTTTGGCTGTACTTGGCTTGCAAAAATTACTTGTTTCATTAATATTGCTTAAAATATTATTCTATATCAATATTATCTAGGTAAATGTTCGCAAGGAAACCCACATTTTCCTCAAATTTTTGACATATAATAGCATAAAGTCACAAAGCTGTATGGTTTACATTCGGTTTTGCAAGAACTAGGGCAAAATAAATCCGAAATCATTCATTCCAAACTCTTAATCAACAATAATGGAACCATATTCTCATTTTTGACAAACGAATAATTTTTCAGTGTATCAATGTGAGTTTAACTTACATTATATCGTATTTTATTTAAACAATCATATGTGAGATTGTTACCTGTTTTTGAACAGTGGTTTCCAAACAATAATTCATTCCGTTTATTTATTATTATTGTCTTCTAATTATTTTCCCAACAAGATTGAAATTCGTGCAGTATGAAGCGGACTTTGGTATAACGTTCACAAATACACTTTACCACTGGATTGTATTATCTTTAGTAGGTTGCACCGCATCACACAACATGTTCTGCTGTTGGATTAAAGCACCATGCACAATATTGATTTTTGTTAATGCAATGCAGATTTCAAAATACTTGTAACATTGGTTGACATTGGGGAGTCTATTTGATGAGATAATAAGTAATGTTATGCTTTTGCTGAGAAAAAATTATGTAGGATTGGTCCAAATGGAAGAAAAAAAAAAGAAAATTCAAGAACATTCTTCAAATTATATAATTTCAAAATAATAATTAAGATTATTAACAGTTCTAAAATGTAAATCAACATAGGAATCTCTCAACTCTACAACAAGCTACCGTAGTTTTTAAAGAGTCTTGAAAATATAGAAATATTTAAAAAAAACAACTGAAAAAATATTTAGTTGATAAAGCTTTTTATAGTGTACAAGAGTTCCTTTCACATCAAGATTAAGCCTCACCTCAACTAATTGATGTAGTAATTATGGTTACTAGTATATAATATTTTATAATTTTTAATCTGACTTGTCTTATACTCCGTAACTGGATTATCCAAGACGTAATCTACAAAAAAATACGATATTGACAGTCCTAACATTTAAATCAACGTAGGAATCCGACTTCTTGATTGCAAACTTCTAACTCATAAAAAATGCCTCATGCTTTAATGCTCTTAAGCTCTGTTATTTAGTTGGAACATACTAATTGAAAAATACTTATTCTATCTATCGTGTTTTATTTCTCAGCTCACATTCACATTATTATACCGTACTCAATACATGAGCATAAAAGTATAATTAATTTGTTATAAATATTATGATAATTATTGAGGAATTATGAGAATTATTATGATGTATTTATTTAAATATCATGAGAATTGAACACATATGATTTGAAATATCGAAATGCTCATTAATTTATTCCACAATGTTAAAATTTCACATTATTTTTGAATACGAAGAAAGTATAAATTTAGTAGATTATATATACCGTACAGCTAAAATAGGAAATAATTGTAACTAAGGAATAATTGAATGTTTCTAACACCCACATTTTTTGAAATAGATTTTTTGTGTTATTCGTAACAGTGACTTGGAGGTTGTAGGAAAATCATTCTGGTTCAAGGACCGAATTGTTCCCATTGAAGACGTTAAACAGTTGTAAATAATTTGAGATATTCAAATGAGCTAAGAAGCTGCTCTATGACATTTCTTGTCACATATGATAGCTTGGAAACAATTGGAACGTTATGCAAATCAGAATATTTGAAACATCTAAATCTGCTATCTTGTTCACTGGCTTGAAATGTTGCGGATCCGGCTGTCTTGATATCTCATCAAATTAATCTTCCAAGCATTGTTGTTGTTTACATGCTCATAACATTGTCAACCGATGTTTGGACTGGTATTTTGACTTCACTCACTATGTCTTTGCTGATGTGCTCAATAATAAGGAAATGTTTCACTTTATTATCGAACTGGATTCAGTCTCGGCCAATATTACCACTTGGTTACTCTGAATATATTAAATGAAAAAACATCACATAATTTTATTACTTAAATTCATTTAAAATTATTCATTTAGGCGTCTCTGGTAGCGCAGATGGTTGGAGCGCCTGTCTTTGATTAGATAGGACTCTAGCTGGCTTTGTTTCCTGCAGCCTTGGGCTTGAATCTCATTCAGTCATGGATATTTCTCATCATTCACCTCATTACCCACGCACAAGTTTCCAGACTCATGGGGGATGGGGGCATCATCCGCAATAAACGAATAAATAATTGTTCCCAGTGTGGTCAGAATCCATCATTGAAGTGCAGGAAAAGCTATAGCATTTGCTACAAGTAACGACATAGACTAATAAAAACAGACACAATAATAAAGAAAATAAACATTAATACAAAAAATTAAAACACAGTACCATAGTTTATATTGTATGCAAGAAAGTGTACAATAATGATGATAATAGTAAGTAAAGTAAATTCTATCTCCATTAAATTTTTACAAATAATAAGATATAAGGAATATTATGGAACTTCTAGCCATCTGAACCAGTAGTGATGGCTAGCACAATTTTAAAAACAAAATAAAAACACAAAACAGTCAAAATAAACTCATGCATTCGACGACTTACCGCAGCGCCTGCTATGCATTTTTATGACAAAATAAAGCAAAAGTAAAAATTACAACTACAGCGCATTATTGAAAAGTTTATCAATAATAATAAATACATACAACGTTATGGCTGAAATATTCATATAATCAATCAAGTATTATCAAAGCATCCAAATATAACACAAAAAATAAACAAGATTGCAAAATTGAACAAATATCACTAGGCCTATTAATTTTTATTTGAGACTGAAATCCAGTTCATGTTTTTTCAGTTTGTTCTTATATCCTAGCTGTCTCTACCTCCTGAACAAGAATGCTGAATTTGTCACACTTTTGTATTTCAACTGCACTAAAACCACTTTATTGGAAAACTTTGATATTTTTATTGTATAATTTGATGCTCTGAATACAATAATTAACTGGGGCAAAGTCCTAGTACTGAAATGTAATAGTATTTTAGGGTGTACTATGATAAATTATCATGCACACTGCTCATTGTTAATTGTACTCTCACAAATTATGTTGCCATGTTAAAATGTTGGATTATTATTCGTTCGTGTTAAGGTTATGAATTAATGATGTTGAAGGTCCATCTTGTTTCCACTAATATGTAATATAAACTTAATAAAACAACTTTTGAATGGAAATTAACTCACGTTATGTGAGTTAATTTCCATTCAAAAGTTGTTTTATTAAGTTTATGTTATGGATTAATAGTACAATATCGATGGAAAAGAAGTAATACTCACCAGAGCATCATAATCTAATAAAATTTTTGCTATCGTATTTTGTTGTCTATTCTACTCAGTTTTATCTGGAATAGACTGACTAACATTTACATTTATAATATTCTAATTCTAAAATTTTTGAATTGAAAGGAGTATGCATTCTCATAGAAATTGATATACCTTATTAATGAATATCACAGGCTTTTGAGAATCTGCCAATTATTTATTTATAGTTGATTGATCATTGCTGGACTATTCATTTTCAGTTCTTCGGGTATGAAATTTTTAATTCTTCAAAATTAAATTTTTAAATTTATAATTGAAAAAATAAATTTTATATTTTCCAAAGTTTGATAGTAACTCATAGTAATAATTTAAAAGTATCTCTTACATTAGTAGATAAGAATTCTTCCCTCACACACAGATCTGTAGTCTATGTGGGGAAATATATTCCTTTCTATTTCCATTGTACTTCTATTATGATTGTAATATTTTGTGTAGAAATAAATAAAATCCAATTCAAAATGATTAATAAAAACAATCATTGCAAGAACATGAGTAAGGTTTTGCCACACCAAATGGACCCTCTGTATACTCTATACTGAATCAATACTTTTCCATAATATAGTTTAAGTATAAGTAAACAAATAAACTTAGGGTGCTCAGGTTAAATACTTTACACAACATCCAGAGAATTGTAGAATTTACTTTCGAACAGTATTCAGAGGATTATATTCTTGGAAAGGTATTGAAATATTTCTATTGAAAGGTCCAACTGTAATTTTTTAATTATTTCTATTTGTTATAACACTACTATTTCACTTTCTATTCAGACGTGATATTTCTCTCTTTATCAAATGCATTCATTTTTTCACAGCTGATTCGTCTCATGGAGGCACAAGTGAGTAGGAAGGATAAAAGGGCTGCATGATCTGTAATTTTTTGAAGTTTTGGTTATTTCTTTCTTTAACAGTTGATTTGGTCTAGATAGAGTTTTTAACGAGTTGTTTTTTGTTTTGAAGGTAGTAAAGCTAGAAGTTTTACTATATTGTTTTATTTTGAAACTATTTTAGAAGTTGAATATTGTTTTATTGTTACATATTTTATAATCTAGTATTTTCATTTTTGAAATTCTTGCCAGTCTCTTTCATTCTTCATTATCCCAATCAATAAATGTCTGTTCTCTTATCTTTTTTTCATTCCTCAATCATGTAATTCTCAGCAAATCCGAAATTTGTGTTGCTAGTCATTTGCGGCATGTCTGATGTTTTTTTTTCACTAATTCTGGTTTAGCTTTCATAAATTTTTCGGTGTGTTATGATTTTCTTATATTTTTTTTGGATTTTCAGTTGATTTTAGGCAGTTTTGTTCAAGTGCAAGAATTGAACAGATTCTCTGTTTGACGGCTATAGTCTCCTTCATCTCATCACCTTATGTATTTGATGTTGTAGTGTTTATGTTATCAAACAAGATTTTTTAGTGATCTCTGATTTCAAGTAATGCATAAACTGTTGTTTTATGGACTGTGCTTAAAAACGATTTTTTCCTTAAACCGTAGATTTTTGGAAGAGAAGTTTCTTCAATTTTGTTGCGCCCTTTCCAATTTTAATCTGCATTAGTAATTCCTGACTATTAAGTTCCATAAGTTGATTAATTAGCTTCAAATTGCGATACTCTTTCATGCAATCGTTCTCTTCAAGTACTTTTATAATTATGATGTTGAAGATCCATCTTGTTTCCACTAATATGTATTATAAACTTAAAAAACACTTTTAAATGGAAATTGACTCACGTTATGGCGTGACGACCGTTTCGCTCTGTTGTCTAGAGCATCATCAGACGACCCACAGTACACTCAATCTAGTGTACTGTGGGTCGTCTGATGATGCTCTAGACAACAGAGCGAAACGGCCGTCACGCCATAACGTGAGTCAATTTCCATTTAAAAGTGTTTTTTAAGTTTATAATACTTTTATAATTAATGCTATTTTAATATGATACTGTATTTATTATTGAGATTCTGACTTATTGTCTATGTTCTGATTCTTATTGTGGTAATATTGAACTTTAATAAAGTTCACCTTAGTTCACCTTTAGTAAAGTTCACCTAAAGCACCTATTATAATAGTTTCAGCTGCTTAGTGCGACCGACTGCCACTCTGACAGTTGCAGGCTTGATTCTTGTTCAACCTGGCATTTTTGTCGAATCATTCACTTGATCACCCACGTACAAGTGTCAGACTTATGTGGGCTTAATAATTAAAAAAAATAATATAAGAATAGAAAAAAAATCGAAAATAATGTCTAATATTAGATTTTTCTATCAACTACAAATGAAAAACTCTTTGAAAAATTGTACATTTTTTATCAATGAACACTACACAAGCTTTAAAAATTTGATGTGTGTTTGAACTAAATGTGCTAACATCTGTGAATACATTCTCTAATGTCTTCAAGAGTTCTTCTTCAGAGCTCTTTAAATATGTGTAGGGCCCATTTTCTCCTTTTAATGATAATTTCTGTTTGCACAGAGCCGGGATCCGCTCCAAAGAACGTACAAGTGCGGCCTCTTAGTTCGAGTACCATGGTCATCCAGTGGGAAGAGCCGGAAACACCCAATGGTCAAGTCACAGTAAGTTTGATCGAAGATCATTTTATTTTAATTCTACTCACTTTCATATAAAATGTGCTATATTCATTTATTTGCATACAAAAATTTAAGAGTGCAACAGGCGTAGCCCAAACGCACTCATATTTTCAAATAGTATCGGTTAAGAAATGAGAGCCCATTGGAAGGCCATGACTTTTGTAGTTTATATGAAAATGTCATCTGTGATGTTTTCCATGACGAAATACTTAATGAACAATCTAATATTAAAACTGACACTGTATTTCACTTTAATATTTTACTCACATATATTGGAGAGGTTTGAGGAATGCATTTCACTTCTGAAAAGAAGCTTTGTCAGCTAGAAAATTTCATTCATAGCTATGCTGATCTATTCAATTCTTATCCATCAAGTAGTCAGAACCAATTTATATTGCGATGTTACAAATTAATTGATCGAAAAACAATGTTTGGAAAGTGTCTTATCAGCAAATATTCACTCAAACATTCATGTTTCATCCATGTAAGCAAGGAAAGCACTGCTTGTCTTAATAAAATTGATTTTTCAAGAGAGGAAATATCTATTCAAAGATTATTTATGATTTATAGGAGTAAATAAGTATTATATTGTGGAGGGATATTTGTGAAATAGAAAAAATCACTAGACTCAAAGAACACACAAGAGCCATCTCACACCCAAACACACATTCCACTTTTGCTGAACACATCATTTCAACAGGCCAGAGTTATACAGACATTGACACTAATTTAGACACACTACACTTCACTCACAAAAGCCAGAAACTCAATGTTTTAGAACAATATGAGATTTACAAGCAGCAACCTGACAACATTTTAAACGATCAACATAACTTCTCACATACCCTATTTGACAAAATAATTCCAATTTCAAACTTCCCGCCTACTCATCCCCCCACCCCCTCACCATTCCAACATCCATAACCCTCAAACTCATGCCTTAAATCAGTGTACTGTGGGTCGTCTGACGATGCTCTTGACAACACAGTGAAACGGCCGTCACGACATAACGTGAGTTAATTTCCACTTAAAGGTGTTTTTTAAGTTTTTATTACATATTATTGGAAACAAGAAGGATCTTCAACATCAGAAATAGAAAGTTGTAAATTGAATCTGGCCGCTTTTGTCATTCATGTTGATTAGTCCCACGCAAATCCAGCAGGGCAACATGGCAATTAGCTAGCTTGCTTGATATGGGTGTACAGAAATCAGCAGAAGCAGAATGCTGCGTTACGGAGAGCAATGCTGGAGTAAAATAATTTATTTTTTATTTGAATGACAACGTTATCGTTTAATGAGTAATTACATTAATAAATTGTAACTACTCCATGAAAGGTTAGATTGTTTGGTAATATTGAATAGAAAATGTAAACCTCTATTCTGTGGTCAGAGTTTAAATTGCTCGCCTAAATCATCGGTTTACAACTCGCGGGTTCGGACTAAATGGACAGTGGACAGAGCAGGAATACACTTCTATTGAAGTTTTTGGTATAGGAACCTTTATCGAAATCATCAATTTTGGTGTATTCTGGCCTTATTGGGTCCAAATCCGAGTAGTTGGAAACCGAGGCTAGTTTCTAAGTGAGGACACGCCTTTGTTGTTGTGTAATAAAAATCAGATTACATAATTTCAGGATGGGGTTTGGAGATGAAATTTGTTATGTCAAAACTGACACTGTATTTCTATTCAATATATTATTTTCACTCACTTGTACTGGAGAAAATGGAGGGATGTATTTCACTTCTTAAGAGAAGGGTGATGAAGCTTCTTTTTAGAAGTGAAATGCATCCCTCCATTACAAGTGAGTGAAAATCATATATTAAATAGAAATATTATATTTACTGGAGGGATGCATTTCACTACTAATAAGAAGCTTCATCACCCTTCTCTTTAGAAGTGAAATGCATCACTTTAGTATCTCCAGTACAAGTGAGTGATAATCATAGAAATACAGTGTCAGTTTTGATATTAGATGTTCATCAAGTATTTTGTCATGGAAAACATCACAGATTTGTTATGTGTCCATGCTCTTTGTAAACTAGCTAATGGTGAATAATTGTTAGATTTTTTATTATAAAAATTCCATCTCTTTTGCGCCGTTTATTAGGTCAACTGAAACATTCAATTATTTATTTCTAGGGCTACAAAGTATACTACACAGAAAACCCGCAGCAGTCGATGGCTTCATGGGATTCTCAAATGGTAGATAACAACATGCTGACCACAATCAGTGACTTGACGCCGCATACAATCTACACGATCAGAGTACAGGCCTTCACCAGTGTTGGACCAGGTCCACTTTCCGAGCCAGTACTCGTCAAAACTCAACAAGGAGGTAAGTAGTGCATGTAGAAAAATAGACAAATTACTTTCAAGTTGGTTTGAAGTAACTGATAATTTACAAACTGACAAATATACAGAAACAGAATTTATTAATTTCGAATTCCTCAAAGTGCTGTTTATTTATACTGAAGACTTCCGCAATGGCGGATATTGACAACATACCATACAACAGCCATTGAATACCTGATGGAATCGATGAATGCTACTGTAAAAAATATCGGTCACCACCAAGAATCGAACCACGGACCTTCCAATTGCCGGTCGGGCGCCTTAACCACTAGACTGTAGTAACCTTTCTGTACAGAAGCACATATTATGGCCAAGTTTAAAATGATTGCTGCCGTGCAGAAAGGTCACTATAGTCTAGTGTTTAGGGCGCTCGACCGACGATTGGGAGGTTTGTGGTTCGATTTCCGGTGGTGACTGATATTTTTGTATAGTAGCATTCATCGATTTTCATTAGCTATTCAATACTGTTGTCAATATCCGCCATTGTGGAAGTCTTCAGTATAAATTAATAGCTCTTAATGGAATTTGGAATTAATAAATTACTTTCAGTTTTCTGTGATACTGGTCAATTTTAAAGTGAATCAATACAAGGTTTAGTACTATGGATAACTGAGATCCATATTGTGGATACTTCGAAATATAAAGGTCCTCCTGTAGCTGGAAAGTCTGGTTAGACATTATAGTTTAACATTTATTATCTACTGCTATGTTATAAAGTAGAAATACTATGTTAGAAAGAGATGTCAATACAGCTTACTTTATTCCATGGATTATCAAAGTAGTGTTAGAATGAAGCTATTTTAGCAATATTAAATTTCAGTACCTATCGTTCTAGCTACACCAATAAAAATTCAGGATTTATACAAAACTGTGTCAAAATGAATGGTTGAGTTCCTGGGAGCTTTACCGGTAACCGGTAAATGTTACTGGTGGCGTCTGATAGGTCCATAAAAAATCAAAGACGTGAATACATTTGAATAGATCAACCATATGCCACAGGTAACATTTACCGGTTACTGGTAAAGCTCCCAGAAACTCAACCAGTCATTTTTATATAAATCCTGAATTTTGATTGGTCTAGCTAGACCGCTATTGAAAGGTGAATATCGTTCATTTTAACACTACTTTGATGGAATAGAGTAAGCTGTATTTAAATTACTTTCTAACCTAGTATTTCTACTTTATAACGTATCAGTAGATAATAAATGTGATGCTAAACTACACTGTCAAACCAATATTCAAAGTTGGTAAAGGGTCGATCATTGGGCGAGTTTTTAGCTGAGTAAAAAAGTTACAGGCCGACCGTACTACAGCAGCTCGGCATGCCAAGCCGAACTATAGAAAAAATGAAACTTTCAGAATTACCCCCACACTATGGAATTTTAAAGACAATAAATAATATTGCAACACAGAATTAAAATGTGAAGTTTACCAACAATTTTATTCAATAAAATTTCATCAAAACAATTCACAGAAAATACAATATGTCTCATCTGAAGTGTTATGTCGGCTTTGGTCGCAATAATATTGTATTTTGGTGTAGCCAACTCTGCCAGCAAGTAGCAAATCCAGCCAGCTAGTAGCAAATCCAGCCAGCTAGTAGCAAATCCAAAGTTGAGAGCCTGTCAACTGTTTTGATGAAATTTTATTGGATAATTGTGGTAAACTTCATATTTTAATTTTTTGTTGCAGTATTATTATGATTCGAACTACTAACTTTGATTCGCTCCTTCCTCGCCCTATGTCATCGACCCTTTAGTCACATCAGCTGATTCAAACATTTTGAAATCAGAACCAAATTTTGATTTTGAAGTAAGTAAGTAAGTAAGTAAGTAAGTAAGTAAGTATTCAGAACCGAACAGCATCATACACGAATTCTAGGTTATGTTTGTGATCTTAAGCTGTCCGATTGATCGTTAAGTTGAATTAAACGTAATATATTGGAAATCTTAGATAAAATATTGTATGCAACGGTTGTATTTTGACTATAAGCTCCTCTTGAGATGTTTAGGACACTCGTTTCACCCGTGTACTAGGTTACATCACACTTGTGGCTTAAAAGCAATAGTGCACCACAGCCTACAATCGTTGGTACTATTATGAAATTGCCTGATAACGCTAGATAGTATAATTGTGTAGCTCTATCTTCTACATATCGTTTAGTATATGCTATATCTGTGAATATCTAATATCTTTGTTTTCTTGGTTTGCTTAAAGAAGACCTTCATCAACTAATAATGAAATTCAAAAGTAGGCTACTTTAGGTTGAATTGTTTAGGTAATGATCAAGGATGTTTAGGGTAACAAAACACTGTTTATAACCATGTTGAACAACTTTTCACAAATAATGCAGCAGTTACTAAAATCAAGTGTTATAGCAAATTATACAAATATTTTTATTGATAGTTTTCTATTTTCATGACAATAACATATACCATAACAATTTTGTTTTAAAACCTTGTTTATCGAACTTTGTTGTAAATAAATGTTACATATTAATCTGAACTCACCTTTAGGAACAAAACAATAAAAAACTGAATGGGATTCAAATTTTGTTTTTTATATTGCTATAAGCATTATTGTAACTTACCCAGTAGTTCGGAACCCACCTAAAATTGTAGGTCCACCATATTCTCCATAACATGGCTGTCTCCCCATCAATAAAAGCCATACTCTTATTATTTTATTGGGGACTTTCCTGTTAGACGTCTTGTCTACTCATTTAGAGATAATCGATATCGAACTTCAAAAGTATCTATCTTCAAAAGTTTGTTGATAATAACCTATATTTTTCTCATTTAGTTGTCAGAGGAGTATCGATACTTTTGAAGTTCGATATCGATTATCGATATCTCCAAATGAGTGGACGTGACGTCTAACAGGAAAGTACCTTCTATTGGTTTAAAAAATCTGATTTTCAGTAATTGAATTAATTTATTCGATTGTTTATTTTCCAGTGCCTAGTCAGCCGAGTAATCTACGCGCGACGGATGTAGGAGAGACATCAGTCACATTGCAGTGGAGTAGGCCTTCTCATGCAGGGGAAAATATCGTCAGCTATGAACTTTACTGGAATGATACTTATGCTAAGGTAAGCAGGTAGTTCTGGTAAACAACAATATTTTATAAATCCGTATGTGCTATTCGTTTATTTCATTCAATGAACCAAAATAGCAGTTGCCTTTTTAAGCCAAATATTTCAATATTTGGTACATAAGTATAAAGGTGACTCTTATAAATTGCTTTATTCACAACTACTTTCTAAAGTACTATTAGAGTCTGGCTCCAGATTTTCTCAAATATATTTCAGTATAAGTGATTAATTGTTCAGTCAGTCAGCCGTATCATTTAAATGATTTTTCTAAGATTATTGATTAATATTTTATATGATAAATTATTTTGTACAATTCAATGATATCATTTAATTAGGATTAGGCAATTGATACAAAATGTACTTTCCCATTGTTCTACGGTAATTTAACTAATTTAATTTTACTTCGTTAATTACATAAACAGCACCAGAGATAAAATGTATTTTTAACTTTACTCCAGTTTCATACTTTTTTCAATATTTTTTGGCATACATTTCTTTCTAGAAGGAAATACATTCATTGTTTACAAAGCCTATATAGAACCTTGAACAATGCTTGCATTTTTATAGATCTTTTGAATTAAATAAGCTATTGTTTACTATAAGCATGTTTTGGTACATGTTTCACACACTCTTAGAAAATAGCAAAGATTCATTTCCGAATTAATTTTATTTTTCATTTATCCTTCATTACACGTCAAAAACATTGACAAAATTTTCAAAACAAGCTTCTAATTCCTTTACGAACCCATAAAATAATTTATCAATGACACAAAATATTTATAATTATAACATTATAAACTAACACCTAATTAATTAGTGTAGTAATACTCCTAAAAATTTTTTACTATTAACTGCTGCTACCTTACCTCTTATAGTCTTTTGGATTGAGATTTCTCAAACTTATAATATTTTTCACTCTCTCTTAGAATGAAAAAGAGCGAGTATAAAATACCTGATAGTACATTTTGTTTTGTATCCTGTTAATCGAGGCAGGAGAGGCCTGCCTTTTTGTACCCATAAAAATCATTGATTTATTTTATATTTATTCATTTATTACACAAAACACAATCAAGTGAATCAAACAAGCATAGCTGCTTTCTTTTCAGATCTTCGAATGAAAAATCCTAATTTTAGGTTATGTCCAAGTTGAACTGGAATAAATTTCACTTTGTAGTACAATAAATTACTTTACTTTCACTTTTAAAACGTCGCATTAGTTAAGGCTGTGGTTTTGGTCATAATTTTTTTCGAAAGTTTCTTGTATTGGATATTATAAGGACTTTGAAATGTTATCTATTGCTGTGAGGAAAAAACTTCACTTATTTTGTGAAATATGGGTGTTCAAAGATGACAATTTTCGGTTGTTGGAAGTAATACATTAATCCCCTACGAGTTATATTAAGCTCTTGATAAATTTTCTTCAACTAAAAGATACCTAGAGGAATAAAATGACATAATTTTCATTTCAATCTAACAAATTTTTTTCAAAATCTGTAAATAATTTCAGTTTTTCCAAAAATTATTTTGATTGAAAACTATTTTTTAGATTGAATTAAAAAATATGCCATTTTATTCCTCTAGGTGTCTTTTAGAAAATTTATCAAGAGTTTAATATAACTCGTAGAAGAGATCATTTATTGTCCCCAAAAAACCTAACATTTTCAACATGGAACAAAATAATTGAAGAAGAAAATTTCTCCTTACTGCAATAGATAAAATTTCGAAGTCCTAATAATATCCAATTCGAAAAAAATATGACCAAAACCCCTGCGCACAGCCTATTTAAGTTGTAACGTTTAAAAGAATAACATTTTATTAAATCCACTTTTCGCACTTACTTAACTTCTCAATTTATTGTTATTTGTAGGAGAAGTTTCATCGGCGCATCCCTATAACGGAAACGTACACATTGACTGGGCTCTATCCGAATACACTGTTCTATGTGTGGCTGGCTGCTAGATCGCAGAGAGGGGAGGGCGCTACCACTTCTCCCATCCCGATACGAACAAAACAGTACGGTAAGCTTCCAAGGAGGTAGGACCTCTTCAACTATAATCTAAATGTGTACAGGATTGGTGCATGGTTTGTAATTCTTAGAAAAATATCAAGCCTCATTATATAGATATAATGAGGACTATCTGACTATACTGTACAATGCCATATTCGTTATAATTTTACTTCAAATAAATGTACTGGAACAATTATTATTGTGAAGATGTGAAATCTCCCGCTTAATGTATTATTATTCTTGCTAATGGTTCATTACTATATTTAGGATTGAGTGTAAGAGAGGACCAGGAGTCCTAACTTCGCCCTTAATAAAGGCAATCAATTAATCAGTATTAAAAGCTTTTGTGCTCTCCTTGCCAATTTTTAATGGGAATCCCTCAGGAGTATCAATATTTGCTATAAAAACTCTCAGTTTAGTATCTATTACACCATAATACTAATTTTTAGTATAAAAACTTTGAATATATTTAACGTTTATTGAGGCATCAGATAATACCAATTGCAGTTGTTATTCTGGCGCAGAATAGAAGAGTTCTTTACTTTAGTTCAGAGTAGTAGTTTATTCTCTTAATGAAACTTTCAAAACACAGAATATGAGTTATTACAGTACTAACTAACTGTATAGGGGACTAATAATTGGCCGTACAAGATTGAGAATTCATTATGTTCAAAATAAAGTATTTTTATTACAATAATTTGAGTTTTAGTTTGAGTTACAAGTATTTTGTTGAAGTAGGTGAGTTTAAAAAGTTAATTTTCTTTACAAACTCAAACCAATATTCAATTCCAATCCCAATCTGCTTCAAAAATGGTGCATATAGTGTGTAAATAATAATAAATAGTGTGTAAATTGTTGAATAGTTCATTGTTGAATCATGAAAAACGATAATTCAAATACAATTTACATTCGGCATCACAAGAAATTATCAGCAATGATACTGATACTACTGCAACATTACACATAAGACAAGACACACAATTACATCATACTACATTATTGGACCATTGGTAATGAGTTGCTCCATGGAAACTTGTATCCATTGTATTTCTTTAACATTAAATTTCATGGATATTATAATTTTGACATCCTATCTTAAATTCACATGCAAGAAATGCCAGTGTTCGTATGCTCAGTACAATATTTACTATAATTCTCAAATTATATCTTGAATAAAATCTTGATTTGGCGGGCCGCTTAGGGCAGTTGGTTGAGGCGTTACAACTTCAGCTTACTGTCGCTTCAGCGGTCGTGGGTTCGAATCCCACTCCTCCGTCTGGCATCTATGTGTTATCATTCACCTCATTTCCCACGCACAAGTCTCGAACTCATGTGGGTATCATTAGCAATTAAAAAAAATCACTGAACACTGTTATCTTGTATTTACATTCACGAACTATCAATGATCATATTGTAGTATATTACTATAATTATTCTCAAATTCTATCTTGAATTTACGTACACGTTCTATTAGTGTACATATTTTTCATTACAATAATACATTACTATACTTGCTAATGATTCATTATTATATTGATAACATTCATATTGGAATTGTTTCGGCAATTACGTAATTAAATACTGTTTGACTCAGTTGATTCGTTCGATTCCAAAAGGAATACACCAAACTTGGAAGAATCTCGTAACAATTTAACACAGCTAGACATTTTTGTCCAAATTAGGAACTATTTCTGTCCCTCTAAAGCTACATCAGAACCACATGTACTTCAGATTAAAAATTAGTGCAATATTAAAACAGTAAAAGCATAACTCCCCTTGATAATTTGACAGCTTGATTTGTGTAGTTTTTTCTAGTAAATGGCATTGTACAGTAATTGACATCTATGTACATTTATTAAAAATTTGTAAAGCGTTTTGAAATGGATTTTGTGTTTCAATTAATTTGAAAGGAGCATTCGACCGACTCGGGTCTTGAAGGGATCTGAGCAGTCGATTGAACGCTTCGTTTATCTATTTTTATTTTCGTAATACTGTGATTTTTCTTAACTGCACAGCTAAGTTATATCGCACCCCCCTTTGAAAACACTTACTTGCACCACACTCAACGTTTAGTAAGAAGAGCGATAATAAGTTTGTCGTTTTCTGTTCTGCATTGTGATGCACCATTCTCAATTGATTATTTGAAAAAATTCTCAGTTTTTTTATTTATTTATTTTTCTTTTTGAATTTTACTAGATGTTTCCTGTACAGTCGAGAAATTCCAGCGAAAAGTTGAGTGCCGTTTTGTGTGCGAATATCAATTTATCTACGAAGTACAATCAATGATTTATAATTGACAGAATTTAATACTTTGAAATATTTATGTTTTGTATTATGTTATTTGCAGTGATTTTATTGTTTCCTGTTGATAATGTTTTATTTTCTCTTCATTATTTTTATTACTACTGTCAACCTCAATCTCAATTAGTATAAGAACGTCAGCTTACAAGCAGAAGGCACTAAGTCAAAAATGATAGTTTTGAGAAAAACGATTTTGAAAGTTTGCATGTTTACTATAATTATCTGTGTTATATAATAAGATTTATTTCCACTCTACCATTTGTCTTGAACATTTCTCTAATGATCTCACTCACTTTTAGTGCTATTGATAATTATTGATGTCTAATAAATCCGATTTTCTGTGGAAGGTACACGACTTAGTGCTTTCTTCCTGAATTGAAAAACTGACTGATGAGCAAAGAATTCAATGTTGATCTGTTCCTCCTATTGATAATCAGGATTATGAATGACGAAAGAACAATTAATTTTATCTTAGTGTTAATTTTATTTTCGTAATTATATAAATTGAAAATAATGAAGTTACAAAAAAAAATTTTTTAAATAAATTATGATGAAAAATATTATTATGAAAACTAATGATTGTTACTGCGCAGTTCATCATGAATCAAGAAATTAAAAACTTTGAAAAATTGTTCTTATTAGGAAATAACTTCCAGAAATGTTCATAATTCCTCCTCATTATCAATTGGCAGCACTTCTTTTGCAGTGTCACTGGTTGGTAGTGATTCATACCACGGGTGGAAGATTTCAGGGATAACTCCTTTTCTACACAGATCAAGTAGATCGTTTTTCTTCTGTTTGGTGATACTTATTTGTGTCTTGTATAGGGCTAATTTCTTCAAATCATCAACTTGTTTGTAGCTGCTTGATGTTGGTCGTCGTCCCGGTCGCCGCGCACAAATATTAATCCTAGTGTAATCTTCTGAATAATTGTACTTGTACTGCAAAATGTTTGGTGCAGATTTTTCGTACTTGAAGCACTTCACCTTCAGCCAGTTTATTTTCTTTCCATTATCATCGACATTTTTATTTTTTATGAGCTGGTCTGACAGATTTTTCAAGTCCAAAAAGTCACTGAATGAAAGTTGACATGTTCTGTATGGAGGTTTGTTGCTTTTTGATTTACTAGCTCTTGCCAACTTGAAAATATTTATGTAGTCATTTACACAGTAAATTGGCATGAATTTCTTTTTAGATTCAATACTGCTGTGCATTGAGTCCACTTCCATGAATGAGTGGCCACTCTCAAGAAACTTCTGTTCTATTATGTCTACATTGAATATTTGAACTGCATTCAGAAGAAGAGCTGCTACTTGAAGATTACGATTTTGCCCTCCACAAGTGTCTGAGAACAAAGTCAAATATTTTATGTTGTCAGGCAAATTTTCAATATATTTGAGAAGACAGGTACCAATTTCAGAGCTCCCTCTGTGTCCATCAATCTCAGTCCAAAAAAAACACAAACCATTATTGGGAGCACTAGCCTCGTAGATTGTGAAATTGAATGCATTTAGTTTTCTCTTATAATAAGCTAATGATACATCACAGCTTGGTAATTGAAGCACGCTTTGTAGATCGAATGTGACTGACATAAAAGTGTTGTCTGTATTGGCCCGTTCTTTATCTCTACATTTTTCTTCCTGTGCCTCTGAGTGACGACGCCGATGCTCATTGTACTCGTGCTCTAAATCAGCTTTTTGTTCAACAGTACTATTCTCAAATCGATTACAAAGAACACACTGATCCTTTTTTGGATGAAAAAATGAATAGTTATAATTGTTACAAAATGTTCGCCTGTATGTAATTTCTGATACAATATCTTTTTGTTCATCACCATCCTCTTTGCATTTTTCTACATACAGAGCATACATTTTTGATATAGACAACTTTTTATCAAGATATTGTCTTTTTGAAGATTTCCTAACATAATGGCTCTCTACAGACGGGAAGGATTCTATGTGTTTCTTTACTTTATTTACAATGTTATCAGGCGTTTTGTTTGCTGGAGATTTCTTTCCTCTGTTGTCTTTTAAGGCATAGAAACCTTGTTCATCTTTACCCGAAAATGCACTAATAATGGCTCTATTCGAAATGCACAATGTCTTTGTAAAAAATGCCATACAAACTCTGAATTTGGAGTCATTTTTAGAAAAAAAGTATTGCTTTGCATTTGCTCGAGCACACCCATCATTGATGCGAGGTCTCCGAGACTTAGGTTCTGATATTGCAACATTTATCAAAATTAAATCTTTTTTTCTCTCAAATGTGCTCAAAGCCCAATATTTTTCGCATAATCTTATTCTCTCTTCTTCATTGAAGATTTCATTGCATTTATAGATACATTTTGAGCAATCAATTGGCTTTGGTTTCTTAGCTTTCAAATTTCCTTTATAGTCTGAGTAAGGAAGACAGCTATCTCTCAAACTCTTATTTTTTTCTCTCTTCCAATTATTTTTATTCTCCTTTGTCCACCTACTTCTCTTTTTTATCTTATCTTCTCCATCAGTAGGAATTCTATCAACATCAGTAACGTTATCATGTACTTCAGTAACAATACTTATTTCCTTTGGTTGGCCTACTTCAATAATTTCTACTTTACTGTCCTCAGAATCACTCCTTTTGTCACTTCTTGAGAGTAAATCATCTTTTTTATGAATATCAGTAAGAATACGTTTCCTTTTTCTTGGTACTTCAACCTCACTGTCCTCTGAATCACTCCTAGAAGGCAAATAATCTTCATCATCATTATCACAATCATTAGCTATGAATGTTTCTTCTGCTCCACACTCTATATCCCTGTCCTGATTTGAAACGTTGAATGATGAGAGCTGGCTGATATCAGTGTGTTCTGTATTAATTTTCTCATGAAAGTCCACACCAATAGCCTCAATAATTTCTCTGTTCTCACTGACATCCACAGTAAGAAAGTTCAAGTCACCAACCTGGGAAACATTTCTTGATGTTGTAGTCACTGTTTTCTCTGCTTGAAAATCGAGATTCCCATCTTGAATAAGAATTTCTGCTGATGTGCACGGATCCAAATCACTGTTACTTGCTGCATTTTCCACCAGTAAATCATCCTGAACAATTTCTGTTGATGTACAAGTTGATGTGAAGTTCTGTTGGTGATCAATCTCATCTGATGTGACATTGCTGAATTTCACAGGTGAGAGCTCAGTGTAGGTTCGATTTCTCCTAGAAGGCAAATAATCTTCATCATCATTATCATAATCACTAGCTATGAATGTTTCTTCTGCTCCACACTCTATATCCCTGTCCTGATATGGAACATTGAATGATGAGTGCTGGCTGATATCAGTGTGTTCTGTATTAATTGTCTCATGAAAGTCCATATCAATAGCCTCAATAATTTCTCTGTTCTCACTGACATCCACAGTAAGAAAGTTCAAGTCACCAACCTGGGAAACATTTCTTGATGTTGTAGTCACTGATTTCTCTGCTTGAAAATTGAGATTCCCATCTTGAATAAGAATTTCTGCTGATGTGCACGGATCCAAATTACTGTTACTTGCTGCATTTTCCACCAGTAAATCATCCTGAACGATTTCTGTTGATGTACAAGTTGATGTGAAGTTCTGTTGGTGATAAATCTCATCTGATGTGACATTGCTGAATTTCACAGGTGAGAGCTCAGTGTAGGTTCGATTTCTGGGTTGATCCACTTCATTTGAATTGAATACCTCTCCTAGTAAACCTGGAAAAAACAATAAGCTCTATAGATTTTACAGTATCGATGGTGATCAATCAAATGAGTACCATTGTGTAAGTGCAAAAAAGCTGCACACCAAATTACGGTATTGATGTTTTAATTATTATGTAACATATGTTTAAGTGTAAAATTTATTACTGGATAGATAATGATTCAATGGCTGAAGAGCCATTTTGTAATGTATTGATGCTTTCCATCAATACATTACAAAATGGCTGTGTTTGGCCGCTCGGTGAGAGTGGTTGCTGAGTGATCATGATGTTAAGTCACGAACACTCAAGACTGCTCTTGGATGGGTGACCGAGAGAGAGCTAAATCTCTCTAATATTGCTCTATTTGTAATGTAAACAATTCATGTACTAGCCTTCTTGGAAATGAATCGGGAGATTTATAGATCTTTGTTGACAACAAAAACAATAAAGCTGTGATGCATTTTTTCCTGATCGTATAATGGTCCAGGTCCGCTATCTCCATAATAATTATAAAGTAGTTATGGTACAATAATTTGTTCAAGTCATCCTAAACCTATCGAAAGCATAATAGCCTACTGTTGTAGGTTAACTAGTTGCAATGATGAATGTTTCATGCACTTAATATAGTTAAGTTACATAGCATTAGGCCAGTATTATGTTTGATAGAATAGGTTTATAGTGGCTTAATAAATGAAATAATAGCAAAAATTTAAGTAACAATACCTATTCCAGTTGAAAATTAACTATTTCAATACATTTCTTAGCAGCTACAGTAGCCTAGGCTACTCATAGAAATAGTTCAAAAAACATACCTTTATTCCTCGAACTGGACACTAAACTCATCATACGTCTTGTTCTTGATTTGAATGAGAAATATTCATCATCATCATCCATTGTATTACTTTTAAACTGTTACTTTAAAACAAAATACCGAAGCAGTTGAAAAACAACACAGAAACTGTTGAAGATAACCTCAAAGTATTAACCAAACAGCCAGAGAAACACGTGAAGCCTTCTTTTAGTTGTGTATCGTTACCGGAAGATGGCACTAAGTCTTCCTTAGTGCAATTCTAGCAGTTGGAGTGTATGAATCGCTACAGGTAAAACGCACCAAGAGGACTTAGTGCATTTTCTCTTGTACAAGAATGAACAGGAAATACGAATATTGTAACTAAGTCGTTTTAGTGCTTTTCTCCAGAAATAAAACAGTAGAACATGACTTAATGCTTTTTTGAATCAGCTGTAGCTTAAAAAATAACAACATTAGAAGTTAGTGCTATCTACCAGTCGAAAGAGCATCAAAAACTATGTCTGTTAGTGCAAAAACCTCATTTTGCCCATTTTTTGACTTAGTGCCTTCTGCTTGTAAGCTGACGAGAAGGTCCTCAGTAATTTTTTGTTCATGGCATATTTATTTATTCCAATAGAATTTTATATATATTTCTTTGTATCCCGCTCATCTGTTTCCCCCAGAATAAGTGTTCTACACATAGCTTTTCTCATTTTTTTGTCCACTATCTATTACCCAAACTATATACTTATAATTAGACGGCCTAGAGGCCAAGTATTTTGATTTTGTTCTATAATTTATAAAAGTATGTATGTTTTGATTTTGTTAATAAATCATTATTTTATTATATTCTTTATTTATAATTAATTCACATAAGTCTATGTAACTTTCGTTAAACTTTAGTTTACCTTGATTGGAATGTGAATGCTAGAAAAACTGGGTTCTCAAGCAGCTCAACCAAAAACTTAAAATTATTTCTCATTTCTTAATGCTCATTCTGTACTAATCTTACGGCAATTTACACGAAAGAAAATTAAATTTAACCACTGTAAGATGACGACATCTTACAGAGCTCAATAAGGAAGTCGTTGCACTGGCTCCGTAAAATGACGTGATCTTACGGTGGTCAAATTTAATTTTTTTCGTGCAACTGGCCGTTACCTGTTTTATCTTACAGTCCATTGACTTACACTTTATTTTCTACTTTATAATTTCGCAATTTTTGATAGTTTTCTTTAGTCAATATTTTCAGCAATTAGTGACATTCATTGTTTGTATGGCTTTTAATCATAAATTGATCACTATAAATAATGTCAAGCATAAAAATTATGCTCGATAACTAGTAACCATTAAGTTCTTTAACGAGTGGGATTGAGGTTGATATGTTGATTTTTAATTTTCGTTGTCATGACTCGCATATAATTTAATCTTCTCATTTCAATTTAGAAGAGGAATTTTGAGCTGCTCTAGTCAAGATATTCAAGCTATCTTATTATGCAATTATAAGTAGATAGACAGATTTCTTCAGTAGATAGTCTAGTTGGGTGTTTAACTTCAAATAAAAATAAAAACCTATGGATATTAAGAAGTCCTGTTATTTATCATCAATAAATAAAATATTCATGTCATTATGGTGGGGAGATTCTTTACGGGTAGTTCTACCATTTTAGCCATGCTATGATGATTCGTTTTAAAAGATATTTTTATTTCTCAAATAAAATTGCCCAAATGTTATTATCCAAAACTGAGCATTCGTCTATTGATACATTTTAAAATGAATAATTCTCAAATTAACCACTTCCTTTAACATTTGTAAAAATTAGAGCCTTATAATGAGCCACTTTAGTCGCGGTTGCGCCACAATTAAGGTTAAATTACACCAACCGGGTAAATTGGTTAAAAAAAAATTGTTCTAAACATACTGAATGCCTTCATTTACTTCGAAATTAGTTGAGTTCCTGGAAGTCTTACGGGTAACTTGTAAATGTTACCGGGTTATTCACTGGTAATTTTTTAGTGTCTATGAATTTGAGTAGACCAATCAGACGCCACCGGTAACATTTAACAGTTACCGGTAAAGCTTACAGGAACTTGAACAATGGTTCGCTGGTCAGACGATCAGCTGATTTAATTTAGACTACATTGTGGCGCGCGATAGCGACTTCAGTGGCTCTGTATAATAAGGGCCTTAGTAAACAAACACATGATCCAAAAAATAATACACTTCATTTTATTATCACATGGCGGGCCGCTTAGCGCAGTTGGTTGGGGCGTCGCAACTTCAGCTTGCTGTCGTTTAAGCGGTCGTGGGTTCGAATCCCACTTCACCGTCAGGCATTTAAATAAATAAATAATAATAAATAATTTTATTTCTCAATAAACAACAACGGTACAACAATCTTCAACATACACAAGTAATGTAATCATTATGTGTAATCATTCACCTCATTACCAAAGCACAAGTCTCGGACTCATGTGGGCATCATCAGCAATAAAAAAAATTTATCCATTAATTAAACTAGATGCAGCTTGACATTCCTTATCCTAAATCTTTTTAAATTGATTATTTTCGAAGAGGAAATAAATGAGATTGTTGTACACTAATGGCGATTTGAGTGCATTTGACGTTGAAATAATGTTGGCAATAGTGCCGGGAGCCCCTCCGCAGAATGTGTCAGGTGTGGCGGAGGGTCCGACCTCGATTCGGGTGTCCTGGGAGCCGCCGCCGTCGGACAAGAGCAACGGCCGCATCGTCTACTACAAGCTGCAGGTGGTCGAGGCAGGCCGATCCGACTCTGAGGCGGTTGTCACTATTTTGAACAGCACATCTTTTCTGCTCGACGAGCTCAAGCGATGGACCGAGTATCGTATCTGGGTGCTGGCTGGCACTAGTGTAGGCGATGGCCCGCCCTCATACCCCATCACTGTTCGCACCCACGAAGATGGTACGATCATCTGAGTATAATCTGCCACATTATCTACATCGGTCCTTCGATAGTAATCAAATAGAAACTCTGGTTCAAACTGTTCACTCCATTAACTTAAATATTGACTTTTTCAACCAACTTCGGTTGTTGCTGTAGAGAAATGGTGTGTGAGTATATACGAATGAATGTAAAAGTGAAAGTTGTTCACTTTTGTGAAGCACAGATACAAATAATACTCAACTAACAGAAGCGAGAGTTATTCATCTTAATTGCACCATCATTCATCTCATTATTTATTTATTTATTTCAAATACATACATGAGAATTACAAATAATAGAGGCTTACAGCTAATGCCAAAACAAACCTCATTGAATCCAGTAGATTGTCTCAAATCAAACAAGGAAATCACAAAACAAAAGTTGAAACGCTATGCTAAATAAAGTCAAAATAGATACAATAAGAAAACGGCATGAAATAACAGCGTAAAGAAAAATTACCCGAAACATCAGTTAACTTTAAACAAAAAAATATCAGAATAGCTAGAAAAGGGCATGAAATAACAGTATAAAGAAAAATAACCCTAAACATTAGTTAACTCTAAACAAAGAAATAATATAATAGCTAGAAACAAAATAGAAGGTAGATATAGAAGTAGAGGATAGAAGAAAAAATATAATTTATGGTCTGCAAAAAGATGTAATTACCCATCCACAAGTCTTAAACTCATGTGGCCTTCATCCGCAAGAAAAATTTATGGAATGAATTTACAAAATATCCTCATTGCTACATTTTTATATAATTCATTCTCGGTTGCAAGACTGGTAATTCAAAGTATGACGTACCATTTTATATAATTAATTAACCCCTATTATATACCGCTATTAATTAACCCCTGCTTATATTGTAGAGTACTACAAAACTTTTCCCCTATTAACAAACCTAAGTCGTATAAATTCTATTGAGTTTCTTCTATACTACTCTCTAGAAATGCTAAATACAAATAGGGTAAGTGGTCCAAATAAGAGACCCCTTTTGAAAATTTGTTGTAAATTGAGAAAAAATTATATTTTGAAAAATTTGATATTTTTTTTGGAATCCATGCTTATTTCTACAAATGTTTCAAGTAACAATCAAATCTTCAATGCATTCAATTTGACCCAAAACTTAATTTTTGAAGGGGCAACACAGTCTCATATTAGGACAACAGGCTCCCTAATATGAGACACCCCTTATTCCTAATATGAGACGGGTCTCTTATTGGGACAACTAGTAGAGGATAGATTATATTTTCTGGATAAATGTTGAAATAAAAAATCATTTGTATAAAATTATAATAATTATTATTATTGATAATATTCATAAATGGAAACATGATAATATAATGGAGTGATATATATAAAATTGATGTAATATTGGAGTGAAAATATTTGCAGTCCATTGATTAATATGAGATTATTAATTAGCCTAATGATAGGCTATTGATATGTTATTACATAATAAATGTGTATTTCCCTCTTCTAACAGTTTTCACTTCTAAAATATTAATTAGGTACTCCAAATATCTTGGAAGCTTTTGTGTATCCCATTTCCTTATTCCGAACTGCTTCTACAGCCTTTGTCATTGCTAGTGGGTCCCATTTTTTCCTTACTCGCCTCTCAGACATCTGAAAGTAAGGAAATAATTGTAGGAACAGACAAATAACCAACAATAAACAAAGTTAACAAATAAATAAATCATTTTTCATTATCACATTGATAAATATCATATGAATCCTACTAAACTAATCTACAGAGTGTGAGCAAGCAAAACAAATTCTATTTGAGTATTGTCTTCACATGAAATACTGCATAACACAACTCAAAATTCTCAGCAAATGTTTTATATATAAGTATATTATCACAATATTATTGAATAATCCATATTATAGGCATTATAATCATGGTGAAAATTAATATTTTGTATCTGAGACACATGACCCTAATAAGAGACAGTCTCATATTAGGGAGTGCAAAAGGTCTCTTATTAGGACCAACTCATGTTTAAGAAAAAAAAATTGATAATGATGATAGGAAATAATATTATCAATAATCATTATAATGGAAATATTTCATAGCTTGGTTACAGTGTGATTACGATAAAAAATAATAGAAAAACAACAAACTTACCTCGAAATATGTATTTTTAGACAGAACAGTCAAAATTTTCCAAGTGGTCAGAACTATAATATAACCTCAATGTCCAAACACTAGTACCAAAGAGCTTTGTTAACACAATCACAGCCTTCTACATCAAAGAGCTTCACGTTGGCGGGAGTTTTGAATTATTCAAGTCTATATTGGGAATTTTATCTGAGGGTCTCATATTAGGCGCCTGTCTCATATTAGGTCACTTCACTACTATTGAGTGAGAATAATGATGTCACAAAAGTGATAGCCGTGAGCCGTAGCAGGTATCTGTTCAATCAGATAGAGATAAGTTCTGAACCCACACGCATGAACTGATGAATTACTACCTTTAGCACATAGTTGAACGTGTAGCATAGGTGGCAGTGAATTTCAAATCCTTCCAATTTATTGAACTTAAACTTTCTTTGTAAGGACGAAGGTGATATTGTGGAAGATATCCATGCTCAGTGTAACTTCAAGATAAACCCAATGTTATTATTGAAAAATAATATTATTTATAAATAGTTGTATCAAGAAATTAAATTTTTATTCATTACTAATTATGCAACTTATCAATTTTATTATTATCATGATCATCATCATCAATTTCCTAGGAAAAATGGTACTTGACATACAAAAAATTATTTATCTCCTCATATTTGTTTCTACCGAACAGTTATTTCTATTGAACCAGAGTTTCTATACAAAGAGCTTTTCTACATTATTGAATCATGAAAATGTTTGGAAAACCGTGTTCCAAAATAGATTTTTAGAAATTAGGTTATTGGAACCGAAGATTATGTTAATTATTCTTATAAAAATGTGATAGATCAATTGATTTGGAGGTAGTATCCAGCTCAAGTAGCGTTGTGTTGTCTTTGAGCTCCAGAAGCTATAAACATATTGATGTTTAAAATTATCCAAGCTTCAATGATTTATGAACGGGGGAGAAAATTTTAATTGATTTTCTCTGATATTTAACGATGTGACTATCCAATTTGCATCCAAATTTCATCATTTTTTAACTCAATTCATGTGTTTTTTGAGATCCTTAGCTCGAACTTTGTTTTTGAAATCGTGCGTGTTTGTTCCTCTTATTTTTTCTGCAAGGCACATCTATTTTAGTTGAAATAAAACTCAGTATCTCATAATTATATTTTAATGTAGCGAAAACATTCAGGTTATTCATACCTAAGCTTTCTATGTGGTGGAAGAATGAAGTAGAATTTTTCTCTCTCGTCCTCTCAAGCCGCAAATAAATCAAACCAACTCGTATATATAAATGTTGAAATAATGTAGAAAAGTTCTTCTGGATTCCAATCGTAAATTTCTTATAGAAAATATCGAACTTGAACAACTGTCTTAATCTTTTGCTTTCTAAAATGGCGCTTTATTGCCTGTATTCTGGTTAAGCTTAGGCGGTGTTTTAACCAATTATGTGGGGCTGGCTGGTTTTGGTTGAACTCTTCCTGCTCTTTGAAAATCTTAATGGTCGTACAAATTTCTTACAACTTGAAATTATAAGGAGTCTTACAGTGGAGAAATACTTATTTTTATCCACATTTATTAATTTCAATTGAAATATCACCAAGTGTACTTATCAAATTCTTGATCTTATTAAGAATTGTCACCTAACATTTAAGTGGTGTTCCTGGGTTGGGGTGACCAAAACTATAAAGTTTTGTTTGGACGCTAAGAACATAATATCATCTCTATTTTCGTATAAAATTCTGCAACATATTTTGTTCATGATAGGCTGTGAATCATTTATTAGTTGAATATTATGATCATGTTTTCGGATTGAAAGTATCAAACGCAATTTAATATAGTTAATTTTCGTCGTTTACAATTGCTACAATAATTGAATAAGACTCAGATAATGAAATAATTTAGTTGTTGATGCCTTTATAGAATCTATGCCGTAAGCTATTTTATTTATCAATGTACATTTATGAAAAAATTTCATGATTATCTGGGTACTTAATAAGAATAAGAAATAATAATAAGCTTACATAATTTCAGTTGCAGAATTTTAATACAGCTATGAAACTTTTTTCAAACAAAATTGTATACATAAATGATATAACATTATGGAAACTTTTTGAGATTTTCATATCTTCATTCCCTGGCGCCATATAACTCGAAGTGTCTGTCAGATAGAGATATTCTTTCAGAATGTAACTTGTATGTAAACTAAGGAATGTGGGGCTTAGTTCTAATAATGATGCAAAATAATTATTATTTGTACCTTTTAGAGGTTTTGAAAAAAATGCATTATGTCCATAAGCAGGTTTATTTATCAGCCAGCTTATGAAGTATTAGGTCCATAAGGAGAACATCACTTGAATGTTGTCTTTTCGTTATGGATTTTCCATGGTGTATGGAAGATAAATGTTGTATTATCTCTGAAATGAATATTATTTATTTACTATAAAAAATTAAAGTTTTCGAATCAAAATGAATGATCTGAATGTATAAATTTATTGATCAATATAAAATAAAGCAAGGGATTGAAATTTCCAAATACTAATAAACGACTGACTGACAGTTATTTCTGAGTTATATTTCCTTTCAACATTTATTATTAAATTCATCAATATCCATATGATTTCCATTGATCATTCTTCAGTCATCATCAGAAAAAACCCCAACTAAATCGATTGGGATTATTGTAAATCATGTAGACGTTCATAAATTCCAAATGCATACATAATAATTACTTTGTTATTATTTTCCATTGAAATGAAATATTGTACGGCCATGTAGAGAAAATAAATTAAGATATTATTCTTTGCTAAATCTCTATGCAGAAATTTGAATGAAATATGTATCATTAGGTGGAGGAGTTCTTATTCTTACCATAAATCTTAAGTCACTTTGAATATTAGTAAAACAAGTGTTCAGCTAATTAGAAATTTGTCGTTTTGTAGCAATATTAAGGTAGGCCATCCAGTATGTAAAGAGGTAAACCAATTTTTAATTTTCAAATGAACTGTTTGTGCGTGTTTTCTAACTCAACCCCAAAATGATAAGATTTTTTTATTCATTGATTTGAAAAACGTATTGTTCCAAATCTTCCAGTCTGTGTTTAAATGAAATTTTAATGGGTGTTAGTAATTCTTTAACTTGGACTATTTTTATACGGTAGTTCAATATAAATACTGTACAAGCTCACTTTTTTATAATATTGACAAACGAGTAAGTTTTTTCAGTATCATGTACATTTTTGAAAAGTATAATATTGTTTTTTGAATTACACAAAAGGCAGTCAATAATTTTTTATAGTACGAAAGTTAGGATGGATATTATTTTATTAATAATAATTTGAACGCTTTATCTCTCTAAATCAGACCTGTATCTTGTTATTGAACCTGTGGGATGATATTTAATTTGGAGGAGATTGCCTTTTTTTGCCATTGATGAGTATTTTCTCCAAAAAAGAAGTTGGGGTCTATTTTTGTTATTTGTTGGCGATTTTCAACAACTAATGAATAGGATTTTGTGAATTTTTGAGCAAACGATTTTTAAGAGTGAAGTGACTTATGGTTTTTGTACTATTGAAGTATTTTTGTGTGCTGTAGCTATTTTAAGATTTTTTGTGGCTATTTTGAGATGATTTGTTTGGTTTTTGTGTAATCAATCTTTAACACAGCATTGATTTTTAAGCGCTCGTTTTTTGAAGCAGGCTGCTTTGTTCTTCAGCGATTGGCGCCGGGCCTAACTCAGTGTTGCCCGAAAACTAACCAATGAATGTTTTTCAACTAATCAAAAACATTTTTGTATTTTTCTTCGCATGCTTCTCAGCGCCTGCAAACTAACTTGGAAGAGGTCGCTCAACTTTCGCCCGGGGTTTTAATTGATTAACATTTTTGTATTTTTCTTTTATTTTAATTCGTTTAATTTTTTTCAAAAAAAAATTGGAAACGATCAGTTTCCCAAAATTTATTTTAGATTTTTTTCAACGAACACGCTTGTTTTTTGTGTCACTCACTCAGTTGCGCACTTTTTATCACTATATTTCAATATTCACTTTTTTGTATATTGAAAATATATTGTTTTTTATGGAAAATATTATTTATATAAATATTTTACTCTATTTCACAATTGCACTTGTATTTTAGTGCATGCATACACCTACCTCACTTTCACTGGCCTCCTAAGCGCACTGACTGGTTGAATTTGTTATGCAATATCACTATTATTGTTAGCACCAGTTATATTTGCTGACACTGCAATCTATATTAAAAATTATTCTAGAATTATGTATATTTGAACATTCTTCCGTTCTATAAATATAAGTAATAAGTATATATTTTTGTACTATCAAGTATGTTGAGACTGTTAGAAGTAAAAAGAGAACTTTTCATTTTTACCAATAACAAACTTCGGAAATGTTATATTAGTGTCGTAACTAATCCTTAAATAACTTCCCCTTTCGACCCAAGTATAATATGAACTAGAAATTTTTTCGCTGAAAAATTATTAATATAAAATGTTATTTTGAGTGAAAATATCAACCTCTATCTGACTAACCTCTAAATCTACGTTTAAAAAAATGTATTTAAGTCTACGGGGGTGGGGGGGATTTTATTAATCCTTATATATGTTATTAGATTCATTAATCTAATAAAATATTTTAAATCACAAGTAATCCCAAGCGTTGCTGGTTTCCTAGCATTGGACTAAGTTAAATATTTTTGGAGTTTCTAATTAATGTCTTTTCCATGCAGAATCTGTTTGTAAAGTGGCTTCCATTGAATTTTAAACAATTGTTCGTAATATTATCAAACAAATCCACTATTGAATAGTCTACTAGTTTCGGATAATTATTCAATTCATCAATTATTTGCTTCAACTCAATAATAGTGGAATTTGGTAATATTTTAACTAGTTAAAACAATAAAATCAATATTTTCTTCGTTCCTCCTCGAATAAGTTCTCTGACGAATTTAATTTTTAAAAAATGGAATAAGTTTATAATATTTAAGTTTTAAGAAACTATCAATTGTCTTTCAATAAAACATATTATTAAAAGCCTAGGCTGAACCTAATATTTAAAAGAACTTTTTTTTACATTCAAGTGATTAATATCAGATTCTGCCAAATTAGAGGTGTAAAATATGCCAAATGAGTATAAATTATTGAAAAGCTTCAAGGAATTTCATTATCCTTGATAATATTATTCAGGAATGTGTGATAATAATTTCTCAGTAGGAATAAAAAAGTAGTTCAAGTTAATTGCAAACTTAATCAAACAAGATTTAAGTATTTATTGGGCAAAAGTAAGTTTGTGAAAGTACGATTTACTGAATTACCTAGTCGTCAATAATACATATAAATTCATTTAAAAATATATTCAGATTCTTAGATTATAGTCAAATTCGCTAGGTTTGATTATTGGATTCAGAACATTTTCAAACATAAATGTTGAAATTAAAATTATGGATCTCATTTAGTCTTTGAATAAAACATTTAAAATCAAACATTTGAACGAATGAACGTATACCTTTGGATAAAGAAATTACCCTGATAAACCACATTCCATAGAGAAATGCACACTCGATTCTTCTAGGTAACTAATTCATCTAAGGAAGACTACGTGAAGGTAACAAATTATTTTACTATTTTGATTAAAGATTGCCTCCATTTGAATACCAATACAAAAAAGTGAACTGTGTTATAATCACTTCTTCGAACATTCAGTCTTACAAAATAAAAATTTAATACTAATGACAAAAATTAATTTATGCTTTTCTTCAATCTGCTCTATCAGATCATTTTTTTAATTTCTGAAAATCAATTTATCCATTTCCGTGAAATCATTAATAAATACGTGATGTATTCAAATAAAGTCAGGATAAGCATTTTACTTGAATCAATAAAAAAATGGGAAGATTACATACCATTTTGAAAATTGTAGTACTTCAAGATATTGTGTTTGTAAGTTGTTTGGATTGATTTTACCTTTTTAATATTATTAGATTTGGAAGTAGATCAACATTGATAATAATAGTAAGCTGTGCCTGGTGTACCAGTAGATATGCAATAATTTTGCCCATAAATCAAGATATGTCCCCTTATGCTATGAGCCCTGTCAAGTATTAATGAAGCTACGTTCACAAATGTCCACTAATAATGGAATATCCAAATTTTGACTGAATTCCTCTACTTCAGTCAGTGTCTTATCGTGGAAGCCAGTTGAAAAACTGCCTACTTGTAAAATTTTGAGTGGGAAGGTTTTTAAAACTTATAACCGTCCGATTAATATTTTTTTCGAAATTTCATGCCCAACCCCAACTGTTCTTTTTGTTTTTTTTCTCCCAAGAGAAACATTTTTTTCTTGTATTTTTGAGCAGTGTTCCAGCCATGACAGTGTGAGAGAGAGCAGAGGACCCAACGTTTTGATCGGGAATTTACGATTTTGATGTTTTTAATTTTTCAATGAGATTTCAATGTTTTTAAATGGATTTCTTGAAGTATCCGTAAAATGTTTTTCCATTTTTCAAATGACAAATCCGACTAAGATTTGAACATTTTTCTTGTTTTCACTCTCTGTCTCTCTCCCGCGTTTTTGACAATGGCGTTCGGAAATCAAGTGAACAACGATAAGTGTGAGTATTTTTGCAGACATTGTTTTTTGGTGATAGCAAGGGGAATAGCCCCTCTTGGATGTCCTTGTTTTCGGTTTTTTCTATTTTTGTATCAATCCTTCTAGAGTAGTTGAAGTTACTATATGCATTGCAAATTTTTGAAATCCTCTTCCCGACTCTTATTAATGTCAGTGTTGGTATTCAAATGATAACTTAGTTGTAACTTACAGCCGTATCTGGGCTTCATTCTATCTAGATAATTTAGAAAAAATTGTAAGGCTACTATGGCTACTAAGGCTTCTATGTAGCCAGTTTGTTTAGAGCTAATAAAGCAATTCCTCATCCATTCCCGTATGTTTGGAAAAAATATAATTGAAAACAATATATTTTATATTCCAATTTGCGTATTAATTGTTCTTTGATCCAATAAAGTATTGTTAGGAAACTTTATTCTACAATGTGATAAGACATGAAAATATATTGAATAAAAATTCATTTAATTGATCATTGAATCAGGCTCTTGGTAAAATAAGAATAGTAGGCTACTTGGTGTTTATAAGAATGTACAGATTTCTCCTTCAAATACTGTAATATCTGAATAGTTTTGTTATTGAACGTTTTTTTCGAGAAAATAATGAAATTTGAATAGGGTAGAACCGCTTTCAAAATTTAAAAAACTAGTTCTTATTTTTTGTGGAATAAAGACGGACTTGTGGAATCACTAATAACTAACAAAAGATCGCTCAAGTAACTAAATATATTCATGAAACTCTTGATATAAAAGAAATAACTACTAGGAATACACGTATGTTTTTAGGCATGTAGAAAACAGTAACCTATATTAAGTTTGTAGGAAAAAGTGATAATGATTTGGCAATGCATGTTAAAAAAATACTGGGACAATCAACATTTTAGTGCATGGTGGTGAGTTATTAAATACTTAAATTAGGCCTTGTGGTGGTGGTTTCGATACAAATTAATTGTTATTAGAATGTATGGATAGAGGGATTATAAAATAACAAAGCCCCAAAAATAATTGATAAAGGAAGTTTGACCGTAGCTGGAAAGTTTGATAAATATAACTTTTCATTAAAATCTTATCAAATTTTATTATAACTTTTCTTGAATGAACACAAGTCTTCAAATTTAATTCGTTCTCAAAAACAAAACAAAAAACATAAGTTTGACTCGTTTTAGAATAGTTTAAAATTGTGTATTCAACTTTCATAACACTTGAAACCCAAATGGAATATCAAATTTGGTACGCAATTAGCTGTAAATAATTGCTGAATACCAAGCGAGTATCATGAACTACAAGGTGTGTAATTACCAGGTATGAAGTTCCTTGTTAATTAAATAATTAAGTACCAGATACTTGAACTGCAACTGTATACGGGTTTCAGTGTTTCGTTTTGAGTGAACTTTCAAATTAATTGCCTTCCAGGAAAAGGGATCATTTTTTTATTTTTTGAGTATTTTTTTAAAATCTAAATTTTCAGCGTTAAAATTAACTTAAATTTTTTGGACAGTATAACATATTCAAAATTTGTGAAGAGAGCAGTTTTGGACTTGTGTCTGTTGCGCCTTCACATTCATTTGTAATTTTGTCACAATAAATAAATGAACTGTACATTCTGACTAAACACTAAGTAGGGAATATTTGTGATGAATTTTATTTTTAGTGCTGCAATTTTTCACTAAACATCATAACATTTCGATTTTTAATTTTCATCTAGTGCCCGGAGATCCTCAAGAAGTGAAAGCGCAGGCGATCAATTCCACAGCCATCCATGTCCAGTGGAAACCTCCGGCTGAGAAAGATCGAAATGGAATAATTCGTGGCTATCACATACACGTGCAAGAAACAAAGGAAGATGTAAGTCAATCATTTCTTATCACAATTATCTGACTACGTAAATCCTCGATTACATTTTTATTTATCATCTATGTATATTGAGGTAGTTTACTAGCTGACAAGCCAGCGAGACTTGAATGAAGCGAGCATGGTCGGGGAGCTTGATCTTGTTGCAGAACAGATGCTAAATTTAAATAAACTCTCAATACAGTATTACCACTAAATTAAGTATCTATTCTATTATCTTGAAGTGCCTAGATAGATAGATATTTATATCATCCAGTGACCTCATGTGAAAGGGGTATACAGATTTGTCAAGGCGTTTTCAAAATAAATACTGTGTCATAGAGTTAGAGTTAAGCCTTTTGGAGTCGGCTTCTAAGCTTCTAAACTCGCTCAATGTAATCGACTCTTATACATTGCTAATCAAAATTATTTTCAGTTACATAACTGTGGCATTCTATGTTGAGTTGGTACAAAGTAATTTAGATAATCTCTCATAATGTGTGTATTCCGATAAATTATTTGAATTTGGCGGCTCTGTTAGCGCAGTTTTTTGGAGCGCTTGTCTGTGATAAGATAAGGCTCTGGTTGGCTTCGTTTCCTGCAGCCTTAGGTTCGAATCTCATTCATCCAAAGATGTTTCTCATCACTCACCCATTCACCTCATTACCCACGCACAAGTCTCCAGATTCATGTGGGCGTCATCTTCAATCGATTCTCATTGAAATTAGATGGTTGAGAAGAATTTCAATTTTGTTACTGCATACAAGTAACCTTGCAGAGAGTGGTATAAAATCAAAGTAAAACTGGACTTGTTCAAATCGTGATAGTAAGTGCAAAAATATAAATGTCACAAAATACTTATACTATAGCAAAAACGTAAAACTAAACAAGATTTTGTTCATGTATTTTTTGGACAAATCTACAATAATACAGTTGGGTGTGACCATATCACAGCTAACGACCGAAAAGGAGCAACCGCATTTTTTAGGCTACACATTGTTGTGAATATGAACAGAAAAAATCATAATTATATTCACAAGATAATTCATTTCAAAATTCATTTTAATGCTATGTCATGTCAAAGACCCACTTCACAGAGTGTGTTAGTGTGGTCTAGTGGCTCAGACGCCTGACCCGCATTGGAAATCCGTGGTGCAATTCCCGGCTCTGACTGAATATTTTTTGTTGTGACATTCATCTAATTCCATCAGCATCAGCAGCTGATAATGTCCGCAGGAGTTCTGCATAATTTATAGCATTAAAAGGTCTTTCAAAATTTATTTATTATCTTGACAAATGAACATTAGCCTGCAGGCTTAAAGGGTTGGCGTCAGGAAAGGCATCCGGCCGTAAAAAACAATGCTAATTCCGCATGGGATTCACTCCGCACCGATCACAATTGACACGTGATAAGGTGTAGAATGATGATGATGATTTTTATTTCTGATGATGCCCACATGAGTCCGAGACTTGTGCGTGGGTAATGAGGTGAATGATTACACTTAGATGCCAGACGGAGGAGCGGTATTCGAACCCACGACTGCTGAAACGACAACAAACTGAAGTTGCGACGCCCCAACCAAATGCGCTAAGCGTCCTGCCGTTTATTATATTGTAAACATCCAGCAATTTAATAAAATTTCAATATCTTCCAAATTGCTCCAGGTTAAAAATATATTGTTTAAGGCTAGGGCCAGATGAGCAGTTAATTGTCGCAGATGTTTGCAGTCAAATGTCGCACCGAAATGGGCTGAAGGGAATGTAATGGTAGGTGGCCAGACGCGCTGTAAATAGACGCACTTTCTGACAGTATCAAGGTCGTATCGCAAACGAATAGGCCGAGATCCATATTTCTGCTGCTAGTTACTGCAGATACCTGGCCACACATGCAGTAGATAACTGCACTAACGAAAGTTCCACTTTTTTTATTTCGCTTTTTCATCGGATTTTACTTTTCATCTGCTTCGCTTTTCTTCTCCAACACACCCAATTAATGAATCCGATGAATCCATACTGTATTTTTTACATTATTAATATTAACGATTGTAAAATTATGTCAATTTTTGTACTTTTCTACTTATTTTATTAAATAATTCATTCCTAGTTTTTTTTTTTACTTAAACTAATTTACAACCTTACTTCTGCACTTATACTTTCTCTCATCACAGTATTTTGCTTTTCAATCCTTTCTCTGATTACTGATAACAAATTATCTAACGATGCAATAGACATTCGGTAATATTCGAAAAACTTTTCTGGAGGAAGTTTAAGTGTATTATGTAAAGTAAAAAATTGTCCACGATTTAATCTGTCACTTATAATAGGGTGAATCCACCAACGTCTACGTCTATTTTCTATACGTTTTTCCTTCGAACCACCAACAAAGCTAGTTTGTCTAAAATTACCGAAATTTCCGAGCTTGTCAACTACCTGACCGGTGTCGAGAGCGAACTAGCTATTTTCTGTCGCAAATTAACTTGTGTGGCATATATGCGACAGTTGACTGTCGCTGCAATTTTCTGCATGTGTGGCATATGTGCGGCTCTCCTGCCGCTGCAATTTGCTGCTGAATTGACGCAAAGTTTACTGCTCGTCTGGCTGTAGTCTAATGCTGTCGGATTCCACTTTCAAATTTTATTTAAAAATTTCACTATTTTGGGTATATATTGATCATAATTACATTGTAAACCGATATTGATTTTTTAAACCTATAAATCATTTATTTGTGCTACTGTTTTTGTGGAATCAGGGCAAGAGTTTACTGAACGAGCCGATGCGATTCGACGTGTTGGATGGAGCTGTTCTAGAAACGAATGTGACTGGTCTGCAGCCAGATACAAAGTACTCGATACAGGTAGCTGCTTTAACGCGCAAGGGAGATGGCGACAGAAGCCAGCCAGTGACAATCAAAACACCTGGAGGTGTTCCTAACCGTCCCACTGTTAACCTAAAGTAAGTGGTCAAAGTCAAAATCGAATTAAAATGGATACTCAAATAGTTTTAAATTCAGGACAGTTTGGCGACATGGTGGGCCTAGTTAGTAACTTGCCTGGGGCTGTTGGACCTACATGAGCAAAAATGATAATGCCATCACTTAGGAACTACCAGGGCGATTAAAGAGCTGGATTGTGTGATATTAAAAAAAGACCAAGTGATTTTCTTGAAAGAAAGCCAATGTACAACATACATGAATTTCTTGAAGCAGGAGTGAAATGAAAATAATTAATTTGAAGACACAACAAAACTCAAAAATAACATCGTAATATTAGCATATTTATATATTATGTACATACATATGCTTTAATAGTACTTTTTCTAAGTTACCATACTTATTGTTGAAGGAATGACAACTATTACTGTTCTTAAAGAATATTTAATAAAGTATATTGACTATTGACTTATAAAAAATAAGTTGTAAATATAAAAAATATTTACTTCTTTGTTAAGACAAAGCTTCAATGAAATGCAAAGATGAAACAGGCTTAAAGCCCAAAACTGCTTTCTTCACAAATCGTGACTAGGCCTACCTTAGTAGACACTAATCGTGCCTACTTTAAATGGTCATTTTTCGCATTTTCAAGCCCATTTTCCACATTACTAATGATTCCCTCAAAAATGCTATCATTTTTTTGTTATACTTGTAATATGTACGACTTTACCGGGCATTGAATCGAGCCGGTAAACGTCTGTTTACAGAAAGAACAGATGATTTTCATTACCATATCCTTTATCAGTGCGGTAATGGATTTTACCGTATACCAGCTGATTGAGAATTTGGAAAAACAGCTGATCTCAGGAGTATTTTTTGTATTTTACTGCTGTGATGGATTGCGAGGTTATGTTTGATGATGCTTGTTGTACACTAGCTCGAAGTTTATCTTTTTTTATATTTCAGTCTAGTATAATGAAAAATATCCTACATAACTCGTCCGGGAAGATGTTTACCATAGGCCTACTCTTTATCATACTCGTACGGTAAACACTATTTCCCACACTTTTAACGTAATATACTATTATCATTCAATATGATTCAAGTTAGCGTATAGATATAGTGTAATAATAAAAATTGGACAGATACATAATGACAAAATTGAAGTCGTCTAGATGTAGCTTGTGCACCTTCAGTGAGACTACGGAGTGGAGTAAACAAACATGTGCGTGCGTGCAAGCCCGATTCACATAGCCTAGTTTTCGAAACGCATCGAACAGGTAACAGGCCTACCCATTGAAAACGACTTTCAATAATCATTTTCAAACACCTACTTGGATAATACTTATTATTTATTGTAAATGGAAATAGATACATGAGAAAAATGAATTATATGAATGAGATGGCTATTTTCTTATTTTCAATGCTTAGGTAATGTATCCAAACATTCAGCAATCACTGGTATCACTATTATTAGAATTGTTCATAAATTTGTCGATTGAATTATTTTTACCTATACATTTGAAATGAAAATACTGACTTGATAACTGAATTTAAAATCTAATATGTTCTTGAAATAATGCAATAATAATTTATTTATTTCACAAACTGGAAGTGCGACATCAGCTGTTGAATGAACAGGAGTTGGCAATGAATGTGAATAGGCCGACCGACCGATGCCAGTACAATTCTCGGAATTCCTCACTCACACACATGCAAAGTTTGTTTACTTCATTCCGTAGGCTCGCTGAACAGACTATAGCTGTATTACTGTTCAAAACCCATCATTATTAATTTGTCCCTATAATATAATACAGTATTATGATAAATGCTGCTTATTAAATATAAATTTCTCAATCAAACCATACCTGTGAATCGATGATGAGGTACGGTAAATGAAGATGGTAATATTTTTTTATTTTCTCATTCTACTTTCGTTTACGTAGCTATTCCTAGAAAAAGTAATCATTATTTATTTTGTCTGCTCTGTCTTAATTTCAGGGTTCTTGAAAGAGAACCAGAAGTCAGTATAGAACTCGAATGGAATAAACCTACACAAACGTATGGGGAACTGCAAGGATATAGACTGAGATATGGTGTGAGAGAAACACCTCTAATAGAAGTTATGCTGCAGACCACCTCTCACAAAATATCATCACTTGGTGAGTGTACTCGTCATAAAAAAGTAAAAGTTTTTGATTTCTTATTTACTGTTTTCTTTCAACAACATATAAAAATTGTTGATTTCTTAGATTTCTGTTCAGCATCAGAAATGAATTTCTAATCGTGCTATCGACCAATACTGTGTCTGCTCTGCGCCTTATTTCACACTGAGAATCTGCTCATTCTCTTGAGTAACAATACCGCTTGTTCGATAATTCTTCATGGAATTTCAAATATATACTATTATTTCATTAGCATACTTCTTGCCATTCTTTTTCATTCAATACAGGATGCAGGGTTACAGTTATTAATTTGGTACTATTTTATCACGCTACTACGCTGAAGAAACATATTATAGGAAGTTGTAGGGTAAGTGATAGTCGAGTGCCGTAGCAGGTATCTGTTCAATCAGAGATAAGCTACGAAACTTGTGGGCGCTCTTTGTCAGAGTGACCGATTGGATTGGCCAGAAAAATTGACTGTTCTCTGCTGTAAATTCACTTCCTGGTGGTTCGGAACCCACCTAAAACTGTAGGTCCAACTCATCAATCACCATCGTCCAATTCATTACCCACACACAGGTCTCAGACCTATGTGGGCTTCATCCTCCGAAAAAAAGATAGTCAATCAAATCTATTAAATCAAAAGATAATTACACCAACATTTATAGCATAATTTAATCAAGGTGAAATTTTTTTCGAGAATTCTCTTGATAATAGAAGCATCACTATGTGTTGAGGCTAAAACAGTCTGGGAATATATTCATTACCCAACAGTATTGAAAATTATTTCAGTAATATAATTGATATTATTATTAATAATAAAAATATATAAATAGCACTATATACTTAAATACAAAAGTACTTTTAAAATGAAACAACCACAGCAATACAATTTTAGAAAAATCGATAGATGTAACACTTACAATACAAAACTATCCGTGTGCAAGAAACATTTTATCAAAATTGATAAACATAATCCCCAATAGTTTATTGCATGTTTCCAAAACATACAATACAAATAAAAAATTGACTGTTGAAAACTGGAAAGTCATAAATTTATTTTTTAAGTTGAGCTTATTAAATTGAATGTGTGATTGTAGTTATCATTCTCTCTAGCTTTATTGATTTATATGTTAATTTTATATGTAATTTTTTTATGTTAAATTTATATGTAATTTTATTGATTTATATGTTTTCCTTAGTCTTATACATTAATATACTTAGTAACTGTTATGTGTTTATAACTAAACACCAAACAGGGTGGCAGGCTTACGAAGCTTTTCTTTAGAAGCGAAATGCATCTCTCCATAAGTGAGTAAAAATCATAATTTAAATAGAAATACAGTGTCAGTTCTGATGTTATGCATTCTGAAATAACACATGGTATTACATATTTCATTTCATATATTTTTAGTGAACAAATTGTAGATTTCTATTTGATCTTTTAGTATTGATCATACTATATTTTGGAATATTAATGTAAATTTGTGTACAGTAGAACCTCTATTAACCGTCACCTTCCGAACCGGGGCTCTGACGGATAACTGAATAGACGGATTATAGAAGTGCCTTAAAAATGATCATTACAGTCTAAATATGATGTGGTCTAGCGAAAGTTGCGAAAATAAAACGAATAATTCGATTTATATTCACATATTTATGTCATCAAAAATAATTATGCTACAATCAGATTAAAGTAGCCTACTGTTGTATAATATGCTAATAAATCGTAACTTTCTCAATTTTATGATGACAGATGACAGAAAGTGACGGTTTAAAGAGTGACAGATAATTGAGGTTCCACTGTATGTATGGAATAAAATAAATTGATTGATAATCATTGTTTTAGAGAGTGGAGTGGAGTATGAATTCAGAGTTTCTGGTAAGAACAATATCGGATTTGGACAAGAAGCAATAAAGTACCTGAAGACACCGGAAGGAGCTCCCACCGGACCGCCAACCAACCTCACGCATCACTTTCAAACGCCGGACGTTGTTTGTGTGACGTGGAGCTTGCCAGAAAGAAAGCACCGCAACGGTCAAGTCACACACTACGATGTCCAGTTCCAGAAGAAGTCTGATCAGTCCACCATCACTGATAGAAATACCACTCAAACCAAGGTAATTATTTCTTGAGATTTTGTCGAAACAGAAACTGAAGTTTAATTTATTGTTGTGAATCAGTTGAAGTCAGTCTGCAACCAAGAAGAAGTTTCTGAAGAAGAACCACATAGTTCGAAACGCGTCCTCATAAAGGTCAGTTCTGCACAGCAAGACAAGATTCTATAGATTGATGAAGTTTACAATAATTGTTGTGCTAGATTCAGAAATACCACTCCAACCAAGGTAACAAGAAAAATAGCAAAGAATAAATATTTCTTCAGAACTTATCTCAGAAATAAAAACTTTTTCTTACCTAGAGTTTAAAAATGTTGTGTTACATTTCGGCTTTATATAATTAACAATGAACGTTGAAAACAATGATATAATATCATTTGAATTTTTTATAATACTGCTCATTTTTATTTTGAAATTATATTTTATACTTTCTGAAAACATCTCTACCATGAATGGACCAAATTATTTGGCAATTATTTTACCAAATGGACCATTATTTGCCAATGGACCTTTTCGAGTGAGTTGAGGACGTCTCAAGGTTGTTTCATAGATAAAATGGATCTCATTTTTGGTTATTTTTGATGACGGGTAGTTCCACCATGGTATGGGTACATGACGATCCGTTTCAACAGAGATTTTTTTAAAATAAAATTGTCCAAATTTAGTTTTTTTTAGTAGGCTAAATAATCTTTTTATAAACAAGAAATTTGAAAAATCAAAATTGCTGAACTTTTGTAATAGTAGCGTCTATAAATGATTTTTTTTCATAAGAATCAGTCTAATATCAAAACTGTCCCTGTATTTATATTTAATATACGATTTTCACTCACTTATACTTACACTTGTATAGCCTTTGCCGGATTGCCTTTATAAGTGAAATGCATCCCTCCAGTATCTCCAGTATAATGAGTGAAAAATTCATATATTTAATTGAAATACAGTGTCAGTTTTGATATTAGATTGTTCATCAAGTATTTCGTCATGATGAATAATAAAGACGAAGTTGTTACCACCACATTTATTAGAACAAGTGAGATACTAGTTTCGGATGTTACTCCATTATCAATCTCAAACAAACTAAAACTAAAGTAAAGAGTAGCTTAATATATACTAAACACGGAATGATACTATTGGCTAAGGGATAGGCTGACCTTCATTGACGGTCTGTGATTGGCTGCAGGCCATAACAAGTCACGCCCTCTGGTGGGAGGAGCAACAAACTAAAATAAGAATCATTATTATTATAATCATATTCATTATGGATATCTTCCACAATATCACCTTCACCACTAAAAAGAAAGTTAAAGAAAATCAGGTTGCAACAGAATAAATAGCAAGATGAACTTGATTTCGTCATGGAAAACATCACAGATAAGAATCAGTCTCTATGATTTCTCATATCCTCTTATTTCATATTATATTCATATTCTCATATTTCTCACAAGCTCTCTATTTTATTGCTGTGTTAATTTTATTTTATTATAAATTTGTGATATTCCTTTATAAATTGCATTTATCGTTTCTTGCAGGCTGTGTTCTCAAATCTGGAGGAAAGTGCCGATTACGTGTTCAAAGTTCGAGCTCACACGAGTGCGGGCGAGGGTCCGTGGAGTGGGGTGGTGCCAATAGCCACCGACAGAGACATAGTGCGAGCTCCGATGGGCGTCAAGGCCGTTGCTACCTCCGATCAGAGTGTCGAGGTTTGGTGGGATTCAGTTCCGGGGCGCGGAAAAATTGTTGGCTATCAGGTGAGTAAAAGTACAAAATATATATTAAATAATTGGTTCGGAACCCACCTAAAACTGTATGTCCAACTCATCAATCAACATCATCCAATTCATTACCCACGCACAGGTTCCAGACGTATGTGGACTTCATCCTCCGAAAAAAGTGTATATCAATGCTGAAAGTAAAGAGAATAGAATAGAATGGCTGCCTTTATTTTTTTGCCTAGGAGGGCGAAGTTAGGGCGCAGCCGGCCCTCTCTTACACGTAACTCTCCAATACAATACCAACTTACTAACTACAAATTTAAAAATCATTAAGAAGAGAGAAAAAATTATAACTTTCAATTTAAACTTAAAAAGCAATCTAACAAAGAAAATATAAGAGGAAAAAAGTATTGAAACTTGATAGAGAGAACATAAGAAAATATAGGAGTAAGAATCGTAAGAGCGTATATTGTTCAAGATAATCAAATATCTCAATTTTAGAATGTACACTTTTTTATATATTATATATGTACATTTTAAAATGTTAATCAATAGAATAATTCATTTGTACAAAGTTCTATAAACAAAGCAAATGAAGCGTCATCAAAGAAAGAGAAAGTTTTTTCTTCGAGGATGAAGCCCACATAGATCTGAGACCTGTGCGTGGGTAATGAGTAGGATGACGGTGATTGGTGAGCTGGACCTACAGTTTTAGGTGGGTTCCGAACCACCGGGAAGTGATTTTACAGCAGAGAACGTTTCCTTTTTCTGACCAATCTAATCGGTCACTTTTACGAAGAGTGCCCAGGAGAACGCAGCTTATCTTTATCTGATTGAACTGATACCTGCTACGACTCACGGCTATCACTTCCCACTATCATTTCACCAGCTAGATAGGTGAAAAGAAAAATATTCATTGAAATTAATAATGTTATTAAATAAAAAATTAAGGTTGATTGTACAGTTTCTGAAGTGCTTTTCTGTGATGTAAAATATATTATATAGAAATGTATCCTGTTATAATTAGTTTTTTGTTCTTGCTTTTTCTTTCTTATTTTCCATAATTTTCTTGTATTTTTTCTCATTCTATGGTCTCATTAAATTCATTTATGCATTCCCGAATTCTGTTAAAAATGTCATCTTCTTACAATAATTAAGAGCTTTTCGTTCTTTTACACAGCGTCAATAAAAATATAAAGATGCTTTTGTAAACTCACTGTTGGCGCACAAGCATTATGCTTATGCTGCTTTCCATCTCATGCAAGATATGCTTACTGTACAAAGATAGAGAGAACATATGTGTCCACATGTGAACACATGTGTCCGATTTTACTTGCTAACTCTGCTTGAGTACAGCTTTGCATTAATCTACAATCTTCTATTTGATTCTCGTTTGACATCTCGTCATCATTGATAAAAATTTAAATTTAATGAAATTACTATAATAATAATTAATAAAATAGCTGAAATTAAAATTGCCTTATAAATTTTAATTTTTTCTTTAAACTAAACCTGTCTTTATTTGTAGTGGCGAAGTTGATATTGTGGAATATATCCATAATGAATAAGAAGACGAAGCTGTAACAACCACATTTAATAAAAATAATGAGACTTTTCTTTTTTCATTTTTAATAAATGTGGTTGTGATAACTTTGTCTTATTATGCCTTACTGTATGTGTTCACACTAATATTTATAACTAATGTATACATTATTTATAAGTCTCTTTAGAAATTAAGATAATGTAAATGTAACTTTATTACAAACGTAAGAATGAGAAAAAATTGATTGATTGAAATGAGTTGCACAAGAAATCCTGAACAAAAATTCCAACATCCATTATGGCGATATTCAAACTAATATTGAAAACAGCAACGGTCCCTATAACAAGCGTTCTAGTTAACAACGAATAAATAGCAGTTTAGTGATATAGTAACAGGTAATAATATTAATTTGCCATAAAGAATTCTAAACTCGCTCTTTTAGTAAATATATAAAATTGGAATAAAAAATGGTGGATTAAAATAAAAAAGGCTCTATATGCTATCCATGCATTGTGATGAATCAAATCAACTTTATTACAAAACATTGATAAATATTTTGTTACTACGTGATAGTTATTTATTATACAATATTACAAAGTAATGTACACGCAAATTGATTGTATGTGATGAGATGTTGTGGTATTTCTCCATAATAAATGAAAAAGACAGTGATGTTGTCAGTACCACTTATATTTGAATACTTTACATTATTAGAACCTAGGTTTCATGGCATAAACCTATGTTTCATGTACAGTACAGTTGAGGATGTGGCAGGTTATGCCATGAAACCTAGGTTCTGATAATGTAAATTTTTCAAATATAAGTGGTATTGACAACATCACTGTCTTTTTCTTTTATAATGTACAAGCATCGTTTTGTTATCTAAGTTACACACAGAGTTATAAAGCTCTAGAAATGTTACAAAAATATATTATTTATTATAAAAAGTTGGTTCTAATAAGAAATTTTTGAACATAGGCAAATGAGAAAATAATTGTTCCAACACAGTAATTTGATTGCAACATGATATTATTATTGTTTTAATTCTGTTCCAGTTGTTCTATACAACGACTGCTGTTGAAGATTTAGATGAATGGCAGCACAAAATGGTTCCTCTGACTGAATCTGCAGATTTGCTCAGCTTAGAAAAGTACGCTCAGTATGCTATCGCCGTGGCAGCGCGCACAAAGACTGTAAGTTACAATTTTCGTATCATTATACAAATCTATGTAATAGCTTGGCTAGTTTCATGTGGCGCTTGGGAAATGTTTGAGCTATCTCCCAAAGTTAAGTTCGAATCCACGAATTTTTGTCCAGAATTTGCCCTTATTTTGTAAATGCTTCACATAGAATCTCATTGTTAATATCCAAACTTTTACTAACGGGTGTTTCATTAAGGACACAATCCAAAGTTAAGGATACAATTTATTACACTATAATTATACGATTTTTGTCTCACAAAATACAAATTTATTAATAAATTGACTATGAATTTTACCTTTAATAAATTTAACTTTACAGTTGATGTTGGAAGTGATTTCCTGCGACTTGAATACAGATTTGCAGTATTTTAATTACCTTTGTGGCTACTCTTCTCAAAGTTTGTTGGCTAATGTTTAAAATCTCGGTTTCAATATTTGCTTTCAATTCATGAATAGTATGAGGATTTTTTCTGTAAACTACGCTTTTTAAATAACGTTTAAGATTGATTATTGCACACGTTTTTAAGATTTACACTCTATAGCTGACACAACGCAACGAAACGACACGGGAAACAGTACCAATGACAGAATATCACATTGTGACTCTCAGAGGCAATTTAACTTGGATACACTGTTACAAACATACAGGTTTTGGAAACTAATATTTTCTCATTTATTACATTCATAATGGTATTTTGTAAATTTACGTAAATGAAGTGATTTTAACTTTTTATTGTAAATTTAACGACTTGCAGTCAGTTTTAAATTGTGAATATATAATAATTGTACTCACACTTGGCCGAACGTTTTCGTGTGAGTACAATTATGATATATTCACAATTTAAAACTGACTGCAAGTCGTTAAATTTACAATATAAAGTTAATATTAACAACGCAGATCATTATGGAACAAGAAATCCAAGATAGTAATTTTATCTTTATCTTATTATACTCTGGTCTCAAACGATAAAAGTAGCCAAGCTATCAATGTTGAACCTTTCGACTCTTTAATTCTCAAAATCTAAATAACTGTGCCTCATGAATGATATTAGTCTTCATAATAATAGGTTGTTGACAAATTTTCGCTGTCCTTTCATACAATAGTTCTATTTTCACCTATCTACAAGGTACCATTCTAATTCCGAGAATTATGGTTCTCTATTCTGGAATGTATTCACTTTGCTCATTTCCTACTGCTACTGGTTTGTGATCTCACTGCCGCATCCTTTAATATATGATAAATATGATCATATTATAAATATCATACATTGCCCTCTTCTATTTATTGGTTATAGTATATATTCATAATGATTTTTTCACTTTTATTATAGAAACACTAGATACTAAAGTTTCGGCTGTCAGCTCATTTTTAATCTCAAAAATCTTTTGATTTGATCCCGAACTGGTTGAAATTGAAAATTACCTGACTGTTAGAACTATAGTATCTCGTGTTCCTATAATAAAATGGTTTGTTACAACACCAGTCTTATTCATTAATTTTATTACCCACCAACCAACCAAAATAAATACAATACAAGCAATTACATAATAATTGCATCACGAGCATAAATTTATTAGCCACTTGAACTAAGCAAATAAATATCTAATCACATTCTCTTACTGTTATCCTTCAAAAATCGTTTAAGCGGTCGTGGGTTAGATTCCCGCTCCTCCATCTGGCATCTATGTGTAATCATTCACCTTATTACCCACGCACAAGTCTCGGACTGTGGGCATCATTAGCAATAAAAAAAAATTCACCATCATAAAACGTTTAATGGCGGGCCGCTTAGCGTAGTTGGTTGGGGCAACTTCAGCTTGCTGTGGCTTAAGTGGTGGTGGGTTCGAATCCCGCTCCTCCGTCTGGCATCTATGTGTAATCATTCACCTTATTACCCACGCACAAGTCTTGGACTCATGTGGGCATCATCAGCAATAAAAAAATATATATTTATAAATATACTCTTATCTAGTCTCATTTTCAATAACATTACATTGCATCGCAGTCAGATAGCGTTATAGATAGCATTAATTGATAGCGTTACAACATTTCTGATTAATTGTTTATTGCGGCGTTCATATTTTGTTTTGGTTTTCAGGGCCTTGGTAGACTTTCGGAGAAAGTAACGGTGAAAGTGAAGCCGGAAGATGTGCCTCTAAATTTAAGGGCACACGACGTTAGCACTCATAGTATGACACTTTCCTGGTCACCGCCAATTCGCCTTAATCCAATTAATTATAAGGTAAGCTACGCTTTCAGAATTAATTAGATAAGAGATTGGAAATGATTCACCTAAGCAGATCATATCAACTAAGGTGCTAGTTATAAAAAGAGGATCATATCAACAAGGGTGCTTGCACAGTGGAGCATTCAATACTCGAGGATAATCACCATCTCAAGTCATAACAATATATAATCAACTTAGGGTGCTTGCACATTGGATCTATGATAATAGAACCTAGATACTAGATTCAACCGTGAACACGTTTGATACCATTCTGCAACATTTATTTGATTTCGCAGCTATGCAATTTGCTCTAGTATTGAAGCTCAGCTCCGCTATGCATTAACAATATTAGCTAAATATACGCAATATTTGAACTTCAAAAACAACTGAATACACTCAACTACTCATAAGCCCCAAGCATCAGATTTCAAACATTTACAGACCAAATGGTTGTTGTTGTTGAAAATATAACTTGAGTAACATCGGTTGGAAGTGTCCAATACTGTACTTTAAACATATAGGTCTGAGGTCTGTGCATGGGTAATGAGTTGGATAGTAGTGTTTGATGACTTGGACGTACAGTTTTAGGTGGCTTCCGAACCACGGGCAGTGATTTTACAGCAGAGAATAAAGTATTTTTGCTGGCCGATCCAAGATGATTAATTATGCGATTGCTATAGTCCGTGCAAACTTTAGATTGCAGTACAGAGTCTTATGGCAATGCTATTTTATATGGGAATTTGAGCGCACTGTTGCCATTTTTTCCAGTATCTTCTCTATGAAGGTGGTACTGTTTTCTTTTACATTTTGTAGTTTGAAAACATTGCCGCTTGACTATAATTCACGCCACCAAGTTATGCGGCTTTGAAAACTTGCGGTGTTGCCAGATATGGGACCATGCGAGCATGGTAGAGAATCATCAACCTCAATGCACGAATTGACAACATTGCTTGTACCAAATTGCCTTGTCTACAAGTTTGACGCAAGCAGTGATATTGTTTGTCACCGCAGTCAGTTGATTTTTGCCACACACCGCAATTCCTTCGAGCCTAATTTCATGTTGTGAAGTATAGGCTTGTTCACAACACAATAATTTAAAGGTTACAAATTAACATAAAGGAAATGAAAGAAAACTAACTAACCGGAAATAAAAAACTAAACTTTTGGTTCAGGCACTACCAGCAAAAGAAAAGTCTTTGACCGCTGGTGGGAGTCGCAAAAAGTCCGATTCAAATGACATTCAAGATAACAATTTTGGTATTGGAAGTTTAGCCATTCAACTTACAGAATTAAATAGAGAATGAACCAATCCTATTCTATTACAAAGTACAGATAAAAATAACAAAAAAGAAAAAATTCTTTTGAGAGAAAAACAAAACAAAGTTTTTTAAAGGAAATACATAAATAAAATAGACATACTAATATTAGCTCAAACAACAAAGAGAGAGTAGAGAGTAAGGCATAAACAGTGAAAAATATATTACCACCATTCAGCTCCCAGAGAAAAGAACTATTTTTCCTTAATCCAAGTTTCTATTGCTTTCATATCAATTTTTTGTTGAATATCAAAAGGAATTATATTTATGAATCTCGTGCTCAAATACATCATCTGTCTTCTCATCAAGCTCAACTTAGAATCGTGAACAAAATATCTTAGCGAAGTGTTTCTGGTCTAAAGTTGTAAAAAGGTTTATCAATCCTACAGAATTCATCTCTATTTTTAAATATATGTTTCAAAAGTCTTTTGAAATAGAGATGCCTTACTGTCATAACGTTGAAATAAAAAAATAGAGATTCACTTGGATATAACCTAGGTTTATTTAATATTGTCTTTATTATATACCGGTACTTTTGCATTATGAATAAATCACTAATCTGAGTGTCATAGGTCCCACCCCATATAACTATACCATACTGAATTAACGATTGGACAAAAGCAAAATATATCATTTTAAGGTTCTCTAGATTTAAAATTTTATTCATTTTGTAGAATTTATTGGATATATATTTAAGTTTTTTTTTACAAATAAAGCTATCCACTTCAAGTATTCGTCGATTATTACTCCTAGGCTTGCTCAGAAATTTGGCAGCAGTGAACCTCATAATTGTAGTACTGTAAACTAAGGTTTTCACAGACTAATGATTAATTTGTAAATTTCTCAATAAGAAACATATTGTGATATTCCTTGTTTGCTTGCAGATTTCGTTTGACGCAGTTAAGGAATTTCTCGACTCTCAAGGCATGACACAGACGCAGATTGTTCCCCGCCGCACGATTCTGCTGGAGCCACACGCACGCACCAACACAATCAACGAGTTGTCTCCATTCACCACGTATAATGTGAACGTGAGCGCCATTCCGTCTGACCACCGCTATCGGCCGCCAACGCGCATTACGGTCACCACACAAATGGCGGCGCCCCAGCCAATGGTCAAGCCTGACTTTTATGGCGTCGTCAATGGAGAGGAAATTCAGGTGAGGCGTCTTATGAATAAACTTAATTATAATCTAACATCAGCTGCAAAAATTGGGTTGAAAATATCTTATGAAAAGACTAAGATCATGGTCATCGATCCATTGGTGATAAACAAGGTGCAAATCAATGGAAATTCAGTGGAAATTGTAGAGAATTTCAAGTATCTTGGGGAAATTATTAATTACTCAGGAGATGAAAGATTTGCATGGGAGGAGCGAGCAAAGAAGTTTACAAGAGCCCAGAAATGCACCCAGAATACCTATAACAAGAAATCTCTTTCCATTGGTACTAAATTAAAGCACTACAAGACGGTTGTACAACCGGAAGTCACCTATTGCAGCGAAACCTTGGCCAAATTAACCCAGAAGAATATAGTGAAGAAGGTTCAGGCTATGGAAAGGAGGATGTTGAGAGCATGCATTGGAAAAAATATATTTGTAGATGGGTCCTGGCGGGTTTTACCTACCAGAGAGGTTTACAGAGACATCGAACCCATCATTGATACTATGCGCAAAAAACGAATATCTTTCCTTGGGCACATCCTGAGAACTCCCCCAACAAGAACTCTTAAGAAGTTGGTTGAATTCATGTGGAATTTAAGGACTGGTCCAGTTTGGATTCGGGAGGTTAAGAAGGACTTGACAGAATTAAATCTAACATTGGAAGATTTAAAAACAAAGTCTGATAAGTTAAGACAAATTAATAACCATACTACTAGATTCCGAGAGAATACCAGTGCCTAGAGTAATATCAGATGCTGAGAGGGCTGCTTGATCCCAGAGAATGAAAGCTTACTGGGAAAAAATTAAATTAAAGAGACGAAATTGAGGTTATTATTTGCATTTTGACTAAAGTGGTCCAACGGGCCTTACAAGGAAAAAAGAATCTAACATCAAAACTGACACTGTATTTATATTCACTCACTTATACTGGAGGTATAATGATTTAAGTAGACATACAGTATCAAGTTTTGGCGGATTGCTTAGCGCACTTGGTTGAGGCGTTGCAACTTCAGCTTACTGTCGCTTAAGCGGTCGTGGGTTCGAATCCCGCTCCTCCGTCTGGTGTGTTATCATTCACCTCATTACCCACGCACAAGTCTCGAACTCATGTGGGTATCATCAGTAATTAAAAAAAAGTTTTGATATTAGATTGTTCTTCAAATATTTCGTCATGGAATACATCACAGATTTATTAAAATAATTATTTATTCATAACAAAACTACAATTAAGCAACAGGCTTTTGCCCACAACTGCTCTCTTCCCAAATTTTCAACACCGAAGAATACAAATGTTTTAGGTTGTGCCAATTTTTCACAAGGAAATTCACTTAAAGAACAATTATTTTCTATTATAGAGTATGAATTTGGAATTACATTTTGTAAAAGAAGTAGGTACAAACGCAGTTCAATCGTCCAAAGAAAGTACAGTAGACATAAATTTGAATTTTGTTTAGATTTTAGAGCCAGCAGAACATAGAAGTCAGAAGTTAGAAAGTGCTTCACAATCAACAAGTACAAAACTAATATACATGTTATAAGATTGTTTAAATTTGGAAATCATGGTATATTTTTGAAATAATTGAAATTGAAATATTTTTATTCTCCATAAAAAATACAAAAATGCAAAATATAACACAATATGATATGTAGGAGGCTCCTCACATGGGCACATGCATTTTAAATCTGCAGTATCTATAAATAATATTTGTTTCCTGGATTTCTTGTTCCATGACGAACTGCATTGTTGTTAATATTAACTTTTTAGGTAAGCAGTCATTTTTAATCAAGAATAAATGATATTCTTACTCGCTCTCTAGGCCAAACGTTTTCGAGTTATGGAAACTCATCTTCCAAGGCCTTTGAAGTTGGAAAATGTTTGGGCTAGAGAGCAAGTACAAATATTATTTATTCTTAATTAAAATTGACTGCAAGTCGTTGAATTCACCTAAAAAGTTAATATTTGTTTGTTAGATAAATAAATTTATAGCTTATAGCAGGCTGAATTCAACCATCTTCAATCAACTTCTTGAGGTGTTTACACATTGGAGCAAAATCAAACATGCTGTGGAATGGCGGTATCGACGCTGATTTAATCTGTCATTACACAGTATGTGTATTATTTTACGATGGTGATTATTATTGAGTGTTGGATAATATCAAAACTGACACTGTATTTATATTGCTACTCACTTATACTGGAGGTATAATATAAATAGAATTATTTAAATTCGGCTTTGCAAGCAGCCTTATGTATGTTGTGTAATGGCAGATTGTGTAATTGCTGATTTCAGTGCACTTTTTAATTATTTTCTATGGAGTCACACTAATTTGATTCGTGCTATTGTGACTCATCATCAAACAAGAGTAAATGATAACTATTTGTAACTTATTCATCGATGTAACCAATTATAAACTTGCATTTAAAACAGAACTAGTCTCATTAAAAACAAAAACTTGTTCATATATGTTTTCAAAATATTGTATTCAAAGGCACTGTTAGTTTAATTGGTATTACTAACCTTCACTAAACCTTTGTCCAATTGTATTAATAATAACAATTGTATAGGTCGGCTAAGCTTTCTTAGTCCTTACTATGTGCAAAGATAATGTATAAATCCATTATTTTGACGTTTTCATTAATACTCGATGGCAGATGATTTGAGTTTCAATTCTCCTACTCAATAGATATCTTTGTCTGTTAGTTGGGCACTGTCTCTAGTCTTTTGCAAGGAACGGGGATAGAAGCTAGGGACCAAGAAAAGTTGTTGGCATATTTATTAAGATGTTCTTATCATTTAAATCAGATTTCAATCACTGTACTATTATTCCAATCAGTCTAATTTTTTCGTATTTTTCCAGGTTATTCTACCTCAAGCTTCAGAAGAATATGGACCAATCAGCCACTACTACCTGATCGTTGTTCCTGAGGATAAGTTGACAATGCACAAAAATCCCGATCAATTTTCTACAGAAGAGGTTAGATTTAGAATATAAAACTTGAAAAATTATTCTCCAACGTAGTAGAGCTTGTCAACTCATTCTTGGCAGTGCGCGGGAACACCTTATCTGTTTTCTCACTATGCAAGAGGAATGGCAGTGGCATGCAGAGTGCAGACAACGTGAGAGTGAGAAATATATCCAACATGTGCAAATCTGGCTCCTGCCACTGCCAACAATGACTTGAAAGATTGTAAAACATTTGTCCACTTTAACACGTCTAACTTTTCTTCAAAAATTCTCTAGAATAATTGATTTTTTCGAGATTTTGACAATTTTTTATGAATATACAAAAACATAGTTTTAATAAAATCTTGTATAAATTGGAAATCATATCTTATAGAAGAAACAAAGTTGTAAAGGTAGGTAGTTTTAAAGGAAAAAATTATTCTGAAACTCCTTTGATGGTACTTCTTATCTAGAACTAGTATGAATGCTCACAAACCAGAAAATTAAGTCCTGAATCAAATAACTATTTTTCATCATGTTAAAAGTAGGCTGGTGAAAACCCGTTGAAAACTGTCGTATTATAAAACCTACTTCTTAATAAGATGTGTTATGAACATCTCCGGCTACAAAAAATAAGAATATAGTGCTTGAGAAAAACTTGGCAAATACTATTTTCTGTGCTAAATTGGTTTATTTAAAAGCTCTAAAATTGTTCTCGATTCTTAATGAATCATATTTACCAATTCTAGTCGTATGACCTATATATTTCCTATTACAGATGATAGCGAACAAAGGCAACAAAAATGAAAGGGAACGAGCTCCTTACATTGCTGCCAAATTTCCACAACGAAATATCCCGTACACCTTTGATTTGGGATCTGGCGATACATATGAAGGTTTTGTAAATAGGAAGCTAAATCGCACAATACGTTACAGAATATTTGTTAGAGCTATTGTCGATACACCGCAAAAGGTAAGTTTTCGAAAAACATTTCTCTTGAAAACAAAAACTAAAAAGAACCCATAAATCCCAATAATTTGAACCAATAAATCTTATTAAGCTTAGAGGATTTTAATGAAAAATTTCATTTCCCTCACATTTTGACTGAATACTCAGAGCAAAAACTCCATACAAACCTTAGAATACAGTGAGGAGTTTTATGGCAATGCGATTTCATATAGAAACATGAGCGCGCTGTTGCCATTTTTCGGTTAAATTTTGTCACTAAATGGTGTTGATAACGTAACTGCTCGGCTTCTTTGCAACTTGGCAGCCCTGTAATCCATTAGCGTAATACTGATAACTAAGGTTTGCACAGACTATAGACCACTTGGTGGTCTCTTATGCTCACTTTGATTATATTCTCAAGAGAAAAATAATGATTAACCAAGATAGAGGTGAAGCCTGCCTTGGTCATAAGCTTAAGCTTATTATTGGAACAAAACACTAGAAACATTCTGCACTAAAACATACATTACTCATTAATACATCAAACGTAGAATTTTATTAAATAAGAATATATATAAACTACATTGATTTGTTTGAAACTATTTTACAACACATTCGTTGTAAATTTTTCACAATAAATAAATAAACACGTCTTCTCTAGGAAGGGAAATATAATAAAGATTAGCTGTTGAAAAGCTCAGTATCATCTGTGCACACAAACTTGGTCATCATTTTCATTTCCAGTCCTCTGAGAGGCGTATTAAGCTATTAAAATGTTATCGATTAGAAAATTTTGTAGAAGCTCCTTTCACTCAGACACAAATTTCTATTTCTATTCAACTATAATATTTGTAATATCTCTATTATTCAATTAATCACTCTACTATTCAATTTAATCAATAATAATTATTTTTATTCAACTTACCTTTTTTTTCAATTCTCTATTCTTGAGTTTTACCATTTAGTTCACTGTCTATTGTATTATTGTTTTTATTATATAATAACTATTCAATATTTCTAATATTTCTATTATTTGTTCTAAAAATAATTTTTCTTATTTGCAGTAATATCTATTTGTTGTGTCTCATTTCACCCAATTCCTTGTATATAATGTGCGATCGCGAACTGCCAAATTACTCAACAATACACTCAACAATACAAATCTTATTCGAGTCGCAATTTTTTCACAATACGGACCAAATAGGTCTATTTGGGCTCTTATTATTCCATTAATGAATGGCTTCAAAAATATTAATATATCTATTTCCCTCTTATTTCGTCTGAATACTTGGAGCTACACCATAATATTTACTAATGTTTAGGGAAGTGATACCCGTGAGTTGTAGCAGGTATCTGTTCAGTCACATAAAGATAAGCTCCGAAATCCTGGGTCATTGAGGTGGAATTGACCGTGCTTCAATAACTACAGTACAATACATCTTTATTGCCAATAAAAAACAAATACAAGAAATATATAAAACGAATTCTTAATATACAAAAGAAAATTTATCAAACAATTTCGCAATAGAATGGAAATTTCTTGGCACCATTCACTTGATGTTTTATTATCACTTACCCGGTGGTTCGGAACCTACCTAAAATAGTTGGTCTTAGGCTTACCATGTTCCCCATAACATAGTTTCAAACGGCGAGGTGGAACTACCCGTAAGGGTCTCCCCACCAATAAAAGCCATACGCTTATTTATTTTTATTATAATTTATTTTTTATTTATGAATTTTGTAATTAACTATCTATCCTGGAAATGTGTATTTTGTAAATTAAAAATGTTGATGAAATGAATTCAATTTCAATTTAAAATCATATTGTGTAAAATTTCAAATTTCAATTTGTGGGGAAGTGATAGCCGTGAGCCGTAGCAGGTATCTGTTCAATCAGATAGAGATAAGCTGCGTTCTCGTAGGTCCTGTTTGTAGCGGTGACCGATTAGATTGGCCAGCAAAAAATACACTGTTCTCTGCTGTAAAATCACTTCCTGGTGGTTCGGAACCCACTTAAAACAGTAGGTATAACTCATCAATCACCATCATCCAACTCATTACCCACGCACAGGTCCCAAACCTATGTGGGCTTCATCCTCAAAAAAATTCCTTCTCTTCAGTACTAATTGCTACTATTAACTCTTAATTTATTTTGTTTTTTGCAGCATCTGTTCACATCTAGTCCATTCTCGGAGTTGCTGGCGTTGGACATGAGAGAAGTGCCCCCGGGCGAGCCGCCCCGCCGCCCCAATCCATATGTGCCTGTTGAGAACTCAGATGTTAGCATGAACCGTAACACCGAAGAAGCTGGAATGGTCTGGGTCATCGGACCAATCATAGCCGCTCTCATGCTGTCCATCTTCCTGGTTCTTCTATTCATATTGAAAAAGTAAGTGGTGCTCCTACTTGAATAATACTGAAAAACCTTGAAAACCCGGACAAATGTTTAGGGAAGTGATAGCTGTGAGCCGTAGCAGGTATCTGTTCAGTCACATAAATATAAGTAACTCCTGGGTCATCTTTTTAAGGGTGACCGATTGGATTGGCCTGCAAAAAAGACTGTGTTCTCTGCTGTAAAATCACTTCCTGGTGGTTAGGAACCCACTTGAAGCTGTAGGTCCAACTCATCAATTATCATCATCCAACTTATTACCCAAGCACAGACAGATCTCAAGCGGGCTTTATCCCACAAAAAGAAATTGGACCGGAATGCATTTTTAAACATGCGAGTATCTTCAATAGCAGCAGTATAGATCCTCAACAGGATCCCTTGTTCAAGTAAATAATGCAATATTTATGAACCCGATTTATTAAATCGAAAACAGTTTCAGTTTCCAAAGAGTCCTTATACATTTTTTATCCCCGGTTCGAGTAAATAATGTAACATGTATAAACTCGGTATATCAAGTGTTCAGCCAGTTCTCAGAGAGGTAATTCAATAAATATTTGTTCCTACAATGACCCGAAAAAGTGCCTATTTTTGCACTAACTGTAGCACGCAATATAGTCTATTCCTACACCAGTGCGGGAAAGTAAATTCTTTTCCGCACTCCAGATTTGCAACCTAACAACACAAAATAGTAAAATAGTGCATGTAATACGCAGGTTCCCCATTCTGCATTAAAAAATAGGTTGGCTACTCTGCTTCAGCTACAAAAACAGTCAGCTGTAGTTGTTGTTGAAATCGATTTGATTCGAAGATAGGTTATGTGAGGAATTGTCAGGTTATGTATGCCTTGTTTTGTTCTGTTTAAATTACTTTATACATTACTGTAGGAAAAATTTAATGTGTAATTCGAGCGCAAAGTATTGTTTCTGCACTCGAGAAACTTTTTTCACGAGCCGAAACGAGAGAAACTTGTTTCTCTCGGTACAGAAAAACCCCACTTTTCACTCTAGTTACACAAATAGCTATTTCATCCCTGGTTCATGTAAACAATGCAACATGTATAACACGATTTATTTAACAGATTTATAATACAGACTTTTATATTATTTTCAAAAAAATTGTGCGTGAGTCGAAACTACTATGAGCAGTTGAATTGAATTGCTCCCTTCATTTCCTGTTAGGACAAAGTTAGGGCGAAGAAGATGACGCTCTCTTCCACTTGACCCTCCAATACAAAACTAAATCTTATAAAGTAATAAAAATATAAGAATACAAATATGTAGATATGAATACAAACTAGTGAACAATTGAATTCAATGGTATATGCACTGATAATAATTTCTATACACATAACAAAATATAAATAAGAAAAAGGAACTGTCACACAATTACCATGAATGTATATTTTATGCAATCTGATTTATGTTAAGAAGAATGAAACCAATTTTCGCCGACAGGAAGAGACTCATAGCACAGATTACATAAACAATAGTTTCTTATAGTTATAGTTCTTAGTCTGTGCTCATAGCCATAATACAAGAAATAATTATCTCCTGGTATCTCCATACATTGGATTGCAGAAAGCGTTCCGAAGCATTGTTTAACAGCAGTTTTCCTGTTTAACAAGCTTCCGTTAACAGTGAGGCAATTGCCACTGTATCGATTCAGAGCTGAGGTCTCAAAGTGGCCGAAGGATAGGGCATTTTATGATATGAGAGAGACTATATCAATTTCGATATGTCCAGCTGGTCTGTATAAAATTGTTCTGTTTAAAATTAATGTGTTATAATTATTATATTACCGACGAAGCCTATTGTACTTGAATGTATTTAATGGTCAATAAAATATTCTTATTCTTAATGTATAAAAAAGGAGTAAATGAAGATTTTGTGTAGGAGCAGCAGCATATGGTAAGCTCTGGTATCACGTTTAAAATGCCAAGCTGCTCATAATAACGGCTGACATGTTTCTTCCGTATGGTTCTTGGGAACAATATGAGTGTCAGTTCTTTGGAACTGATTCCAAATTAGACTGAAACTTTTCGGGTTTCATCAACAGAGAGGTTTTGTTACAATGTTATGTTATCAAATTGGGTTTGAATCTGTTGCAGGAGGAAGCAACACTGCAAAGCGCCGGACCAGGCGGCCGTGACGAAGCCACTGATGAGTGGCGAGGTGGCCACCTGCCACGCCCCTTCCGATCCGGTCGAAATGCGCAGAATCAACTTCCAGACTCCCGGCATGATCTCTCACCCCCCCATCCCAGTCACTGAACTCTCCAATCATATCGATAGGCTTAAGGCGAACGACAATCTCAAATTTTCTCAGGAATATGAAGTAAGTGCTTGCATGTAAAAAGTGGTTCAAAAAGGGCGCCGGTTTTGATTTATAAAATTAAGATGATTAATTTTACAAAAGACATCGAAAAATACACAGTGACATGTACATCGAACTTTCCAATTTAATTCTATGTAATAAACAACTATTTGCTGACAATCTATCGGAGAGTAAGGGATTGAAGAAGAGGAAGAATGAGGAAAAAATGAAGAGCAAGGAAAAGGAGAAGAATGAAGAAGAAAAGAAGTAGGAATGAGGAAAAATGTAGAAGAAAAAGAAAAAAGAAGAACAAGATTGAGGAAAAAAGGAAGAAGAAGAAGAAGAAAAAGACGAATGAGGAAAAATAAAGAAGAAAAAGAAAAAAGAAGAACAAGATTGAGGAAAAGAGGGATGATGAAGAAGAAAAAGATGAATGAGGAAAAATGTAGAAGAAAAAGAAAAAAGAACAAGATTGAGGAAAAAAGGAAGAAGAAAAAAAGATGAATGAGGAAAAATTAAGAAGAAAAAGAAAAAAGAAGAACAAGATTGAGGAAAAAAGGAAGAAGAAGAGAAAGATTAATGTGGAAAAATGTAGAAGAGAAAGAAAATAGAAGATCAAGATTGAGGAAAAAAGGGAAGAAGAAAAAAAGACGAATGAGGAAAATTTAGAAGAAAAAGAAAAAAGAACAAGATTGAGGAAAAGAGGAAGAAGAAGAAGAAGAAAAAGAAGATTAAAAAAGAAGTAGAATGAGAAGAAGAATACGAGAAAGAGGCAATGAAATTTAATTTGTAGTTACACATTCAAGAAATCCAGATTCAATTGAATCGGACAACCTGCTAGTAAATAATAAAAAATAATAATTTGGACACATACTTTCCTTTACTGTGTTGTAATACCAAAACTCTATTCACAAAATTGTATAGCTAACTGTATAAATTATTTATAACTGAATCAAATGATGGAAAATCAAACCGTTGAAGAGATGATTTGTCAAAAATAATTTTTCAAGTATAAAATCGGAATGTTAGATGAACTTGCCTATGTATTTTGTTTGTTTTCAATGAAATTCATATATCAAAACCAGCGCTCATTTTGAATCACTCTGTATATCTATACTGTACGTGCACATTATAATTGGCCTTCAATGGCCCAAAGAGGCTCGATATTGTTCAATAATGGATGTTAAATTTTTTTTTATCTTTTTGGCTTCGTTTACATAAAATAGGTCTGAAAATCGTTCTTGGTCATTAAGATTTGCTAAGCTAATATAGAAATTACATACTCTGTATTGATAACTGTTCGGTGAATTATTATTGAGATTGCCTGACCTAAATCCAAATTCACTATACTCAGATTGAGCTCAAATTAGATTAGAGAAGGGTCAGGCAATTAGATAAAACTCCGGCTGGCTGCTGTTGCACGAGGTCTCGAGTTCGAATCTCGTTCAGGCTTGAACGTTTTCACATCGCACAAGTCTCATGATATTTGAGAATTCTGGCAAAAACTTACTATTGCTTTTCTTATTTTGAAGGCATAATTATATTAATGCTTCAAGTTTGCTTTGTTAAAGCAAATAATAATGGAGCCTTGCATAAAATTTATTGCATATATTATAGAAATTTCCTGCATCCGAATTATCTTGACTATAAAATGATATTCGACTCAAATCAAATTTTATTGCATACCATAAACATACTACAATCCAAATAATAATAATAATAATAATAATAATCACAAGCTCTTTAACAATAAATAAAAAGTAAATTTAATATAATATTTTAAAGATTATGATGTTGTGTAAGTACAGTACCATAAATTTATCATAGATAAAACAATATTTATTAGAATATTTGGGTGCGCGACTCATTCAATCGTTTACATAAAAATTATATTATGATTATTTTTTCAGTCTATTGAACCCGGCCAACAATTCACATGGGACCATTCGAATATGGAAGTAAACAAGCCCAAAAACCGTTACGCAAATGTGATCGCCTATGATCACTCAAGGGTAATACTTCAACAAGTCGACAACATGCTGGGGAGCGATTACATCAATGCCAACTACTGTGATGGATATAGGAAACACAACGCTTATGTAGCCACGCAGGTAATTTATTTTTCCATTTCTTCAATGAAGAACGAATCAAGTTGAACAAATAACTTTTAGTTTGCACATCTCAATTTAACATTTTGTAATTTATTTCATATCCCAAAACCTGAGCCACTGTATCATGAATCAGCTACAATTTTCCTTTGCAATTTCAACTGTTGCTATGAAATAGCAATAATTAAATAGCATTCTCCAGACCTAAAGCCATACTGTTATTTATTTTCTTGGTACAGTATTCAGTCACAATAAATTATGAATAACATGGGACTTTGAGAAGACCTCTTTCTAAAATCACTAGCATTTCTTAACTAAATTTTTGGGTGTGCTAGAAGCTAGAGTATCATATTCAAATAAACTTCTCCTTTCATCCTGGTTTTAATAAATTTATCAACTTTTTAGGATCTGAAAAATTAGATAAAATATATCAAATATGCATATGCAAGCTACTAAATGTACTCAACAATCTTTTTTTGACCTGGGTATAAATCGTTTAGATCGTGAGGAGAAAATCCGTTTTGATACAATTTCCTACTTGTTGAAGCTGCTTGGAATACATATAACTAATATTATAAAATATTACATTTAATAAAGTATATTCTGATTGGAATAAAATATTTCAAATAACTTCTTTATCAGAAGATATATATTTAACAGACACAATACATAATAAATTTTGAGCGGGAAATTCCATCCCAAAATAAGTTTTATAACTTGTTCGTTGAGAATGAACTGAACCATTTTTATATATTATACTATACTAGCGGCTCACCCGTGCGTTGCAACGGGATTTTAGCGGTACTGGCGAATTCCCAAGAACCTAGCACAAACCGCATCTTCTTGGCTTTCCTAAAATGTTATATTTTGTTTGGTTAAATTGCAATTGAACATTTTGTTTTTTCACCAAAGACGTAATGGATGAAACATAAGCTGAGCTTTGATTTCCAGTCATGCTTCCTACATTAATGCAATGCTCCGGCTACACGGTACGCCCGTAAGTCTGCAAGACAGCGTAAATAACACCTTTAAGGGCCCACCATATGATTAGAAACTGTTGACTTCTATCAGCTGTTCCTTTAAGGATAGATTTCTCCTTTTTGTGTCCTTAAGCGAGGACTTTTGAATTCCCAAACTTCTCAGGAACCATCTCTACAGTATGCCTGAAAATTTCATAAAAATAGGTTCAGCGGTTTCTGTGTTTACTGGGAACATACATACATACACACATCGCCTTTTATATAAGTGTAAGAGATTAAATAATTGTTTGCTATTTTGTATCAACTTGGCCACAGCTTGATAAGAAAGACATTTTTGTAATTATTCTTAATTGTTTTTTATTGTTAATAATTATATATTTATAACTTGTTTAAAGCTTAGCAAGAAACAAAATGTTGAATTATCTGTTCCTTACAGGGTCCTCTGCAAGAAACAATAGCTGATTTCTGGCGTATGTGTTGGGAGCTGCGTTCGGCTACAATTGTTATGATGACAAAATTGGAAGAACGCACCCGAATAAAATGCGACCAGTACTGGCCTTCACGTGGCACTGAAACCTATGGCACAATCACTGTCACTCTTTCCGATGTACAAGAATTGGCTACCTACTGCATCAGAACTTTCCATATCAATAAGGTTTGTTGTTGAAACTAATGTGTTGCTAAATTAAAATTTGATAAATTATTTCATCTACTAGTAGTGTACTGCGTGGACATAGATTGTATGTCTGTACACTAAAAGGATGATTGATTAACTGCCTTTATTAAGGGCGAAGTTTGGACTCAAGGTCCTCTCTCCCACTCAACCCTAAAATCGAGTAAAACAGTGAGGGAAAGATTGTAACAGCATACTTTATACCCACGCCAGTTTAAAACGTAGTATTTGATTTACCAAAAATTACCATTTACATTGAATCTAGTAAGAAAAACAGAATTATTATTCTGAATTGCAAATTTTAGGAAGATGCTATATAGGTTAAAAAAGAAGGAACGTTATTTGTAAACTTATTTAAGTTTTTGTTTCTTTTTGATAATATTTAAGAGGTGGCAATTAAATATATTTGATGTTAACTTTTAATTATGCCGAAAATGCTTGGTTACTTGGAGATATAATGAATAATAATATTATTATTTTACTTAGAGATGACATGTGGAATTTTAATACCAATTTAGCTTTAGCCAAACTTCAGTTATATAAATCAATTGGGACCGAACACCAATCGGATAATTGATTTTTTTTTAGAAAAAGGGTGTATTTTAAAGAAAACAAACTTGTTTTCGGTACTACATTACATTTTTTAAATTAATTTTATGAAAAGTAACTCAAGTTATTTAGCATTTAATTTTTTGTAGATTAAATCTTGGAGACTCCATTTAAGGAGTATAAGACAAGTCAGATCAACAATTATTCTCTTATTAGTTACCATAATTGTTACTATTTCAATTAGTTGAGGCGAGGCTTAATTTTGATGTGAAATTGACACTATTAGAAGCTTTATCAACTAAATATATATTTTTTAATTATGTACATGTGCTGTACCGTATATCAGTTGTATTTTTTTTATAAAAATGAAACTCTTTATTTGCTAACACCTAAGTCAAAGTAAGCTTTTTGCTGTATGCAATACGCTTCTGACTCAATTTCTTTCTCAACGCTTTTCGGATAATTAGCAATATGGATGATCTTAGTTCGGATAATTGGAGTTATACTGTACTTTTATTTATTCAATCTATTCATTTATTGTGAAAAAGTTACAATGAATGTAAGATGGAATGCATGTAAGCAATGTAATACATGTAAGCATGTAAATACATGTTCAGCAATACATGTAACTGGTAGAAATAAACAAGAACTGTACCAAAACGCTACATCGGATCTCCATCTCTTGAAGAAATGGTTTGATAATAACATTTTAACTTTGAATATTAAGAAATCTAAATTTATAGAAATTTTTTCTAGAAGGAGGCATGAAGGCAGGAATAACAACATTATTCTACATTCTTGTTCTGATCCTACTAATACACAATGCAACTGTGAATCTATTGAAAGAGTAGTTAATTATAAATATTTAGGAGTAATGATAGATGAGAAACTGAATTGGTCGGCCCACATTGCATTCTTGAAAAGTAAAATTCGCAAAGCTATTTATATTTTTTACCAATTAAACAAAATTCTATCACTAAATGAGCTAAGAAATATTTATTTTTCTTATGTTCAGTCACTTATCGAAGTGGGAATTTTGGCTTATGGGGGAGCCTATAAAACATTACTACAACCCTTGGAAATTACACAGAAATCTATTATCAAAACAGCATTAAGAAAAAGTATACGCACTCCCTCTGATGAAATTTTTAAAGAATTTAATGTTTTAAGTATAAGACAAATCTATGTAAGAAATATATTGTTATACATGTACAAAAATCATAAAGATATGTTCAAGAAAATAGAGCACAGCTATCGAACTCGTTCGTCAGAAGCAATAGGAATCCAAGTTCCAAGGCTAGTCAAAACTCATTCCATTACAAATACTTATTATATAGCACACACTCTGTATAGAAACCTGCCTGAAAATCTACGTAATACTGAAGGTAAATGCAAATATATTTATAAAAAAATTGTTAACGATTGGTTAAAGGAGAGTGGGAGAACGAATATAGAAGAGATAATCCATTCATTGTATAGATAAAGTAAATGTGTATTGATGGTCCAAGTTTGACTCTAAATCTTTTCCGATATTGATATCTAGTTTACCCAAGAATTTGATTGATGCAGGTACGAGAACAATCCAACGTTAGCCAATTATTGTCAAGACCCTCTTCCACACACAGGCTTCGCCTTTGTGGAGTGCTTTCATGAAGTTTCTCAAAAATGGTGTTGTATTTTCTGTATCTATGATGTATTTCAGTTGGATTTGGTTATTAGGATTAATCCGATTAATTATTTAATTTCAACTGTAAGTTTTATTTATCATTATTTGTTTGCAGAAGATGTAACGTTATTGTATGTTTAATTCTTGTAATATGTTGTCATGGAAAATAAAAACCAATTTGATTTGATTTGGAAGAGACTCAAGTCCAAAATTCGCAAGTTTTTAATATGCCATATTGTCCAAAACATTGTGGTTAATTCCTACAAAAAATTAAGATTTACTAAAAACTTCGATCGAAATATAATGAAATAATTATTTTTCACTTACAGGCGATTAATTTTAAAGTGTACTCAAACCGAAATAATGACCTGTTTCTATATATTTTTAGCAATCATTGTTATACCTAATTTTACTATTTACTCTTGGGTTATGTCCCTGGGTTATGGACTCCTATTAATCAGCTCTGTTATTTCTCTTTACATTAAGTGATTATTATTACTCTATTCATACGATTCTAAGCTGCAGTAATCCAATCAGGGAAAGTGCTATGCATTTTTTACATTCTGTCTCCCCCAAGTAAGATGAACCAGCAAATGCTTTTTATTTTTTATTTAAGCGTATGAATGTACTTGTATTTTTTATTTTAAATTGTAAGTGCTCATTTTTTAAATAAACTCAAAACTGGAACACCTGTTTTCTTCCATTCTGGATTTCTGGGGTTCTACTGTACGTTGTTTCTCACACTGTTTGATGTGTGTGTTGCAGTCGAACTATTCGGAGCGTCGCGAGATCAAGCAGCTGCAGTTCACGGCGTGGCCCGATCACGGCGTGCCCGATCACCCGGCGCCGTTCTTGCAGTTCTTGCGACGCGTGCGCAGCTGCAACCCGGCGACCGTCGGGCCGCTCGTCGTCCACTGCAGCGCCGGCGTCGGTCGCACCGGATGCTTCATCGTCATCGACTCCATGATGGAGCGCATGCGCCACGAGAAGAGCATCGACATATACGGACATGTCACCTGTCTGCGCGCCCAGCGCAACTACATGGTCCAGGTAGGCTACTTGCAAACTTCAATTTAATTTATTTAGATCAAGTATACCTCATATACAAATACAGAGTGGTCATTAAGTCGCGCACATGTGAATAGACGTTTCTGTAAATTGTAGTTTCGTTGAATTAAGTATAGAGGCTTCTGAAAGATAGCATCCCATTGTATTACCGACTACTAATCTAGACACCATTGGCGGGCCGCTTAGCGCAGTTGGTTGGGGCGTCGCAACTTCAGCTTGCTGTCGTTTAATACAGTAATATATAATATAATTCTTTATTGCCAATAAAATAATAGTTACAAAAATCACATATCATATCCAAATATACATTGGCGTGGCTAGAATAAGAGAGCCTCTAGCCACGTTTAAGAGGTCGTGGCTTCTCCGTCTGTCATCTATGTGTTATCATTCATCTCACTACCCACGCACAAGTCTCAAACTCGTGTGGGCATCATCAGCAATAAAAAAATGGATACTGACTACATCAAGTCTGAACTATTGTTGAGTTTACTGCTTTGTTAACAAGTCGTTTTCTCAAGAGAAGAAAATCAAGCATGAAATTCATCATTCAATACTGAGCGAGGTAGCCGTTTTGTGAATTTGTTGTGAAAATTCAAGTAATTTGTGTATAATATTGTACTAATAATAATAATAATAATAATAATAATTGATGTTTGTTAATATATTCGGTTTATTTCTTTTTTTACTATTCGATTACCTTCTGATGTGCGCGACTTAATGATCACTCTATAGATCTTGGCAGTATTTGATAATTCACTATTTTAATCAAGTCTTTAAAAACATACATGACACTACTTTCAGGAAAGCAATTCGATACACTCATGTTAACCATGTTGTAGCACTCATTAAAATCCTTTTCTATGGCTACTTGAATCGCTCAATATTAGGCATGCTTCTTATTTCTGACGACAAAATTAAATTTCATAAACAATCTAATATCAAAACTGACACTGTACTTCTATTTAAATTAGGATTTTACTCACTTATAATGGAGGTTTATGATTTTTACTAATAATATATATAAGTAGAAATACAGTATCAGCTTTGATATTAGATTGTTCATCAAGTATTTCGTCGTGGAAAACATCACAGATGTTATAAGCCTTCAGCCCACCGTAGAGCGGCTCGAACGTAGTTATTCTGTGCTGGGAATACCGTAGTTGTGTTTTTTACCATATAGGTGATGTTTGACTATTTTCCTTGATTATATTTTTCTTCATGAATATGGGCAATTCCAGAAAATACAGAACAGGCACTGAGAGCAATCTGTACTTTCTGAATGAAATCCTAAAAAGACTTCAAAAAAATTATGACCAAATACCATGCGCATTTTCACGACACCTGTCCAATTTACTGATGGCAGGTTAAAAACTGACAGCCATTTCGGTCATGCATTTGTGGTTGTAGTTCCAATACTCAGTTAACGTTTACCTTGAATTCAGTTAATTTCATTTTCTGTACAAGCAGACGACATCATAATTCATTATATTTTGTAATTCTTTATTTTGTTATCAGAGCCAGAATTTTTCTTTTTTTAATACAATTTACTGTATGTAGGAGTTTTGTATATATTTACTGTACATTGTTATTCTACTGTGCATTTTTAAGATTGTTGTAAATAATTTTTTTGGCAATAAATTTCAATTTTATTTTATTAAACATCCGTCTAAATGAACGTCATCATCTTAAATTCTTTTCGTTATTCTATATTAATATCATTATGCAGAGTTCTCCCCAAAGATGTTTGGTTCTACTTTCAATATAACTCTTAATATTATTCGCATATTCTACACAGTTCTCTCATTATTTTTATTGGAACATTCAATTATTGTCGCTCATAAATTGCTGCTTGTTGGAAATGATAAATGACATGAATGTATGTTTCTTATGATTTCAGACCGAGGATCAGTATATATTTATACATGACGCTCTTCTAGAAGCAGTTATTTGTGGCAATACAGAAGTGCCTGCCAGGAATCTCCACACTCACATCACAAAACTGATGCAGACTGATCTTGGAGATTCTATTACCGGAATGGAACTCGAGTTCAAAGTAAGCTTACATCTAACTTGAAAAATATGGTAGTACAGTACATTCAGTTTTTAGTATTTGACCGTCAAAATCAATTCAAATAAATGGTCGTTCTCTTAACTGAAATTGAATGGTTTCTAGGATTAAATGGATTGTAACATGACGTTTAATACAACAATTAGTTTCAGATAATAGGTATAATAGATAATAATAGTGCATAATGGGAGTAGGATAGTAAGGGTAATAATAGCTAATAATACAAGGTTGAGTGGTAGAGAAGACTTTACAGTCTTATCTCCGACTAATAAACAATTTTTTCATTTAATTTATAATGGGCAATAGTTATGATAGTAATGTGATATAATGTGATAGTAATGTGATGGCCAATAGTTATGATAGGAATGACCAATATAAATGGCCAAACAGCAATTTATCAGATGCTTCAAACTTTTCTATTCTGAGAGATGAAGAAATTTGATAAAGAAACTGAAAATGTAATTGAAAGGGTTCTCAAGAAGATTTGCAAGATGTAAAATGAGTGATCTTTGTTGTAACAGGGTTTCCTGTCAGCATATGCTAGCATTTACAGAATGACTCATGAGTAAGGGCATTTTTAGATAGAAGTACTCCCATAATCATGTACATTATTATTTATTTGTTAATTCATAATATTTTTACAATTTCCAGTGGGTCTGATTAGACCCGTAATGGTGCTGAACAACAAAAATACCAAGTACAATACAAAAGTTAAATAAAAATTTCAATTTCGCTTGCAAATATAGTTGCTATTACAATTGGTTTGAAAAGGAAAATAATAAGAAAGAGAAAAGTAAATAAAGCATGCGGTTGAATTAATTTATTGAATGAATTATTACTATTCATCCATCAATCTATAAGAAAATTCCGTTCATTTATTAAATAATATACTTTATGAGCTTAGTTTTACCAGAATTATGATTCCAACTGGGAGAATAAAATTATATGAAAATAGTAATTTACATTCGAATTGGTTAATTTAAATACATAAAAGGTAATTTTCTTCATGCAACTTCTGAATACGTGAACAGACTTCAATTTCGACTTTTACATAATTACTATTAATCTAAATAGGTTGAAGCCGTTTTCTAAGTTTTCTTACTTTATAAAATAGCTCGATAGCTATTAAAGATCGATGTTGATCAGTTAGAAGTTAGACGTCTCGTAGACGTCTTCAATAAATATCACAATAGAGAAAAATGATCTTTTTTATTAGTAATTAATTTTTAACGAACTCTGTGAATGGAATAATTTTCTTTTTTTTAATTTCCAGAAACTATCGAACATCAAGTGTGATTCGACTAGGTTTGTTTCTGCAAACTTGCCAGTCAACAAGCATAAGAACCGTTTGGTTCATATTCTGCCATTCGAGAGCACAAGAGTGTGTCTGGCACCAATTCGGGGCGTGGAAGGTTCTGACTACATTAACGCTAGCATAATTGACGGCTACAGGCAGAGGTCAGCCTACATTGCAACACAGGGCCCGTTGCCCGACACTACAGAAGACCTTTGGCGCATGCTTTGGGAGCATAATTCCACAATTATTGTTATGCTTACAAAATTAAAGGAAATGGGAAGGGTAAGTTTCATTTCTAAATTAACTATCTTGTCATTTTCTCATTTTAATTATTGTGGTTGAGTCATTTATTGCTTTTTAAATGTTTCCCTAACAATATCTTTTTGTATTTCCTATTCTGTTATATATGACAGAATGGAAGCTTTTTGGAATGAAATAACAGTGTTTTTATCTCTATTCTTAATTTATTCTTGCATAGCGGCCTGTAGTTTACATTTTTTTACATCCCAAAACTGTTCAATTTATTCACAATTTACAGTTCAACATTTTTTTATATATTCAAATATATACGGTATTTATATACTATATTTTTCTTGTATTCTCATCTTAGTCTGTTATTGTTCGTCTCCTCAAAGTGTATTCTCCATTACGGATGGTTCTACTGAACTTTTGCCTCTCCTATGTTGTTCTATAGAGCCTTAAATTACTTATTTTCTTTGATTTGTTGTACTTATCTTCAGTTGAATTTAAACGGAAACACTTTTTACCGTAGATACTGCTATTATACAATGCATAATAACCATAGTATAGTAGCCTACTTTACTGAAAGTGTGCCAGGCCACTGAACGCTGTGTTGAGCTGTGCTTTTAAAATCGAACCAATTGTTTTAATTTAATGCCCGGCCATTGGAAGCTGTGTTCGCTGCGCTGTGCCAGTTGCCGGCGTTTATTAAAAGATGTCGTTTTAAAAGCACAGCGTTCAGTGACCTATACAAATGTCCTAGTACTTAGACTTGTAAATGCAAGTCTAACGAGCGCATTCATACTAAACAAGTGCTTGTTGTGTTTGGAATACACTTTGATATAATTAGATGCATTGAGAGTCGAGCGCGTTTATCTCGTCATTAAGGAGGCGACAACTTCATTTTTCTTAAATAACAACCACAAAAATATCCATTCATTTTGTAAATTATATTCCATTTTTATTGTTCAGCGTATTTAGAAAACATTCTTTCAAATGTGTTTAATCAGTTTGGATTTTTAAAATTTTTCTTTTTTTCCGAAGATGAAGCCCACATAGGTCTGAGACCTGTGCGTGGGTAATTTATTGGATGATGGTGATTGATGAGTTGAACCTACAGGTTTAGGTGGGTTCCGAACCACCGGGAAAAGATTTTGGGAACAGAGTCATTTTTGCTGGTCAATCCAATCGGTCACCCTTACAAAGAGCGCCCAGGAGTTTCGTAGCTTTTATCAGATTTTTTTAAATAGATACTTGCTACGGCACTCGGCTATCACTTCCCTTTTATATTATATTTTTATTGTTCAGCGTATTTGAAAAGCACTATTTCATGTTTAATCAGTTTAGGCTTTTTTTAATTGTATTAAAATTATGCTCATCATACTGAGAACATTTTGTAACAAATTATCACCCATTTTCGTGCCAACCCACTATCACTATTATTGCGGTATCTTAATTTTATTAATATTATTTTATTTTTTTATCTTCACAATCTAACTAATCTAATCTTAATAATCACTTATTGGATAGTCACTTAATTAAAAAACTATTAAGTTTGAGTGTTCCAAGAATTGACGAATTTTGTCGAAACTTCGCCATTTTATGTAAATGTCATTGGTAAAAATATCCATTGTCCATACTACCTATAGTGTGTATATCATGTTTACTACCGTCTACAACTGTGTGTTGACAGTAAAATTGTTTTTAATGATTCATACTAGAAATCTGTAAATTTATTTGAATAAAATAAAGTAAGTTTATCTTACTTAGCAAGAGCCTACAAGATCGTTCTACAAGAGTATTGTGTATGAGTAGTATTTTCTACATCAATAAATGTCTTTTAAGACGGGCCTTTAGATTTATGGTTATCTGCTTCCACTCTATTCCTCTTTTTCAAATTCTATATGTATGTTTCCATTAATTTTTCTCAAAGAATGTGTACTATTGTCTTCTCGTTGAAAAAAATAGACGATTTGTAAACTATTCGTCCAAATTTTATTATGAATTTTTATTTTTTAGGAGAAATGCCACCAGTACTGGCCTAGTGAGCGATCGGTGCGATACCAATGCTTTGTTGTTGATCCTATTGCCGAGTACAACATGCCGCAGTACATTCTCAGAGAATTCAAGGTGACTGACGCTAGAGACGGCAGTTCGCGCACACTCAGACAGTTCCAGTTCACTGATTGGCCAGAGCAGGGCGCGCCGAAATCCGGCGATGGATTCATCGATTTCATTGGTCAAGTTCATAAGACAAAGGAACAGTTCGGACAGGATGGCCCTATCACTGTCCACTGCAGGTTGGTAAAGATTGTATATCATCCGTATTTTATTCAGTCATTCAAATTTAAATTAATTACTTTTTTGGCCAAACATTTGAAAACATTTGATAATTGTTGTAATGTGCTTATGCCCGGTTTCTCAGTCATTCAGTAAACCATTGATTCAATAGCGACCCTGAGGCTTGTTTCATACCTACCCAGCAGTAGGGTATCCGGTGTCGTTTATCCGGCCGTAGAGATAATTGTTGATTCTTGGGAACTTTACCGTAACCGGTAAATTTTACGGGTGGTTTTTGATTGGTCTATTCAAATTCATAGACAATAAGAATTTTGAATACACCAATCAGTCGCCACCGGTAGCATTTACCTGTAAATGAATGAGAAGACTCCATACTATATTTATAATGATAATACATACTTAAAAATTACAAATAATAGAACTCAGTCATTCTATAGTATGGAACGCTTCACATTTACCCGATTTTTGAAATCATATGAACCAAAGTAATTATTCCAATAAACAACACCAGTTACATGACTGCCGGGTAGGTGTGAAACAAGCCTTATAGCCGCTATTAAATCATTAGCTACTGAATGATTACTGAACGAATGAGAAACTAGGAATTAGGTAGTTGAAAAACAAGGTACTGTTGGGAGGAGAAACGCAGTTTATAATGGTACTTTACAATTTATAATAGGTAAAATTAGAAAATGTATTTAATTAGATAATTTTGGTAATTCACTTTGATAATGAAAAAACAAGGTAGTGTTTTGAGAAGAAACGCAATTTTTAATGGTACTTTTTATTTTATAATAGATGAATTCACGAATTGTAACTGTATTTTGTCGATATCTCCACGAATAACAGTAGTTTTCAATAAAAACTGACGAAGATCGTGAAATTTTCAATGGTAAATTATATGGACGAACTGTGAGGGGTTTGTCATAATTTCTCAAAGACTAACAGTGATTCCACTGTTTATAATCGATGATTATTGGTACTATAACTGTATTTTTCATAAGCTCTTCATAATAGCGGTAGTTTTCTATTAGAAACGACGATAAATGCAATTTTAAATGGTACTTTTTGATTTATGACGGTACTTTATTATTATTTATAATTGGAAAATTCATGAACTGTAACAGCATTTTTAGAATTTATCCGAGATAAACGGTTGTTTTCTATTGTAAACCAAATAAATCAATCCTGTAAAACTCGTAGTTATCCACTGAATATTTATGTCAATTACTTTCATATAAATACTACTCAACCTTATAGCCAATATAGTCCGCTGTGAAGTTTAATAATGTAGTTTGTTAATTGTTCTATGCACCCGGAACACCTATTCCTTACTTGAATAGGGTAATTTACGTGTTAAAATAAACATTTTCAGTTTTTTTATAACGTGCATTATTTCATACATAACAGTATCGTACACTGCAGATTACCAAGCATCAATGTTATTCAATTTTGTCAGTGTTAATCTATCAATGTAATTAATCTTCGAAATTTGGAATGCTAATCATAATTTAATGAATGCTGATTCATTTTGTTTTTATTTCAGTGCTGGAGTTGGTAGGACTGGTGTGTTCATAACTCTGAGCATTGTACTGGAGCGAATGCAGTACGAAGGCGTCGTTGACTTATTTCAGACTGTTAGAATTTTAAGGACTCAGCGGCCAGCCATGGTCTCCACTGAGGTCAGTTCATTTCATTTCACCTTATCCATAGTATTGTTATGGGTTCCATCTCTAAAATAACGCTGGCAACACTTTAAATTAACACTCGCACTTTATTTACACAAATTATCCACAACTCACACTGACCAGTAATGTCTTACACAAAATAAGCAGTCAAAAACAGATAAATCGATGTTGTTCAACTGATAGAGTTTTCAATATTACTGTACAAAAATCAATCACTAAATGTCAAAAGGCTGATTTAATATTAAATAATAACTGTCTAATAAACTGTCCAATAATTCAAGAGGAACGTCAAAAAAGAATAATTAACTTACGTAGCAAAGGTCCGTAATACAATAATAGCTATGAGTATAGTCCACTGGTATAAATTCAAAAATAATTCTCACTAAAGGCACAACATACGGTAATTAATTATCACTACAGAACTACTGTCACTACTTGTTTATCTCGACAAATTTCAAAGAAGACTGAATTCACTTTTACAAAAGTCTCCTATTTATACATTTTTCCATAATCGAGATATCTCTCCATTTTTCTATCAACTTCTACCGAATTCTAAAATAAACAAATAAGGACTCTCTCATTTTCCACAATATTCGATAAGATTCCATTAAAATTCTATAAGGTTCTAATTAAATATCATAAAAGTATCAAAAAGTAAACTACAAGGCAAAGAGGAGAGTAATTAATCGCTTCCGGAAATCAATATTGACACGGGCAGATAACACTGAAAATCACTGTTCCTTCTTTCTTTCTGTGTCCTTAGCAGTATAGTAGTTGTTGCACTACAGTTTGTTGCCGGCGATTGAATGCAATGCATCCTATTCAATCAATTCCGGTTCCAAAGTATTGAATGCAATGCACCCCAGACACAGCAACAGTTGCTCTTGAACTTAAGTTTCGCCGTTTGAGCGAAACACCAGTAATTTATAAATTATCACTTGTCAGCCGTGAAGCATAAATCTTGTTATTCATAGTTATTTATTTTCAAAGTGAACTTCAGCTGTTATATTCATTAACGAATAATACAGATGTAGTCACAACCACTTTAGTAATTAATATACAATGTACTATAGTTTCGACAGTCATGACATTGTAAATCTCTATCACAAATAGAGACAGAGATTGTGACAATTATGTGACATTCGAATCTATAGTATGTTGACTGTCAGTTATTTCAGTGGTTGTGACAACATCTGTATTATGATGTTGAAGATCCATCTTGTTTCCACTAATATGTAATATAAACTTGAAAAAAAACACTTTTAAATGGAAATTAACTCACGTTATGGCGTGACGGCCGTTTCGCTCTGTTGTCTAGAGCATCGTCAGACGACCCACAGTACACTCTGTGTACACACAGTGTGTACTGTGGGTCGTCTGACGATGCTCTAGACAACAGAGCGAAACGGCCGTCACGCCATAACGTGAGTTAATTTCCATTTAAAAGTGTTTTTTTCAAGTTTATATTACATCTGTATTATTTATTATCGATATCTACCACTGGAATATTGCCTTTGGCAAATATCCTTCCATCAACCTGTACCTTGAACAAGGTTTTACATAAAAAGCAAAATTCAACACCAGTGCATAAATCAAGGTGACTTGAATTGAACAGAATGACACAACCAGGAAAAATGAAAGAAATACACATGTGCCTCTGTGCTCTCCATACATTTTTTCAAACCTAAAATCTGAAACCGCATAAAAAAGGCATGTGAATGCCACTCATCCTTACAACGCCATTTTTTGAAGAGAACCAAGTAAGCTTTGGTTCTCTTTTAACAAGAAAGGAAATGATAGGGAAGTGATAGCCCGCGAGCCATAGCAGGTATCTGTTCAATCAGATAGAGATAAGCTGCGTTCTCGTAGGACCTGTTTGTAACGGTGACCGATTAGATTGGCCAGCAAAACAGACACTGTTCTCTGCTGTAAAATCACTTCCCGGTGGTTCGGAACCCACCAAAAACGGTAGGTCCAACTCATCAATCACCATCATCCAACTCATTACCCACGCACAGGTCTCAGACCTATGTGGGCTTCATCCTCAAAAAAAAAAAAAAAAAACTCATTACACACGCGCAGGTCTCAGACCTATGTGGGCTTCATCCTGAAAAAAAAATCTACTGCCATAGTAATAATTTTTCATAAATGTACAGTTCATAATCACATCTTTTAATATAAAGTTGTGTTTCAACCTTTTACTTATACTATGTTTTGAAATGATTCAATTATATTATTCACTTACAATTATTGATATTTTGACTTAAATTTATGTCATTACATTTATATAATTAAACAGAATTTATTAATTTCGAATTCCTTTAATTGCTATTACTTAATACTGAAGACTTCCGCAATGGCGGATATTGACAACAGCATTGAACAGCTGATAGGAATCGTTGAATGCTATTGATCAATGCTGTTGTCAATATCCGCCATTGCGGAAGTCTTCAGTATTAAGTAATAGCAATTAAAGGAATTCGAAATTAATAAATTCTGTTTGTGTATATTTGTCAGTTTATTCAATTGTCAGTCACTTCAAACTAACTTTATATAATTGTTAAACTTCAAAATACATCGATTTATGTTATGATTATTGTGTCTCAACGTCCTATCTTTTTTATTTAATTAAAATAAAACTATTATATACTCTGTTAATTATCTATTATTTTCCTTTTATTCTATACTTCATATTCATCAATGTAAAAATTTATACATTTGACAACAATTACAAACTATCGATATTCGATCAAGTCGATATTATGATCAAATCAATTTAGCGCTAAATTTGTCTTTGTGAGAAGTAATATCTATTTATTTATATTTATAATTTATTATTATTATTTATTTATTATTTTTTATATTTATAATATCTAGTAATATTTATTTGTGAATAAAGTTGAGTCAGCTGAGTATCTCATATTTTTGACTCGATGCATGGGATTCATGTAATTTGATGAGAATAATAAAAATTGAGTCAATCACTGCTGTTTCTCACGCCTTCCTATCGGATTCCCGTCGACTCAACGGATCAACACTCGACTCCAGTCACTAAGAAGACTCCACTCTCACAACTTATTCAACTTTATTCATACTCCATCCTATAAAGTCAGCTGAGTATCTCATTTTGAGTTGACTCTGGTGAGTGACTGTTGATCTGATGAGTCGACGGGAGTCCGATTGGAGGGCGTAAGAAACACGCCCGATTGACTCGAACTTTTATTCACATCAAATAACACGAATCCCAAGCGCTGAGTCAATAACATGAGTTAAGAACAAGTTTTTATTTTAGCAAGACTGTGACTTTGACTTTATTCAGAACTTAACTTCATTCACACCACCCATTTATCACCGTCTCCAAAGTTAATTCTCAATAAGATTATTATATTAATTTTGAAATTAAGTAGAATCTATGTTGATAAGTTGTAATGAAGGTTAAAATCTATTTTTTCAAAATACCGTTAAATCAACATTTAAAAACGTGTTATAATTTTGCAGGATCAATACCAGTTCTGCTACAAAGCAGCTTTGGAGTACCTGGGATCGTTCGATCACTACGCCAACTAGTGATTTGCCCCCGCAGACCAGTTTGATCATCTGGTCTGATCGCAATCACTGGAATCACTGAACTTAGTTGACAGAACACTAGTTATTTGGCCACTTGTTTGATCAGATTTATTCGATCCACATCTTCTACTCGTAGGCAACTCGTTCATGGTACAGACTGTGAATACGACGAATAATTGTTAATGTGTTCATATTTAGTTTTCTATTAATCTGTTATGTTGAGCAAATAGTTTTTAAATGTAAAATAATCATTGAGCCGAGTCCGTTCCTTGGTTAGTCTGTGAATGCGTCTTGAGGTAGGCAGGTACTCTTTGAGGAGTACTTTGTAAATACATTGACTACAGTAAACTAGCCTAAATTATGTAATTTCAATATGTAGATAGCATGACTGATCTGATTCTTGATCATTGGTGTACGATTTTAAGTTGAGGTTTTACTGTCTGTGTATATGCTTGGACTATCACAGTGATATGCGTCTTGCATTAAATGTGTGTGATCATTGAAAGTAGAGAGTGTATGTGTGTGCTGGTCCAATAAAGTTTGGACAATGACACTAAATAATTGAAGAATTAGTTAGTTAGTTAGGTATAAGCTATTACCTATAGAATTTTATTTGATATTTTAATTTTATTGATAAGATTTCTTTTTATATTCCATATTTTATTTTGGTACTATTTATTATATACAATTTTTAAAAATAGGTTCATTAAGATCGCTTCAGAATAGTGCATTTGACTGAAATATGTTTACATTCTACTGGTAATTTACGAGTATATTGAACTTATATTATGGTTTATAGTTACATTCTTAAAATCCTTATTTTCGTACCATTGGCCAACTATTTTTGAGCCAAATTCTGTGCCATAGAATTATTCTACACTTTTATTGTGCTTTAGTGTTTCGTAGAAACTGGTTTTAATTTTCAGGTGAATGTAGGTCACTGAAGAAAGAGAATATTGGTGAGATTTGATGAACTTTTTCTATGAAAAAGTTTTCTAGTCTCCGTAGATTTTGTACATATAAAAAAAACTATTATATAAGTAAACACACTCACACAGATGACTATATTAGAAATAATATAAATGTTAACCATGATTAGTTGTAAAATTGATACTGTATTCTAACTTTTTTAAACAATCATCACTATTTTACAACTGTGCTTGGGCAGAGGAATATTTCATTGTCTTAGTTGATGAAAATTATCAGAATTCTTTTAAAGTAAGAAATAATCCTTAATTGCAAAAAAAAAACATTGAAAATCATTGCACTATTGGAACAGAATATCTCACAATAAAGTAGCATTTTACAAGGAACCTCACCATTACCTAATGGTGTATCAATGTGATTTGTATTTAGTGACGTTCTTAATTTCCCTAAGATGATAATTATGATAATCATTGAATTTTACTACTCCACTTGGTCCAAAAAAATATAGGAGCGATCATTTGACAATGATCAGAAAGTGGCCTATATTGAAATAAAGCAAAAATGTTTAGAAGAATGAAAATACTGTAATAATAATTTTGTCATCAGTGGTTTAATTTATTATCAGTATGAAATTGCAACTTGACTACCTTGAGTATCTAAAAATGGATTTATGATGGGGTGGAGTTTTTTAAAGATACAATAAGAGTGCATCGCTCACAACCCCCTTAGAAAAATAAAATTGCATAAATTTTTACATAATTGGATATACGTTTTACATTCTAAATGTACATTCCAGCTCTCTGTCCAATTACAACAAAAACTTTTACTCAATTTATTTAAGAATTTAGTTATAAAATAATTTATTAGATGAGTTGACTGTAATGAAATCAAATCTACTTGATATTATATTCTGGGATGACCCATTTTAATTATTCAATAGTGAATTTTATTGATTCCAATTGAAGCTATTCTGTGCATTTCTATTAATTTAGTTTGTTTTTATAGTTTCGGAAAGTCGTTCATGTACCATAAGAATATTTAATATTGTCTTGGAAAATTATATATCATTGTATGCAAAATTAATGTCTAGTTTAGATTTTTTACAAATTGACTTAGTTGATGATTTTAATTGAAGTGATGGAATAAACTGAATATTCAAGTATAATTTGAGAATAAAATACTAAAATTTTCTTGTGTCTTTTTCTATCCTCAACCCTTGTCAAAAATTGTTTCATTTGAACCAAATCTGATTTTTAGACTGAAAAAATTGATCTTATTGTAGGAGATAGATAGTAGATAGTAGGAAGAGACATTAAAAAATTTGTAATTAGATTGGCAAAATTTGCTCCCATTAAGAAGATGTAAACGTTTGAACATTTCTAATTATTTTTTTTCTAGTTTAAATAATAAAACCTTGTCTAGAACTGCTCAAATGCTGATTTAGAATGATTATCTTTGAAAGTGCCTTTTTGTGGTTTTAGGTGAATTGAATCTTGTTCATAATAATAAGATAGAAAAAGGATACATCAATTATTGTGTTGCTTCACAAACGTCTGTTGAATGATGACTTGGCCATAGGAAGTAGCTCGGTCTAGCTGTGGTAGTGGAATGTTTAGAGCGAGACTGTCATCATAGGAACCAGACACCAGACACCAGACTGTCACATCAGCAAGACAGATCACAGCTCCAGCACTCCTTCATAAAATGTTGGTCTCCCTTACACCAAAATCATGAACACAAAACCTAACACAAATGCTTAGAAACCTATTAAGTAACAATAAAACAGAAGGATATCTGTTGCTCCTTCCACTGTTTAAGTCCTCTAAACAGAATATTACCCTAAATTGGACCAAACTTTTTTCTGGACATGATGCTTTAAACCTGATGCATACAGAACCCGAATGTGGAAGGCGGTTGCGGGTAAGTGCTGATGTTGTAAGCAATGATTTCCAAGTTATCCAATGTTAAGTTATTGATCTGAAAAAAAATATTACGTATATAGAAATGCTCATAAATCCTGAAGGGGAACGAATTTCTCCAACTTGATTACATATATTAGAAGGTCTCAATATTATATGTCCACACCAAATTTGGCGCATCTAGCTATCATACAAGAGAAGTTATTGATCTGGGGGAAAAAATATTACATATATAGCAATGCTCATAACTCTTGAAGGGGAACGAATTTCTCCAATTTGATTGAATATTTTGGAAGGTCTCATCAAGTACTATCAACCACCACAGTATGAGCATTTTAAAATTTCTTGAGATTTTTGAAAAAATCATGGAATATCATCGGGCACTTTTTTGGGCAAAAAATAAAATCCTCTCAAATTTGGTTGATATTCGGTACACAGGTAGGGCTTGGCCTGAGAAACGTCCAAACCAAATTTGGCGCATCTAGCTATCACATAAGGGAAGTTATTGATACCGGGGAAAAATTATTACATAATTATATAGAAATGCTCATAACTCCTAAAGGAAAGCGAATTTCTCCAATTTGATTAGATATTTTTGTGGTCTCTTCAACCAACACAGTGTAAGTATTTTAAAATTTTTGAAGACGAAAAAACCATGGACAGAACCATCAGGCAAAAAAAATTCTCTCAGATTTGGTTGTTATTCGGTACACAGATAGGGCTCTACCTAAAGAATGTCCACACCAAATTTGGCTCATCTAGCTATTGTACAAGAGAAATTATTGATTGGAATAACAATTATTACATATATAGAAATGCTCATAACTCCTGAAGGGGAACAAATTTTTCTAATTTGATTACATATTTATGAAGATTTCTTCAAGCACTATCAACCAGCTTTTTCTAATTTTTGCAAAAAATCATAGACTATATACATCAGGGATTTTTTTTGGGCAAAAAATAAAATTCTCATAGATTCGGTTGATAGTTGGTACCAAAATAAGGCTTGGCCTGAGAAATGTCCTCAACAAATTTGGAGCATCTACCTATCATACAAGGGAAGTCGTTGATCTGGGGAAAAAATTATTACATAATATATAGAAATGCTCATAACTCCTGAAGGGGAACGAATTTATGTTATTTGAATACATATTTTTAGTATACGCATTTTAAAATTTTTGAAAAAAAACCATGGACTACCACATCAGCCACTTTTTTGGGCAAAAAATAAAATTCTCTCAGATTTGCTTGATATTTGGTACACAGATAGGGCTCGGCACAAAGAATGTCTGCATCAAATTTGGCGCATTTAGCTATAACAAATGGGAAGTTATCGATCTGGGAAAAAAATATTGTTTGACAGAGAGCATCTTTCCTGATCTGTTTGAGAACCTGGAGCTGCCAAATGAAAATACAACCCTTTGGAGAAGTTCACGATTATCAACTGCTCAACCTGGTATTTCTAATATTAAAACTGATACTGTATTTTACTTTTATATATTGCGTCAGGCTGACGAAGCTTCTTTTCAGAAGTGAAATTCATCCCTCTAGCATCTCCAATATAAGTGAGTAAAACAATATATAAAAGTGAAATACAGTGTCAGTTTTAATATTAGAATTAGATTGTTCGTTAAGCATTTCGTCATGGAAAACATCACTGGTATTTCTCCTGGGGTAACAGCTTCGAGCATCTTGCACTAGCCAAAAGAGGAGATCACTCTCCTCTTTCAGAGTACTCAAACTTTACAACTTGAATCTAAGGATTGATTTATTCATACCGGTACTTGCGTAGTTTATACTTTAGGGTGGATTCAAAGGAGTTGTATCCTTAATGCTTTTGTTTTCCTTCATGAAGTTACGACCTACAAAAAAGTGTCTTATTCCATACATACATTTTTATATTGTTAAGTGCCTCACCAGTACTTGAACGGGCCAAGACCTACCAGCTGATTGCTATTCAGTAGTATTTAGTTTGATGAATCAGAAGTCTAGGCCAACTTACCCATCAAGCTCAGTTATGAGCTATAGTAGTTTGTTGTAACTTCATGAGAGTAAAACACTGCTAAACAGAGAACCGGTATCTGAAAATCCACATTAACGCTATCCTGATCACTCTATGCATACACCTTCTTTAAAGCCTCTTTGTCTCGTAGAGCAGGCAGATGTATAGACATAAGCGTTATTGTTTTGCTTAAACTCCCTAAAAGTATGTCATGCAGCGATTGTATAATGTGCTGCAAAACTACAAGTTGCAAATTTCAACTCCAAACCTGGAAAGTAACATACCAGTAATTAACCAGTCTACCAAAGATGTGCATTTTCAGCAAACTCTAATATTACAGAAATTCATACCTTGCCTTTCTGGTTGTTTATCACATAAAAATACTCATTGAACAATCTTACCTGAAACTATTACTGCTACTATAGTCTGTCTATTAACAAGTACTTGTTTTACTTTTAAATCAAGACTGTATAATTTCGTTTTCAACAAGGAACATCGTCAGCTGAAGATACTTGCTGGGATCGAAAATTATTTTTGATGTAAATAAGCGGCTCCTCTTGAAATACAGTTCTGAGTTTGATTGAGAACCTGTATCCACAGACAGACGAACAAGACAATACATTAATTGTTTGTGTTTTTATTGTCATTGATAGACAAACTGGCCAAAAAATGAAGAATCCATAGAATAGAATCTTTATTAGCCATTAAACAATAAACATTGGAATAGGCTACGTCAATATAGTTGTAACATAGTTTAAGATGTAGATTCTCAGCTTATACAAATGAATAATATTGTCATTTTCACTTAAACTAAAAATGTTCAACATTTTATACACTAAAATACACCTTAATAGATACCACCAATAAAAGATCTCATTATTTCCCCTATTAGTTGAAAGAAAGGCTCCAACAAATCTAATGATTTAGTACAACACTCGAATCAAATATAATACCATATATTGAATATGACATCTTTTTAAATAATAGAGCTTAACTTGTGTCTTGCTATGGGTTCATTGGTACAACAGAAAACCCTCTGTCCACAAAAACTTAGGCTTTCACGACGTTCAAAAAATGAAGGGCTGCGGGCCCCTCCTCCACTGGGTGTTCTGCAGGCCCCTCCTCTGCAGGCACCGGCACTGTCCACCCAACCTCCTCCAGTGTCTGCTGAACTAACGCCTCGTAAAATGATTTTGATGTTGCCATGGACATTAACAGCAGTGATTATGATTATGATGATGTTAACTTCACAACTTTACAACTGGGACTCACGATTTGCAATGAATCTAACAAGTCTTTTATAAAATTATTAATAAAAAAAAGGAGGAAAAGCTTTTTTTCTTCTTTTTTCCTCTTGATAAAATTACAAGTAATAAAAATTTGAAATATGTTATCAAAGAATGTTACATTCTGAAATTTAGCAAACTAGATATCTAGTTCAATCATGTCAAAAGGAATTGACATTCTAGATAGCTGGTCTAATTTTGAACAACATGATGTGGTCAACACCTGTCAAATGTACAATAAGAAAGCAGTATCATAGTTTCTATAGAAGTTTGATTCCTGCATCTGAAAACCAAGATGTAGTCTATAGTGATGAGGATGACTAGCTTGGAATGACCCACTTTGTGCTGTTTTCACATTAATAAAATTAGTCAGTTCTGTACATTATTAGTTTAGAGTAATTTCTATTAGATAAGCAAAGCTCTCCTGGGCCCTCTTTGTAAGGGTGACCGATTGGATTGGTCAGCAAAAAAGACTGTTCTCTGCTGTAAAATCACTTCGTTTGTAGATCTGAAAACTAAATCTGGAAATTATCAGAAGTTGAAAATCACTAGACTTCAACAGAGAGATCCAATTAAACGACGGGCAGTAGTGATTTCTGTTGAGGAGTGCCAAAGGAGGGCAAACAGATTGAAGGAGTACTGGAGAAAGGCCAAGGAGAGAAATTTACGAAGAAATGTGTCAAAACACCAGACATCTAGATAGAATGACTTATTTGATAAACTTATGTAGTCCAATGTGGCTTTAAAAAATAATCACTTCCCGGTGTTTCGGAACCTACATCTAACTATATAGGTCCAACTCATCAATCACCATCATCACCATTACCCACCCACAGGTCGCATACCTATGTTGGTTTCATCCAAAAAGAAAAAATGTTACCTAGTCAATAAGATTTAATTCCAATATTTTATTTTATTTTCTATGAGGATGAAGCCCACATAGGTCTGAGACCTGTGCGTGGGTAATGAGTTGGATGATGGTGATTGATGAGTTGGACCTACAGTTTTAGGTGGGTTCCGAACCACCGGGAAGTGATTTTACAGCAGAGAACAGTGTCTTTTCTGCTGGCCAATCTAATCGGTCACCGTTACAAACAGGACCTACGAGAACGCAGCTTATCTCTATCTGATTGAACCTGCTACGGCTCGCGGCTATCACTCCCTAATTGTATAGTGTTATGCATTATGTTGATTATATTATTTCTATTTACTACCGAATTACCTTAGTCACAACAGCGTAAGTCATAATTGAATCTTTCTCAAAATTTTGCACAGTAAATATTTATCATTTTTTTGTAGAATGTATGATAATAAAGGAGTAACATATATATTTAATTATTGTATACCCAGCTTTCGTTTGAAGATTATTTCCTCTGTTATCAGTGACTAGCACCCCTCCTGTATTATCATTTCCACCACCTGAGTGCAATTGATTGTGTTCCTGGCTATAATAATTATTATTTTGTTTGTTGACTAATCTATGAAATAAATCACTTAAAGAATCTTGTGCTATTATTACATTTGCACTTGCTCATTTCTACTTTATAGATTATAATTAAGCTCATAATCAGTAGCGTAACGAAAAATTTTTCATCGATTTGGGGGCCCCCAGGGCGAAGGGAGTCCGGTGGAAATTTTGATAAATAGTCCCTCTAAGAAATTGTAGACCCATGTCCAGAAAAGCAAAAATCCATTCATTTTAGTCCATATTATGGGGAAATTTTTGATTGTTCCATGTTGAGAGCTTGATTGAATTGAATTGAAATCATCTTTATTCATCAAAAAATGTACAAATACATTTGAATAGTGTCAAATTACACAAGAATTAATAAAGTCACAACACATAATAATAGAAGTTACAATTTTGATAAAAACTAGATTCTAAAATCTCACAGTCAAATTGACATACTCCTGCAAGGAGTATAGGGATAGTCCCACCAAATATTCCTTCAATTTCTTATGTAGGTATTCAACCTCCTCTGTTTCCTGCAACTCTCTAGGAAGTGTATTGAAACATTTTCTCCCCATAAAGTGTTTTTTTCTTATAGAAGTCCAATCTATGCCTCTCCGCGATCCTTCCAAATCTGGTGTTGTAGCCATGTGTTTCGTTTCTTGGTTCCATTAGAGTATTTTTTAAAGTACATGACTACATCAAAAATATATTGCCCATAGATTGTTAAAATACCAAATTGTGGAAAAACGAGTTTTACTGAGTCAATTCTTTTTAAATTCATTATTATTCTAAGAGCCCTTTTTTGTTGCAATAGTATTCTATCAAGGTTACTCTTGGTTGTGCTTCCATAGATCGCAAGTCCGTATGCCAGATGAGAATGAATTAATGAGTGGTACAGGATTTTCATTGTCTGTATATTGCAGATATTTGTTATTTGCCGCAAAGCAAAAAGGCCGGGGGATATCTTTTTTACAACCTGAGAAACATGTTTATCCCATGATAAGTTGCTATCAATATCTAGGCCTAAGAATTTTGTGCTATCCACCAGTTCTAAGGTTTCGCCGTTTATTGCAACATTTGGGGACCAATAAGATTAGAGGCTTGAAAACAGTAACTTTATACAAGTATTTATTAAAATGAAGTTTATAAATTGGGTAAAGTGAAAGCTTAAATTCAATAGATCATTGCTTTTATGAATCGTTTGCCTAAGAACTTGAACCAACTTTTCATATATTTTTAGTTCATTAATCAGTTTTGAACAAATTTTAATGTATAAAATCAAAAAATTGCTACTTTTATAAAGCTAATTTAACAATCTATCGTGGTTTCAAATTATTATTACAATCAGGGCCACTCAGAGACATTTTAGTGGCCCGGGCAGAATTGTGGCTGGAGGCTCCCTTACACCAAAAGGTGAGGCTCCCTCACCCTAAACACCAATTTTCAATAATTGTAAATTATTAAATAATTTTAAACTAATTGAATAACTTAATTATTATTAATGACTCGATTTCCCAACTAGCATTGAATATGTATTCCATCTATGCCTAGTTGCCTACTGTACTCAAAAGAAACTGTGTAACTAATTTGAATTGTTTTATTTAATTTAAAGATAAAATTCGAGTGTAGGCCAATTGAAAACAATTCTTTGAAAAAGTTGTGGAAGATAGGGAAAAGGGCAATGAGTGGCACCAGAGAGAGTAATAAACTTCTCTTCTATTTTTGTGTAATCTCTTGAATTCGCATTGAACTATCGACTAATACTGGAAGAATATGTAAAATGTGTAAAAATATAAAAATTATTATGACTTTGAAAGGAACTTGATTCAACTTGCAAAGAGAGAATGAATTAATATCCAATTCTAAACTTTAACTTTTAATTTTGCATTTTTTTATTGCTGATGATGCCCACATGAGTCCGAGACTTGTGCGTGGGTAATGATTACACATAAATGCCTGACGGTGGAGCGGGATTCGAACCCACGACCGCAAGCTTAAGTTGCGACGCCCCAACCAACTGTGCTAAGCGGCCCGCCAACATATAGAGTAGCGGAACCCCAAAACATTCTGAGGGTTCTCCACCGGAGAAAAAAATTGTTTTCCAGATCTTGAAAGTGCAATTCCAAGTTTTTTTGTGGTTATCAACTCTTCCCTCATATTATCTGTTGATTGATTCATGGTCTGACAAATTTCACGATCACAATACACTATGGGGTATCAGATCTGAGCATTAGTAACAGTAATAGAAATTGAAACCCGTCTGCAAAAAAATTAAGACACCTTTTCTCCTTTCAAGCCTACTGTGTAAACTTAATTCAAGTGGTCTGGGGTACCTTCAAACCCATGTTTGGGGCCTCCAAAAATACTGGGACCCACCAGCATCGTGTGGCCTTTGATGGCCCAAAGCCGAGGCAATTAGAGGACCCTTGTTTATAAACGTAAAATTTGAAATATTCTAGATGTAGCCTACTTGAATCTCTACCTCACCAGGGGTGCAGAATATTCCAAAGCCCCGAAATTTCCCCAGAACATCAATTTTAAAGACCAAAATTTCCCCAAAATAAGTGTCGTGAAACCCGATAATATAACTTGACTTTGTTTCTTCAAATTTCACTTATTACTCATAGCTTTCATTGAAATCAAATTAAAAATGTGGATTAATGGATTTAAATTACTTTTCACATTTTGAACTCACATGTTTTATTTCAATTGATGGACCAAATTCAGTAATCACTACACTAGTAGCCTACTTAAGAATAAAATGATTCAGGCTTGTAGAGTGAGAAGCGTACTAAGAAAAAATAATTAAAATTAAAATTGTCTAACATTTTTTAATTTCTTGCTCTTCCACTCAAGAGCTCTTCATCTTCTGTTTCTGTGTCACAATACATTTCTATTCATCATCCATACATCCATCTACATAGAAAAAACATACATTCTTAAAGAAGTGTATATAGTTATTCTAATATTATATATATTTCATATTTTTTTACAATTAAGAACCAATTCATTAATGCAAGTAATGGATTTTTAATACCTTTAACAATCCATGAATGATATGGTAAATACTATGTGCTATGATTTCGATTGTTTTTTCTGAGACTCCATAGGCACAGAATGCTCATAGTTATTTATTTTTCTTCATTGGTTTTAGTTTTCTCTTGTAAGAAGTTCCAAGTATTTTTAATTGTTCAAGTTTAATTTTATTGAAATTAAATCCATGTGTTTATTTTCATAAAAAATAATTAAATGTCGCGCAGGCGCTCTCGACATTAGACAATGACTCATCAGTCATCACTTTCCTTCTAGGTACTACTAATTAGACGGGACTGTGTTGATGCGTAATATTCTATCGTTAACAAATTATATCCATTATATACGTGTTATTTTAAGATTTCCTCGGACTTTAATCACTTTAAGCACAAGTCTGAGTAATGTTCTATCAGATCTTAAAACTAATATGCTTAATTTTTTTATTTCCCCAAAATTTCTCCAGACCCTCGGCGACTTCCCCCGAACAATGTTCGGGCGTTCGGACATATTCTGCATCCCTGTACCTCACATGACTAAACTGGCAATAAAGACGGGCCAGAAGGTCCCACGGCGCCAGGGGCATCTAGATGTCTAAACTGGAGACAAAAGGTGCCCTGGAGGGCCCTAGTTGGACAATTTGGTGCCCCTTATTTTATTTTTATTTTGTCACTTGCTTACATTTGTAAAATAATGTGGCCCCTTGACGTCGGGGTCCAAGAAAGCTTATCTTGTTCGCCCCATACCCTCTGTAACCTTAATGAATTTATTATTTTTAGTTAATTAAAGTATTTTAAATATTGAAATTATAGTATTTTTTCTAGCTGTAACACTTCACGGAGGAAAACCTTTTTACCTCCAGTAACCGATATTATCGTATTACTATTGATGCCTCCCTATTCGTTTTTGGGGCCTCTTTTACAGGCTCAAGGGGGGGGGGGGGGGGTTCTAACACGGAACCCCCCCCCCCCCCCCGTCACTACGCCACTGCTCATAATTGGGAGCTTAGCCATCACTAAGAACTACAGGACCTATTTCATTCTGATATCTCGATTTTTTGGACTGTTTGTCAATTTTATCATTTTTTAAGTTTGATGAGCTATGGATAACTCTACTTTTTTCAAAGCCTCTAATTTAGGAACGTTTTCTGATAGTTTTAGAAGGTTTGTTCTGTTTCTTATTTTCATCCATGATTATTATTTTATTCCAAATTGTAGACATGAATCAGGATTCAAAGGTCATCAATATTCAATAACTGTTAATTGAAATATTAATAATCTAGATGCAAATTGAATGATTCAAACTAGGATGACATTCTTGAGTACATTAAGAACACTCATAACCACAGAATTCACAACAGAGAGGTTACATATTTGTGTGTTTTCTAAGATGTCTTTTTAAAGAAGGACATTGAGCAGATTTATAGTCACAAAATTCACAGCTAAAAGGTTTTTCACCTGTGTGAGTTCTGCGATGAGTTTTTAAAGAAGATGAATCACAGCATTTATAATCACAAAATTCACAGCTGAAAGGTTTATCACCTGTGTGAGTTCTAAGATGTTTTTTAAAAGCAGATTGATGAGAAAAATTAGAATCACAAAATTCACAGCTAAAATGTTTATCACCTGTGTGAATTCTGAGATGAGTTTTTAAATGGACAGGTTGAGAGCTTTTATAATCACAAAATTCACAGCTGAAAGGTTTATCACCTGTGTGAGTTCTGAGATGAGCTGTTAATAAAGATTGAAAAGAGAATTTATAATCACAAAATTCACAGCTGAATCGTTTGTTATCTTTATGTTTCTTTGAGTGGATTTGTAACCCTTTCTTATCTGAGCACACAAAGTCACATAATTTACAGGCATACTGAATGCCTTGTTTTACTACTGAATGTGTTCTTCTTATATGCCGCATTAAATCACTCAACTTGGGAGTTTTATAACTACAATGAGCACAGCTATGAGATTGTAGATTTTGATAAGTCATCAAATCATTTCCAGAATCAACCAGTCCAACAGTTCCTGCAGCAATTCCATCTCCATCTGTATAAATAGGGATTGACCACTCTCTTCTGTCCACTGATTGCAATTCTGCCTCGTTAGAACACCCTCCAGTAATATGGCAATCTGAAAATACCAATAGTATAGATGAAATCAGGATTTCCAGAGCCAAAATCTGTTTTTAAATATCTACATAACAATGGTGTTCTTTACACTTAAAACTGAAATTCACCTAATGCAAAACTACTTTTTGAGTCACAAGGGAACACTAAATACCTGCATACTTATCTACATTGAAAATGTTTATTACTCTCAATATTATCCCTACATGTCAGTTCGACCTACTAATCCATTCAATCCATTTTCTAAAATAAAAATCATTACATAACTTGATAACAGTAGAAGTATGTTCACTACTTTTCTAATGTGGTGCTGTCTTGATTTCATATCATAGGGAATTTTTAGTTTTGGACATTCCAGGGTTGCATCACTGCACAACGGCCTCCCCCCTCCCCACTACCAACCCACAAGTCTTTTGTTGTGTGTCACAGTCTCACTAGTAGAATTACTCTTATTTACCTAGTTTCTTCTGTTTATGCCGATTTTAGACACGAAAAATCTCATTTATTTACAAACTTTGGGTAATATTTAAAAATAAGTCATTGAAAAAATGGTAAATAAGTTGTTAGACTAACTCAATAATATATCATACAATGATAATAATAACATATTCAACTCAAAGTTAAACTCAGTTCAAATCAACTAATCTTGCTTGATTTCATAAATACCCAAAATACCCATGTATTAATGAATTTTGGGTATTTAACCAGAGTTTTAAATACCTAGGTATTTTGCATCACTAGTCACAAACACATTTAGATTATCTGATTTACTATGGCTCACATCTATTACTTCCCTAAATCGGGTAGAATGCAGAATTTATTAGGGAATCATGGTGGATTGATTAAATATTACAATTATAAATTTCCAAATGTGTACAACTAATCAATTTTAAAAGAAGTTACAAAAGGTTATTAATTCTTATTAAATTACAGTTCATAACTGGAGAAAAAGATGACCATTGAATGAAGAACCAGTAATTCATGATATCCTCAATAATATTGTGGTTTGGCATACAAAAATGTCTTACTCAGATTCTATTTTTACCTTAAAAAAGGATTCACTAAATAATATGTAGAAGAGGAACTTGGAACAGACAAGAAACACTATATTATTGACAAATATCTCATGGGAGAATAATTCATATTTCATTTAGGCTATATTAGATTATTTTTTATTTTGACTTCTGAGTTCTGTTGCTTGTATATTATTGATATAACTAAAAAAAATATCAGATATTTAATATTTTGATAGCAACTCCCATATAGGTTATTCTCGGGAGTGCCTACTTTCTCAATGAATATTACAATGTATTTCTTATGTACTTGTGTATGTTGAAGATTGTTGTACCGTTCTTTATAGAGAAATAACATTATTTATTTATCTCAGTTGGATTAATAAACGGATAATTCATAGAACAGTCATAGAATGAAAATAACTTACCAAGCACTTCTGAAGACCGAGGTGGAAACTAAGCCTGATTCCTTTTGACAAACACCAGTCTTAGACAATGAACAGCAAAGTGGCGTTGGTTCTTGAATATCATTTTCCTGCTTGACTGCAGCCATCTGCAATTAGAATTAATATAATGCAAACTGTAGAGTGAGCTCTCGAATATTCAATTATAATTGAACAACATTATATATGAAATAACCAATCGACAGGTAGTAGGTAGGTCTGTACAAAGAAAATCGACCTCAACGTTTATGGTGAGCACTCAATTCTGCAATTAAAATTTCTTTGTTTATTTTTTTGTAATTCAACCATGCGTCCTACAACCAAACTCGCTTTATTATCAAGTAGATTCTGTTTTTTCCTACAAGATGTCTTCACTAACTCCATTTAGCCAAAATTGGCTCTTGGTTCCTTTATGCATTAAGCCAGCCAATTGTTGCTTCCATAGCTGAATAGGTTTTCTGATTAATTCTATTAACTAAAGAGTTCGGTCCATAACAATAATAATACCTCTCAAATACTACCACCATTGTCTAGAACTTTCATTAACAATACAACGTTAGATGGTAGAATATCAATAACATGGTTATGCATTATTCTATCTTACTCAAGACGATTGGGTCTAACGGAAATAGAACAAACCCTGCAGCTATCATGCTAGTTTTGCTGAAACATAAAATTGGATTATAATACTCAATTGGCAATAGGAAGCGAAACTGACGACTAATTCACTGAATCACAAAAGCATTGAACCACATTCTTGCTCCTTTTTCCACCAGTCCCCACACCCACAGATTTCAGTTTTATGGCAGTACAAGTTGTATACTTTAATACAGGGGCCCACCTTCACGCCATGGAATATCATGAAACATTTCAGAGAAGTCAATTTTTAGCATCAATCAAAAGGTTTGCAGGAAGTTATCTGTCGCCATTTGAGCTGTGTTATTGATTCGGTGGGCTCCAAACCATTCAGTTGATAGGAAAACACAAAACAAATATGGCCAATGATTCCATGGGCACCCACATAATTATTCTATTGATTTAAACAACCAACCAATACATTACCTCTGAATCATCTACACCAAAGAACTCAGCCTTCATAGCCATTTCATACTGGCTGTTATCTATATCTAATGGAGCACTCAAAAAGGCTTCAATCTCTTGTTTGATAGCACACTCAATTGCCTGCTGTTGAAAAATAAAATTATAAGAATCAATTTGGAAAGACTAACTTATAATTATCTATAAATGTGAAAAGTGTTGCTTTGAAACGAATTCAGGCTGAACCTATTCACTGTCTATCTGTACTTGTTAAGTTGAAGGCCCAATTCAAATATGAGAGGCATTCAAAAGATCTCTGCTGTTAGCAAGTCTTGAATTTCTCTCATCATAAACATTGTAGCTATGGTAACTAGTGTAGATTTTTGGCTCAAAAATCTCAAAATTATTTCAACTTTTTTGGACTGTGATAGTGCTTTGTTAAAAATGAAATCAAAAATTAATATTGTTTTTCTGTAAGAAACTTGTGAACTTTTGTGCTCCGAGGTGAAATTTCTAGTGAAAGAGACGTAACCTAAAATTTTGAATCTACTCTGAAATTTTGTGAAAAACAGTTTTGGGCAATAGCCTGTTGTATTCACATTTAATGTTAGTTACATCAATAAATAAATAAATTATTATAGTAAAACATATGAAAAACACAGAAAAGTAGGTGATTAGGTACTTTAGGTGAACCTACCAATTATCGGTCACTTACACTTCTAATCAGAAAATAAGCAAATAGGGAAAATTTGGAATTGACGTGTTTCTCAATATAATTGACATAGATCAGGTTTAATAAAGCCCAAGAACTAACCCCATGTGGCATCGCCTGAGTCATAGCAATCCTAGATGTGGCTTTTTCTCTTATATGGCTGGTTGCTTCTCCTGCGGCCACATGTTTGAATGTCGTTTAGCCTTGGACATTTTGTGTCACCATTCACCTCATTACCCACGCACAAGTCTCAGACTCATGTGAGCATCATCTGAAATTGCGAGCAAATGAGTGAAATCGCATATAACTTATTTTTTCTCATGTGAATTAAAGATTGACATTAATGTGATTCAAATTAATTGAGCTTAGGGTTGAATTTACTGTATAGCTTTAATTTACCCTACTATTCAATTTAAAAGTGATTATGAGGCGATTTTATAATAAATAATAAGTTAATATCATTGTGCCCGCATGCTTCACTCTAACCAAAGACCGATGTAAATGACAATAATTACTCATTGTTTAATGAATGCTTGATCTTAACAATTTGCAAGGTAATAGTTATTATTACTATGCACTAAAGCTAAGGTGACTAGACTTCCCGTTTTTGAGAGGCATGTCCCATTGTCTCAACCATCCTTGTCGGGACACCCGTTTTGGCAATATTATAATATGTATTCTACTTCATGAATAGGTTTTTTCATTTATTGATAACTATTATTGCACAGGTTTTGAACCTTGCAGGGACCTTCCTTATTATATTTTTAATTTAGTGCTTTTTATATTTAAATTGTACATTCAGATGTATTTCATATAGGCTATATTCTTATGTTTCTTTTTTTGTGAAAAGATAAATAAATGATTTTTATTTGATTTTATTGCTCTAAATGACCTAAAAGCTAAACTTAAGTTCTAGTTACAATCTTAGCTTCAAAATCCCTCGTTATGAGCGGACTTTTATTATTCTTCGGTCGTCTTCGGATGGTGAACATCGAAGGCATTAAAAACGTCGGTCTCGTTTTAATATAAGATGTGTGAGAATGACTACAAAAATATCTTTGTAACTTATAGAAAAGAAATAAAGATTTTTCCCATTTCTGATCAATTTTAAAACAACCCCCCCCCCTTCAGTTTAAACGAAGCAAGGGCTTCTCTATTCTGAGGTCCAGTTGTCCCGTTTTGGGCCTTTCAAAAATCTGGTCACCTTAACTAAAGCCCCTAGGAATAATAATACAAGTCTGTGATGTTTTCCATTACGAAATACTTAATGAACAATCTAATATCAAAACTGACACTGTATTTCAATTTAAGGTTAATAATACAAGCTTTATGAATTAATTATTGATGATTATTTTGAGTTTAGGGTTTGCCTTTATTGGAACATTCTATCGACTAACTCAAATTCTATTTACTTACATCAGAATCCATTGCAATCTAGAAACGGAAGATCAAAATAGTGAATAATTACAGATTAACCTATTAATAACTTCACTTCAGTAATTTTAAAATCTTTTCATGGTTTTTAGAGGGTTTTCAAGTTCTCTATCTTCATCAATGCCTTCTAGAGTTCTAGACGATGTAGAGAAATGAACTTTTACATAAAAATATTGAAAAAATTATCAAAATTGAATTTCCGCAACGATTAATAAATACTTTCGTATTCTGTTCATACATAAATATATTTTGAAAATTTAAAACTTGATAGAAACAGAGTTTATTTAAAGAATAGACTTGACCAGTCTGAAGAACTGACAAAGCAACGACATTTGATCGAAGCCCCTGTGGCCTAATGGATAAGGCATCGGTCTCCTAAACCGGGGATTGTGGGTTCGAGTCCCACCAGGGGTAGTTTTTTTTTGCTAGTGCTATAAAGTTAAACTAAATAATTATATATATTTTGATAAACAATCTAACGCCAAAACTTACACAGTATTTCTATTTAATTTTGGATTTTCACTCTCCACACAGAGTGATAGTGTGAATATAAATTAAATAAATTCAAAGTAGTTTGTTAGATTTCTTGATTTTTAGAAGGTCACATGTCCCAGTGGGATGGGCCTTCTATGACAATAATTAATATTAAATTTAGCACTAACGGTCAAAATAGACAAATACAGTAAGAGAGTAGGCTAATATATTTTTATACCTACCAACTTTGATTACCACTGTTATTATTCTTTTTTATCATCCATAAACATAATTTTTCAACAAAAGTGACCTAGAAATCAGTCAGGAAATAGCGAGAATTTCAAAATAGAAGTCTACAGTATTAATTTAATAATACTATAATTTTTTGAAGGATGAAGCCCACATAGGTCTGAGACCAGTGTATGGGTAATGAGTTGGATGATGGTGATTGATGAGTTGGACCTACAGTTTTAGGTGGGTTCCGAACCACCGGGAATTAAATGAGTATTATAATTTTAAACAAAAAAAAAGCCTGCACTTGAAACAATACTAAAACATTATAGGGAAAGAAAACAAGAAAAGGAAAAGTTTCAAAAGTTAGAACTAACTTGAGATTGAAATGAAATTGGTTAAAAAGTGCTTGTGTAATTTATGTAGGCTACATACATTAAAAAAAGAGGTTTTGATTAGATTATTTTAGCGTTAGAAGCATATAACACATTTTTTATGATGCACACAGGAGTCTGAGGCCTGGTACTTGAGGCTTATTTATTCGATACAAGTGATACTTGAGTAGATAAGATTTTCAATGATTTTTTTAAATAATTGAATGAAGTAAGCCTCAAAAAATAAGGGCCTGAAACGTGTGAGGGTAATTAGGTGAATGATGATATTACAAATAATGCCAGGCAGCAGAATAGAGATCAAACCCAGGACCGCTAAGTCAAAACTTTGGTCAAGTCGAGGTCGTTTTTTATAAAGATTGACTATTTCTGAAGGAAGACCAATTTCTGAAACATAAAGAACTCAACTTGCATTATTTTTGTTTCGGGATGTGTGTCTGTCACAGCGAAAACATAACCAATGGTCTTATGCGTTCGTTGGTATGTCAACACAGATCCTTTCAGATCAAAATTGAGCCTCACCTCAACTAATAAATTAAAATTGTGGTACAATTGTAACTAGTGGTAGTTAATTAATTGTGGTAACTAATTAATTGTGGTGACTATATAGTGAGTAAGAATGGTAAAATATTGTATATAATTGTTGATCTGACGTGACTTTTCTTATACTCCATAACCGGAGTGTTCAAGATGACATAATCTTGAGAAAAAACCCATTCCGTCTATTAGTTCTATATTTAGATGAACATAAAAAACAACGAGTTTTTAAAAAAAGTTGCTGTTAATTTTAATTGAAGCTACCGTACCGGTACGTTTAAAATCGTCTTTTGGAGTCATACTTTTAAAAAAATTGGCAACTAATTTATCATCGTGACAATAATAATAAATTCCTGGATTTCTTGTTCCATGACGAACTGCGTTGTTAATATTAACTTTTTAATTGAATTCAACGACTTGCAGTCAAATTTTAATTGAAATTTGACTGCAAGTCGTTGAATTCACTTAAAAAGTTAATAATAATAATATTAAAAGTTTGGCTTTTTGGCTTTTATTGCATTGACGGAGAGACCTTTACGGGTAGCTCCACCTCGCCGTTTGAGCTATGTTATGGGGAAAATGATGGAGCTACTATTTCAGGTTGGTTCCGAACCACCGGTTAAGTGATAATAAAGCTTATAACATCAAGTCATTGAAGCACGGTCACCCATCCGATCCAAGCACATTCACCATGATTATGGATGTTTGAAAGGTGTAAATCGGAGTGAATAAATGCGATTGAATGCTGAATGACTGTAAAACTACCAGATGGTTCATTGGAATGGGAATAAGGCCCAGTCGGGTCCTTACTAATATTTTCCGAATGAAGAGAGGTCTCTGTTTCAAGTAGACCGTTTTGCATCTATCTGTGTCTATTTGTAATACATTTATGGCTAAACGCATGGACCAAATTCTATGAAATCTTACATGGATCCTCCTTTAAGGAATGACCAGCGATGTATGTATAAAGATTTTTAAAATTTGCTCCCATCTGAAGGATATTTAGGAGGAAATAGAGAAAAGACACTCAGGCCTTCTTCTATAGAAAACATATGATTTTTAAAACGAGCTTCTCCATCATAATATGATGCAATTGGAATCAGATTCCAAGATAGCCATCGGAAATGAATAATAAGACGAAATTGTCACAACCACATTTATTGAAACTTCGAGAAACTAGTTTCGGTTGTTACACCATTATAAATCTCAATCAAACTGAAAACTCTGTTTGATGTTTTCAGTTTGATTGAGATTGATAATGGTGTAACAACCGAAACTAGTTTCTCGAAGTTTTAATAAATGTGGTTGTGACAATTTCGTCTTATTATTCATTATGGATACCTTCCACAATATCACCTTCGCCATTACTAAGAAAGATAGCCATCGGGATCTCTTATTTATCTGATTGAGCTTTCATAATATGAATAAAGTTATCATTCATAGGAATAACATATTTATTTGAGAGAGACAAATCATTTCTAATATTTCAATTGAATGAAAAACAAGTGACCGCTAAGTAAAATAGGAGTTCTCAAGCTCAAAAACAAGGGTGCTTGCGCAGAGGAACATATTATACTCGATACAGGCCTACTCAATGCTGATAATCACAATGCATCGAAAAATTAAACACAGTTATCAGACCTAACCCTTTATTCAATTCGCGTAGTCTATTTCATATATCTGTTTTTCACAAAACTTCACTCTGTAACACATCAACGAGGCTGTGTTTTCTATTAATTTGCGACACAGCTGATTACTCAAATAAGATTTCAGATTCTGATGAATGAGTTCATAAAACAATATTAATTGAATTTTGTTTATTATTTACTTAGTACGGTAATCACTTGTTATTTATTATACGGTACTTAATTGAAATATTAGAAATGATTTTTTTTTTCAAAAATTCAAAATTCTTTATTGCCAAACTCTTGTAAATAACAATCAATCACACACAATTAATACATTTTTTTTTTTTGGCGCCTTCAGCAAAGCATAGCTTGTTCGCTAACGACGAGTTCTCCTTTATTACAAATGAAAATTTTTCCTCTTTACTACCCAAAATTACACTGGAATGTCCATCAATAATTCACTAAATCAAGCATCCAACCAATCAAAAAAATAGTCCAAAACAAAAAAAAAAACAGTAGAACAAAAAAGAAAATCTATCATCACTATCTTTAGCAAAACAACAGTAGAACGAAAAAGAAAACATATCAAATACAATAAATAGGCAACTATTACTCAACCTAAACGTTACTATAACTTAAAATATATGTTACTTTTGACCCATTCCTCTACATTTCTCAATAGAGTTTGTGTAAACCTTTGTGTAAAAAAGTTACTATTCTTATGAACAATAACTTTATTCATATTCATATGAATAAGGCTCAATCAGATGAACAAGGGGGCCCGAGGGCTATCTTTGAATCTGATTCCAATTGCATATGATGGAGAAGCTCATTAAAAAATATTATGCTCCTATAGAAGAAAACCTAAGAACCTTACTTTTAAGAGCCTATACATACACATACATTGCTGGGTATTCCTCAAGGCAAGACCCATGCAAAATTTTATTGAATTTAGTCCACGCATTTAGCCGTATGCATTGCATTACAAACAGACAGACAAATGCAAAATGGTCGACTTGAAACAGAGACTTCTCTTCGTTCGGTCAATTATAAAAATATAATTAATAATGTTCTATATATTCATTCATGAGACATGTGAAATCAGATCTGATTTGAGCAATCAGCCGTCTGGAAAATAGAAACACAGAGCTCTTGTGATGTGATACAGAGGTTTTGAGTGGCGTTTGTGGAAAACATACTTGAAATAGACTACGCTAATTGAATCAAGAATTGAGTCTGATAATTATGTTCCATTTTGCAATGGTGATTATTATCATAAGTAGGCACACATCAAGAATGCTCCTCTGTGAAAGCACCCTTATTCTTGGGCGTGAGGACTACTATCCACAGAACGACTAGTAATAATAATAAAAGCAGAACGAACAGTGTACATAATTGTATAGCACACACAATATGAGTGAATAAGCCTTGGAAGCCGTCTGCTCCGATCTATACACTGCTGTATACCTATATACAGCTGTATAGTTACTAGGTATAGAGCTATATACAGTGCATTCACCCCACATCTGCCGCCGACTCTCGACAGACACGCCATGTAACGTGCTTGATAACTCCCATGAGATGTAGGCGAGCGCCGTAACGTAACCAGCCTGTAACGTAACCGACTCGTAACGTAGTCGATCACGTGACTGACTCTAACGCTATTCTGGGGGAGAAAGAGTAAGCTTCTGTCGGTCAATGCATGATGCTTGCTGGGCTGAGCTGGGTACGCCAGTGTGAACAGAGCAACCTAACCGCGTACACGTGTATTCGAGGTAATTTTATAGAATATTCAGTGGCGTAACTAGTGGGTGAACCTGTGGGGGGTGACCAATTTGATACCAGTGGAGAGGGGCAGAGGGCTAGGCTTTAAGGCTGTGCGCAGGGTTTTTGGTCATCATTTTTTTCAAAGTTTCTTGTAGTGAATATTATTAGGGCTTTGAAATGTTCTCTTTTGCTGTGAGGAAAAATTGTTTTCTTCGGTTATTTTGTGAAATATAGGGGTTCAAAGTTGGAATTGTTCAGTTTTTGTAGGCAATTGATCTCACCCATGAGTGATTTTGAACTTTTCTGTATTGAGACACCTTGAGGAATAAAATTACATATTTTTTACCCCATTAAAGCAATTAGTTTTTTCGAAATACATTTTTTAAATTTGTAATAAATTTCAATAATTTTTTTTTGAAAAAAATAACTATTTGTTAGATTGAAATAAAAAATAAGTCATTGTATTCCTCAAGGTGTCTTTTAGTGATGGAAAATTTATCAAAAGTTCAAAATCACTCATAGGTGAGATCAATTGCCCCCCAAAAACCGAAAAATCTCAACTTTGAACCCCCATATTTCCCAAATTTATTGAAGAAAAATTTTTTTCTCCACAGCAATAGATAAAATTTTAAAGCCCTAATAGGCTAATATTCAATACAAGAAACTTTGAAAAAAATTACGACCAAAAACCCTGCGCACAGCCTGCTGAAGTATATGGGCCGTATTTCAGTGCTTATTGACTAGAAGGACCCTTGTAATGCCTATTAAAATACAATACATTACGAGAGTCCCTCGAGTCAATGAAAACTGAATAATCTATTGTCAAAACTGACACTGTATTTCTATTTAAATTATAAGTTTTACTCTCTTAAACACTGGAGGGATGCATTTCGCTGACGAAGCTTTTCTTTGTAAGCGAAATGCATCCCTCCAGTATAAGTGAGTAAAAGTCATAATTTAATTAGAAATACAGTGTCAGTTTTGATATTAGATTGTTCATCAAGTATTTCGTCATGTTAAATACGGCCCTATTTCCTGTAATAATATGAGGAGAATGAGGGTTCTCCAACAATACCGCAATTTACTGTATGATGTTATGCTGGTGGGAGGGGTGGACGTTGAGCACTATGTGCTGCTGTATTTATGAATTTTCCTTCAGTGCACCTTGACTCGAGTGACCCTTGGAATGCATATTGAACTACATTACATCTAAAGAGTACCTCGAGCTGAGAGAGGTTGAAGGAACGCCCATATTGCTTTGGATCTCTCATTGACAATTATGCAAAAACTAGATAAAAACCATTTTGACAGAATATGACTTCAAATAATTTTCAAAATAGATAAATTCATGTCAAAAATCGCTTAAAATGTGCTGATTTTAAAAAGACTACTTTTTAATAATTTCCCGGGGTACAACCCCAAACCACCTTTCAAAAGTTCTTTCGATATTATTAACTTTTTAAGCGAATTAAACGGCTTGCAGTCAAATTTTTATTAAGTATAAGTGGAATTTACTTACTCTGTAGGCCGAACGTTTTCGAATCTTGGAGATCCATTTTCAGAGGCGTCCTTCTTGATCATCGATGTCAGTTTTTTGGTTAGAAGAATTGTGGTTTTTGTAAAATGTGATCAAACAGTTTGTGTGATTTAAAATTTAGTTCGTTGAGGGTGTTTTGTTTATTGTGTGTGGTGTGTTTGTATATTTCAAATTGTTCCAAGGTGTTGAGTTCGTGTCCTTTAGATTTTATATGTAGAATCCCTAGAATGTGTAGGTTAGTAGTGATGTCAGTAAAAGTGTGTCCAGTTTGAATGATATGGTTGGCGAAATTCGATTCAGCTTTTGATGTTAAGGCTTGAAAATGTTCCTTGTAACGTTGTTTGAATGAGCGGCCTGTTTGTTTAGATTTTAAGATTCGAAAACGTTCGGCCTACAAAGTAAGTACGGTATATTCTACTTATTCTTAATAAAAATTTTTACTGCAAGTCGTTGAATTCACTTAAAAAGTAAATATTAACAACGCAGTTCGTCATGGAACAAGAAATCCTGGAATCTATAGATATTGTTGTAAATTACTGTATTGTTAGAGAACTCTCATTCCCTTCCTATTAGTAAGGATATAGGACCATATATCTATGAACTTTCCTTTAGTTTTCCTTGACTTGAGCGACTCTTAAAATTCCTATATAAATTTATTACATTTCAAGAGTCCCACGAGTCAAGAGAAACTATGAAGGAACGCTCATAATACGGTCCTTTATCCTTTTATAATAGGAGAATGGAGGCCATGCTCTAACAATACAGTAATTTACAACAATATCTATAGCTATTTCTTTTGAAAGGGGGTTCGGGGCTGCTCCCCTGGGAAATTTTTGAAAATAGTCTTTCTAAAACCACATTTTAAACGATTTTTAACATTAGTTCATATCCATTTCAACATTATTTGAAGTGCTTCATATTCTGTGTCAAAGTAATTTTATCTAGTTTTTCATAATTGTCCTTGAGAGATCCAAAGCAATACTTATGGACCTTGCTTCAGACCCTCTATACTCGAGGTACTCTTGAAATGCAATGTATTTCAATAGGCATTTCAAGATACGCTGAAGGAACTTCTATATAAACTGGCAACAGTCTCTTGTGCTAAAGATTTACTGTTTAAAAGTAGACAAACTTAAAAGCAGGCCTAATTTAACTATTTTCAGACATTTTTCGATCAACCTCCCCTGATTAATGTACAGTACAGTACTTACACTACCTTTGTACAATACAATACCTTTAATGTACAGTGACACAGTGTAACGTACCGGTACTTGAAAATTTATTTTGTAAGACGGGTTCGGAGGTACTGTCCTGGATTTTTTTGAAATATAAACCGTCTAAAGCCATATTTTTAGCGATTCCATGCAGACACTCTTGGCAAAAACTGTCTCTTTTAAAAAATTAAAAGATTTCTTTTGACTCTGAGGCAAGGGGTTATCACCCCCTTAGTTACGTAACTGAGAATATTCCAGCTCTTTATAAAATATTCAGCTTCATGGACAGCGAGAAGCTCATCGAACTTGTGAGACAATATCCATTTCTTTATGATCTCAATGATAAGAAGTACAGTGACATCCACAGAAAAGAACAGGTGTGGCTCGAAATAGGAAGAAAACTGCACAGAAATGGTGAGGATAAAATACTTTATTTGAATAATAATAAAAATAATTATACTGGAAGAATTACTAAAAACTATTAATTAAACTAATTGACCGAACAAACAGAGGTCTCTGTTTCAAGTCGACAATTTTACATTCTGTTTGTTTGTTGGTAACGCATTTACTGCTAAATTCGTGGAACAAATTCAATGAATTTTGCATGGATCTTCCTTCACGTAATGCCCAGCGATGTATGTGTAAAAATTTTCAAATTTGCTTGCATTTAAAGGATGTTTAAAAGGGGATAAAGTAAGGATATCAGGCCTACTTCTTTTGCAGAATACGATTTTTTAAAATGAGCTTCTCCATCATGTGCAATTGGAATCAGATTTAAAGATACGGTAGCCCTCGGCCCCTCTTATTCATCTGGTTGAGCCTTCATATAAATTAATTTATTAATAAAAATAAATATTTGAGAGAAACAAATCATGTTTAATATTTCAATTGAATGCAATAAAAAGTGATTACTAAGTAAATGATAGATGTACAATTTCAATTAATATTGCTACATAAATTCAATCAGCATACATGAGAAATCTCATCTGTTTGAACTATCAGCTGTATGGAAATTGAAAACACACCCTTTGTGAAGGAAAACAGAGCTACGTTTTGTGGAAGACAGACATCAAATAGACCTCACAAATTGAATCAAGGGCTAGAATGGATGATTGTGATTAATTTTGCGATGGTGATTACTGATTATCATTGAGTACATTGAGTATGTTCCTCTGTGCAAGCACCCTTATTCTTGGGCGTGAGGTTTACGGTTCACAGAGCTACAAGTAAAATAGTTTTGGAATTAAGCACAATGATTAATTATTGGAAACTTTTGTTATTTTTTCATGGTAAAAAAGGTTTTAAGTAAAGTAAGCATAAACAATAATAATTATCTTCATGCATCTTGGGTTTTAACAGAGGTTTTAACTTTGCTTCATTTATTTTATTAACTGAATGGGTATTACGTTTATAATTGAATGCTTTAGTTAAATGTAATAGCATTCATGGAGCAATAAAAATGTTGATTAGGGCAGAAATATTGCAATGCCAAAATGAGTTTATTTGTCTTTGATACTTTTAGCATTTCAGTTATTAATATAATTTCTTTATCAAATTGGGGGTGGTGATTGGTCATGCGGTGAGCGTGGTGTTCAAGTGGTCGTGACGTTCAGTCACGACCGCTCAAGACTGCGCTTGGATGGGTGACCGTGCTTCAATGACTTGATGTCACAAGCTTTATTATCACTTCTTAGTGGTTCGGAACCCACCTAAAATAGTAGGTCCACCATGTTCCCCGTAACATGGCACAAACGGCGAGGTGGAACTACCCGTAAGGGTCTCCCCACCATTAAAAGCCATACGCTTATTATTATTATTATTATTATTATCATCAAATTACTTGGAGTCTGTATATTAGTCAGTTAGTTTGTTGATGGATGCAGGATGGAACCAGAGCTTCCATCTTGCATGGCATCCTATCACAAAAAAGGTTAGACTTTAGCTAATATCACAATTATTTCATTTTTGAGCTAAAGAATAGGCTGACCTCACAGCCAATCAACATCTCTTTTTCTATCTTGCACTGAAGTTTAAAATATTCAGTTCATGCCAAGCGAGTTGCTAACCCCCTCATTTCTAATGAACTACTAAAAATTATATTTCACTGTAAGATATAAATAGAAATATTTTATTGACCACCAAATAATGTCATATAGATAGATAGATATTTAAGCATCCACTAGCCTCCCATCATGGGGGCATCTGGATTTGTCCAATGTTAAATTTAAAATTATTTTTTCCATTCAGGCTATATTAATTATGATTTTTATAATAATCTCTATATTCTTGGCTTGAATAGAAACCACAGTCCTCTAGCTCTCTCTTGAAAACCTCTCTAAATTTTTTGAAAGGAAGTCTCTTAAGCCTGGCTGGTAAAACATTAAAAAGTTGAACTCCTGAATTTCTAACACCATTTGCATAGAGAGCAGTGCGATGAGTTTCATTTCTAAGTTCATCCCTGTACCTAGTGTTATGAGAATGAACCATGGAACCCCTATTAAACATTAATTCATTTTTCTTTATTAAACTGACTGTTTCAAATATATATAAACTAGGTAGAGGCAGAATTTTTAACTGTTTGAAATATGGTCGACAGCTCGTCCGAATAGACTCACCCACCAGAACTCTTATTGCCCATTTTTGCAATTTAAAGATTTGACCTACTTCGCTGGAATTACCCCAAAAAGCTATGCCAAAGGTAATCCGTGAATGGAATATCGCATAATAAACCTCTTTCAGCATAGAAAAATCTAGTAAATTTTCCATGCTTCTTAGTACATATACTGCAGAATTTAATTTTTTCTCAAGACATTCCAAATGTGGTTTCCAAGAGAGCTTGCTATCAATAGTTACACCAAGAACCTTTATATCATTCACACATCCTATTTTATTATTTCTCACTTCTAATTCAACATCATCATTACATTAGGTCTCGTCCAAAAGTATGCTAAGGTAAAGAGTCTAAAATCATTGAATTCTAAATGATAAACATACTAAAATAATAAATAATAAGATACAATAGCCAGTAGCATCAACTTAAAAATAAATGTTATTTATACTGGGAGACAACTCAACTTCTGAACTTAATATAGAGGGCTTTCCAAGAGCATTGTCCTCACATTCAGTTTAAATACAGATTTACTCTGGGTTCTAACAACAAGTGGCAATCTTAAATGCTTTTAATGATGAAAGTTTTGATTGTCACTGCTGTTTTTTGAGTCTTACATTCAGACGATCGCCATTTTTGTGAACCAATCATGTTGATCTGATCTATATTTAAGCACCTCTAGATCCTTATTACTCATAAGAGTTGGTGGTGGAGTTGTCAAATTGATAAATGCATATATAGTTGCAGTTCTATTTTCCCTGAATAAACTATTCCAATAAACCTGAGCTACGCCAAACATTATTATACAGGGTGATTTTTAAGTCTGGAAACGGCTTTATATTGCGTAACTGAGACGTTCTTGGCAATTTCAATGTTCAATTTTCCACAGTACTCGAAAATTAACTGATGAGTTTAAAGACGAATAAAATAACTTAAATATTCGAGAAGTACTATCCTTCCAATTTCATACATGCCATAACATTATTGAGTGCTCTGCATTAAATAATTGTATGATTGTATAAAAAATGACTTAGATTAACAGTTAAATATACCATAAACCATGACAAATGCCCAAGTTTCTTGAAAAGCATATATATTTTGAGAAAAAGACTTATAAATTTATGCTATTTAAAATGTAACAGATATGCGAAATTGTGAAAAGAGACCCAGATGATATGATTTCATCAGCTGGCTTTAACTCGCTACTGCGCATCATGTTGTTGAACACTACTTTGTGTACATACTGTTGTGAACACGGAAAGAAGGAACAGTTCTCGGTGTTATCTGTTTGTGTCAACAAGTCTTCCGATCTAATCAATTAATCACTCTTCTTCTGTACTCTCTTCGTTTTGAAGTTTATTTTTGATACATTTATGATATTTAATTAGGATTTCATGGAAATTTATCGAATATTGTGGAAAATGCGAGAGTCCTTGTCTGTTTATTTTAGAATTCGGTAGAAGTTGATAGAAAGATGGAGAGATATCTAGTTCTTTCTAGATTATGGAAAAATGTATAAATAGGAGAGACTTTTGTAAAAGTGAGTTCAGTTGTAATTCGATCTTTAATGCAATAAGTGGCAGTAGTGACAGTTCCCGTTTCCATTAATATGGGCAGTGCAATCCCGTTGGCGCTATTACAATCTGTGATAATGAACTTTCGTTGTCTGTAGTGGTAATTGCAGTAGATTGTGACAGATTATTATTCAGGCTTATTGGACAGTTTATACAGTGACTTGTAAGTGCTTGTAGAGTTTCAACTGTTATGTATTAGACGCTTCTACTTGAATTATTGAACAGTCATTATTTAATATTAGATCGGCCTTTTGACATTTAGTGATTGATTTTTGTACAGTAATATAACAAAATCTTTATTAGCTGAACAATATCGATTTATCTGTTCTGATTTCATTATATTGTGTAAGAAATAACTGAAGAGTGTGAGTTGTGGATAATATGTGTTAATAAAGTGCGACTGATAAATTTAAGTGTTGCCAGCGTTATTTTAGAGATAGAACCCATAACAATACATTGGCCTAGGCCAACTACCTCATAGTTTTTATTATTGTTTCAGCTAACGAGTGTAAAAAAACGTGGAGCCTTCTGCGGGACTCATTCAGACGCATCATTAAGAAAAGGAGAAAGGACGAAAAAAGTGGACAAGCCAGCGAGGGTGGCTTTGTGAAACGATGGAAATATGAAGAGGAGATGTCGTTTCTGGTACCATTCTTCGTGAAAGAACGATCGGCGACTTCTACTACTTATTCGGCTCCAACCACTTTCGATGATTACGATAATTACGATAAAGATGGTGAAACAATCGTTGCTCATGTGACTCCCAATGACCTTGAAACGTCTGATCCATTTGCAACAATTTATCTACCTTCTGTTGAACCTCAGCCAGTGGACGAATTGTCAACCGATTCCGTTACAGTAAAAAAGAGTGAAGGAAGCCAACAAGTTGATGAAACACCCAGTGCCTTTCTTATGAAGTATATAATTGACAGTAAAACTAGACACGTGCCACCTGATGATATTGAACAGTTCATGACTGCAATGACTACTACATTGCGTTCTTTCCCAGCTAAAGATAGAGCAATTGCGAAAGCGAAAATTTTTGAAATCGTATCTCGGATGGAAATAGAACTATTGAGTGGAGCATCCACTACAAGTGACACCGGTAAAATTGATAAATGAATTTATTTTGTTAGACATTGATAGTTACACAAAAAAAATAGAATTTTTTAGGATGAAGCCCTAATAGGTTTGAGACCTGTGCGTGGGTAAATGAATTTGATGAGTTGGACATACAGTTTTAAGTGGGTTCCGAACCAACGAGAAGTGATTTTACAGCAGAGAACAGTCTTTTGACTAAGAATGCATTTCTATTGGTGGAATTCAACATCTGGCACTAGCTAAATATTTGCTAATGCTGATGTTTTGTATAATTTCAAAGCATACAGCTCACATAGGTCTGAGACCTGTGCGTGTGTAATGAATTGGATGAGTTGGTCTTACAGTTTATTTAGGTCCCCGGTACCACCGGAGAGAGAACAGAGTCTGGCCAATTTATTTGGTCACCCTTACAAAGAGGGCCCAGGAGTTCGTAGCTTATATCTATCTGATTGAACAGATACCTACTATCTCCAAGTAAAAATTTATAATTCATTGTTAAACTATGATGCACTAGTGCTTGTATTTTATTTGCATTATTTGTTTAACAACATGTTACAATCTATAATATTAATATTCTAAGTTCACAGTTTAAATGATTCAAAAAAATTTGCTATAGTTTCTATTTAAATATAATGTCGATGGTTAAAATCAAAAGTTCAAAATAAAAATAAAAAGATCTATTGGAATACGGTAATTAATAGTAAAATGAAATAATACTAGCGTTTATTATCGCCTAACCTAACCTAACTTGTGACTTAATACTTCATTCACTCGAATTAAAAAAATCATAATAAGATAAGAATGTTCGGAAAGGGCATTCAAAGTAAATAGGCTGATAATATAATAAATTAAGAGTTGGAAAAAATAATTAACGGCTGTACTACCGTACCATATAGACTAACGAATGAATAATAAGACGAAATTTGAGTTTGATTGAGATTGATAATGGTATAACAACCGAAACTAGTTTCTCAATATTTTTTAATAAATGTGGTTGTGACAATTTCGTCTTATTATTCATTATCGATGCCTTCCACAATATCACCTTATTCGCCACTACAAAGAAAGATAGACTAACGAATTCAAGGAATTTTTGGTGGTTGTTCTATGGTATTACTATAAGCTTGTAACCAGTTTCTGAACCATAGCGGAAAAAACGGCCATTTCTCTATCTCTATTGTCTCTTCTATATAGTTTTTTTATTTGTCAGATAAAAAACGTTTTGCAGAAAGAGCTTACATAAAATTGTTTTCTGACAATAGCAAAATGCAGCTGAAACGTATTGTGCAGGTCTTATAAACTGGGAACAAAAAAAAGGTGAGAGTTTTCCTGACCCCTCTAATTTCACCCCTACCCCTGGTTTCAAATTTTTCTGTTTAACTTTCTATCAGGCCTACCCACTTCAGTAACAATAGGCTGTATGATATTGTAATAGATTTTATTCTTCACAAAAATAGATATGGATCATATTTATCCAGTTATAGAGAATTTTTTAGAAGTTGTAACGAGAAACTCAAAAAATCACCATGATTTACGATGTGAAATCCGGTTGAAAGGTTGTGTCTAAATCATGGTCGGTGCCTGTCTTTGCAACCTTAATTGTAACTACTCTATTATTGAAAACACAGGTAATTCCTTATAACCATCGTATAGAATACATTAGCCTATTTTCTGCAATTAAGGTGATTTGCTAAATTTAGCTACGATGCGTCGTCTTTCAGGAGTTTTTAGCGAAAAAGTAAATAGGCTACGTATCAGCGAACACATAAGACCAATAGAAGGGGCTTCTTGTCGCTGAGGTGAAGCCACTTGTTAGGCGCTCGTCCACTACAAATATGGCGGCGCAGGGATGACTCCCCAAGTGGCGAGCGCTTGATAAGCCGGTTTTTGCTATTACCAGTACGGCACGCATTACATCGCCAGCCTGTTTCTTCATAATATGAATTGCTCATTCTTGAGATGGATAAATTATAGAAATGTCATTTCTCAGTTGATCTAATTCTGAAATTTTAATTGTGAGTAGAGGCATTCTGTGATGAATTTTGTTGACAAGGATTACTCAAACTTTACTCGAAAAATAGTTAATTTTCTAATGGAGTGACATTTTTTCACATACCTTCCTATATTATATCCGTCATTATATCATTAATATCTGTCATTTGACTGCCACATCCTTCTACTTGACATGAAATAGAACAGTAGGAGAAAGAGAAAACAAAAAGCTGAATTGAACTGGATAATGTATTTACTTTGCAAATCTAGTCACAGCGATCATAAAAGACATCACAAAAACACTATCACAATTATAGTCTTTTGTTATCCCTGTCTAGTCACAACAATAATAATTAATAATCTTAATGTTGTTTGACATTCTCACTCATAATTTCTATAAATAGAATAGTCTCTTTCTCTAACACATAGCACAATACTCGGTGTCTTCACGAGTGCTTGAAGAATACTTTTTTTTATCAACCCAAAGTTGATCTGGTTGGCGCCCATATAGAAGTTATATCATTCTGGATAGCGAAAGTAGGGTCTTCACAATAGGCTATTTCCCCATTAGACAAAGTAAGTAAACGTTCAACTTTTTGTAGTCATTGATTTATACGATTCAATTTAGTTACATGACTTTAAAGATGAATTTTCATTTTATAATTTCATTGTGTAACAGCATAGTAGAGAAATTAAAAAATTTGTGACATTTATTTCTATAATAACTCATATTAAAACTGAGTTATATTGTATGTATTATGTATTTTAATGGAGATGACTTTATATTTTAAGAATATTGGCTCATGTTTATATTGTACAAGATATAATGCTCAACATATGATTAATAAAATGAAATAAAAAATTGTTCTCATAAACATTTTCCTATTTGGATCTTGTTCATTTGCGTTCATAATGGAAAGAATTGAAGGTTAGACTAATTTAATCAATAATTTCCTAAAAACAATCTAACTATAATATTATTACATTACAATAATAAACCTTCAAGGAAGTATTGAATCAAACACAAGAAATAAGTGATGAATTGGCTTTGTGGTTCTGGATGCACAAGCCGGCTGACGACAGCGCGCCATCCCGATCGCACTTCAACCTAACATTGTATCCAAAGTATAGGTCGTATTTTAAAATGAAAATCATGAAAAAAAAATTCAGTTATTTCTGTACAACTTTCTCGCTTTGATCACATCTCTACCCAAAAGATGAAAATTTTGGTAGCCGACTCACTTTTTTATGTCATGTTTGAAACTCGGACAAAAATTATAACTTTAAACAACTAATTAAAATTTATAGAGGTAACTATTAACTTTTATCATGCCACTGTTATCTTCAGAAACTAATTGTCTATACTCATGCCAAGTTTGAAAGTTATATCTTAATCCTAAGTGTGTTAAACTGCAGTTTATTTGGAGAGCGCGCATTGAAATTTTCTGCTCTTGAAAACACGATTTCGTCTTTCTATCCACTACATGGATGGCAGACGGCTTCACCTCCTGTATGCTACGCTAGTGCATACGCCCCTTCTATTGGTCTTATGGGTTCGTTGCTACGTATGTTTGTATCCCAGCTTGAGAGGCATTCTGAAGTCCCAACTTCCAAGCATTAGCATAGGCGATCAGAAGTTAGCTGAAAGATCGATTGTTGCGAACTCTGGGCGGCATAAATCGGCAGCAGTGTAGTGAGTTAGTTGCATTGTTTATAATTGCTAACATTGGGAAACTTATCATAAAAACAGGATTTAAAAGAGTCAATTGCGATATTTTAAGAAAATCTAATGTAGAAAAAAAGAGAAGAACCTTGTAGAGAGTAATCATGTTTTTGATGTGGAGGAGTGCAAAGGTATTATATGTGGAAAAGTGATAAGACAAACTAGCGTCAATGCTGTTTTACAATCTTTTTTTTCAAAAAATTTCCACTTTGTTTATCAAAAGTCAACTGCCTAGAGGTGCCAACTGCCTAAATCCGCCTCTGCTTACAATAAATTAATATTAATTAATAATAACAAAAACATAACCTCAAAGCTGTTATTAGGATTGATTTCTTTAATTACAAATATCAATCACACAAGTGCATAGAAAAAGTCTAATTTTCATCAATCAGCAATCTTTAACACATGGAATAATTTGTAAATATAATATAACTCACTTAGTCCTTCGAACATTAGAGATCCATTTCTCCCATCTAACTTATCCTTTTTGTAAGGTCGATCAGGAAATGAATAAAATGAAACACCTTTTCCTTCTGTATTCTCATAGGTATTACTGCACCCATATACACAACACATAATACGGCTCTTGGGCATGTTTAATTTGTTTGCGTAATGAAATATTCTTTTGAAAAAACGTATTTGAAGTGAGACAATTTAGCACACGAATTAATGGCGATCAGATTTTGACTCACTAAGTTAGTGCAAGATCCTCCGCTCGGAGCGCTGTCGGTCGATCTCCAGATCGCCTAAGCCGTGGAATAGAGAACGAGACAGCGAGCACCACCTAGCGGTGTAAACTGAAACTAACATTGACATTGAATCAGTTTTCTTCCAATTGTGACCTTATCACTCAACATATCGCAAAAACGAAAAACAGAATTTGCAGAGAATAAAACGAGCTACAAATTATGTGGAAACATATTTCCTTATATTTGTCTGGCTCAAGCCACACTTCACGAAAAACTAAACACACCCTCTGTTCGCAGAGCTGATAGTTGAAATAATTCAGAGACGTTGTTCCAGTTGTTTAAAAATGATGACAATTCCGTAAATTATATAGCAAAAATTTATAGGAAATAAAAATAATGGACATTAAATCATGTAATAGCATACTTTCTTGTATTTAATCGCATTAAGTCACTATTCATAATAACTAAACACTCCTGGTGTTTACAACGAAATATTTGATGCTATACCGGTAGTTGATACACGGTAGGCCTATTTGACAGTGTTTTTCTGAATTTACCATAACGGTCATGAATAAGACTATGTATTGTATAATAACGGTCATAAACAACAATTAAATTATTGAAGAGCTAAATAAAAAAATACCAAGTAGAAACACATCTTTTTGAGGTCAAAGATCCTGCATTTATGTAATTATATAGACTATATATTGGATATATGATTACATACATAATTATATGACCGGATATAAATTATCCAATTTCATTTTTTACACTTCAATAGGCTAATAAATATATATTCCAATATAGGCATTTTAGTAATCAAAACATGCAAAGAAATAAGTCAATAAATCAGGCTGTAGCAAAGGATCGAATCAATTCAAGGAAGTACTGTATAAAATTCAATTGAATGTGAATGAACAGATAAATACGGTAAATAAATGAATGGATGAATTAATTAATGAATGGATAAATATTGAAAAACGAGGAATGAATAGAAAAATTAATGCAAAAATAAGTAAATGAATAAAAAATAAATGTATGAATATGCCTATTAGTATTACTCATGATGAGCGATAATGCTGATAAAATCTAATAGAAAATAAATGAGCTATTCCACTGTATTAGAGTTTACTGGAACTCAATTAACATGTGGGATGGGCTTAAATCTTGCGCTGTGGGGAAGAAGAACTATAATAATTTTTAAAAATTATTAAGTTATTGGAGCTAGCTGAATGTCTTTCAAGAGTGTTATCAACTCATCTTATGAATATCAAGGCGAATTATTAATTAAATGGCATTTCCAATGTATTAGAGCCAACTGGAACTGAATAATCACGTGGAATTGGCTAAATCGTATATAGCACAGGAAGGAGGAATATTGTATTTTTTACAGCATTATTGTAGCTGAGTGTTTTGGAAGTTATTACATCTTGTTGTAAAATATATCAAGGCAAATTATTAATTAAACGGCATTTCTAATTTATTAGAGCCAACAGAAACTGCTTGATTGTGTTTTTGTAATGAATAAATAAAACATAATTTTTATATAAGTTAGCGTAATTTTATTGGAATTAGTTCAGTGTTGTAATAATTGTCGGTGGATATTGCAGGTATCTGTTCAATCAGATAGATAAGCTGCGTTCTCGTAGGTCCTGTTTGTAACGGTGACCGATTAGATTGGCCAGCAAAAAAGACACTGTTCTCTGCTGAAAATCACTTCCCGGTGGTTCGGAACCCACCTAAAACTGTAGGTCCAACTCATAAATCACCATCATCCAACTCATTACCCACGCACAGGTCTCAGACCTATGTGGGCTTCATCCTCAAAAAAAAAAAAAAAAAAAAAATATTGGTGTATTATTTAGTCTGTGTAGCATTGACCTAAATGCTCCTGTATGTATGTATAGTACTACTATAGTACCATAGCCGATTTCGACTATAGGTGACTCTTCAGACCTCAACATTAGGGGCCGTATTTATGAACGTTACTTGAGTGTTACTTTCCGAAAGTGACACTTGAAAAGTCACACTTGAGTGAAATCGGTATTTATGAATCACACTTGAACGAAAGTGACACTTTCAATTCTTATGCGAAAACCGTACTTAGTCAAGTGAGGGAGATAGCTTACTTAAATCCTCACTTAAGGAAATGTATCGAGGCATTTTTGTTATAGAGAGTTATCTTTTAATTTGATTTATTTATAATACATACTTAAAAATTACAAACAATAGAGGCTTACAGCAAATGCCAAAACAAACCTCATTGAATGCATTAGATTGACTAAAAACAAACAAGGAAATCACAAAACAAAAATTTAAACGCTAAGCTAACAAAGGAATAAGTCAAAATACATACAACATGAACGGCATGAAACATAACATAACATAAGAGAACGGCATGAAATAAAAGCATAACGAAAAATAATTCTAAATATTAATTAACTAAAAACAATGAAATACCAAAAAAGTTAAAAAATCACACGAAAACAGTATAAAGAAAAATAACCCTAAACATTTGTTAACTCTAAACAAAGAAATAATAGAACAGATAGAAACAAAATAGAAGGAAAGAAGAGGAAAGTAGAAGAACTATATGGAGTTGGAGTATTTTCATTATTTGGATTTGCTGCAAGAAGATGAGCAACGATTTTGAATTCCTAAAAGAATTCTACAGGATTGTGGAAACCCGTTTGAGTTGTACGACAATGAACAATTTTTCATCCGGTACAGGTTAGTGGAAGTCATGTACAAATTACAATATTTATTTTCATTAGTTTCTAATTCTAGGCCATAATTCTTCTTTTTTTGTTACTAGATCCATCTGTCCTTCTGCTTTCAATAATGTCGGAATATTGCAAAACCAATTGTTTGAGAAATCCCTTCTCTTTCGATGAGAAGAGTCTGCGTTTTTCCATAATTTAGCCCTTTGCCGATAACAATCACAAAAGCAATAACCCGGAATCTGTTTTGAGTTTGTTGCTAATATTGCACGAAATGCTAACGCGTTCCTATTGGCTGCTGCGCGTGACGTCTTAATTGTTGGTGACGTCATTTCAAGTGACACTTTCAGAATCGCTCTTCAATAAGAGACAGCTGACGAAAGTCAAGTAACATTTATAAATACGGATTTTTCTCAAGTGACACTTTCAGTATAAGAAACACTTATGAAAGTAACTCTTTCGTTCAAGCCAGGGGCGTAGTCTCAAAACGTACCTTAGGCTAGCTCTCCTCGCAATAACCCCCCTCCCTTCCAAAAATTACCCTTCAATTACAAAAAAAAAAATATGTTGCGTTTAAAACCCAGAACAACACAGATGCAACGTTCAATTAAATTAACCGTATACACTTAACAAATTAACCATATAACAAACGGATAAAAATTAAAGAACTTAAAAAAATAGAAACAAAGTTATAAAAACAACGAACTGCCGACAGATTGACCGAATCGAAACCAAACTTCAAACAATAACATGAACGCTGACTTGACCCATCAACTCGCTTCGGCTACAGCCGGCCGTGTTCGCCATTGTTCGGGCGAGGGCTGGCTCTCTCAGAGCGATAGCTCTGAATCCAGTTCACTGCAATGAAAAACGAACCCATCCCCACCCCACCTCACTCCATCATCAAGAATAACATTGCCGATATGGGCCGCTGGGCTAGCGCTGTGAACGAGCTAGCTTTGCGTATTTGGCCTCGTCGCGCCGCATCGTGCACGCTTAATTTGATGTTAAACTTAACGCCACTACTGTTTTTCAACACTTTTTACCTTCTTAAATATATATCTGAAAAAATATTTATTTCTTAAAACTTAGTTAGGCTTCGCAGCTAGCCTAGCTAGCCTAGCTAGCCTTGAGAATACGCCACTGGTTCAAGCTAAGTATGGGTTGAAGTAACGTTCATAAATACGGCCCTATATGTTTTGGTCCAAAGAGCGTACAACATTACAAAGAACATTTACAAGCCTTAAATGCAAAAACTGAATCGGCTTTTGCCGATTCTATCATTCAAACTGGACACACTTTTACTGACATCACTACCAACCTACACATACTACATATAAAATCTAAAGGACACGAACTCAATACTTTAGAACAATTTGAAATATTCAAACATACCACACACAATAAACAAAACATTCTTAATGAACAATTCAATTTTAAATCACACAACATTTTTGATCACATTCTACAGAAACCACAATAATTATTCTAACCAAAAACTGATATGCCTATCAAGAACGCCTTTGAAAATCAGTCTCCATTATCCTTGGGTAATGAATTCAATTAAGCTATCCTAATCGCTATTCTCTAGTTATTCAAAATTATCACTTATTGTAGTATTCTATAAATTTGTATTTATTCAACTTTTTTCTTTTTCTGTTATTTGGATTTGTATAGTTTAAAAAAAATCTGTTTCAAAGAAATATTGAATGTTTAGTGACAAGTAAAATAAATTAATACCAGTGTTTAAATCAACTCGAGTCTATGCACAGGCCACTGTTGCCTATGTAGACTCTTTCCTATATTCAAATAAGACGGAAATGAAACTCTGTATATTAATATGCATTTATGTATTTTTTTTTGTCTAAATTGTATTGTTGTACAAATTTGTGAAATTATGAAAAATAAAATCTTTAATCAATCAATCCATGACTCGAAAACGTTTGGCGAAAAGTGAATAAAAATATTATTTATTCTCAATTAATATTGACTGCAAGTCGTTGAATTTACCATAAAAAGTTAATTTCATGTAAGATTTATAAAATCCTTAGAAAACCCAGCCAAAATTTTCATCTTGCTCTTATTAGTAAAAAGCTCATTGAATTAAGGAGTATCCACATTGAAATCACCAAACAGATTTCAAATACTTGGTTTGAGATTTAAGAATTAGACAATGGACTGCACACCTATAATGGACATTTATTTCTAAATTATCTAGAACGGAATCGCTGCAAATGAGTCTGCAAAGAAGTCTACAAGCTACCACTAATGAATTCTTTAGTATATTATATGTCACCATTGGTTTTAAGGTTAAAGTTTGTAAGCAATAAGTTTTATTTCTCAAATATGATTCAAGGATTATTGTCAGTAGAATGTTTTATTTAAAAATACGTTGTGACATTGAGGAAGAAATAGCTGTTGATTAGGTTAGGATTATTTTAATGCCAGATATGAAATCATTTGTGTTTGACATTGAGATGCTCATAACTCATTTGTTTCAACATTAGTAACATTTTTGTTTCTAATATAATTAATGCATTGTCAAGTTATTTGGATGGGTCAGTCAGTAGTTTTTTTTTTGTAGATTACGTCTTGGAGACTCCAGTTAAGGAGTATAGGACAAGTCAGATCAACAATTATACACTAGATACCATAATTACTATATCAATTAGTTGAGGTGAGGCTTAATTTTGATGTGAAAGGAACTCTTATACACTATAAAAAGCTTTTTCAATTGTTTTTTAAATATTTCTATATTTTCAAGACTCTTTAAAAACAGTGGTAGCTTATTGTAGAATTTCATACCAATATAACTAGGTTTTTGTTTGAATAAGCTACTATATTGTGACTCACCAAGTGATAATATCCTCGGCCTCTTGTATTATAATCATGTACGTCAAGATTTTGGTTAATATCATTCGTTTTTACATATAAAGTAGCTTCATACACATAAGCAGGGTACAGTTAGGAGACCAAGTCTCTTGAGCAACGGCCTACATGAATCTAATCTATTAACTCTTTCTATACACCTAACCGCTTTCTTTTGGATCTTAAACACCCTATCAAGATTTTGTTTTGATGAATTACCCCATACTAAAGATAGCATACCTAATATGTGATAGTAAGAGCCCATGGTAAGCTGTAAAAAGTAACTTTTTGTCATTCAATCTAGCGAGCTGTCGCAGGACAAATACCCCAGATGAAATTTTACAACATATTTTCTCAATGTATGGAGCCTAGGTCAATCGTCTATCCAACAAAACTCCTAGAAATGCAATGTTTTCTTCCTGGTCTAGTTTATTATCGTTTACAAACACGTTTATATCCCTATCTCCATTTGAATTATGTTTGTTTTTGAATTGAAGGTAATGGCATTTTTTACTATTTATTGTTAATTTCAACTGATTTAAGAATTGGACAATGGACTGCACACCTATATGGTGTGAGTTTAGTGAACAGTCAGTTTGGTGTCTTGTGTTGGTGGATGCAGGATGGAACAGGAGCTTCCATCTTGCATGGCATCCCATCTCAAAAGGTAAGACCTTATAGTTAATTTTAAAGTTTCATTCATGAGCTAAAGATTAGGTCGATCCCATCAACAATCAACATCTATCTTGCTATAGCATTTTAAATATTCAGACATGCTAAGCGAGTTGCCAATCCCCTTATTTCTAATAAATTAATAACTTGTATTCCTGGATTTCTTGTTCCATGACGAACTGCGTTGTTAATATTAACTTTTCAGGTGAAATTTAACGACATGCAGTCAAATATTTGTTAAGAATAAGTATAATAACTCACTTAAACTGGCCGAGTACTTTCGAATCTATGAGATCCATCATCAGAGGCTCCTAGATCATCATGTCAGTTTTTTGGTTAGAAGTGTTGTGGTTTTTGTAAAATATGATCAAAAAGTTTGTGAGATTTAAAATTTAGTTGTTCATTGAGAATGTTTTGTTTATTGTGTGTGGTGTGTTTGTATATTTCAAATTGTTCCAAGGTGTTGAGTTCGTGTCCTTTAGATTTTATGTGTAGAATGCGTAGGTTGGTACTGATGTCGGTAAAAGTGTGTCCAGTTTGAATGATATGGTCGGCAAAATTCGATTCAGCTTTGGATGTGAGGGCCTGAAAGTGTTCCTTGTAACGTTGTTTGAATGTGCGGCCTGTTTGTCCTATGTAGAATTTGTTACAATCAGAGCAGTTTAGTTTGTAGATCCCTGGGAGATCGTATTTGTTTGTGTTCAGTGTGGTTTTGAGTGTAAGTGCATTTTTTATTTTGTTTTTTGTTCTGAATGAGATGGTGTGGCCGGCTTTTTTGAAGATTTTTGCTAGTCTGTGTGATTGTGGATTAATGTATGTCATTGTGATGTATTTTTTGTCAGTGGTGTTGGTGTTTTGTTTTTTGTTTCTTATTTTATGATTGAGTTTGTCAATTAGGTCGTGTTTGTAGCCGTTTTCTTGTGCTAGGTATTTTATTGTATTTAGTTCAGTGTGGTAATTGTCGGTGGAAAGCGGTGTGTTGTTGAGTCTGTGTAGCATTGACCTGAATGCTGAGTGTTTGTGTTGTGTTGGATGATTGGAGGTGCTGTGTATTAGGGTATCTGTCATTGTTGGTTTTCTGTAGATGTTGAAGCTGTGTTGTTGGTTTGTGTTCTTTGTAATTGAGAGGTCTAGGAAGTTTATTGAATTGTTTATCTCATATTCAGCTGTGTATTGAATGTTCTTATGTATTTTGTTTATGTATGATCGAAGTTGTTCACATTGTCTTTTGTTTCCTCTGTATAGCAATAGAACGTGGACAAACAGGCCACACACATCCAAAGCTGAATCGAATTTTGCCGACCATATCATTCAAACTGGACACACTTTTACCGACATCAGTACCAACCTACGCATTCTACACATAAAATCTAAAGGACACGAACTCAACACCTTGGAACAATTTGAAATATACAAACACACCACACACAATAAACAAAACATTCTCAATGAACAACTAAATTTTAAATCTCACAAACTTTTTGATCATATTTTACAAAAACCACAACACTTCTAACCAAAAAACTGACATGATGATCTAGGAGCCTCTGATGATGGATCTCATAGATTCGAAAGTACTCGGCCAGTTTAAGTGAGTTATTATACTTATTCTTAACAAATATTTGACTGCATGTCGTTAAATTTCACCTGAAAAGTTAATATTAACAACGCAGTTCGTCATGGAACAAGAAATCCAGGAATTTAATTCGGCAAGACAAGCTACAATCCTATCCTACAGATCAACAGTGTTTAAGGTTAGAAGTAAACATCTACACATTCAATTCAATAAAAACTGTCTTAAACTCAACATTACACCAAACTACGCTAAATTCAAAACCAACAACAAATCGAAACCAGCTCAAATAGCCAAAAATAAAGCAGAAACTACCTTCATCAAGGAGAGCATCAAACTTTTATATAAACAGAAAGACTCACACAATTTAGACCTCCTCAAACTACACCTATCTATCACACAAAAATACGGACACAGTTTCTTCCTTGAGTTAGCAGAAACAACAAACACTTGGGTACAACAAAAACTTAACAAAATTAAACAAAGACATGACAAAAAAATACATAACCTAACACCTCCAAAAACGACAATTCAATCACCTCACATTTTTTACAGTAAAACTGTTAACCTAACAAACGTAGATTTCACAGAAACCGAACTCAACTTATTGAACAAAGGTCTCAAACATAACCTGAACTACAAAAACAACAAATTCACATCAAAAAACATTGTCATTGAAACAGAAACAAGCATCCAACGCACAGACCCACAAATACATGATGAACTTAGAATAGAAACCTACAACACAATAAAAACAAACAGCTCACAACCACACCCACCCATAAATTCAGAAAACCACACCATAAAAGAATTGAAACACAAAGCTCTAACTCACAATCTCACCTATATCAAAGCAGACAAAGGCAACACTACAGTTATAATAAACAATGAAGAGCTCAACAAAAAAACACTTGACTACATAAACAAAAACAACATTAAACAACTACACACCGATCCCACAAATGTTTACCAAACTAAAATCAAACAAATAATCAACAAGACAAATCATATAATTAATAATTCACAAAAAAGAAAACTGAAACAAATACACCCTTCTGCACCATCACTTCAAACACTTCCCAAAATTCACAAACCCGACATACCTATTAGACCAATTGTAAACTACCAAGAAGCACCTGCTTATAAACTAGCAAAACACATAGATCAAACACTGAGAAAACTAATTAATATCAACAACAACACATACATAAAAAACAGTAGCGATCTTATCGCAAAAATAAAAGACACACAAATTCCTCACAACTCCACTCTTGCATCTTTCGATATAACAAACCTATACACCAACATACCTGTCAATGAAACAATAGAAATAATACAGAACATCCTTATTCACAACAACACAACTACAGAACATATAAATGAAATAATAGACATCCTAAAAATCATCACTCAACAAAATTACTTTACCTTCAACAACAAATTCTACTCACAACCTGATGGACTGCCAATGGGCTCACCAATCTCAAGCATATTTGCTGAAATCTATCTCCAACACTGCGAAAACACTCATATACTCTTTAATAACAAATTTTCACAGAACATAATATACTGGCACAGATACGTAGATGATGTTCTATTGCTATACAGAGGAAACAAAAGACAATGTGAACAACTTCGATCATACATAAACAAAATACATAAGAACATTCAATACACAGCTGAATATGAGATAAACAATTCAATAAACTTCCTAGACCTCTCAATTACAAAGAACACAAACCAACAACACAGCTTCAACATCTACAGAAAACCAACAATGACAGATACCCTAATACACAGCACCTCCAATCATCCAACACAACACAAACACTCAGCATTCAGGTCAATGCTACACAGACTCAACAACACACCGCTTTCCACCGACAATTACCACACTGAACTAAATACAATAAAATACCTAGCACAAGAAAACGGCTACAAACACGACCTAATTGACAAACTCAATCATAAAATAAGAAACAAAAAACAAAACACCAACACCACTGACAAAAAATACATCACAATGACATACATTAATCCACAATCACACAGACTAGCAAAAATCTTCAAAAAAGCCGGCCACACCATCTCATTCAGAACAAAAAACAAAATAAAAAATGCACTTACACTCAAAACCACACTGAACACAAACAAATACGATCTCCCAGGGATCTACAAACTAAACTGCTCTGATTGTAACAAATTCTACATAGGACAAACAGGCCGCACATTCAAACAACGTTACAAGGAACACTTTCAGGCCCTCACATCCAAAGCTGAATCGAATTTTGCCGACCATATCATTCAAACTGGACACACTTTTACCGACATCAGTACCAACCTACGCATTCTACACATAAAATCTAAAGGACACGAACTCAACACCTTGGAACAATTTGAAATATACAAACACACCACACACAATAAACAAAACATTCTCAATGAACAACTAAATTTTAAATCTCACAAACTTTTTGATCATATTTTACAAAAACCACAACACTTCTAACCAAAAAACTGACATGATGATCTAGGAGCCTCTGATGATGGATCTCATAGATTCGAAAGTACTCGGCCAGTTTAAGTGAGTTATTATACTTATTCTTAACAAATATTTGACTGCATGTCGTTAAATTTCACCTGAAAAGTTGATAATAACTTGTATTGAAGTCAATTTAATAAAATAATATTATATTTTGTTTTGAAATGAGATGTAAAATTATTATGTTTAAATATGGATACAATTATATTTTGAGTGAGTAAACAATCATTTCATTCTTACTGAGCTATGCAGCCCCATATCATACATGGCACACGATTACATTATAACAAAATGTTTTATAAACTGTACATTTTGTAAATGATATGCAATAGGCTTTTAAAGTCCTTGCATTTTAATGAATCAATCAATCTAATAACGCATTTCAATAATTCATTTTTTGCAGAAATCTGTTAATCTACAGTGAAAAAAATTTTGTCAGACTGTTTCATGACTGCTAATCAACATTGTTTGTGTGGAATCAAGCGTGTTGCCATAGCAACCACTTTGATGAAGCAATTGATTGCGCATAGGATGCGAGGCCAGCCCTTACTTATTAAAATGAGGCATTATGAAACTGCACTCTCATTAGCAGAATTTCATTTTGTAATTAGTTTTTTGCCCTGCATGTTGATCCTTTTCTCATTAGCTGGAATCGGAGATCAGAGATTGGTCGGAAAATGCAAATTATCTGATTATATAAACGTCTGGATGCTGTCCTCTGTCGACCGAGAGTCTAGCGCTGGCAAAAATGGATTGAAGGACGGATAGGATATCATATTTGAAATGTGGATAATTCAGTTATTATTTTGAATAGGAGGAATTCAAACCATCCTACAATAAAATTAGACTTTACAACACACACACACACATCTGATTTATCATGTCTTTTTCAAAATTATTCACTAGTAAAATAATCATGGTATCAATGATAAAATAATAGATTGGAATTTTTAAAATTGCGATAATTCAGTTATAATATCAAATTAGCTTAATATATTGATTTTCACTCACTGGAGGAATACATTTCACTGGCTGATGAGACTTCTCTTTAGAAGTGAAATGCATCCCTCCAGTATATTCATGTAGGCCGTTGTTCAAGAGACTTGGTCTCCTAGCTGTACCCTGCAAAAATGTGTATGAAGCTACTTTATGCATAAAAAAGAGTGATATTAATAAAAATCTTGAAGTACACGATTATAATACTAGAAGCCGAGGAGATTATCACTTGGTGGGTAACAAAGAACATGTAAGACCAATGGTCTTAATATTGGTCTTATGTGTTCGCTGGTGGGTAACAATAGTAGCTTATTCAAACAAAAACCTAGTTATATTGGTAGGAAAATCTACAACAAGCTACCGCAGTTTTTAAAGAATCTTGAAAATATAGAAATTCGGTATTTAAAAAAACAATAGAAAAAATATTTTGTTGAAGCTTTTTTAATGTACAAGAGTTCCTTTCCCATCAAAATTAAGCCTCAACTAATTGATATAGTAATTATGGTATCTAGTGTATAATAAGATTTTGGTTTAAGCTGGAGTGTTTTTGAGGTTTAATTTTGATGTGAAAGGAACTCTTGTACACTATAAAACTTTATATTACAACTAAATATTTTTTCAATTGTTTTTTATATATTTCTATAATTATTTTCGAGACTCTTTGAAAACTGCGGTAGCTTGTTGTAGAGTTTCCTACCAATATAACTAGGTTTTTGTTGGAATAAGCTACTATTGTGACTCACCAAGTGATAGTCTCCTCTGCTTCTTGTATTATAATCGTGTACGTCAAGATTTTGGTTTATGCTGGAGTATTTATAAAGATTGATGATAAGTTTTATTTAAATTATATATTTTCTATATATTAATAAAGGTTCTGTGTACCTAATAAATATAAAAATTTGAACATTTTGATATTGTACACTAGAAATAAGTTTTGATATAATGTGATGGAAAATATTTGTTTTTGTATTGTCTGTATAAAATAGAATGAATGAATGAATTATTCTGTTTATCAAGCTTCTATAGATAGCACCATTCCACCCTATTTTATTCTTTGAATGCATTTAATTGTATGATTTTTTGAAACAAATTTGGGAAATGATGAGCCCTCCAATAGTTTCATCTACATCCATTCAAGGTCATAAAAAACATTCTCTTATGCCACCATGGTAAAAGTTTTTTTTTGTTTTTTTTTTTTGTAGATTACGTCTTGGAGACTCCAGTTAAGGAGTATAAGACAAGTCAGATCAACAATTATACGCTTATACACTAGTTACCATAATTACTATATCAATTTGTTGGGGTGAGGCTTAATTTTGATGTGAAAGGAATTCCCAATTGAATATTTTTTCAATTGTTAAGTTGATAGGGACAATTGTCAAAAGTTAAGTCCCTATTTATGATCTGTTCATCAAGCGCTTCTAGCATCCTGTATCATTGTTTTCTCCTTCTCCCTTCTTCCTTCTCACTCCTTCTCCTTCTGCTTCTCATTCTTTTTCTTTTTCCTTCTTCCTTCTTCTTTATCACCATTTTTCATTCTTCATCACCATTCATCATTCATTATCATCCACAATTCTTGTTTTCTCTTCTTGTTCATAACTACTTACTTCTTAAATATATATATATTCACTTCTCTTTTTATTTCTTATTTATTTTATTACCTTTCATCTAGTTAGTGTTTATTTAGTTAGCTTAGTTCTAGTTAGTTTAGTCAATTTGCTATCTTAATTACTATTGTTTTAGTAAACTGTATAATTATTTTGTAAATGATATGCAATAGGTCTCTCAAAACCTTGCATCAAAATAAATCAGTCAATCAATCAATCTTCTTCTTTTGGTACGACTTCTTTTTTCTTCACTTTCTCCTTCTCTAATAATTTTTTTGGTGCTTTTTCATCATCTCCATCTTCTCTCCTACTTCTTCTTCTTCTCGACTCCTCCCTTGTCTCTTATTCTTCTTATCTTTTCTCTTAGTCTTCTTTTTCCCACCTTTCACATTGATGTCTTTCTTCCTATTCACCTAGCGGTCTTATCTTTTTACATCTTTTTACCCCAATCAAACGAACACACATCATAATCTCAGTGCCCCCTCCCCTCGTCTCTACCCCTTACACCCCACCCCACTATTCTCCACTAAACCATAATAATCCCACAAATATGACGGTTAACCTGAACTACCCCTTCCCCCACCCAAACCCATCACCACAAGCCACTAAAACCCTTTCAAACCACCAAACATCTCAGCAAGATACGTGCTATGACTGCCAAGTACTGCCAACTCATCAAAATTTCCCCTCACACTCTCTCTCACTCCTTCACACCCTCTCACTCTCTCTTATCTCATCTCTCTCTTTCACTCATAACCTAGCCCAACAGTTAAACTAAAATAAATATAGCAGTAACATGCCTTGCATTGCCCTAATGCAATAAAAACGAGGAGGGTGATACTCGGAGGTGAGAAAGAACACACACTCAAGGACACAAGATACTAGACGAAATTGCCATCGGTTTCTAGAGCGTTCTAATAGAGCAATCTAGACACGCTTACCAAACTCTAGACTGCTATAGGAAAGTATCCGATGGTAAATATCTTGATTCCACTGTAGACAGTCTCTAGTTATATGCTAAACAGCTAAACTGATTCTGTAGTCACATACACTAGACGCTAATTATTGTCATCGCTTTAGAGCGCTTTATTAGAGCAATCTAGACACGTTTGGCAAGACTCCAGCCTGCTCTAGAAAATTATTCAATGGTAAATATCATTATTCGACTGTGGTCAGCCTCCAAATATAACCTGTAGTCAACATTTTATGAAGAATGCAGTTTTTTTTGGCACAGGAATTATATGAAATGAATCAATATAAAAAGAGAGAGTAGAGTGCTAGTGTGTTAGTGTTACGGATTTCACAAAACCGGCAACGATTTGAAACTCTAAATTTGGCACAAAGATTTCTCTAAACTCGACTCAGTGCAGCTCGGAGTCCGATTTTTGATTTTCTCTTCATACTTTTCAAAATTAATGTTCAAATTTCACTTAGGCACTATCACTTTTTTCAAAATATGTTAAGAAGCAGGTAGCTCATAGAACAGGTGATAACAAGATACGTCACTATGTTGATGATATAGATGATACACCGATGTCCCTGAGGCCAAAGCATCGTATTAGCTATGTATCAATATTACAGCTGCTAATTACCAAGCGTCATGCGACCTCACTTATTGTGTGGGTTGAGCTTTTCCTGTAATACATTAATCTACTGCATATGCATTGTATGGTCTTTTTTGTAGATTACGTATGTATAAACACTGTATGGTATTTAACTGGCCCTTACAGGGCACTCACAGAATACAGCCTTGCAATCAAGAAAGCCAAAGAGAACTCTTGGAGACTGTTTACACAGGAGGTAAATAGTCTTAGGGCAGCAGCAAGACTGCAGCGTGTCTTAGCTTCAAGCCCAATTGGCCTCCTGGGAACTCTGAGGTTACCAGGGGGACAATATACCACTGGAACTGGTGGAAGTCTCAAACTTCTCCTTGAGACTCACTTTCCAGACTGTGTTTTTGAGGGTGCTTGCTCAGGCATGTCCGGCAACAGCGAAATGGGCTCACGGCCAAGAGCTGATCGTGGAAGCTGGACTTTAGCCAGACGTATTGTCACACTTTCCAAAGTTAAATGGGCCATCTCCAAGTTTGGCCCATTCAAATCTCCTGGGGGGGACGGTATCATACCGGCTATGTTGCAGCAAGGACCAGAAGCTCTCTTGGTCCTCCTGTGCGAACTCTTCAGAGCAAGTCTGGCTTATGGGTACATCCCTCAAGCTTGGTGCCTCAGTAGGGTGGTCTTCATTCCCAAGAGAGGAAGAGCAGACTACTCAACTGCAAAATCATTTCGCCCCATCAATCTTACATCGTTTCTCTTGAAGACACTGGAGAGACTGGTGGAGAGACATCTAAGAAAGGGAGTGCTTTCAGGTACTCCTCTTCATCGGAATCAGCATGCCTATCAGCCTGGTAAGTCCTGTGAAACAGCCCTGCATCAACTTGTGAGCAGGGTGGAGGACAGCATTGCTGCCAAGTAGATTGCTCTATGCACCTTCATGGACATTGAGGGTGCTTTTGACAATGTTACTTACACGGCCATGGTCTGGGCAGTGCATGGGCGTGGTCTTGAGTTTGCTATATGTAGGTGGATTGAGGCCATGCTCCACTCCAGGCGGATCAGGGCTGATCTTCAAGACAAATCGATGGTGATCATACCTGCAAAAGGTTGTCCGCAGGGAGGTGTGCTTTCTCCTCTTCTGTGGAACCTTGTGGTGGATGGTCTCCTCTGTGAACTCACTAGTAGAGGTGTCTTTGTCCAGGTCTATGCAGATGACATAGTCCTCATGGTACAGGGAAGGTTCACAAATATTGTTGCTGATGTCATGAACGTCAACCTTCAATTTGTTAATGACTGGTGTCTTGGAGAGGGACTAAGTATAAATCCCTCAAAGACTGTAGTTATTCCATTTACAAGGAAAAAGAACCTGGAGTCTCTCTCCCGGTTGAAACTTGGACCAACACAGCTCAAAGTATCAGGTATAGTCAAATACCTAGGGCTGACTATCGACTCCAAGCTGACTTGGAACAATCATTTGAATAATATACTGCACAAAGCAAAATGGGCGCTTATGACGTCCAGGAGATTTGCAGGCTCCATGTGGGGGATCAAGCCTCACATAGCGCTGTGGCTGTACAAGGCAGTAATAAGGCCTCAAGTCACATATGGATCACTAGTCTGGTGGACAAAGGTGAACCAGATTACAGCTACAGCCAAACTCACAAGTTTACAAAGGATGGGCACACTCCTAGTCACTGGAGCTTTCAGGAGCAGCCCATCAGCAACTCTTGAAGTTGCTCTTGGCTTGCTGCCCTTGGATATTTTTATCAAGGCAGAAGCACGAAAATCAGCCTATCGATTGAAAGTCACAGGCCAATGGAGGGAAGGCCTGTCTGGAACAGGCCATTGCACAATCACCAAAGCTGTTGCTCATAGCCCTGTGCTTGAAATGACTTCAGATGTCATGAGTATGGAGATGGTTTTCACTAAACCTTTTTCTGTTAAATTCTGCTCTAGAGAGGAGTGGAGGTCTGAGGAAGGGCCCTATATCAGGAGAGGTAGCCTTGTCTGGTACACAGACGGCTCTCTTATTGAAGGGAAATCTGGCTATGGGGTGTACAGTGAATCACCCAGAACAGAAATCTGTGCAAGTCTGGGACAATACTGTACTATCTTTCAAGCAGAAATTTGGGGCATCATGGCTTGTGCCAATATAGGCATTGCCAGACGCTATTGCGACAAGCATATAGTAATCTTGTCAGATTGTCAGGCAGCCCTCAAGGCTCTTGACTCTAATGAAATCAAGTCAAAATTGGTGTGGGAGTGTCACAAAACACTCAGCAAGCTCGCAACACACAACTCTGTGCATCTTGGTTGGGTACCTGGCCATGTAGGCATAGGTGGCAACGAGTGTGCAGATGGGCTTGCTAAGCAAGGTTCTAGTAGGTCATTCTTTGGCCCAGAGCCAAGCTGTGGCATAAGCAAAACTACTGCCTTCCACACAATAAACAAATGGTCCAGGGACTTACATCACCAGCAATGGCAAGGTCACTCAGGCCAAGCACTTGGCAAAAGGCTGCTAGCAGACACAAGCTCCTACTTCACCAACTGGCTGGTGAGGCTGGGTAGAGGTCAGGTTAAGCAGCTAATTGCTCTGATAACTGGACATGGCCACTTCAGGAAACATCTCCACACAATCGGACTCAGAAATGAAAATCAGATGTGTAGGCTTTGCAATCAGTCTGAAGAGACTGCCAAGCATATCATACTGGATTGCGAGAGACTCGGGGCAAGGAGAATGGCTCTGTTTGGCTTTAAGCAACCAGGTGATGAATGGGACGTTAGCATAGGGAAGAAACTCCTGGATCTTGTAAAGGGCACAGGTATTGGTTTGCCTAACTAACGTACTAGGGACACACAATAAGCTTCGGTTGACGTGTGAGGATCTTTGAATCTTCTGGATCTTTGAATCCGTCCCTTCAAACATAACATAACATAACTGGCCCTTCCCAATTTTGTGACCGTTATCTACCGAAGGTTATTACCAAAAGTTATCTACCAGAAAAGAGAAACTTAAAACTGGATTCCCGAGCAAGACCGGGTAAAATGCTAGTTATGAATAAATAATGACTTTTTGTCTTCACAACTGCAGTTTAGTCTTAATTTAAATAAATTACGAAATGGAAAGGAACTCTAGATGTGAATTTTATAAATTGCTCGCCTCAACCGACTAGACAGGGGGCTCCGCCCCCTGGCCCCCGGCGGATCAACTTCATACAAAACCAGGGTAGGGAAAATATCAACTTTTTCTGCTACGTAATATATTGTGAGAATGCTAAAAGAACTCTATGAAAACATTAAAATTGAAATTTTTGGGAAAATTTCAAAACCTTTTCAATCTAAAACTTGACATATTTATACAAAATTTCGAGAAGTCATCAAAAACCCTAGAAAAACGTCAACTTTCGTTGTATTGTTGGGAAACTTTTAAAACTCGTTCTTTGCACGCATCTAGGGTCTCGACTATGTGCACCAAATTTCAATTTTTTGACGGAGTGGTTTACGATAAACGGTGATAAATGAGTAAATGAGTGAGTGAGTGTATGTATCTATATATATATATATATATATATATATAATCGAAATACCACTGACTGACTCATTCATCACAGTTTCTCAGGAACCACTCGACCAAAAACGATAAAATTTGGTACACGTATTCAGTAGGGGGACTAGACGCGTGCTAAGAAAGGGTTTCAAAATTTACCCCAAAATGGGCCCAAAATTAACGATTTTTGAAAATTTAAGTAATCACAATTTCTCGAGAACCATAAGGTCAAATCAGATAAAATTTGGTATTCATGTTAAGTATCGGCCTTAGATGTACCTTGGAAAAAAGTTTCAAAATTAGCCCCAAAATGGGCCCAAAATCGACGATTTTTGAAAAGTTTGGTGATAAACAGCCAAATATTTTGAAATTTGCACTTAACAGATGTCATCAACCTGGCATAATAACATTTCATCATACCCAGTCATATGTTTCCCACATATTGCAAGGCTCCGACTGCATGGTAGCCTACATGCAAAGTGCAAAGTCTTTTGCTGTTCAAAGACAGTGTAAATAACGCTGCTAAGGGGTCTGCCATATATGATTAAAAACGGTTGACTTCTATCAGCTGTTCCTTTAAGCTGTTTGGCTGGCAAGTTCAGTAGGTTAGGTCTATTAATGAATAATAATTTGTTTCAAACAAAGCAAACTTATCCCGAGCTACCAAAATAATTTCAATAGCTAAAAGCCAACGTTTATGAAAAGTAAAAAAGTTGCCGAGCTGCCTGTTAGGTCAAGTACAATAATTTTTAATATTAGTACAATATTGCTCGGTACAACTTTGCTGGAGCCGATTAATCGCGCATGCATATTAGAAGAATGCTGTTTCTTTCTCCTACGAAGAATGCTCATTGTAGTTGCATATTCCGTTCCGAACCTGACTGTACTGCCGGTAGGCTGACCCCTTCCCACTTCAATTGCATAGCCTACTACCTCAAACGATCACTCACTTTCACGATCAGATCAGTTTGCAGTTGTACATCAGACTGCTAACATCGGTCTCCGAGTATTTGTGAATTTCAACCAACGCTCAAATCGAATAAATATCAGTTCTTATAAGAACTCTTACCTATCAATAGTTAGGTTTACAAAGAAGTATTAAGGAATTAATAAAAATACTATTTGTAACAGTACATGAGCCTGAGAATTTTTGTGAAAATAGGTATTGATCAGAAAATCAACAAAAAATTAGTTGTGAAATTAATTTACCATAGATTAACAATTTTGAAAATTTAGGTGATTATAATTTCTCAAGAACCACAAGGCCAAAAAAGTTCAAATTTTCAGCTGGGGTGCTAAACACGTGAAAAATAGGGTTACATGATTCATCTCAAAATTTAGGATTTTTGGAATTTAGTTGATCACAATTTCTCAAGAACCTCAAGGCCACATGGAGTGAAATCTATATCTATATAATCGAAATACCACTGTTTGATTAAGACCCTAGATGCATACTAAGTAATGGTATCAAAATTCTCCCCAAAATCACTTATTTCTGTAAATTTATCTAATCACAATGGAAATTAGTTGGACCCCCCGGGGGTCCAGGGGGCGGAGCCCCCTGGCTAGACGGTTAAGGCGAGCGAAGCGAGTCTGCCGGCTAGTATTATATAATATACTGTATAGTCACATTCATATATACATTATAGTCAATTATATATATAGTACAATTATATAGTAAATTAAGTTATAGTAATGTATATAATACATATTTCTAGTCACACTACAAAAACATTTGGTAAGAGGTGCTCTAGGAAAGATCCAGATTATATCTGAGCAAAATAGGTTTCTTTAAATTAAAAGTTCATAAATTTAATGATCTGAATGTACCGACTTTTACACAAGCAGTATCATTGGTTGTGTTCTTGGGAGCTTTAAATGTTACCGGTGGCATCTGATTGGTCTATTCAAATTCATGTACGTTAAAAAATTAGAATAGACCAATCAGACGCCACCGATAACATTTACAATTTAGTAATTTAAAATTCATTCGGCACTCTTTGTATCTGTAGTCTTATTGTAGCTGACACAGAATTGAGCATTTATGTTGTTTTGAAATAAATTTCAATTTCATTTCAAAATGAAAACATTCAATAATTTTTTTTTTTTTTTTTTTTTTTTTTTTTTTGAGGATGAAGCCCACATGGGTCTGAGACCTGTGCGTGGGTAATGAGTTGGATGATGTTGATTGATGAGTTGGACCTACAGTTTTAGGTGGGTTCCGAACCACCGGGAAGTGATTTTCAGCAGAGAACATTGTCTTTTTTGCTGGCCAATCTAATCTAATATTGTAGGAATTACGTTCTTGACTTATGAAATGCAGATGTTTATCATTACCCCAACCTCTTCACGTGCCCTGTCCAAGATGTAGTCATTAGTGCAGAGAAAAATAATGAGTTTATGCCTTCAATCTTCTATGGAGGGCACTTTCTAGTGGAAAATCATTTGCTTGAACTTATCTGGAAAAATTTAATGGACTTCTGTGCTTGAGGGGTCTTGCTTTGCCTAACTTCGTCTCAAGAAGACTCTACTTATTTCATAAAGTCAGCCTTGGTTATCGTTAACATGATATTAACGCTAGGAAATCGAAATATTGATTTTCACTTTCTACAACTATGGTGCGGAACAAATAAGTTACAATCCTGATTTTTTTCTTCTGGTAATTCAATCCTGTTGTGTGTGTGTGTGTGTGTGTGTGTGTGTGTGTGTGTGTGTGTGTGTGTGTGTTTTGTCTTAACTCGGTTCAGTGCACCTCGAAGCCCGATTTTTGATTTTCCTTTCAGACTTCAAAATTAATGTTCAAATTCTACTTATGTGTAGGCTACTATTACTGTTTCAAAATGTGTTAAGATGCAGGAAACTCATAGAACAGGAGATAACATGATCGTCACTATGGTGATAATATAGATGATACGCCGGTATGTCTTATGACAAAGCTACAGATTAGCTCCGTATCAATATTACAGCTGCTAATTACTCAGCGTCATGCGAGTTTACTTTATGTTTACATTGATCTCTTCCAGTAATACTAACTTTAATCTCAAGAACTAAACACAAAACTATGCAGGTGGTTGGAGCTGCAGAGTTTATCTGTGAACTTTTCTTTTTAAACAGATGAACTGTACTGTATAGACACTTTTTGGTATTTCACTAACCCTTCCCAATTTCGTATGTGACCACTACCAGAAAAAAGTTACGTACCAGAAAAAAAACTCCAAACTGGATTCCCGGGCAGGACAGGATAAAATGCTTGTACTGAGTACTCCGAAAAGCAGATGCACGTCAAAAAGCAACGCATACCGATTTCCTCTTTCTTCTTCTTCTTCTTCTTCTTTTCTTCTTCTTCTTCTTCTTATTTCGACAGTAGTATCTACCAGCAAACGAATTCGAGGATTTCGAGCCTTTCAATATACGCCTCTTTCTCTGTATTCAGGAAGACTTTTGCTCGATGTTGTAAAAGTTCAACGACGCTTGATCCTCTATTTGCCAAGTTGGAAAAAAAGGAAAAAGGAAAGCGCACGATGAACAGAAAGAGCAAGATAGAATTCTGCAGATAGATATAGAACAAAAAATAGATGAAGGAGAGCAAGAGGAAGAAGAGAAGGAAGAAGAAGATGAGTAAACAGAAAAAAAGAAGAAAGGAAGTTGAAGGAGAAGAAGAAGACGAAAAGGAGTGAGAAAGTAGGAGCAGAGAAGAAAGTAAGAAGGAGAGAAAGAGGAAGAAAGTGGTAGAAAATGGAAAGAAGATAAAAAAGCAGGAGCAAAACAAAAATGAGGTTAAGAGAAAAGAGGACAAAAATGAAAGGAGGAAGTAGTTTTTTTTTTTTGAGAGTGAAGCCCACAGGTCTGAGACCTGTGCGTGGGTAATGAGTTGGCTGATGGTGATTGATGAATTGGACCTACAGTTTTAGGTGGGTTACGAACCACCGGGGAGTGATTTAACAGCAGAGAACAGTGTCTTTTTTGCTGGCCAATCTAATTGGTCACTGTTACAAACAGGACCTACGAGAACGTAGCTTATCTATCTGATTGAACAGATGAGAATGAAAAACAGCAGTAGGAGAAAAAAATTAAAATAATAATAATACTTATAATTATAACAATAACAATAACAATAACAATAACAATAATAATAATAATAATAATAATAATAATAATAATAATAATAATAATAATAATAATAATAATAATAATAATAATAATAATAATAATAATAATAATAATAATAATAATAATAATAATAATAATAATAATAATAATAATAATAATAATAATAATAATAATAATAATAATAATAATAATAATAATAATAATAATAATACTTAGAAGAAGAAGAAGGTGAAGAAAGAAGATAAAAAAAAGGAAAGGAAGAGAATATGTGGAAAGGAATTTTTTCACAGTGGAAAGGAAGATGTGAAAAAAGAAGCATGAGATAAAGGAGAAAATGTAGGCGTTGATATTTGGCTCCAATTTCACTGTGTGTGTGTTTGAAGGGAAATAGAGAGAGAAAGAGGGAGTGAGTGAGTGGATAAAGCGGGCAATGGCAAATAGTCAACCCACCTCTACTTCTCACCATGTGCTACTTGTTGTATATTGCAAGTGACATCTCTTGAAAAATCATTATTCATTACGCCCATAACAGACTCAGAGAAAGAGTGTGGAAGTGAGGTAGAGTGGAAGAGAGAGAGAATGAGTGAGAGAGAAAGAGAGAGAGTGAGAGTAAGGAGAGAGAGAGATAACTATTAAGAGACTGATAAAGCTGGAGATCAGATTCATGCTGAAGTTGTAAAATGCCCTTTGCATCTTATCGAAGAAGAATAAATTAAGTACTACACAAAACATGTACATGACCCCTTTTAAGGGTTGGCATTGAGGGGCATCCACAATCCCTGCGCAAGGGGGAGCGGGGGGTTTACTGCGGATATTAAAATTTTCATCCGTCTACGTGTTTTGTGTGGTTAGGGGAGGAGGGGGGGGGGTTTAAGGGTTGAGGTTAAGAGTACTCTTTTTCAAAGAACTCAGCGCTACATGACTATCTTGTAGTACTTATTGGCTCCTGGTTTATCTCACTATCAAACCACTCTCAACGTGGCTGTTGCTGACACTAGGCTAGGCAATTCCATTGGTGCAAATAGAAGCGAAGACATGACGCTTGGTGACTTTTTCTGATACGTTGAAATGAATAGCTGCTAGCAGAATTGAGAATGAAGTGTTATTCGATGCTGTGATTGATAAAAGTCACTCTGCGACATCCAGTGGGTCACTCTGGTGTTGGTTGGGGGGAGGGGGGGGGTTAGGCTCCAGGCACTACTACACCATCGTCATAAGAGGAGAAGGAGGGGTTCTCCAACAATAATTAGACTGTAATGCATAGTTTATTCGAAAGAGGGACTCAGGGGTACACACCTGCGAAATGTTTGAAAGATAATCTCCTTAAAACATTAAGGGATTCATTTTAAGGGATTCTAGGTACAAGCTTATCCATTCTAACATTATTGTAAACTAAATATTGGGTGTCAAAGATAGTGATATCTTGCATCATTATCAGTGGGAGATCCGAACTCTCGTGCTAAAAGTTTATAGTCTAAGTCTAAGTAGTCAAACTTTGAGGAAAAGGAGGAGCAGAATGTAAAGGAGAGGATGAAGAGAGAGAAGAAGAAGAGGAATAAGGAGAAGAAGAAGATCAAGAAAGAGCAGAAAAAGAGGAATAAGGAGAAGAAGAAGGAGAAGAAGGCTTCTCTGGCATTGCTTCTGTGGTTGCGGTTGTACACATGAATCGGTAGGGAAGGGAAGGGAAGGAAAGGGATACGATCCCTATCTTCTTATTTCTTATCTCTTATGTTGTGCTCTTGAAGCTCCTGCGCGTGTGCGAGGGGTTAAAAATTTCATTTACATCCCTTGCAACTGCCTTTTATATACATTTGGGAAAAAAGAAAAAAGATCCAAGAGTCTTTTTGGGTTTTTGCTGAAAAAAAGAAAAAAATATTGCAAGAGTCTTTTTGGCTTTTGGCCTTTCAATGGTAGTAGGCTACTTGCAAGAATCCTCCGAATTCTCGGGTTCTTATCTTCTCCCTGGCGCTTTTTCTGTATCTTTCTTTACTTCTTCTTTTTGCTCATTTTCTCTTTCTCTTCTTCTTCTTCTTCTTCTTCTTCTTCTTCTTCTTCTTCTTCTTCTTCTTCTTCTTCTTCTTCTTCTTCTTCTTCTTCTTCATCATCATCGTCATCGTCTTCTCCTTCTTCTCTCATCGTGCTTAACTTCTAAATCTATCTCTTTCATTTCCGTTACCTTTATCTTCTGCTCCTGCTTTATTGTAATCTTCTCTGTCTCTCTTCCTCTTCCTATTTTTTCTTCTGTCCACAACTTCCTCTTCCCCTTCTTCTTCTTATTCCTCTTTTTCTTCTCTTTCATCATCTTCTTCATGTCTTTCTTCATCTGCTTCTCCTTATTCCTCTTCTTCTTCTCTTCCTTCATCGTCTTCTTCTCCTTATTCCTTTTCTTTTTCTGTTTCTTCATCTTCTTCTTCTCCTTATTCTTCTTCTTCTCTTTCTTCATCCTCTCCTTCTCATTCTGCTCCTCCTTATTCCTCTTCTTCTTTTTCTCCTTATTACTCTTCATCTCCTTATTACATCTTCTTGTTCTCCTTGTTCCTCTTTTTCTTCTCTTTCTTTATCTTCTTCTTCTCCTTATTGCTCTTTTTCTTCTCTTTCTTCATCTTCTTCTTCTTCTTCCTCTTTTTCCTGTTCTTCCTCTTCTTTTTCCCCTCTTATTCCTCTTCTTCTTCTTCTTCTTCTTCTTCTTCTTCTTCTTCCTCCTCTTCTTTTTCTTCTTCTCCTTCTTCTTTTTCTTCTTCTTCTTCTTCTTCTTCTTCTTCTTCTTCTTCCTCTTCTTCCTCCCTCTTCTTTAATTATTTATTAATACTTTTTTGAATTTTGGCGAGGGTGTTTCAATTGTTTGTTAACCCACCTTTTTCCGTTTTAATTCCGTTTTCATCACAATAAATGAATAAATCTGTGATGTTTTCTATGACGAAATACTTTATGACCAATCTAATATCAAAACTGACACTGTATTTCTATTTGAATTGAGGTTTTTACTCACTTACACTGGAGGGATGAATTTCGCTTCTAAAGAGAAGCATTGTCAGCCTGCCACATTCTAAGGAAGCCACCTAAGGGAGTACTCTAATATAGAGATGCTGAAAAGATAGTTCAAGAGAATCTGGAGAAACTAATTTCTTTCTTTTAATTCTCTACAAGACTTTTTGGGCAAAAAACATGTTTTTATTCAAAATTTATCCAATTCCAAATTTTAATACTCTTTAGAATAATTTGTCAATAATTACGGCACTTAAAACATTTATTCAAGCTCATTTAAAAGCTTTGCAAATTTCCACCGAATTGAGGGCCCGGGAGATTTCCGAATAAATAATTTACAACAACATTCATTTCTGTAATTAAACAAAGCTTCATTCTCGATTAATTTACTCTAAAACTTCGTTATAACATCGTTATAAGAGTTTCGTTGTAATAGCATGATGGTAATTAAAACCTCGGCGGGCTTAACATAGATACAACTATATATAGTATAGCTTGACATGGTAATCGCTATACCAACCTCACTCATCGTTTGCGTAGTAAGCTCTTTGGACCAAAACTTGATGTTGACGTCTGAAGAGTCACGAAATTGGCTGTGTTACCATACATAATCTAATATCAAAACTGATACTGTATTCCTATTTAAATAATGATTTTACTCACTTATATTGGAGGGATGCATTTCGCTTTTAAAGAGAAGCCTCATCAGCCTGAAGAAGCGAAATGCATCCCTCCAGTATAAGTGAATAAAAATCATAATTTAAATAGGAATACAGTGTCAGTTTTGATGTTAGATGTGCTATGGGAGTGCTTATAAAACTAATTTAAGACCAATTATTTTGGCCTAAAAACATATAATCAGGCTTATATGTAAAAAATCAAGGCTTAGCCATTCTCTCCCACTTTTCAAAGAGCTCACGGCCTCACAGATCCTCACGGCCTGTGTGTAATGTTTGGGTGAGGAACGCCGGCGCATCTCACGGCAGCCAACCTGTTTTAAAGCTATTGTTGATCTATTTTATCGTTGATCTATTGTTGATCAATTCATAATACAATCAACAGCCTAAAAAATAAGAATTCTAAGCAGTTGGGGATTTGTTTTCTAAATGAAAGGCTGAAAAAACAAAACTTCACTAATCATGGTCTACATCTAAATCAATCTGGCAAAGTAATATTTTGTAATAGGCTGGCAGAGCTGATTGAAAGTCGTTTGCAATCTGCTGTCAATAATTCTCCTAAACAATCATCTAACGAACCTTTTTTAGTAAAGTGGCTCAAAACCGGGAAGGGAAACTAGTTTCAGATGATAAATTCATATCTTCAATTGTATTAAAAGACGTTAATCGATCAAAAAATCAGGATAGCATTAGTGGAAGGAACTCTTGTAGCAATCTGATAGGCTCTCAAGATTCTAAGAGATTAAGTAAATCTACTTCAATATGCAAAAGCAACGATAAAGTAATAAGGGATGATAGGGAAGTACCGGTACTCACTGTGTTCCATCAGAATATTCAATACATTCGTAACAAAATAGATAGAATCGAAGTATTTTTTAAAGAAGAGGCTCCTGATATAGCTATTTTCACAGAGCATGGTTTAAAAGAAGATGAATTGTCACAACTTAATATTCCAAACTATTCATTGAAAACGTCGTATTGCAGGACATCTCATCGAAGTGGGGGAGTAGCTATCTTCACTAAAAATGCTAAGAATATGCAAACATTTAATTTAGAATATGCAGAGAAATTTGCTGTGGAAATGGATTTAGAAGTTACTGGTTTGAGAGTAAAAATCGACAATAATTTCGAAGTAGCGGTGTTAGGTATTTACAGGTCACCAAATGGGGAATGGAACAATTTTTGTGAACTATTCAATAGGCTTTTAGAGATTACTACTACTCGTTTTACAAACGTTATTGTAGCGGGAGATTTCAATACAGACTTTGCAACACAGAATAAAATGACAGAAGATTTAAAGGATATTATATGCATGAATAACTTGGAAATAAAAGTTCATGAATATACCAGAGTCACAAGAACATCACAAACTATAATTGATAACATCCTTACTAATATAGATTACTCTAAAACAAGATTAGGCGGCTCGGAACTATCTGATCATGACTATCAAATCTTAGAGGTGGGGTTGCAAGGTCATAAATCAATTAAAAAGAGTAGAGTAATGAAAGAAATTCAACAATGTGAACAGGGGAATATCGATTGTTTGAAGCAGAATCTGCTACAAGAAAACTGGAGTAGGGTTTACAATAGCAATAGTTTAAATGACAAATATGATAGTTTCATTGATATTTTAAGGTTTCATATTACTATGAGTTGTCCAGTTAAAAAAGTCCCTGTAAAGAACAAATTAGACAAGATTGAAGAGTGGATAACTGATGATATCCTTGCAGAAAGAAATAGGGTTAAAGATGCATATGATGAATTCAAACTATCTAGAAATATGTTAAGTGAAGATAATTACAAAGCTCTAAAGAAAAACTATATGAAAAAAGTGAAAAGAGCGAAATGTAAGAAAACAGCTGAAATTTTGAATAATAGTGTGTACTTTAACACAGCAGTGTGGGATGTAATAAACAAAAATAGGCAAGTAGCTCATGTAGATGCTTATACTAGTGTCCCCAGAATAATTAACGAAAATAACAAATATATTGATGATAGTGTAGACATTTGTAATTTCTTTAACAGATATTATCAACTGGTAGCTAAGGATCTTCAAAAATCTCTTAATACAGGTATTAGTGATGCAAACATGAGGAATACTGAGGGGATTCAGAACGAATTAAAATTCCACCCAGTATGCCAAGACGAGTTGTCAAATATCATTGATAGTTTAAAAAATAAAAAAACTGTAGGAATGGATGGGGTATCCAGTAAAATTCTGAAAGAATGTAAAGATCAATTGTTAGACCCTTTGATTCATCTGATCAATCATTCATTAGAACAAGGTGTTTTTCCAGATAATTTAAAAGAGGGGAAGATCTTGCCAATCTTCAAAAGTGGCGATAGAGAAAAGGTAGAAAACTATAGGCCCATTAGTATTTTAAATGTAATAAGTAAAATTTTTGAAAGAGTAGTTCTAAATAGGTTACTTCTGCACCTTCAAGAAGCTAACTTTATCTGTGATGAACAGCATGGCTTCCAGAAAGGGAGATCAACAAAAACAGCCATAGTTTCTCTAGTTGAAAAACTAATAGATATATTAGATTCAGGTGATAAAGCTACTGCAATCTTCTTAGATCTGTCAAAGGCATTTGATTGTGTTAATCATAGAACTTTATTGGAAATACTGCAAAATGTAGGTGTAAATGGGGTTGAATTGAAATGGTTTGAATCATATCTTATTGGGAGAAAACAATGTGTAGAACTAACTACAGTAGTTGGTAATAGTATAGTAAAGAATAAATCTAATAAATTAGAGGTGCAAGCTGGAGTGCCTCAGGGGTCAATACTAGGTCCATTGCTTTTTTTGTTATATGTCAACCGTTTACCTAAAGAATTAATTAGTGGTAGAGCCCTCTTATTTGCTGATGATACATCACTCATTTTCAGCAATTCCATTCTAGATAATTTAGAAATAAGTGCCCATATAGGTGTGCAGTCCATTGTCCAATTTTTAAACCAGTTGAAATTAACTATAAATAGTAAAAAATGCCAATACCTTCAATTCAAAAACAAACATAATTTAAATGAAGATAGGGCTATAAACGTGTTTGTAAACGATAATCAATTAGACCAGGAAGAAAAAATTGCATTTCTAGGAGTTATGTTGGATAGACGATTGACCTGGACTCCATACATTGAGAAAATATGTAGTAAAATTTCATCTGGGGTATTTGTCCTGCGACAGCTCGCTAGATTGAATGACAAAAAGTTACTTTTTACAGCTTACCATGGGCTCTTACTGTCACATATTAGGTATGCTATCTTAGTATGGGGTAATTCATCAAAACAAAATCTTGATAGGGTGTTTAAGATCCAAAAGAAAGCGGTTAGGTGTATAGAAAGAGTAAATAGATTAGATTCATGTAGGCCGTTGTTCAAGAGACTTGGTCTCCTAACTGTACCCTGCTTATATGTGTATGAAGCTACTTTATATGTAAAAACGAATGATATTAACCAAAATCTTGATGTACATGATTATAATACAAGAAGCCGAGGAGATTATCACTTGGTGAGTCACAATAGTAGCCTATTCAAACAAAAACCTAGTTATATTGGTAGGAAATTCTACAACAAGCTACCGCAGTTTTTGAAGAGTCTTGAAAATATAGAAATATTTAAAAATCAATTGAAGAAATATTTAGTTGATAAAGCTTTTTATAGTGTACAAGAGTTCCTTTCACATCAAAATTAAGCCTCACCTCAACTAATTGAAGTAATTATGGTATCTAGTGTATAATATTGTTGATCTGACTTGTCTTATACTCCTTAACTGGAGTCTCCAAGACGTAATCTACAAAAAAAAAAAAAAAAAAAATTTAAAAACAAGGATCAAATACACATTTTTGACAGACCACGTATAATATTCGAAATATACATAATATGGATATACCATACCCAAGATTGAAGTTTAACAGAAGATTTTATAGTTATATAGCCCGCTAATTTTATAGTAATCTACCATTGAATGTTCAGCAGTGCAAGTATGGAAATAAAGTTAAACAAAGGCTGAAAATGTTTATCTTTGACATAGATGACTTAGAAACTGATTAAGTATCAGTGGTACATTAAGATGTAGGTAGTACGTTGTATACAGCGAAAAAGGTATGGAATGAAATACAAAGAGAAGAAAAGGTGAAGCACACCAATAATTATAAATTTCATCATTTAAGTGTATTCCATAGAAATTTAAAGGAAAAAAAGATGTAGATTCTAGCCCGCACAAAAAGCAAAACATTTGTATCAATATCATTTTTATATTGTTTGTTTTTCCCCTCTTTTTTCTTGAAATGTTATTTTTTAAGGTTTACTATTGATTTTTAGTCTCTGATTATTTCTGAAATGAGTTAATCATTTTTGTTTTCAGAACGATTTGTATGAAGTACTTTTCTGATAATCTGTTATATCTTTATTTATTGTTTCTCTTTGTCTTTTATTTTTCCTTGAATATGATTTATTGTATAGAGATTACCTTTGGGGTCTCCTATTTAGACTATAGACATGTATTGTGCATTTTTTCTATGGATTTGGTATAAACATTTAATTTTATATTTTGCATGTACAGTGTATGTTTGTTTGTCAAATAAATTATTCAATTATTCAAGATTGATCATCAAGCAGGCTATTTTGTCATAGAAAACATCACAGATACTGTACATATATAATTAAAGCCTACTGACTACAAGGAACAGAACCACTACCAGTTTAGCTGCTTGTGGCTGTTTAAATTTTGGGTGGTGTTGAAACCATGGGGTTTGGTGGATTTTTAGAGGGGGTAGCTCTGCTGATTAAATAGGAGGAGGAGGTAGTGCAGTAGGAGGAGGTACTGATGGTGAAGAAGGAGGAGGTAGGAAGGTGGAGGAGGATGAGATTGTGGAGTAAGAGGGTGAGGATTTGGATGAAGAGGAGTAGGGTGTTGAAGTTTGTAAAGCACACGCGCATCCTAAATGCTCAGTTCGCTTTTCGCCTCCGACCAGTAAACGTCACTGCGCGTTTTGCTCGCATTTTACTCGCGTTTTGTCAACGGTTTTGGTCGTTTGGAAACTTTTCTCTGAAAGAGAGAACTATTTCAATAAACATATCTGCTGGAAATTCTATTTATAGTGTAGTGTGCGGTGCATTCCAATTGTTTTGATAGCTAATTGAAAGTCTCTCCTGGTTTGAAAAGATCAACTTTGATTTCAGTTTAAGTTCAACTTAGATTTGAGTTCAACCGATCTTTGTGATCGAGTTCAACAGAGCTCTGAGTTTTTGAGTTCAACTGTGCTTCCCAACCAGAGATATCTTCACTTAACATTTGGAAGGTGAGTTATGAATGATTATTGATAAAACTTCTAGAGAAAATGATTTTTCCAATTCTTAGAAATAATCTTGTGAACTGATAAGTGGAGTATGAAAGTTCTTTATTAATATAATTCTTAATTTGACTTTAATCTTTATCTAATATCAAAACTGACACTGTATTCGTACGTAAATTATGATTTTTACTTTAACTATAAGTATACTCACTTATTCCTATGCAAATTATGATTTTTACTCACTTATAATGGAGGGATGCATTTCGCTTTTGAAGATTAAGGCTGACGAAGCTTCTCTCTAGTAGTGAAATGCATCCCTTCATTATAAGAGAGTTAAAATCATAATTCAAATATAAATACTGATTAGATTTGATATTAGATTGTTCATCCAGTATTTCGTCGCGTAAAACATTACAGTAATCTTTGTATTGACTGGATTGAGATTCACTGGTAAAGAAAATTCCACCGTCTTAACTATTTTTCTAATAAATATTTCTTTCATTCCATTTCAATCTGAGATAATTGAAGTTACTGTGGAAAAAATTACTGTGCAGGTTAGGTTATACAGGCAGGAAATAATTAAGGAACGTATTTATGAACGTCCTTTCAGTGTCTCTTGATTCGAGGGACAATAGAAATGCCTCTTTTCCAAATGCATATCAAGAGTTCATATTGAACGTTATATATTCATATTTAATGAAACACTGCTCAATTTGTGCAATTCATTCTCGAATTTCTTTCTTGAATGTCTGCCATCAATTTTATTACTTTAAATGTAAAAATGTAAATAATTCGAACCAATTACAATACAATACAATATACAATACAATATACAATACAATATACAATACAATATACAATACAATATACAATACAATATACAATACAATATACAATACAATATACAATACAATATACAATACAATATACAATACAATATACAATACAATATACAATACAATATACAATACAATATACAATACAATATACAATACAATATACAATACAATATACAATACAATATACAATACAATATACAATCCAATATACAATACAATATACAATACAATATACAATACAATATACAATACAATATACAATACAATATACAATACAATATACAATACAATATACAATACAATATACAATACAATATACAATACAATATACAATACAATATACAATACAATATACAATACAATATACAATACAATATACAATACAATATACAATACAATATACAATACAATATACAATACAATATACAATCCAATATACAATACAATATACAATACAATATACAATACAATATACAATCCAATATACAATACAATATACAATACAATATACAATACAATATACAATACAATATACAATACAATATACAATACAATATACAATACAATATACAATACAATATACAATACAATATACAATACAATATACAATACAATATACAATACAATATACAATACAATATACAATACAATATACAATACAATATACAATACAATATACAATACAATATACAATACAATATACTATACAATATACAATACAATATACAATATTTATAGCGTATTTCCATCACAATCTCTGGAACTTGATTCATTGAAATCACATCATCCTAAACTCTAATCTCCCTTTACAATAAATTTGTTCTAACGGTGATTCAAGTTGGAAGGTTTAGGCAGGGTGGTGGGAGTTCACAAATTGACTTACATTGAAATATACATTTTTCAAAATTGCGCTCCCCATTCCTACTTCTCACGCCTTCATCGGTGAGGTATAGATTGTCAAAATGACTTCCATGAATTTTGAAAAATAAACCCAATCACATTTTATGCAATAATTCTAGACGTTAATGCATTCATTTTAACATCCAAAACAACATCTTAATTCTTGTTGTGTCGAAGTGGGTTTTATCCGTACTTCATGTCACGAAATTAGGCGGCTCAAAGAAATTACGGTGTAACAAAATAACAACTGACTACGGTGACAAGTCATATATGACTGCTATCCTTTTCAGACTTGTAGACTAGGCAATACGGTACGAGTAGGGTTGTCAATTTACGCATTGAGGTTGGTGATTGTCTACTAACAGCTGCCGGCATTGTCCCATATCTGGCAACACTACAATTTTTATGAGCCGCCTAATTTGGTGACCTGAATTATAGTCGTTGAGTCACAGCCAATGGAGAAATAGCACCACCCTGCTGGAACGGTATGTTTGAGTGAACAAAATTCAAAATGAGGAGGGTCTTCGTGTATGGTATACAGTAGAACCTCGGTTATCCGGATCCATCCGGATCTCCGGATCGTCCGGATCTACTGCTGGACGATAAAAGTAATAATATTGCCATAAGTTAGGGTATAAATGTAAATAATGTACAGAAAAGATAATGTAAATAGTTTTTATGTCCTAAAATGGTATATTTTGTTTACTATTTCGTGTTTGTGAAGGTCAATACAACAATGGGTGACTTTCATTTTGCTTTTAATTTTGTTAATTTCTTAATACTCTCCGTATTATCCGGATTTTCGATTATCCGGATTGCTTCCGATCCCAGTTAGTCCGGATAAACGAGGTTCTACTGTACTTCTATTTTTGATTTCCAACCTCATTTGATTTATTTGGGCCTTTCTTAAAATAATTTCCACTGTATCAGGCTGCATATTTTGCTGTCACACCTTTTAAAAGATTTACAAATTCTGGAAAAGCTGCTGACACTCATTCTTTTTTACTAATCAGTGAGTAATAAGTATACTATGTTCATCCACATCATCCACCATTTCTTATCAATGGTTGAGTTCATGAGAACTTTACCGTTTCCCGGTAAATGGTAATTTACCGGAAACTAAGGGGTCTGATTGGTCTATTCAAATTGATAAACGTCTATAAATTCGAATAGACCTATCAGAAGTGCTCAGTTTCCTGTCACTTACCGGAAAACGGTAAGGCTCCCATGAACTCAACCAATGAAAATACAGCACTTTATCCCCAGATGAAGACTGTGGGCCGTATTATTTATGAACGTTCCTTTAGTGCATCTTGACTTGAGGGATTCTTGAAATATAATGCATTTATATAGGTATTTCAAGAGTCCCTCGAGTCATAAATACGGGCCTGTATTTCTGTGAAATTCAATCAACTTACTCAATTTATTCAGTTTTATTTCTTACTTGTCCAGAGAATCGAATTTATTGAACTTTAGTAGAATCGTAATAATACTGATGTTGTCACAACCCCTTACATAAACAAACGAGATACGCGGACAATAGCCTGACTTACCATAGAGCTCAAAATCAAACTAGTCATATCACCTTACACAAATTTCGACAAGGCTCTATGTTTTTTTTTGCACAGTCAGCAGAATTCTCACAACAAAAACTCGCCGTTATTGTTCATTGAGTGTGATTGGGGTCGTAAAGTTAATTGGAGATTGAAATCGAAGTTCGATGGAGGAAAAAACAGACAAAAACAGTCCAGAAAAAAAACATTTTTGGTTGTCATATTTGGAGGGGGGGGGGGGGAATTACATCCAATGTAATTGTTGCGGTATCTATGTATTGGAATCTACGTGTGAAGCCACTGATTTCTTTCTTTCTACGTAACGTTATTGTTGACCGAACGAAAAAGGGTCTCTTTTTCAAGTCGACCGTTTTGATTTTGTCTGTCTGTTTGTGCTTTGTATGTTTATCTGCCTGTTTACGGCATTCAAAATATAATAGCATTTTTCATTGATCTTTCTTCAAGGAATGCTTAGTGATGTATGTGAAAAATTTACTTGCATTTAAAAAGAAAAAAGTCGCTCCGGCCTTCTTGTATAAGAAACATATGAATTTTAAGATGTGCTCCATCTTATCGAATTGGAATCAAATTTCAATTGATATGATGTTTGAGAGAAACTAATCACTTCTAATATTTCAATTGAGTATAATAACAAGTGATTACTAAGTAAATGATGGGTGGTGATTGGTCATGCGGTGAGCGTGGTGTTCAAGTGATCGTGATGTTCAGTCACGACCGCTCAAGACTGCGCTTGGATGGGTGACCGTGCTTCAATGACTTGATGTTACAAGCTTTATTATCACTTACCCGGTGGTTCGGAACCCACCTAAAATAGTAGGTCCTCCATGTTCCCCGTAACATGGCACAAACGGCGAGGTGGAACTCGTATGGGTCTCCCCACCATTAAAAGCCATACGCTTATTATTATTAATAAGTAAATGATGATAATGCAGATTCATCAATATTGAAATCTAATACGATTTGAGCAATATCAGCAGTCTGAAACAACATAAACAGTATATTGCTCTACCTACAGCTTTTGTCCACTCCAGCGTTCGTCTAGATTGCTAGATCAGCTCTACACTCTCAGTTTACATTAATAACATTTATCCCTACCGTAAGAGCATGTCCATAGTATCACCTATTCTACATGCTAAGAAAAAAGAAAATGCTCAATAAAATGTTTTTTACTTTCACCTTTATCTAACAAATTTAAAAAAAATTCTGGATGGACTGGTATTTCACCATGTATATACTGTTTAATTGGCGTTTTGCAAAATTAACATATAAAAATCAATTAATATTCTTATTTTCTAAAAAAGCGGCCGGAGAAAACGGTCAATTTTGTTCTACTAAAAAAGTTAATTTTATGAAAATCACTCTTCTCCCATTGAAAATAGAAAACTTTCAATTTGTTCTACACAAAATATCAAATATCAAAAACTTGAAAATCCGATAATCAGAAACTAAGACATTGTAAAGTCGGACTGCGAACAGAACCCCGTAACGCAACCCCGTCACGTAGTATCACTTCGTAAAAAAATCAGTAGATCGTAACATCGTCGCGTAACATCTTATGTATCTATGATTGCTCAGAAAAAATCAGCTGATCGTAACATCGTCGTGTAGCATCTTATCATTGTATTTATGATTGAATAAAAATAAATATTCGCCGACTGGACCCACCGTGAATAAAGCTGTGATTTTTGTCCTGTCTTATACTTTCTATTGTGAGTGAATTGATCAGAAAATGATTCTCTACCCCTTACCTTAAGTGAGTATAATCCAATGTCCAAGATTTTAGTAGCCTAAGACATGGTTCAAAATAAAAAAGTAACATAGAAGCATAGCAACATAGAATAAGAGAAGCGGTTTTGATAAAAACAACTTTTTTCGATTGAAACAAGTTTGAAAACGTTTTTTATGCGCCATTTTGAAAACTAAGAATGGAAACTAATTCTCTTGAATCGATGAATCTCATTAATCTCTGGAACGCTATGTCAAGTCCGTCAAATATTTTCTAAGTTCAGATTAGCATTCAACATTTGAAACAAATCAAATTTAAGAGCCGTATTTATGAATGTTCTTTCAGTTTTCCTTGGCTTGATGGACTCTTGAAATACAATGTATTTATATAGGCATCTTCAGAGTCCCTCGACTCTAATAGACACTGAAGGAACTATCATAAATACGGCCCTTACCCAGTGGCGTAACGTTTTCCGATTGGCCCCCCCGCAACCGATTTTCCGGGCCCCTCTCCTCAAAATCATATAAATATCCCCCCTCACCCGTGTCACCCCTCCCTGAAAAACTTGCATTATTTTGTGGGCAGTTCTAATTATGTAAGAATTACCCACATTTTTATCTATTAAATTTAAAAATTCAATCATGTTTCAAGGGGGGCTAGTCTATTGATTTTGGCTGTAGCCTACGGGCTACTGAAAGATGAAAATAGTTGAGAGTATATTATATTATAAATAATTAATCTTGAAACCTAGAAACCTTGGAATTGATGTCTTCCATAGGATCCACATTCACATCCTCCTTGTTAGCACCTTCGCTCCTTTTCCCAGAAAATGTGTTCTCACAGAATTCGCCTCGTTTGCAGTCACGGGCACAGGTTCAATTTTTAATAAAAAGGAATTTTATCTAAATTACCGCGAAATTACTAAGTCAGGAAAAGATAAAATTTTAAGAAATTTATTCTTACGAGGCAGAAGAGAGAAAACGTAAACTACTTATACAGTACTTGATCCTATTATAAGAAAAAATTCAACTGCGTTGGGAGAACTGACACAATTTATATACTTATACAATAATCATGTAATTTATCCGATATATCAGGGGTAAAAATATTCCTTCTAAACATTGTTTAAAAATGTTCTCGTCGATAAAAAATAGAAATAACTAAAACGACCGTACAACATCACAATGCCATAAACGCAGCATGTTGAAAAAATAGCACTCCAAATAATAAAACTCACGATCACGAACTCAATTAATATACATACGGTTTACTCTAGGGCATCTAGGCCAATTTACCGGACACGTGTAGGCCTACATGCATCTAACTGGACGATTCAAAAGAGACTGAATTCAAAATTCTGTATGAAGAAAAATATTGACATTTTATTTCTACACAACCTCCCACTTCCATTACTTCGTATATGCTAATATACATTGAGGAATTCGATGGGAAAATAATATTAATTTCCTCTAATATTTGCACTGTGGAGACCTAGCCGTCATGATTTATAACAGTCTAGATAAGTTTGTTCGAAGAGTGTTTTGTCTCCGGTATGTCTCCATTCCGTATGTCTCCTGGAGTCACAACATCCTGCTTCTGAATTACTTCACTAAAGTTATCTGCGAATTGATAAAGTAAACAATAAACATTGACCTGACAATATTTATCCTATTCTTTCTTCCTTCAGTGTTTCAGTTTTATTTCTTTTGGAATAATATATATATTTCAGTCTGGGCACGGGAGATTTCTAGAAAAAATATATTTTCATTCCGGGCCCCCTCATAGCCCGGGCCCCCCCGCGCCGCGGGGTCTGCGGGGGTGTACGTTACGCCACTGCCCTTACCTCCGACTGAAGTTTCAACTCTCAAGAGCACAGAATCGAAATTCTGCTTCCTCTCAAACTCTCTGATAGTCTAATTATTTATTATTATCGTCATATATCGGAAAATAACACTTGGAGTAATCACGCATCATATTTGCACACCAATTAAGAGTTTCCTTCGCGTAGTCGCAAATACCGAATGAGCTTCCTCTCCATTTCGTGGACTAATTTGAGGGCGCGAAATTTCCACTCATTTAGAGAAGTTTTGTGTTGTGAGGGGGTTTAGGGGGGCGGAGTAGAACGCTGGGAAAGGGAAGGGGCTAAATTGAATCTTCAACTTCATTAGAAGCTAATCTTGCGCTTACTTTTACGACCAGCAGGCTGCAGGATTGCAGGATTGCAGGAATTCAACTACTGAACTCTACTCAGAACTCACCTGCAGCGCGTGAAATCCACTACACCCACTGTAATGGAGTTTAGCTATCACGTTTCACAACGTGAGCCAAGTTTTAATATTACGCAGAAGAGGAGGTGGAGGATGAGGAGGTGAAGGATGAGGAGGAGGAAGATGAGGAGGAGGAAGAGGATGAGGTAGAGGAGGAAGATAAGGTGGGGGAGGAGAAGGATAGGGAAGGAGGAGAATGATAAAGGAGTGGAAGAGGATGAGGAGCCTAGTTTTCTGCCAAGTTTTATTATTACGCAGAAGGAAAGGAGATTGATGGGAGGAAGAGGAAAAAGTAGGGGAGTAGGGAGGAGTATGAGGAGGAGGAGGATGAGAGGGAAGAGGAGGAGAGGGAAGAGGAGGAGAGGGAAGAGGAGCAGGAGTAGGAGGAGGAGCAGGAGGAGAGGGAGGAGAACATAAAGAAGGTAGGAGGAGAAGGAAAAGAAGGAGTGGTAATGATGAGGAGGAGGAGGAGTATATTGATAAAGAGGAAGAAGATGAAGAGAAGTGGGGCGAAAACGAGATGATCAGAAACAAGGAGGAAGAAGGAGGTAAATGAAAAGAAGAAAATGGTGACCAAATGGATAGAAAAGAAGAAGGAGGTGGATGATATGAAGAAGCAAAGGAAGGAGTAAAAGAAGATAGTAAAAAAGGGGAAGGAGCAGGAAAAAGAGAAGGATAAGGAAGGTAGGAGGAGAGGGAAGAGCAGGAGGTGGAAGAAGAGGGGGTGAAGTATAAGAAAGAGGGAGAAGGAGAAGAAGATGAGACAAAGAAGGATAAAAAAGAGGAAAAAGTATAAGATGGAGGAGAGACAAAAAGCAGGAGCAGGAGTAGAAGAAAGAAAAGAAAGAGGAAAATAAGAAGACAAAAATAAAAGAAAAAGAGATTTCCCCTCCTTTAGAATAGGAAGGAAAAGAGGAGGGTGTTTTATAGAAGAAGAATATGAACACGGAATAATAGTAAGGAATAAGTGGATGCGGTGAGGAAGGTGAAGAAGAAGCAGATCGAGGGGAACAGGAAAAGGAGAAAAAGTGAATGATGAAGAAGGAATGAACAAGAAGAACTTGGAGAAGAATAAATGAAAGAAAATTTGAAGACGAGAAGGGAAAGATAATGATGATTTGGAAATGAAGAATGAGAAGAAAAACATTGAGAGATGTAGGGAGGGGGGGCGACGAAAAAGAGGAAAAAGGATAAGAAGAAGCGGGAGAAAAATGAAGAATAAGAAGATTGAGTTATTAGGGGAGAACAAGAGAAAAATATATGTAGTGTTACTGCCTATGCAATGTATGTGTATTCTGGGCTTTAGAACTCAATGATGAGCTAGCAGTAGCAACTTTTAAAGCAGAAGCAACTCAGAAACTCAATTAGCCAAAAACTTTGGCGCTGCACGCTGCTAAAGAATGTCGACTACTTGCAAACAATTAATTGGCTCAATTTATTCTTGCTGTTGTTGTTTTTGGAGTTGTTGCAAATTCTGTATTGATGTGTTCTGGGAGTGAGATTATAATTACACCCACTACTCTTTTTTTAGGATGAAGCCCACATAGGTCTAAGACCTGTGCGTGGGTATCAGGTAATGAGTTGGATGATGGTGATTGATGAGCTGGACCTACAGTTTTAGGTGGGTTCTAAACCACCGGGAAGTGATTTTACATCAGAGAACAGTGTCTTTTTTGCTGGTCAATCTAATCGGTCACCCTTACAGAGTGCGCAGGAGAACTCTTGTAAAGCACAGGCAGTTCTGAAGCTCAGATGTTCAGACACAAAACTCATGTGATATTAGTATTCAAATTGTCATGGTCCCAACAGGGCCTCGTGCCGTTGTCCGAAAGTAACGAAGATTCTAGACTTTTTAAACGTGGTAACCTATATAATTTCCTCATAGTCCAAGTGAGATTGATATCAATATTTTGGATTTGAGGTTGAACATAAATGTATGATGTAAAACAGATTTTCGCTAAAGGCTTTAAGTTAGTTTGAGCCAGTGAAAATCAAAACATTGGTAACTGTTAATAATGGATAATAAGCCTTGAAGTTGTCACAACCACATTTATTGAAACCCATAAGATACTTTTTTCGGTTGTTACACTATTATCAGTCTCAAACAAGTTAAAACTAGAGTACACAGTAGCTTAATATATACTTAACACAGAATGATACTATTGGCTGATGGAGAAAGTACCTCTGGTAGGCTGACCTTCATCGAAGGTCTGTGATTGGCTGAAGGCCATAACTGTCAAGTCCACTGGTGGGAGGAGCAACAAGCATTGACACGTCTTATTTTAGCTTGTTGCTCCTCCCACCAGAAACTCTGTGAAGCACAGACAGTTCTGAAGCTATCAGACACAGAACACACGTGATATAATTAATCAATTTATTATTTTGGAATAATACTTATATAAGGTAATGCAACAGTAGATAGATTAGGTATGAGAAACAAATACCAAATTTCATTAATCTGAAGCACACACATAATATCTCTCAAGAATAATGGCAATGTGATATACTATTGAAATGCAGTTTTCTTAAAACACGATTTTTGCACTAAGGAATTTTTTTGCAGCAAGCTCCTCAATTGTATGCATGATAATTGCAGAATAGTAATTATTTGTATAATTATCATCAACGCTCTATTGAGCAGCTGAAAGGGCACACCAAAATCATGCTGTTGTCCGTCCGTCCATACAATTACTCTTGGAATGAATTTTGATGAAACTAGATTTACAGCTTCCTTGTAGTTCAGGTGAGATTTCTATTGATTTAGGGGGTCCAAAATAAATGCCTATTCCATCTCAGTGCCGGGTCCTTAGGTTCTAAGTTGAATATCGGTTTATATTTCGCAATTTGGGATCATTCATTATCTCTAATATACAGTGAGAGAAATTTAAAAATAAGTACTCTATTCCATATTGTGCTATTTTTCACGCCTCTGTACAGTAAGCTCAATAATTGAGTCTATAAGTCAAACTAATAACGGAAACTGTCAAAATCGTATGCTACCATTTTAGTAATTTCATCAATAAATTTAATAGAAGCAGATAGAGAGAATAGAAAGAGATGGATAGATAGATAGAAAAGGAGAGGAGAAAGAGAGAAGAAGGAGAAGTCAAAATCGTATGCTACCACTTCGCTTCAGTAACGTCATCAATGAATTTATTAAAAGCGGAAACAGTGTATGAGAAAGAGATGCATAGATATATAGTGGAGGGAAAGGAAGGAAAAGGGGAAGGAGGAGGAAGAGAAGAAGGAGAAGAAGAATGAAAAGGAGAAGAAGAGGGAGGAAAAGGAGGAGGAGGAGGAGGAGGAGGAGGAGGAGGAGGAGGAGGAGGAGGAGGAGGAGGAGAAGGAGGAGGAGGAGGAGGAGGAGGAGGAGGAGGAGGAGGAGAAGGATAATGAGTAGGAGAAGGAGTAGGAGAAGGAGTAAGAGAAGGAGAAGGAGAAGGAGTAGGAGAAGGAGAAGGAGTAGGAGTAGGAGTAGGAGAAGGAGAAGGAGAAGGAGAAGGAGAAGGAGTAGGAGTAGGAGAAGGAGAAGGAGAAGGAGTAGGAGAAGGAGAAGGAATAGCAGAAGGAGTAGGAGAAGGAGAAGAAGAATAAAAGTAGTCAAAAAGAGAGAAGGAACAAGGAAGATAAGAAGATTCAAATGTAGAGAAGGAGACGGAGGAGTAGAAGAAAGAGAACAAGAAGTTGTAGAAGAGTAAGAAGTAGTAAAAGAGGAAGAAGGAGATGGATAAGAAGAAGAAGAAGGAGAAAAAAGAAGATGAAGAATTAGAAGAAAAAGAAGGGAAGAGAAAATAAAAGAGTGAAAGAGATGGAAAAAGTTGAGTGATCAGTGGGTATTTATTGAAAGAAATAACGTAGGCAGCAGTTGAAAGAGGCGAATACTTCTCCATCTTCTTCTTCTTTCTCTTCTTCTGTCTCCATCTCCTTCTCCTATTCCTTGTTATTTTTCTCCATCTTCTTCTATGTATCAAATGGCCAGGACATTGATGAATGAATGAATAAGTGAATGGAGTATCTCAAACAGCAACGAGAATTTTTTCTAATCTGATTAGGCGCGCGCTCGATTGATAAAAAAAGGCGGCAAAAAGTCTTTTTCCCTCTCACTAATTACGCGCCAAAGTAGAGTCACTCTTACGCACGCACGCACACGCTCTCTTCTGACCATTGCTGGCCTAAACTGCTTTCAAAAATTAATTAAAACGGAAAAGATGAAGAGGGAAATGTGGAGACTGATAGAAAGATAGAGTGAGAGAGCGAAAGAGAGGATATTTTTGGACTCATGTGAGAGTGTACTGAAAAGAGAGGGGTATAAGAAAAGAAGTGATTCTTTTATGATAAGTAAAGATTCTTGAAGTGGATTCAGAAAGGTACGACAATTAGATTTTGTTTATTGATGACATGACAGGACCTTGAAGTCATGTCGTCGTCCATCCGTCCGTCCGTCTGTGCTCTTGCCTGGAAATGAAGATCTAGACTCTTAAAACTTGGTATATAGCTTCCCCATAGTCCAAGTGAGATCGCTATTAATTTTAGAATTTGGGGTTGAATATTAAAATTATTATGATGTAAAACAGGTAGGTTAGTTTTGGCTAGAGAAAATCATAACATTGGCAACTGTTGTTGGTTACATTTGAAAATCAAAACATTGGAATTTATGAAGGCTGATATGCTTATCCCAATTATCCACTTTATTTTCACAGTGCAAACGCTGACGTTGTCATTTTTTATTGCGTTTTTCTCAATTTATTTTAAATCTTCGATTTGAAAAAAATGGAGAAAATATTGATACATGATTTATTATGAGATCTGTTGAACAAGAAGTAGAAGAAAAAGAACTTCCAACTCTTTTTTTCAAAAACTGCCAATGTGCATTTTTTGTTAACTGTGAAGCATTTTTAATATATAATAATTGTTACGATGTGATAAACCTAAGCAGTTTAATTGCAAGGTTATTAGAGTAGTTAGTTTGCACCTTGGTTGAATGATGCATAATGCCTTTTAACATAATTGATGATGATAATATTAAAAGAATAAAACACTGTTAAATGTTGTCAATTCCACTTCTTTATTACTTCACCACTGGACCGCGGTTTCGTGGCTTCACCAGTCAAATTTTCAACAGTACTAATACATTGTTTATAAAATAATGTTAACTTATCTTCAAAAGTCGATAGTCACTCAAATCGATATTTATGGTATCGATTATGGCATCAATATCAAATGTAAATAATTGAAGTACTGTATACGGTATAATTAAAGGTAAATTAATAGGTATAATTAAAGCTACTAATCTTAAATTAAGCCTACATATAATGGGAATTGTTCTTAACTTGAATGAAAACATGAATTAAGAAATATATATCTAGTAATGGGTTAACCTCTACATTGTCCCAATTACACTTAAAATGAAATTCACTCTTTCCTGGGTAATGTTATTTTAAACTAATGAAAGTAAACACATAGAAGATATTGAAATGAAATAGTTGATATTAATCTTAATTTGATTAGTAAAGGATAATATAATGAGATAATGGATCAGTTCTAATTCATGAAATTACTACCTGAGTTATCTGGAACTGAACAAAATCAATTTAAATAATGATATTCAAAATACTGAAGATAATCATGATAAAAGATACTGGTTATAATTAATTTATCTTACATTAGAATAAAGGGGGTTGACTCTTACTAATTAAGAATCAAGTTTAACTACATCTAGTAATGGGTTTCCTGAACTGAACTAACCTAATTTGAATATTGACAGTGAAAATGATACTGAAGGTAATGATATTAAACCATATTGATCTTAGAAGAACATGGTTTAAGATCTTAAGAACATTCTAAGATCAACATGGTTTAATATCATTACCTTCAGTATCATTTTCACTGTCAATATTCAAATTACGTTAGTTCAGTTCAGGTAATCCATTACTAGATGTAGTTAAATTTTGTTTCTTAATTAGTAAGAGTCAACCCCCTTTATTCTAATGTAAGATAAATTAATTATAATCAGTATCTTTTATTATGATTATCTTCAGTATTTTGAATATCAAATTTATTTAAATTGATTTAGTTCAGTTCCAGATAACTCAGGTAGTAATTTCATGAATTAGAAATGATCCATTATCTCATTATATTATCCTTTACTACTCAAATTAAGATTAATATCAACTATTTCATTTCAATATCTTCTATGTGTTTACTTTCATTAGTTTAAAATAACATTACCCAGGAAAGAGTGAATTTTATTTTAAGTGTAATTGGGACAATGTAGAGGTTAACCCATTACTAGATATATATTTCTTAATTCATGTTTTCATTCAAGTTAAGAACAATTCCCATTATATGTAGGCTTAATTTGAGATTAGTAACTTTAATTATACCTATTAATTTACCTTTAATTATACCTTATACAGTACTTCAATTATTTACATTTGATATTGATGCCATAATCGATACCATAAATATCGATTTGAGTGACTATCGACTTTTGAAGATAAGTTAACATTATTTTATAAACAATGTATTAGTACTGTTGAAAATGTGACTGGTGAAGCCACGAAACCGCTGTCCAGTGCTGTAGTAATAAAGAAGTGGAATTGACAACATTTAACAGTGTTTTAATTCTTTTATTATGGAGTTCCACAACATCAACCAAAATTCTACAAATAAGATAATAATATTATTATTATTTAATTCGTCGGGTCCTTGGGTACTCCTTTGTATCGGATTATTATTTCTTGTTTAATAATTATTGTTGTGAAAATGGAGAGAAAGAAGGAACAGTGGTTCTCGGTGTTATCTGCTATGTTTAATAATGTAAGTAATGTAAGTAATGCGAAGTAAACAATGAAAAACAGAGACTGGGACATATTAATAATGTTATGGATTTATGTCTAAAATAACGCTGGCAACACTTAAACCATAACATTATTAATATGTCCCAGTCTCTTTTTTCATTATTTACTTCTAAGCAATTAATAAATCTTCTTTTGATACTTTTATGGTGTTTACTTGGAGCTTTGCCGAATGTTCTAGATCTAGATGTTTAAATAGAATTTAATGGAATCTTATGGAAGGTGCAAGGGTCCTTGATTGTCTATTTCAGAATTCTGTAGAAGTTGATGGAAAAATGTAGATATCTAGATTATGGAAGAAATATATAAATAAAAGAGAGACTTTTGTAAATAGTTCAGTCTTGTTTAAAATTTGTCGAGATAACGTGTGTCAGTAGTGATAATTAATTACCGTATTCTGTACCTATAGTGATAATTCTTTTTCCTATTTAATTCATACCAGTGGACTACTAATAGTTTTTATTGTATAACGGACTTGTGCTACGTAAGTTAATTGTTCTTTTTAGACGTTTCTTTTTGAATATTTTGGACAGTTTATTGTACAGTTATTATTTAATATTAGATCGGCCTTTTAAATTTTAGTGATTGATTTTTGTACAGTAATATTGAAAACTCTTCATCAGTTGAACAATATCGATTTATCTGATTTATTTAATTGCTTATTTTGTGTAAGACATTACTGATCAGTGCGTATTGTGGATTATATGTGTAAATAAAGTGTGAGTGATAAATATTTAAGTGTTGCCAGCGTTATTTTAGACATAGAACCCATATCATTATTAATATGTCCCAGTCTCTTTTTTAATTATTCATCCAATCTCTCCATTATTGATCTCATATGACATAAACATACTCCCCCCCCCCCAAAAAAAATCGATCTCATTCTTTAGCGAGAATTTTCTGGAGAGAAAATTTTGAGAAACAGCGTCAAGTGATAACGTGGGCAGTGGTGATACTCACTGTAGGGTGGGGGGGTGGGGGTCGGTCACCCGGCTTAACAGATGAGGGGTAGGGAAGTAGGGAAAATGTTTGCTTGTGAATCTGTGTAGTAGAGGGAAAACCCCCTTTTCTGGTGACCAGGAAAAGTGAACTGAAGGTCCACATCGGAAAATTCCCTACGGAAATCTGGGACACAGTCTCACTACGATTTACTGTGCAAATAGAAAAGGACAGAGACTTTACTTCTTGCTCTGTCTCATGTACACTCACTCTCACTCTCACTCCTTTCTCTTTCTTTCTCAGTTCTCTCTTTTCTTACGCTTGCTTCAACGAAATATAATAAACCGTGTTGATTTTGCACTCTTCCTGGTTCAGCAGAAATGATCCCTGTATCATTTCCCACTGTTAGAATTATTGGGAAATGCTTCTACTGCTGTTGCTACTACAACTAATACTACTACTTCTACTACTATTGATACTACTACTATCTCTACTACTACCAATATCGTATAATTTTTTTCATCTCCTGCAAATCTTTGGAAGAATCGCCGGCTTGTTTTGAACGGTCATTAGAATAGATTGATCTAAGCTTTTCCGGGCCATCTTTAAAAATAAGAAGAAAAAAGAATAATAAGGAGAAGGAGGGGGTGGTGGAAGAGAAAAAGGAGGAGGAGAAGGAGGACGGGGAGGAAAAGAAGTAGGAGGAGGAGGAGGAGGAGGAGGAGGAGGAGGAGAGTGGTGGTGGAGTAGGAGGAGGAGAATAAGAGAAGGAGGAGGAGGTGGTGGTGGAGTAGGAGGAGGAGAATAAGAGAAGGAGGAGGTGGGGAAAGAGTTGAAGAAGGAGGAGGTGGTGGAGGTGAAGGAGGAGGAGTATAAAAGAAGGAGGAGGTGGGAAAAGAGTGACAGAAGGAGGAGGAGAAGTAGAAGGAAGATGGGAACAAGGTGAAGATGGAAAAGGTGAAGGAGGAGATTAAATCAGATTATTTTTCTTTATTCATGAAAATTTACAAATTTTGCATAATATGAGCAGTTGAAAACAAAATTATCAACATCATATAAATACTATAGTAAACTTGGATGATGCTATTTTTATAGTGCCAGAAATTTGTGCAATGATCTTAATATATTAATGACAATCTAAGTTATACAATTCCAAAAAATCCGAAGTCTGGGCAGAGATAATTACATTCTTGACACTGAACCAAAATGAGGAGAGAAGGAGTAGGAGGAGAAGGGAGTGAAGGAGAATGAGAAGAAGAATCAGCAAATTTTATTATTCAATCCATGAAGTGATTAATTTGTATTGGAAAATATTTTAGGTGCTACGTGTAAAACTATCTAATAGCTTTCAGCTGCAAAAAAATTAAAAAAGCTTATGAAGACTAAAGTTGAACAGACAGCCTGAATATGCTTATTTTAACTTGAATAAGATCGTATTACAAGTGACGTGAAAAGAGATTTACTCGTTTCTACGGCTTCTCTGTCTCTGTTAGAAATCGATTAACACATTCACAGCGCTAAAAGACCATACATCAACCCAGTGGTGTAACTGAAGTTGGAATCCACACCCCCCCCCCCCCTAAAAAATGTAAAAATTTGGAATTTTAACAAGTCTTCAGAAGAGTTTTTGAAAAAGAGTCGGGAATCCCTAAAAATATGGTTTTAGAGGGACCATTTTCCAAAAACAATCTTTGGTAGTACCCCAAACCAATTTCACTACAAAGTGAGTAACAAGCAAAGGAGTAACAAACAAAAATATGAATCAAATCAATAACTAAAAACTGTGAACATCTAGAAAGCAACAAAGAAGAAAACTACGTAATAAGGCTAGAATTGAATCAAAATAAAACTAAAAAATTAGAAGCTTACTGAAATGCAGTCAGGGTCTGCATTTCTTGACCTTGACTGCATTTCAGTCAGCTTCATTTTTTTTTAGTTTTAATTTGATTCAATTCTAGACTTCTTTCGTATTTTTCTTCATTGTTGCTTTCTAGATTCACAGTTTTTAGTTATTGATTTGACTCGTATTTTTGCTTGTTACTCCTCCCACCAGGGGGCGTGACTTGACAGCCAATCACAACGTCCGATGAAGTTCAGCCTCTTTCCCGCTTAGCCAATAGTATCATTCCATGTTCAGTATAAATATTAGCTTCTCTGTACTTTAGTTTTAGTTTGATTGAGATTGATAATGGTATAAAAACCGAAACTAGTTTCTCAATATTTTATAATAAATGTGGCTGTGAAAATGTCGTCTTTTTATTCATCTAACTTTTTAACATCAGTACATGATTTAATTTTATTCATAGGTATAAACTTGCTGTGCAGAACTGACCTTTTTTGAGTCGCGGCGGACGCGTTTCGAACTATTTGGTTCTTCTTCGGTGCTAAGTTGCAGACAATCACTGAAGAAGAACCAAATAGTTCGAAACGCGTCCGTCGTGACTCCAAAAAGGTCAGTTCTGCATAGCAAGTTCATACCTTTCATGCCTATTAGCCTATTAATAGTTCTACTGCAGTTCACGAATAATGGATAATCACAACAATAATTTAATTTTAATCATGTTTGGTTTGCGTCATTTCTGAAAAACTCTGTATATAGGCTGACATCAATGCAGGATCTAAACAATATTCCTATCAGTAGTCGAATGCATTATTTGTTTACCAATATTCTATTAATAAGCGACAGTCAGCTTCAATACATTTGCATGCATGCATATTCTATTGTATTATTTAGGAATGCCCCATTGAATAGGCTTTTGATATGTGATACGAACTCGTCATATGTTGTTTTTACTGTTGGCATTACATTTTCAATACAATGTCTACATTCCAGGTTAGTTGCTGGATCGAATTTGAAAATTTTCAGGGAATTTGGGAGAGCTGATATGAAAGTCTATGATGAAAGTGAGTCAGTATTTAAAAAATGAATAAACCGATACAACGGACCCGACGAATTTAGTAATAATAATGACCATTATCTCTCTATTTAGCTCGACATACAACGGCTTCGGTTTCTATAAACATCATATGCTTCCCAATTCAAAACCAATGGCACATTGGCAGTTCTTTGTTTCTTCTCTTCCTGTTAAAAATATCTTTTAATTGTAATAAATTATGCATCAATCAGTTATTGTCTGGGATTTTTCAATTCGACGATTTAAAGGAATTTGAGAATGATTTGAAAAGAAATAAAGTTGATACTTGGGCTCAGAATATTAACCTTCGTAATTTCCAATGTTTTGATTTTAAACGTAAACAGATACAGCTGCCAATGTTTTGATTTTCACTAGCCCTAACTACAGTTACTTCATATAGATAGTCAGTGTGGCCATTGGTCTTCTCGATTCTGATTGGATAATTAGGCCAATCCGTAATTTTGAATAATAAGACGAAATTGGTACAACCACATGTATTACAAAATATTGAGAAACTAGTTTCGGTTTTTATACCATTATTAATCTCAATCAATCAGTTTTGATTGAGATTGATAATGGTATAACAACCGAAACTAGTTTCTCAATATTTTGTAATAAATGTGGTTGTGACAATTTCGTCTTATTATTCATTATGGAAACCTTCCACAATGTCACCCACCTTTGCCACTGCAAAGTAAATCCGTAATTTGGTGTCTAAATTAAGTGTTAGCTACAGTGACTGAGATTTATCTCTTCACAGTCAATTTAGTTTGTATTATGGACCATATATTATGACTTTCTATTTTATCTAGGTTTACACGCGTACTGCGTAGTTGGAGTCCTGCAGTCACTTAGATATGTTTATAACATATATTTGATATCTGGCCTATATAGATATACAATCAAATATGAATTGGAGACAATATTATGCTGGAGTGGCGGATCTTCGGGGGGGGGGGGGGGAGGGGCTTTTGGGCTGAAGCCCCCCAAACCCCCCAAAATTTTTTTTTAAGAATGTGAATTCTCAGGATTGATGCTGGAGATTCAACATTAAATAATCATCTTCAAACTACTATGAAAATGCAACTTTTATCAGCAAAACAACTCAAAACAAGCTTATAGAATGCGGTGGGATATTAATGTGAGACAAATTGTAGAAAAAGTAAAAAAATCGCAGTTTTTTCGTTGATTGCTGATGAAACGCGAGATGCAAGCTCTACTGAGCTCTACTGACTGCATGCCTTAGATATTGATTTGGGCCAGTATTGATTGACAGACCATCACTCCAAGTCTCCAAACAAAAATTCTGTGTCCCCATCATTATTCATTCATCTCTCGTCAGTAGAACTTTAGATGACATCGTTTCCACATTTTTAATCTGCCTTTTAGTAACTTTAACGTATTTCATTAGTAAATTAGTAGACAAAACATCCTGAAAAGCTTTAATGTGAAACACACGCTTTTATTCAATAAAACAACTACTGTTTTGATTGCTTCATTATATGAGTCATTGCAAAATTTTGATTTTGATTTTACTGTTGGCATTACATTTTCAACCCCCCCCCCCCCCCTAAATCCTAGATCCGCCACTGGCTGGTGGCAATGGCCACCCTGTCTAAATAAAGTCAATGTAGCCGAAACTAACGTAGAGCTTATAGTTGAAATCTGTTTTACATCATAATTATTTTTATATTCGACCCCCAAACTCCAAAATCAATAGCGATCTCACTTGGACTATGAGTAAGCTATATACCAAGTTTCAATATCTAGAGTCTTCCTTTCAAGCACTAGGCCACGGACGGGCGGACAAAGGCACAATTTCAATAAAAAATTGTTACAATACAACACAGGTCAATGACCCACGAGGCCACGGCTACTGAACTTGACCTACTGACGCACAGCTGATTTCCTAACCTATCGCAAGGCAAGCGTTCGACTCCAGACTGGTATTGATATTTGTTTGCATGGGGCTGCAATGATGTCTGAAGAGGGTTATTATTGTGATAGAATTACTGAGTAATAAGCAGATTGTAGAATCATTTCAAAACTAGTAGCCCAGTCAAATCATACAAATAGCGAGGAACAATTCATAGAAAAATGTTTTTTTCGCTAATCGCTCCCTCTAACCTTTGGTAGTAACATACTAAAAGTCTCCACGAGTGGTGGGTGAGCTCAATGAGCTAGGGGGGGGGGGGGGGAAATACAATTTTTCTTTTTTATTGAAAAACAGTAATGATAACCCAAATCGAATTTTTTGTTTTGTTATTAAATTTAAAGCAGGAGTTAGGGGTTAGAAAGGGGCGGTTATTCTGATATTCTGACTGCTTTCGACTTCTACGAAAATAATGTTGGATAATTTCTGTAGAGAATTTTGTCTGCTTTTATTTTGATTAGTACAGAAAATTCGACTTTAGTTATCTTTACTGATTTATAAGCAAAACGATGAAAATTTGTACCTTTCAACCCGACTGATTAGAGCTATCAAAATTCGAAATAACTTTTATTTAGTATGTAGTTTGCCCTTAGACTTGAAGTTCATTGAACTTATCAGGCTTCTGGCCTAATACAGTACTTTATCACCAAGGTTAAAGAGACCCGTGATGTCTCCATGACGAAATACTTGATGAACAATCTAATATCAAAACTGATATTTCTTAGAGTCCTGCAATTAATTTTCGTACTACTTGGTATCATCTTACTTCCAAGTTATATTCTCTGAGAAATACTGTACTTCTAGTTTTTCTGTTGAATTATGTTTGAAACTTAAAAAAAAAAATTAGTATCACAAAATAAAAAATTGAATTTAAATCGTTTAATGATTTATTCACATATTTTCCAAAACACTTGCAAAAACAGGCCTGAGTCCAGCTGTGAGTATCTCAATATGTTTAGCTATATATACTTATCTTATTCTATTAAACGAGCAAGGAATTGTATGTATGTACGTATTTCCAGTCACTATCTCAAAAACGACTCTAACGATTTTGATGAAATTACGAATATAGGAGCTTTTTGGTGCAAAAATACGATTGCGCTAGGTCTCATTCCTGTAAAAACTCGCTGAAGGACACAAAAAGGAGAAATCTATCCTCAAAGGAACAGCTGATAAAAGAGAAACAGTTTTTAATCATATGGTAGGCCCATTAACGGCGTTATTAACGCTGTCTGGAACTCAAAATCTTCCGCGCGTACCGTGTAGTCGTAGTCTGAGCCTTGCAGTCATTTAGGAAACATATGACTGGAAAGTCAGAGCTCAGCTTATGACACCATTATTTCTTTGGTGAAAAAAAAACTTTTCTAATTACAATTAGTACAATAACTCTGGGGCTAGGCAAGCTAGGAAGATCGGAAAGCCGAAAATACTATAAAACTCATGAAAATTTGGCTAATTATAATAGCTCAATTTGAAATTTTTTTTTTTAGATTTTAATGTCAATGATGTGGAAGAGAAAGATATTACCTACAATTTGAGACCAACTTTGCATTTCTATTTTGAGTAGTTACCAAGTTCTTAAAAAATCGACATTTTCCAAGTACAGTAGAAAGCCTACATTACACTTCCAAGAAGAATTACAAATTAAGCTAAATTTACAAGTATGAATTTGGGTCGTTTCAATGAGCCATTAGACAAGGTGTGAGAGTGAGGGGTTACAAAGTGGTATCCCATCAACCCAACCACCACCTATCTTGAAAAATTACAGTTCTACGAGCTGGTAAACTCGAAATTCAGATTGTTACTCAAAATACATATATGTAGTGTCTAAAAGAACATTTTTACCAATTGGAATTAACATTATTGTTGATTTGCTTGTGCACTAGCTTATGATGGAAAATGTAGAGATGAGGTGGGACCGCTTCACAGCATAACGCGTCGTTTATTCCCTTCCCACAGCATCATCTTCGATCTTCAAGATACACATAATTGCCCCAAACATTTAACCCCCTCCCCCCCGAGCGGAGCTCGGTCTCCTGATATTCTTTATAAAATGTGCACGTATCAGTTTTCCATTGGGTAAGTAGTCTCTATTTAAATAAGTCTAATAAAATGTATTAATGTTGTATTGCATTGTGGGGAATACATAGAGTTGAGAAATGAAATTTCCATTTAAACTATGATATGAAATAACATTTTACCCGGTCTTGCCCGGGAATCCAGTTTGGAGTTTTTCTTTCCTGTTAGATAATTAAATTTATGGTACTGGTCACAAAATTATGAAATTGGGAAGGGTGAGTGAAATACAGTGTTTGTACCATACACTCTGTTTGAAAAGAGAAGTTCACAAATAAACTGTTTTCTTTCACTAACGATGTGAATTTTTAGTGTTTTTTATAAGTAAACTACCTTTTCAGCAACTTTGCAGCTCTACCCACCTGCATAGTTCTGTATTTAGTTCTTTTGAATAATGAATACAGGAAAAGCTCAATAGACACAATAAGAGTAAGCTCGCATAACGCTGGGTAGTAGCGGTAATATTGATACAGAACTAATCTGTTGCTTTAGCTTGAGACATATCGGGGTCATCTAATTATTACCAAAGTGACCAATCATGTTATCAGCTATTCTATGAGCATCCTTCATCTAAACACAATTTGAAACAGTAATTAATAGTGTCCATAAGTGAAATTTTAACATTAATTTTGCAGTCTGAAAGGGAAAGAAAAAATCGAGAATCGAGGTGCACTGAATCGAGTTGAGAGGAAGCTATGTGCCAAATTTAGGGTTCCAAGTCGTTGCTGTTTTTGTGAAATCCTTGAGGCAAAAAAAATCGGCACACATATACACCCATACTCTCTTTTATTACATAGATTGAGTGGGTAAAGATCATAATTTAAATAAAAATGAAGTGTCAGTTTTGCTATTAGATTGTTACAGAAACAGTTTCTAACAACCTTGCTTTGTCACTTCTGTGTGACCACTTCAATATTTGGTCCAGGGGGTTCAAAGACCCATTTCATCCAGCTTCTCAGAAGTAATAATTTGCAACGTTTTGAGAATTTACTGGGGTTTGATGCTTCACTGAATTGTTACGCTCTCCTACACTAATTTGAAACCAGAGCTTTTGAAGTTCTGCTGTTTATTAACAATCTGTTCCACTTCTTGCTGGTCACAACTGTTATTTACACCTCAAATCACGGCTTCTGAAAGGAATGTTTCGGTTTTCGACAGTGAAGTCACAAGAGAGCAAGCCTGGGGGGGGGGGGGGGGGGAGGCAATGATGATATGTTGGATGTGGGGGGAGGGAGAGAGTAGTCTCCAGGCACTACATAGTTCACCATAAGAGGAGAAGTAGGGACTCTTTAACAGAAATTTAAAACTATAAAGCTTTTCCATTAAAAAATAATCCCTTTTACTCTCCTGAGAATTTTTTGAAAAATAATCCCTCAAACCACATTTTATTTATTTATTTATTGTGACAAGATTACAACAAATGTGGAGGCGCAACAGACTCAAGTCCAAAACTGCTTCCTTCACAAATTTCGAATATGTTGCATTGTCCAAAACACGGACTAAATATTTAGATTTTCTAGAAAAACTTCACTCGAAAAATAACAAAATGATTCTTTTTCGCATAACCACTATTAATTTAAAAGTTTACTTGAAACGAAACACTAAAAACAGTTTAAAATAGTTTATTATATTAAATTTTGATAACTTAACAACTTTTGAGCGATTCTAGAAGTGAATTGATCCATTCCAACAGTTTTCAGTTCACATTGTATGTCAAAGTGATTTTTATATTATAGTTTTTGCAGAAATTTTAATGGGAGATTAGTGCTAAAAATTTATTGTTCAACCAAACTTCTACCGCTCAAAACTGTGCTTGGATGGTTTATAACATCAAGTTATAAGCTGTATTATCTATCACTTACCCGGTGGTTCGGAACCCACCTAAAATAGCAGGTCCACCATGTTCTCCATAACATGGCTTAAAATGCGAGGTGGGACTATCCGTAAGGGTCTCCCCACTATTAAAACCACACGCTTATTATTAATTAATTATTCGATCTAATTAATTATTTGAAAATAGAAAATGACATGCAATCATTCTTTTCAACAAGTGATTCTTTTTTTAATAATTCGACCACAATTAACCATACTTCAAAGCAAACCAACTTCAAACTATTCTCACTCTGCTTATTTTTGATCTCTTACCTCTCATCTGATTGGGGTACCGCACAGTAGCGTACTTGAAAATTTCTTTTTAAAGGAGGGTTCGGGGGTATTCCCCGGACATTTTTTGAGAAATTGTCTTAAATTTCCTCTCATGGCTTGGTAAAATCCCAAAGTTTCTTTTGTTCTGGATCTCTGGGGGGATCTATCCTCCATAGTTACGCAACTGGTTTCATGGGTGGGGGGGGGGGGGAGTATGTGTTGTGGCTCCTGTGAACTCCATAATTTGTGTCATAACGTTTTTATTCAGTTTTAGGGCTAAGAACTATTGAAATAATTATGCAATTAATTAGTATTCATCCAGAACAAGCTGTTTGCTTCCAATATTCGCATATGGGGCGAGAATTGGTGGTTTATATTGAAACAGCGGTGTCGCCCTCTAGTGAGAATAGCATGGTACTAAGAGACGATCATTTCACTTGCACTTAAGTGGTGACACTTGGCTTGAAACGACCTTTGCCAAATTGGGGGTCCCTTCCCCCCTGGTCACCCCTCCCTTTCCCACATAAGTGCACAGGCAGCACTCTTGTACGAGTGTGCTTAGCATGTATGTAAAGGGGAGGGGGTGGGTGGTGTAAGTGCCACCAACTTGTCCCTTTCGTAAGCGCTAAGAAATAAAAATGTAATGACTTAATTTTCAACAGGCACTACTAATATTACAATCGATTCTCACATCATTTAGTGAGAGGTTTGAGGTTTCGCATAGAGTCGAATTGAATTTTGAAACGGGTTAGAGTCAAATCGGAGTTGTATCTTTGGTTTTTCTAGGAGTCGAATTTTGATTTAACAATAATTTATTGTGAAATTAGACTTTTCTTTGCAGCGACATACATGTAGGAAGTGAATGATCATATTAATGTAACCGAACAACTTCTCTACCCTTAAATCTCTAACCATATATGTAGCCGGAAATCTTCTACCTCTACACACCTGAACACCCTTTATGTAACAATGAAGTACCTTCCTTCACCCACACATATGACACCATTTTTGTCCGGAAATTTCATCTCTTTACTAAACTGTATATGCATTCAATAATTCCAAATCTATGATTGGGAGCTTTAGGTTCGTTTACTCAAATGCAAAGATAATTTTATATATTTCTTGTCTTTCACCTGTTTAGCAACTGAACTAACAAGAGAGCAAGGAACGAACTGATTTTTTGGAAATAAAAGAGTTGGTGCTATTTAACCCATATTTATTATACGATCCTAAAATTATTTTCAACATAAAGAAGTCACACAATTTTCATTTAAACTACTTCATTAATTTTCTACAAGATTTTGCTAACTTATGTCTTTTGCTAACATGTAAATTAATGAATTGAGGGCCTCGGTCAATCAATAGGGTCTTAATTTGAGCTTTATACTAAAGATTAGGCACTCACCAGTGTGTTTTATCTGTCCATGTTCTACGAATTTTATTTCAAACGCCCGCCATAACATCACGTACAACAAACTTTCGAATTTCCTTCAAACTGAACCCGCGATTTTGACTTGATATACTTTATCAAAATTTTGACCGAATAAATTCACAACTAAGTTCACCGACTTGATCGCTCGCCCCTCCTAAATGGGCCGCAGCCACACTTAGAAGGCCCGAGGCTCCTTCACAATTTTTCTGCTCTTCTCGCGGCCACGTCTCGATTCGAACTCCCGCTTTTCCACTCCAATTATGACCCCCTCCAGGCGACAAATTGGCCGAACCACGTGGGGTACTGAACATAATTTTAGTGGAGTCGCCAAAATTTCAAGAGAGGTCATTGCACGTTTCAAGCATTCCAAATAAATTTGTAATTTCATCACAGATGAAAGTTCAGTACCGTGGAAATGCTTGAAACCTGCAATAATTTTGACTACTTCAATGCAAGTTAGCAAAACCTTATATGCAAAAAATAGGTAATTGTGAGACAGCCATTTCTTTAAAAAATTAACTTTCTCACAATTACGACAACATAGCAATCCAAAGTTCACTTGAGTCCATATTTGAAAATTTGTCAGCTTAATTCTAATCAGTTCAATGCACCTGGAAAAAAACACTAAATCACTAATAAATTTCAATGATATAACATTCTCAATATTCCCCATATTACATTAATTAGATATTTATTTCATCTAATTAATTATTTGAAAATAGAAAATGACATACTGAACAATGATTCTTTTGAACGATTTATCCTTTTTTTAATAGTTGCTGATGATACCCACTTGAGTTCGAGACTTGTGCGTGGGAAATGAGGTGAATGATAACACATAGATGCTAGACGGAGGAGCGGGATTCGAACCTACGACCGCTGAAGCGACAGTAAGCTGAAGTTGCGACGCCTCAACCAACCGCGCTAAGCGGCCCGCCAATTTTGAATTTACCCTGAGACACCTTGCTAGATTAAATGACAAAAGTTACTTCTTACAACTTACCACGGACTCTTACTGTCACATATTAGGTATGATATCTTAACTAACTAATCAAAACAAAATCTTGATAGGGTGTTTAAGATCCAAAAGAAAGCTGTTAGGTGTATGGAAAAAGTTAATAGATTAGATTCTTGTTGACCGTTGTTCAAGAGACGTGGTCTCTCAACTGTACCTGGCATGTGCATGTATGAAGATATTTCATGTGTAAAAAAGAGTGCTATAAACCAAAATCTTGACATGCAGGATCATAATACAAGAAGCCGAGGAGATTATTACTTGCTGAGTCACAATAGTAGACTTGGTAATTCGAACAATAACCCAGTTATATACTTTACAAGTTTTCAAGTACTTGGACCTTACAAGGATAAGCTTGGTCAATAAATTTTACTATAAATTAAACAATTTCAGGAAACAACTATTACAATATTTAGTGGGTGCATGTATACTTGATCAATGATCCGTATGTACTCTCAGTGGCGGATCTACGGGGGGGGAAGGGGAAATTTACCCCCTAAACGGAGAAGAAGAAGAAGGAGAAGAAAAAGAAGTGGAAGGAGAAGAGAGAGAAGAAGAAGAAGAAGAAGAAGGAGAAAAAGGAGAAACAGAAGAGAAGAGGAACGAATGGAAATGATAGAAAACAGAGAAGAAGTGGAAAAGAGATGACAATAGAAATTGGTAGGAGAAGAGAGATGAAAATGAAAAAAGGCGAAAAAGGGTAAAAAATAAGGATAAAATTAAAAGTAGAAGAAAATGAAGGAGATCTTTCAAAGTTGTTGACAAGCGAGGAAAATGAGACAGCAATGCCTAACCAACAATTAATTTTCTATTGCAAATATTGTGTACTTCAGTACTTGGTCTGAAAATGATGCCAGTTCTGAAAGGGTTTTCTGGATTCTGCAGATTATCAATACGAGGATGAGGACTGCTATGACAGAAAAAGCAGACTTGTTTTATTAGCACTACTTTACATTTACTCAGATAATCACTCTAGATCTCGAGCCTAGATCCTCAAAAAATTGTTGGGAGATTTTGGCTGATTACAGAATAGTTTTTCAATTGGGAATAATGTATGTAATTTTCCTTGATAATATAATTTTTCATTAACAGCTTGTGTCAGTAGCATAATTATGGGTGGGAATCAGGGGGATATTCCCCCCCCCCCCCGGGACAAAAGAAAATTTGGAATCTTCCATTTCGAGAGCCATTGTGAGAGAATTTGGCAAGAGTCAAAGATGTCTGAAATCGCGTGGTTTTGTGGTTTTGTAGGAGTTTTATTTTAAAAAAGGTTTTTAAGGAGTCCCCCTCAATTATTTTGAAAGAAATTTTCAAGTAGCCTACGGTACTGTACATTACCCCAATCAGGAGCAGTGAGGGATCAAATACAGAAAAGTGGAAGTTTCAAGTAAGGTCCCGGATCTCCCATTGACTGTAACACAAGTACTTGACAACATTTACTTTGACACATAACGTGGGTTGAAGTGTTGCGTTAGGAGAATTTATGGCTAGAATCACTTGACATGTAGTTTTAGAAAGGTAACTTTCAAAAAATTTCTCGGGGAGTTCCCCAAACCCCCGTTCTGAAATAAATAGCCATGTATATTGCTTCAATTTATCGTTAGAGGTCTACTACTCCAAATTAAAAATTATTACTATTGTAATTATTGTATCGAGAGTCTAACCCTCCCGGCAACATCCCCGCCCCTCCTAGACTAACCCTGTGGTTATGCAACTGCTTTGTGTGATGTAACGATAAACATTAGAATGTTATTAAAATTTGTATTTAAAATATAATATCATTACAGGCAATAGGTGAACAATTAAATTTGTAAAGTTGGTTTCATTTCAATTGAAAATACCCTTAAATTAACGATTTTATGCCTCATTTTCAAACATCCCCGACCACCCCCCTCTCCTGGTAACCATACTCCACTCAGGTATTTCCCCCCCCCCCAAAATCTGCTGCTAGATTCACCCCTCTGTACTCTTAATACCAGCCATTAGGCTATGATAATAATAATAATAGTATATATAATAATTATTATTATTTTGCCGAAGTTGAACGCATTTCCGAGTAATCACATCTGAAACGTGGTGAGAGTTTACTCTTCCTGAAATGAGGCTTTACTCATTACTTCCAGGTACAATAATTACCAAGTTCACTGTTATTATAATTGGGTAATTAGCTGGATCACACCTACTGCTAAAGCTCCTCATTTCTGCTCTGCCTCTCTAGATTAACTTTAGATACTCTAGATAGAAGCTCTAGATAGATTAGCTGGTTCTCAATTACGGCAGCGTTCCACATATAATCCACTTTGAGTCAGTATCAATCACTAGCTTGAATGTGGGGCGTGAAGACTATGAGCTTGTAAACTCATATAGACTTCGTCATTCAAGCTAAACTCAAACTGATTAATTTTTAATAACTTATTTCAAATATAATTATGACAAATTCTTCTGCTGAATTTCAAATCTGATAGATTGAGAAAAATGCATTGCTTTTAAGGGTACAACTTACTCTTGTCAACACATTTGAAATCTTCATAAATGATCAAAACATTTCATAAATAATGTTCGATTTAATCGTCACAATAAGCAACGAACAAAACGTTTGAGATATGTGATTTTCCATGACGAAATACTTCAAGAACAATCTAATATCAAAACTTACACTGTACTTTTATAGTAAATATACTGTATTTGAAGACAGCAAGTTTAGTTTTTCTAGCATTATTTAGTTTTATTTCAATGTTATGTATTCTAAGTGTTATGAATTGTATTCTGTTATTTTTTGGTGATATGAAATCCATCCATTCATTTGAATTATTATTTTTACTCACTTAAACTGGAGAAATGCATTTCGTTTAAGAGGAGAAGCTTTATCAGCCTGTCACCAGGGGTCGTGTCTTCATCATCGATCATCCAGGGCAGGCTGATGAAGTTTCTACTCAGAAGCGAAATGCACTTCTCCAGTTTAAGTGAGTAAAAATAATAATTCAAATTTCATTTCTACTATAAATATAACAATATAATAACTCACTTATATTTTAATTGTTCTAAAGGTTACAAAACCAGTTTGAATACTAAAAAAAACAAATTGAAGAAAAAAGGAAGAAACATAATAGAAAAAAATTAAATTGAATCAACTGTAGCAAAGAACAATACTTTAGAGAATAAAATTTAATATTAAAGAGAATGCTACGTTCACCCGCCTATAACTTAAACATATTATTGACGGATTAAAATAGATCGGAAATAGAATTTGATTGTCTTGTGTTACGTAATGCTTCTATTGTAACTTTCCACATCATATTGTCGGGCAACGTGACTATGCACTTATTTGCAAAATTGTGTCCTTTGCCTGCATCTCTTAATATCCTCTGTAAGTAGATTAAAAATCATTGTTGCTTGGTAATTTAAATAGAAATACAGTGCCAGCTTTGATATTAAATCTTTGTGCCTGAAGATGTAGCATATTGAAATAATCCTCCCCCTTTTATAGAATATAGTGGTTTTCTGGAAGCAAACAACTGCTAAACTGCATAGATTTTGAGAAGTTTTTACTGTCTGTCCTTCGGTAGAATGATCGAGTTGTGGAAAAATTATCATAGTTCATAATTTCAGTAAATAATAAACCAGATAAGAAGATGTTAGCCTACACAGAAAGTATTTCAAACTTTGCGACTTCACAGCGAAGCAGAAAAGTTGTGAAATAAAGCCGTACGCCTTCTGCAGGATGTATGAATAGAGTGAGTTAAGAATGAAAATATCCAAGAAAGTCGAGAGGCTCGCATTATACAAGGAGGTGTGTAAATAAATACGAATAAAGTCATATGATGAAACAGTGGCGACGAGAATTTATGTCATTTGGAAAGTAAGGGAAGAGGTTTTGTACATTATGTGCACGGTGTGTCTGGAAAACCGAGGAAAGGTTTTGTGGGAAAGAGACGGAAAGTTTGAGAAAGAGAGCCTATGATTGTGATAAAAAGAGAACGTAAAAAGGAGACGAATATGAAAGAGAGAGAAGAGGACCGATGAAGATGAATAAAGAGGACGAATGAGACAAGTAGAGAGAGGACGAATGAAAGAAGAAGAAGGACAAGAAAAAGAAGATGAAGAAGAAAGAGGACGAATGAAAGGAGAAAAACAAGGACTATTGAAAGAAGAAAGAAGAGGACGAATAAAGGAAGTAGAGAGAGGAAGAATGGAAGAAGAAGAAAGAGGACAAATGAAAGAAGGACGAGAAAAAAGAATAATAATAAGAGAGGACGACGAAATAAGTAGAAGGGGTACGAATAAAAGAAGAAGAAAAAGAAGAAGAAGAAGAAGATGGAAGAAGATGATGATGAAAGGTGAAGAAACTGGAAGAAAATTAAGAAGAAGCTGGAAGAAGATGAAGAAGTAGAAGATGGAAGAAGATGACGATGAAAGGTGAACAAACTGGAAGAAAATTAAGAAGAAGCTGGAAGAAAATGAAAAAGAAGAAGAAGAAGAAGAAGAAGAAGAAGAAGAAGAAGAAGAAGAAGAAGAAGAAGAAGAAGAAGAAGAAGATGATGAAAAAGAAGAAGAAGAAGAAGAAGAAGAAGAAGAAGAATAAAGAGAGCGAATGATGGGATAAAAGAGAGGGTTGAAAGAAAAAGGGAAAGAAGCAGAAAAGGGAAAAGGGGATTAATTATAAGAAGCGATTGGTCACTTGGGTAAGTGATAGCCGCGATCCATGACAGGTGCATATCTGTTCAGTCGGAAAGGATATTTATCTAATCTGTTTTATAAACTAATGTTGACATTTTAAGCAAAAAGATTGAGTTTTTCATGTGTGTCTGAGTTTTGTCTGTTCAATTTTCGATTATTGCTCAAATTTTTGTTCAGTCAAAAATATATTTTCTATATTCCGCGGAACACCTGCTGTGAACCACTACTGGTCTAGTGTCAAAAGACAAGTCACAAATCAATGTTCTTGAAGTGTGTTGGTGTGTGTGTGTGTGTGTGTGTGTGTGTGTGTGTGTGTGTGTGTGTCGGTGGGGAGGGGAGAGAATATTTGAGATGAGAGAGAAAAAAGAGAGAGTGATAAAGATGATAAACAGTGTGCAACGTTTTGCCGTAGTACGATGCGGCAAAATACCACGTTTCAGCTTTAAAAACTAGCGGCAAAATAATAACCTACCCTCTCTTCCAATCTCTCACACTCACTCATTCTCTCTTTCTCCAGCACACTCTCTTCCACTCAAACTCTTTCTCTCCATCTACCAAGCATCATCGGTACCAGTGTTTTGGTCGGGTAGAAGTGAGAGTATTGTATGTGTGTGAGAGAGCGAGTGACTGTAATAGAGTGAGAAATAGATGAAGAGAGGAGAGAGTGAGAGAGTATGAGTGTCATAAAAACAAAGAGGTCATGAAGGCATGACCCAATTAGAGATTGTATGTAGAACATTCTCTCGCAGTTTATATGCCACACATGTTCTGTATATAATACAGGCTACAGGAGTTACAAACTTTTCTTTTGAAAGAAGCAGCCCATTTCTCACACCCAATCAAGTTGCTTTTTGTTACAAATGTCAGGCAACTCCATGTTTCCACTCTTATCAGTGGTATTTACTTTTTAATGCTGCTCTCATGCTACTTGGAAACGGGAATTTTACATTGCTCCTCATGAAAACTTACTTTTTTAGCTCATGATTGATGAAAAATCTTTATTGGAAAAACTACTACACAGTAGTTTATGCAACGGTTGTATTTTGTCTGCTTTTAAGCCACAAGTGAGTTGTAAGTTAGGAAACGAGTGTTCTAAACATCTCACGAGCGGCTTATAGGCAAAATACAATTGTTGCATACAATATTTTATCTATGATAACCCAGGGGTGCCTACAGGGCAGACTGCGTCATTGGAATTCTTGGGGGGTTTCTAAAAACGTGTTAGGGGGGGGGGGTAAAGTTGATTGAAACCGTGTTTAACGTGACGACATTCAAAAATATATTATGAAGTCACCAGATAGAATGTGAATTATTGACAATAGATTTATAGTTGTTATTATACTATTGAATATGAATTAGCTGAAATAGTTATGTTTAGGATTTGTGCAGGAAGCTATTAAGCTATTTTTTACCTTTACAAAAAAAACTTTACTTATGTAAAGAATCCAGGGCTTAATTTCAGCCGGAGCACACCGGAGCGGAGCTCCGGCTATCTAAATCAATAATAAAATCATTTATTTTAAACCAGATCTGAACTAGCTTGTTATTTTGTATATTATGTAATATTATATGTGCATTACTAACCATGCTCAAATGCGTTTAAAATGCACCAATTCAAGTGTAATTTTCAAACATTTTCCCGGGAAGGACCCCTGGACCCCTGGGTAAGTCACAGCTCCGGTATTTGTCAATTTAGAAATTAAGCCCCTCTCAAGAAATATACATACATTTTGTATACTATCGACTGGGTTTTAATTTTTCAATACTTATATACATCTTCTTTTAGTTTTAGAAAGAATACGGGGGGCTTATTTTTTCGAATTTTTTTCTGGGGTGGCTGTTGCTAAATTTAGGTGGGGGGGGAGTGCGTCATGAAATCTGGGGGGATGGGCACCCCTGGATAACCCATATATTTCGTTTAATTTAACCTATCAAACAATCGGATGACTTGCACTAGAATGCGTGTTTGTTGATGTTAGGTTTTGAATTGAAATTTGAAATGTTTGAATGTGACTAATGCATAACATTGGTTGAGTTCCTCGGAGCTTTACCGGTAACTGGTGCATGTTAGCGGTGATGTCAGATTGGTCTACTGAAATTCCTAACGTTAAAAAATTTGAATAGACCAATCAGACGCCACCGGTAACATTTACCAGTTACGGGTAAAGCTCACAGGAACTGAGCCATTCATTTCGACACTGTTTTGAAGTAATCCTTTCTGATTGGCCCGACTTCTATACTGAAAAGGTACAATAGTGTTCAAATAGCTTCATTATGTAACTAGTTTGATAATCAATAAAATAAAGTAAGCTGTATTGATATAGCTTTTCATCCTATAGTTTTCACTTTACAACATAGACTACCCGTAGATACTCTTACGGGTTCTATCTCTAAAATAATGCTGGCAACACTTTAAATTAACACTCGCACTTTATTGATACAAATTACTTACAACACGCACTATTCAGTTATGTCACACAAAAGAAATCAATCAGAAACGAAATAAATCAATAATGTTTAGCTAATAATGAATTTTCTATATTACTGTTCCAAAATTAATCTCTGTTAATAGGCCGATCAAATATTCAACTGCTCAATAAACTGTTCTATAGTTCAGAAAGAAACGTCTGAAACATAACAGTTAAAACACTTACGAAGCACAGTCTGTCACTGTATAAACGGAAACGAAGCCTGAATATCAATAAACTGCGTTTATCACTGGCAAATTAAACGTTCCTATAACAGTATGTAATAGCACTCACTGGATTACACTGTCTTTATTAACGGTACCGGGACTTGCACAGTCACAGGAATCTGCCACTTGTTCTGTGAACGAAGCTTGAACAATGAATGTACTAACTGTTTACATGAGCATCCGCTTGTATAAGTAATTTGACATTCCAGAAAACACTTGAAAATTAATTACTTTTTTGAGATTATTCTATAAAAATTTGTGTACACAGATAAGAGTTTATTAGAACATTCCCGAAGACTGCACGGTGAGGGGAAGAACCGGGGAGTGAACAAAAGTGCCTGTTATCGCTTCAACGGAAGTCATTATTGACACAGTGGCACAGAAAAGGAAGATAATATTTTTCTCTTCTTTCTGGCGTTTCATAACAACACATTTACTTACATAGCATTTTAGGGGATTAGGTGATACATGGTTCTACCAAATTACTATCTATTCACCATCACAAATAAGCTGATCCAAGGATCCGACGAATTTACATAAAATAATAATTACTATTGTGCTGATAGGTACATGCACCAATAAATTTCTTTGATTTCTATAAAAATCATAATCCTTCCCGATTCACAAAAAATTTCGCATGTAAGTACAGTTCTTGACAAAGAGTTTTGTTTCTTCTACTTGTTCAACAGATCTCTTAACATGGATCAAAAGGCGTGGTGGAACTACCCGTAAGTTCCCACCATTAAAAGCCATACGCTTATTAATACTGTATTCAACAAATCGTATAACATGCCACAATATTATCTCTGTTTTTATCGATTTGACGTTTTAGAACACCTCTCACTCACTCACAAACTCTCTCTCCCTTGCACCCCCTCTTACACACACTCATTGGCTCGTACCCCCCCCCCCTCCGGGTGACAGTATCTGATAAATTGAGAAATATTCAAACCAATATATGATAACAGTTGAAAATACAACACCTTATTTTGCAGTTAAAACTTTACCACTCCATCTACTCAATCAGTCTATCTCTCACACACTCTCTCTGTCCCTCTATCTCACTCCCTCTTTCTCTCATACACACTCTTTAACTTACTATCTCTTACTCAGTCTCTTTTTATGCGGATGTTTGCGTTTTTTCAGCCGTACGTTTTTATGCCGTACAGCTACAAAGCACGCAGCAAAAGTGTACACGAGACCGTTTACTTCCGCGTGAGCCGTTTTGCTGCTGGTGTGATGCGGCCTTTTGCCGACGGTCGGCCGCATCACACCATAAATTTCTGCTCGTTTTAACTCGTGCGACAAAAAAAAAAACGTTCTGACTTTCAGGGCTGGCCGCAAGATCAACAAGCGAAAAAAAGAGATTGAGAGACAAAGGGAGAAAGGAGATAAAAAGAGAGAAAGAGGAAGAGAAAAAAATATAAAGCTAAAATTGCAGAGTAGTAATCTGGACGGTTGAATTATTGCGGTGTTTCTAGTGTGTGCCTTTTTGTATCTGTTCAACTATCTGTGATTCGTGTTTTGTTTTGTTGAGGGAAAAATTTTTGCAAAAAAGATGTAGAATCGCGTTGGTCTGGACATCAATTATTTTTGGATTGTGCAAACTCATCCAGTATTGAGATTGTTATCTCTTTGTTGAGGTTGGAATTAGATTCTAATTGTTGGTGAAATATGTGACTTGTTCGAAAATACCTGTAAGATTGGAAATGTACATTGCAGCAAACTCCTTTTTTTATTCCAATCGCCCTTAAAATAAGTCATTGTGACTGGAATGTGCCTTGAAAATTATTTTTAAACAATAACGTACACAGCAGCGGGTGAAGGAGGAGTCCTCTAACAATAAACCGATGATAATAAAAATATCGTGTGACCTGGCTGGCTCAGGTGTAGTGCCAGAGTTATCAGGTCGCACCTGAATAAGCTCAGGGTCTCAGACTTAACGACTGTTTTTAGGAAGCCGGGACCGACAGGCTTAACGTGTACTCCAAAACATGAATAACATGATACAACGGAGTATCCAGCAAAGAACAGTCTTTTTTGGGTGGCCAATCCAATCGGTCACCCTCACAAGAAGGGCCCATGAGAGCATTGCTTATGTCATCTGATTGAACAGATACCTGCTACGGCTCGCGGCTATCACTTCCCATTTAATTATTTCTTGTAGATTACGTCTTGGAGAATTCAGTTTAGGAGTGTAAGACAAGTGAGATTAAAAATTATTATCATATTTTCAATCAATTAGTTGAAGTGAGGCTTAATTTTGAATTTTAATTTGAACGTTGTACTATTTTTTGTGAATTTTTGCATATTATAAAAAGCTTTATCAACTAAATATGTATCGTTTTCAAAATATTTCTATATTTTCAATATTCTTAAAAAACTGCGGTTGCTTGTTGTAGAGTTTCCTACCAATGTAACTGGTTTCTGTTCGAATAAGCTACTATTGTGACTCACCACGTGATTATTTCCTCGGCTTCTTGTATTATAATCGTGTACGTCAAAATTCATATCACTTTTTTCAACCTATAAAGTAGCTTCATACACATATGAACAAGGTACTGTTAGGAGACCAAGTCTTTTGAACATGAATCTAATCTATTTACTCTTCACATACACCGAACAGCTTTCATTTGGTTCTTAAAAACTCTATGAAGGTTTTTCTGACTAGTTACCCCATACTTAGTTAGCATAACTAATATGTAATAGTAAGAGTCTATTCTATTTCTATTCTATTTTAATTATTTGTATGATTATAAGACTAGTAGTTTTGTCAACAGTAGACCTCACGCCCTAGAATAAGGGTGCTTGCACAGAGGAACATACTCGATGCACTCAATGATAATACCATCGCAAAATTGAACACAGTCATCCGACACAACCCTTGGTTTAATTAGCGTAGTCTAATTCTTGTCTGTTTTCACAAAAGATCACTCTGTATCACATTAGCAAGGCTGTAAATCTGCGAGACAGCTGATTGCTCAAATTAGATTTTTTTAGATGTCTGATGAATGAGTTTATAAAATACATTAATTAAATTTGTATATAATTTACTCAGTAACCACTTGTTATTATACTTAATTGAAATATTAGATATGAAACGACCAAATATGAATGATAACTTTATTCATATGAATAAGGCTCTACCAGATGAATAACCAGATGCTACGGCCTGAGGGTTCTCTATGAATCTGCTTCCAATAATTGCATGAAGAAAATCATTTTAAAAATAATCATATGTCTGTATAGAAGAAGGCTTGGCTGCCTTACCTTCTTTTCCTTATAACTATCTTTTAAATGCAGGCAAATTTCGACAATCCTTATACAAACATCGCTGCGCATTACTAAAATTCATGCTAAATTTCAAAGAAATCGGTTCACGCGTTCAGCCGTAAATGCGTTACAAACAGACAAGCAAACCAAACAAATGCAAAACGGCCGACTCAAAACATAGACCTCACTTCGCTCGGTCAAAAATTGTCAATGTTGGCTTCTGGTACACGTGTCGTGATAATTTCTAAGCGATTACAAATTTCACGTACTACGCAACATAAAGCAACGCTTCTGTGATCTAGCTTCAGCTTGACGCGTAATCTTGCTCAATCTAAAACCAAGTCGAATCATATTGGAATCGGATTGGGCCCGCAGAGTGTTAGGGCGAGATTAGTTTATGGAACTTGTTTCAGAGATATGAAACAGCTTTCACTTCTGTTCAGTTTGGTTGAGTGAGTTCAGGGGATTAGGGACGAAGGGGAAAGGACATCATACTACAAATAATATGATCCAATTCGCCAATTTTATTCCTGCATCATTCCCCCTCTTTCCACTACATACACGAGCTTCCCCTTTCCAAGTAAATTCGGGGCATTGATTCGTTCAAAGTTGTTGGTGGTGGATTTGGAGGCTCTAAGCCTTTCAGGATGAGTCGATGAGAGGGGATGAGTGGTGAAGGATTAGGAGGAGGAAGTGGCGGGGAAGATGATGATGATCTAAGAGGAGAAGGAGGAGGAGGAGGAGGAGGAGGAGTAGGAGGAGGGACGGAGGTGGATGAAACTAGTATCAATTTCAAGCCTGTAAGTTTTGAGCCGACTCAAGCAGTGTTTTGAGTCGAAGAGCTGAATTAGCGAGTGGATCAAGTTGAAGTGGGAGGAAGAGAAGGAAAGATGAGAAAGAGAAGGTGGTGAGGAAGGAGAGTGAAAGAGGAATGGAAAAGAGAGATTGATAGAGAGAGGAAGGAGAGAGTTGGAAACAAGATAAAGTAGAGATAGAGATGGTGAGGTAGTAGGTGAAATTGTTAAAGAAAGAATATTGATGAAGTGGGTAGAAGGGAAAGAAAGGAAAAAAGAGAAGGAGGAGTGGAAGGAGAGTGAGAGAGGAAAGGAGAAGAGAGAGAGTTGGAAACACAGATAAAGTAGAGATAAGTGTGTGGGAGGGATTAGGCAAATGTGTTGAAGAAAGAATATTGATGAAGTGGGAGGAAGAGAAAGAAAGGTAAAAAAGAGATGGGGGAGTGGAAGAAGTGTGAGAGAGGAATAGAAAAGAGAGATGGATAGAGAGAGTTGGAAACACCGATAGAGTAGGAGTAGGGGTTATCGAGAATACTGCCGCGACCAATCAGAAGACAGGGGGGCGTGGCCACCCCCCTTCCCCCTCCCCCAGGTCAGACATTTTGTAAACACCTACCCCTTCCCCCCTGTCGCAGTCAGCCATTTTGTTTTTAAGGTCACATACCCCCTTCCCTATGTGTCCCCACTTTATTCCCAATAGATTAAAGGGGGACCCCCCGCAAGCACCAATGAGAGAGGACCTATCCCCCCTGACCCCACCTCTCACAGAAGGTTCCCAATAAATATAGAACATACAGCTTTATATCTATATATACATGCTTGCAATTGTATATCTATATATACCTGCTTGCAATTACTATATCTATATTTGCAATAGCATCAGCCCCCGCCGCCAGATTTAGCTATTAATTGAGGCTGCACACCTGCTACCTCCTGCTGTGATTCTCAAAGCCCTCTCTCTCTCTTTCGCACGTGCAGTGTTAATATACCCCCCTGCCCCCCAGCCCCGATTTAGATATTAATAACACTTCCGCCCCCCTGCTGTGAAAAAACTATTTCATAACGTTTAAAAGCAGAGCACGTGCACAAGTTTTATGTGTGTGTGTGTGTGTGTGCGTGTGAGAGAGACGTGCTCTCAGGTCATTAACCTTAGAATTTAACGGTCGCAACACGTGCCTAGCAGGTGGGGGGCTGTACACAGAAATAGAATGCTTCTACACTCCTCGATTCCTAGATTGATAGCGTTGTAATAGACGTTCTTGTTGGGGAGGTAAAAACAAACTACTATCATATTTTATCATTGGCTCATCCATCCCAATAAGCCGAAGAAATTCACTGACAGTATGTTCTGGCAATAGTCCTCGTCCCTCCAACTCTTTATAATCAAACGTTCTGGCAGCCATTACACATTTTTCTATCAAATAATAGGCATATCTATACATCAGATCATTTAAATGCCTCTTGAAATCTCGATTATTATGCACATAATCCATTAATAGGTCCTGTGATATTTTTACAGCTGTGTTAAGTTGTTCATATGAGATGAATCCTGCTTTTTCAATTATAAACTCTTTTTTAGTGAGTAAATTTTCCCTATTGAATTCATCTCGAGTGAGTAGTTTATCTCTTTCTGCCTTTGCCTCTTTGCTAATAATTTTCATCTCATTATTGAGGGTATGTCTACTCACCAGCACACTAGCCTTCTCCTGCTCAAATTCTCTCCTAGTTAAAACAACCTGTTCTAAATCATGCATGCGTTTTTCCAACACATTGTTAATTATACTTAATCCACTATTGAGATTTTCAAACGACACAAGTTGGCTTCTTTCATTGTTAAATTCTGTTCTAGTTAAAACAGCCTTCTTCAACTCACTCAATTCAAATTTCAACTTGTCAAAATTCGCTACTAATTTTTTTAACTCCTCTAATTGCTTCGCATGCACTGTATGCATCCTACCGAATCGATCGGTGTTCATTGTTCGAATGTCGAAATTAATTATCAACACCTCGGTACATCCGCTCCAGCGGAGAGGCTCCAATTTGTGTTGCTTGTCAAGAAGGAACAGCACTGACATCACCACCCCAGCTCGTGTCTTTAGTCGGCTATTCTCACTTTACATGATGTTTCGCAGAGGGGTGAGGGGGCGCCCACTCCGCATTTCTTCTAACATACTCTTTCGCAACAGCCGGTTTCACCCAGCCTCATCTCTCTCATATTTCTTTCTCTCCTCTTTCGCTCTACCGAACAGCTTCCTGCCAACACGGCCTGTCCTCGCTTTTTTTACTGTATAAAGTTAGCTTCTCGCAGTTCTTGTAATATCGAATCGATTTCAATATCGTGAGCTGAATTTCCTGCATTTTTTGAACCCGTTAAAATAAATAACCGTTCGACTAGTTCGTTAACATCATCCCAGAATATGTAGTTTCTATCACGTGATTTATTTCTAACAAAATTCAATAATCCCTTCCCATACTTTGAACGTTTTTTGGGTGGAAAAAGTTTCTGTATAATTTGAGATTTTTTACCAGAATTGCGAATTACGTAACCCTGGTTATTAATATGTACAGATGTCAGTGATAATATTTTTTTATATTTCGCCAAATCTTTGTTATTGTAGAGATTTGAATTTGGCCTACTGTTAAACAATAGCTCCAACAAACCATGAGACATTCTAAACCTTTGTTCGCCGACAGTTATAAAAACATCATCAAAACTTACGGGCTCATCGCCGATAAAATATAAATTTTGTTTATGATCAAAACGTATACCGTAAGGAATAGAATTATCTAATTTCTCGTTATGAAACACACCTAAATAGTTGTCTAAAATTTCTTCTATTCGAGTGCGACGGTTAGTAATATTCAAAGTCGAATCAAAGAAAGCAGATTTATCATTAGCAGAAATATTTACATCTTCCTCCCCATCCTCCTCCTTCTCCTCCACCTCCTCCTCCTCCTTCTCCTTCTCCGTTACCAACGGTTCAACCTTGTGTTCTTTTTCGCGCTTTACTGTTTCATTGGCAGAGATTGTGCTCTTTTTGAGTTCAATTAATGGAGTAATTATTGGTTCCAACCTTTTACGATTAAATTCTTCACTCTGTGTTTGAAAACCCAATAAATTTCTGTGTTTTTCAATAATAGTTTTTCTCAATTTTTTTATTCTATCTATTAAACTGCTTCTCTCCCCAACAGATGATGCTGCGGTAGGAGCAGCACGATCGCGTTTCTTACGCATATTAACTTTCTCCATTAATGCCGCGACGTTGAATGACAAAAAATCGTGCAAACACAGAAGTTACCTCATTGCAAAGGAATCTTTATGAATTTATCCAATTGCTCTCTGTATCTTCCATTTTCAGCCTTACATTCAGTAAAAATAGAAACAAATTTGTGAGCACCTTTTGACCACACCTCCCAACATAGTTTTCTAAACTCACTGAAACTCATATCTTCCCCTACAAAATCCCTATAAATTAATTTCAAATTTAATTGATCAAGTTTAAAAATAATCAATACGTTGCAATTATCTCGGATGTGATGTTTCATTATCGCACCGTAACTTTGTACCAAGTAGGCTGTGTCAATTTCGCGATGTCTACCCATTGTAAAGTAATTACGAATTTGAGGTACATTGCTTAATTGTAAATCATCAAAAATGACAAGAGAGTTTCTCTCAACTTTGTTGGGATGCTTTATCATATCAGTATTGTCTGATAAATGAAAAGTAACACATTTTATCTTTGAAAACACCTTTTTCAAAAATTCATATTTATCTTGATATAATGACTTACTGTATACATATAAATGTTTAAATTTCAATCCGTTTTTATTGAAAATCAAATTCAATAACGTATTTGTCTTACCACTGTTGGATCTTCCAATCAGGATAATGCGTGCATTATGCGGTAATAAACTACCATTTTTACTCTTGCCAATGTTCGGTTTACCTGTAATAACCTCATCAAAATTGATGATGGGTATGGTCGTATCCTTTACCATTGTATCACTATGATAGCCAACGGATAACTGAATAAAACACATGGTTCAACATATTATATCAATTTATTGATAATATTTTTCAGTTCTTTTCCAATATACAACATTTCGCTTATTTACAATATAATACATAGTATTTACAATATAATACATAGTATTTACAATACAGTTCTTAACCTAGTAAATTCTTTCTCTCGATCCATGTAGGTTCGCTGAAACCTAACCATTTAACCAATATTTTATCTTTATTTTTCCTTATAATTTTCTCTACTAAATAAACTTTCTGCTCCTCCTCATCCAACTTTGTTTTTTTCATTTCTTCTTCGTAGAAACGGCCAGAAATTATTTCCCCTTTCAAATCACGCAAGATGTAAGTAGGTGGCTTAGTCGGATAGACTGAATGAATTATAAATAATTCCCCACTCCAATTAATATTATACGATTTGTCGAAAACCTGTCTGTACTTACTAATGCGTACAACATCGCCCAATTTAAATTTCGGTTTTATTCGTTTAGATTTCAAACGTAAGTTCTCATTGGCCGCATTATTAAGTGATGCTATTATATGATTTCGATGTTTTTTGCGAACATCAGATGGCCGCATTTGAATTGTTCTGTGGAAAGCATTATTATACTCTTTAACCAATGTTGGTAATGCTCCTACCCATCGTTTTGTTCCATGCTGCGTTAAATATTTATAGATTTTTGATTTAATAGTTCTAATAAAACGTTCGACTATTGCAGCCTTTTTCTCACTAAAAACATGGTAATGTTTAATATTATACCTATCCAATAATGCTTTTACTTTTGTATTAAAAAATTCGGTACCTTGGTCTGTCTGAAAAAATTTAACATTTTTATTTTTACGAATAATTGGTTCAAGTGCAGCATACACAGAGCCGGCACTTTTGGATTTTATTGGCACACAATAAGCATATTTAGAAAAACAGTTAATTACAGCTAAAATAAAAGTAAAATTTGAATTATCTCTCGCCAGCGAGCTCATATCAATTAAATCTGCCTGAAGCAGATCCACCTCACTTTTAATCTCATATTTTCTCCTATTAAAATGTACTCTTGGAACAGAATGCAATTCTTGTGCTAATCTATGTCTAAGTTCATTCATTTTTGTCGACATCACACACGCGCGATTGTATCTCAACTGCCTCGGCACGCGTCGTCGCGTAGGTAATCTATTTTTAGCCACCCTCTTTTTTGTAAAACAACACTCCTCCTTCCTTCTCCACTACTCACTCGCTGCTGCGCACTCGGAGAGGAAGGTTCTACTCACTTCTTCACCACCTCCTTCTCCCCCTCCTTCTCCTCCTTCTTCTTCTTCTTCTCCTTCTTCAACTTGGGGGATTCTATAATGGCCCCATGCCAAGGTATGAATCCCATCCGGGGCAATATACCTTTTATCATCATAGCATGAGAGCGCTGTTTTTGCACATTCTATTTGATAAATTTTATGCGAAAAACTCCTAATCATATTGAAACGCTCGTAGTGTCGGATCCTTTCAAATAAACACTTCTTGTATAGATCAAACGATAAGCACCTGTCTTTAATTTGACGTTTCACACCTTTAGCAGTATTTTTTGTAATTTCATCCACATCGTCCATATATTTGAAGGAATACAATTTGGGGCGGAGACCGACAAACTGTGTAATTATCTTTGAATTTGCTTCATCCTTAAATTTCCCAACCACTTTTTTATTTACAAGACTATAACATTTGTGAGTGGTTGGGTAATCAGATGTGTCAAACCACGTCAAATTATTCCTAATATCCTGGTACACCCCTATAGTGAGGTGCAACCCGAGGAAAGTGAACAAATTTCAGCAACTGTGAACTTTCACAGCTACTCGGCAATTAGTGTAAATGTATGTGAGAATTTGAATGAATGGAATAGGGATTTTGTGTTAGCTATTGGGAAAATCTTATCTTCTTTTGAAAATTTTGTTAGATTTGGCAGTGGTTGGGTAATAAATAGGATCCATTCGCTGGATCTCAACGTAATTAGGTATAATCCGATTTATACATCTTCATCTTCCTTTGTAGAGACTCCCGATTTTATTGTAAGGAAAAAGTGTGTGATTAACATAAAAAATTTCAATGACGAGAAATGCCTTTTGTGGTCAATTCTCGCTTATTTCCATTATCGGCGAAATACACATATGAGTGTTGAATATTTGAGCAAGTTTGCTCACACAGTCAACACAAACGGGGTCAACTTTCCTGCTACTTTGCAGGACATTAAGAAATTTGAAGCTTTAAATCCTGATATATCCATAAATGTAATTGCGTACGACAATGGAAAATTTTTCCCATACAGGTGTAGCATACACAGAGAGCGTACTCACCAAATTAATCTTTTGTTGCTAACAAGCGAAACTTATCCCCGAAAATCACATTTTTGTCTCATCAACACCGCAAACGGGAAAAACGGGTTGTCTCGGCTTTTGAGTCGTTTATCAAAACATAATGGGGAGGTACATGTTTGTGAATTCTGTTTCCATCGCTTCACAACAAAGAAATCGTTGAACGTGGATGGAAAACTAAATTTGGAAAAACACAAAGAGCAGTGTTCAAAATTTGCTGCACAGAGAACAACACTTCCCAAGGCAGATGAGAAACTGAAATTTACAAATTACACGTATACCTTGAAACCGAAATATGTTATTTATGCCGATTTTGAGTCGTTTATTGTGCCAATAAAGAGTGGGGAAGAAGAAGAAGAAGAAGAAGTTGATGATGTGCCCATCACTGGAAGCTTTACAAAAAAGGCAACTCGACACGTTCCATGCGGATACTGTTTTGTCGTACTCAATATCGATGGCGAAATTTGTCATGGACCACGTATCTATCGGTCGCGAGATATTGCCGATAAGATTGTGGAAAAATTTCTAGATGAAATTACAAGTGTGGGTGAAGTGCTTTACGAGGACATGAAAAGAGAAATACCTATGATTCGGTTGAGTGAAGCGCAACAAAGAGATTTTAATAGTGCGGAAAAATGCGGGCTGTGTGGGAAGGATTTCTTGATTGGCGACATCAAGTGTAGGCATCACTCGCACGAAACAGGTTCATATATTTGTGCCGCACATCAGTCGTGCAATTTGAATGGAAAGGCACCTAATTTCATACCCTGTTTCATGCACAACTTCACGGGATATGACAGCCATCATATCGTACAGGCTTTAGGTAAATGCAAAAAACCAATACAATGCATTGCCAATTCGTCGGAAAAGTTTATGACAATCAGCGTGGGACGAATCAAGTTTCTAGATAGCCTGAAATTTATGAATGCCTCTTTGGATAGTCTTGTTAAAAATTTGTCAGAAGATGGAAGATTGGAATCGAAATTCAGGAGAATGCATACACTGTTCAAGACACCCGAACAACTGAGGCTTTTAGTTAAAAAGGGAGTGTATCCATACACATATTTCGATTCGCCAGAGAAATTTGAAGAAGTCAACCTACCGCCAATTGAGGCATTTTACAACGACTTGTCAGATTCGCCTTTAGAAGAAAGGGAGTACGCGCATGCACAGAATGTTTGGAGAGCGTGTGACATTGAAAACCTCGGACAATATCATGATTTGTATCTACTTTGTGATACACTCCTTTTGTGTGACGTTTTTGAGGATATGAGATCATCAATGTTTGAAAAATACGGATTAGATGTAACCCATTTTTTGTCTCTGGCACATTTCTCGTGGAATTGTATGTTGTATTATACAAAAGTCGAGCTCGGACTGATTACAGATGTGGATATGCACTTAATGTTTGAACAGAATGTACGAGGTGGGTTATCTGTTATACCACACAGATTTGCCGAAGCCAATAATCCTTTTATGCATGAGAAATACGATGAAAGCAAACCGACAAGCTATATTTTATATTTGGACGCTTGTAATTTATATGGGTACGCAATGTGCGAACCACTCCCAGACGGAAATTTCAAATTTCTATCACAAGATGAAATTGCGCAAGTTGAATTTCTAAACTTGCCGGTGGATTCAGAGTTCGGCTACGTTATCGAGTGTGATCTCGAATATCCTAAATCGCTTCACGATTTACACAATCATTTTCCGCTAGCGCCTACAAAAGAAGAAGCACCTCACCATCTATTGTCTGACTACCAGAAACATGAGGGACAAATATTAACAACAAAACTTTTGGCCACCCTCTATGACCGCACGAAATATGTTTTACATTATAGGAATTTAAAATTGTATGTAGAATTGGGAATGAGGCTTAAATGTATTCATCGCGTGGTGAGGTTCACGCAATCACGATGGTTGAAACCCTACATTGATTTCAACACAGAGTGTAGGAGAAACGCAAAAAATAAGTTTGAAATTCAAAATTTCAAGGCATTGAGTAATATAATCTATGGGAAAACATTGCAGTGTGATAGAAACCACACCCAAGTAGAGCTTGTTACCGACGAAAAAAAATTAGACAAATTAATTTCGAAACCTCTGGTCAAGCGATGGGTTATTTATAACAAGCATGTAATCGGGGTGTTTCTAAGAAAGATTGAAATCAGCTTGAAAAAACCCATCTTTGCAGGATTCACCATTTTGGAATTGAGTAAACACCTAATGTTTGATTTCCACTACAACAAGATTTTGAACATATATCGTCCTGAAAATGTGAATCTATTAATGTCGGATACGGATAGCCTGATGTATGAATTGAAAACAAAGGATGTGTACCAGGATATTAGGAATAATTTGACGTGGTTTGACACATCTGATTACCCAACCACTCACAAATGTTATAGTCTTGTAAATAAAAAAGTGGTTGGGAAATTTAAGGATGAAGCAAATTCAAAGATAATTACACAGTTTGTCGGTCTCCGCCCCAAATTGTATTCCTTCAAATATATGGACGATGTGGATGAAATTACAAAAAATACTGCTAAAGGTGTGAAACGTCAAATTAAAGACAGGTGCTTATCGTTTGATCTATACAAGAAGTGTTTATTTGAAAGGATCCGACACTACGAGCGTTTCAATATGATTAGGAGTTTTTCGCATAAAATTTATCAAATAGAATGTGCAAAAACAGCGCTCTCATGCTATGATGATAAAAGGTATATTGCCCCGGATGGGATTCATACCTTGGCATGGGGCCATTATAGAATCCCCCAAGTTGAAGAAGGAGAAGAAGAAGAAGAAGGAGGAGAAGGAGGGGGAGAAGGAGGTGGTGAAGAAGTGAGTAGAACCTTCCTCTCCGAGTGCGCAGCAGCGAGTGAGTAGTGGAGAAGGAAGGAGGAGTGTTGTTTTACAAAAAAGAGGGTGGCTAAAAATAGATTACCTACGCGACGACGCGTGCCGAGGCAGTTGAGATACAATCGCGCGTGTGTGATGTCGACAAAAATGAATGAACTTAGACATAGATTAGCACAAGAATTGCATTCTGTTCCAAGAGTACATTTTAATAGGAGAAAATATGAGATTAAAAGTGAGGTGGATCTGCTTCAGGCAGATTTAATTGATATGAGCTCGCTGGCGAGAGATAATTCAAATTTTACTTTTATTTTAGCTGTAATTAACTGTTTTTCTAAATATGCTTATTGTGTGCCAATAAAATCCAAAAGTGCCGGCTCTGTGTATGCTGCACTTGAACCAATTATTCGTAAAAATAAAAATGTTAAATTTTTTCAGACAGACCAAGGTACCGAATTTTTTAATACAAAAGTAAAAGCATTATTGGATAGGTATAATATTAAACATTACCATGTTTTTAGTGAGAAAAAGGCTGCAATAGTCGAACGTTTTATTAGAACTATTAAATCAAAAATCTATAAATATTTAATGCAGCATGGAACAAAACGATGGGTAGGAGCATTACCAACATTGGTTAAAGAGTATAATAATGCTTTCCACAGAACAATTCAAATGCGGCCATCTGATGTTCGCAAAAAACATCGAAATCATATAATAGCATCACTTAATAATGCGGCCAATGAGAACTTACGTTTGAAATCTAAACGAATAAAACCGAAATTTAAATTGGGCGATGTTGTACGCATTAGTAAGTACAGACAGGTTTTCGACAAATCGTATAATATTAATTGGAGTGGGGAATTATTTATAATTCATTCAGTCTATCCGACTAAGCCACCTACTTACATCTTGCGTGATTTGAAAGGGGAAATAATTTCTGGCCGTTTCTACAAAGAAGAAATGAAAAAAACAAAGTTGGATGAGGAGGAGCAGAAAGTTTATTTAGTAGAGAAAATTATAAGGAAAAATAAAGATAAAATATTGGTTAAATGGTTAGGTTTCAGCGAACCTACATGGATCGAGAGAAAGAATTTACTAGGTTAAGAACTGTATTGTAAATACTATGTATTATATTGTAAATACTATGTATTATATTGTAAATAAGCGAAATGTTGTATATTGGAAAAGAACTGAAAAATATTATCAATAAATTGATATAATATGTTGAACCATGTGTTTTATTCAGTTATCCGTTGGCTATCATAGTGATACAATGGTAAAGGATACGACCATACCCATCATCAATTTTGATGAGGTTATTACAGGTAAACCGAACATTGGCAAGAGTAAAAATGGTAGTTTATTACCGCATAATGCACGCATTATCCTGATTGGAAGATCCAACAGTGGTAAGACAAATACGTTATTGAATTTGATTTTCAATAAAAACGGATTGAAATTTAAACATTTATATGTATACAGTAAGTCATTATATCAAGATAAATATGAATTTTTGAAAAAGGTGTTTTCAAAGATAAAATGTGTTACTTTTCATTTATCAGACAATACTGATATGATAAAGCATCCCAACAAAGTTGAGAGAAACTCTCTTGTCATTTTTGATGATTTACAATTAAGCAATGTACCTCAAATTCGTAATTACTTTACAATGGGTAGACATCGCGAAATTGACACAGCCTACTTGGTACAAAGTTACGGTGCGATAATGAAACATCACATCCGAGATAATTGCAACGTATTGATTATTTTTAAACTTGATCAATTAAATTTGAAATTAATTTATAGGGATTTTGTAGGGGAAGATATGAGTTTCAGTGAGTTTAGAAAACTATGTTGGGAGGTGTGGTCAAAAGGTGCTCACAAATTTGTTTCTATTTTTACTGAATGTAAGGCTGAAAATGGAAGATACAGAGAGCAATTGGATAAATTCATAAAGATTCCTTTGCAATGAGGTAACTTCTGTGTTTGCACGATTTTTTGTCATTCAACGTCGCGGCATTAATGGAGAAAGTTAATATGCGTAAGAAACGCGATCGTGCTGCTCCTACCGCAGCATCATCTGTTGGGGAGAGAAGCAGTTTAATAGATAGAATAAAAAAATTGAGAAAAACTATTATTGAAAAACACAGAAATTTATTGGGTTTTCAAACACAGAGTGAAGAATTTAATCGTAAAAGGTTGGAACCAATAATTACTCCATTAATTGAACTCAAAAAGAGCACAATCTCTGCCAATGAAACAGTAAAGCGCGAAAAAGAACACAAGGTTGAACCGTTGGTAACGGAGAAGGAGAAGGAGGAGGAGGAGGTGGAGGAGAAGGAGGAGGATGGGGAGGAAGATGTAAATATTTCTGCTAATGATAAATCTGCTTTCTTTGATTCGACTTTGAATATTACTAACCGTCGCACTCGAATAGAAGAAATTTTAGACAACTATTTAGGTGTGTTTCATAACGAGAAATTAGATAATTCTATTCCTTACGGTATACGTTTTGATCATAAACAAAATTTATATTTTATCGGCGATGAGCCCGTAAGTTTTGATGATGTTTTTATAACTGTCGGCGAACAAAGGTTTAGAATGTCTCATGGTTTGTTGGAGCTATTGTTTAACAGTAGGCCAAATTCAAATCTCTACAATAACAAAGATTTGGCGAAATATAAAAAAATATTATCACTGACATCTGTACATATTAATAACCAGGGTTACGTAATTCGCAATTCTGGTAAAAAATCTCAAATTATACAGAAACTTTTTCCACCCAAAAAACGTTCAAAGTATGGGAAGGGATTATTGAATTTTGTTAGAAATAAATCACGTGATAGAAACTACATATTCTGGGATGATGTTAACGAACTAGTCGAACGGTTATTTATTTTAACGGGTTCAAAAAATGCAGGAAATTCAGCTCACGATATTGAAATCGATTCGATATTACAAGAACTGCGAGAAGCTAACTTTATACAGTAAAAAAAGCGAGGACAGGCCGTGTTGGCAGGAAGCTGTTCGGTAGAGCGAAAGAGGAGAGAAAGAAATATGAGAGAGATGAGGCTGGGTGAAACCGGCTGTTGCGAAAGAGTATGTTAGAAGAAATGCGGAGTGGGCGCCCCCTCACCCCTCTGCGAAACATCGTGTAAAGTGAGAATAGCCGACTAAAGACACGAGCTGGGGTGGTGATGTCAGTGCTGTTCCTTCTTGACAAGCAACACAAATCGGAGCCTCTCCGCTGGAGCGGATGTACCGAGGTGTTGATAATTAATTTCGACATTCGAACAATGAACACCGATCGATTCAGTAGGATGCATACAGTGCATGCGAAGCAATTAGAGGAGTTAAAAAAATTAGTAGCGAATTTTGACAAGTTGAAATTTGAATTGAGTGAGTTGAAGAAGGCTGTTTTAACTAGAACAGAATTTAACAATGAAAGAAGCCAACTTGTGTCGTTTGAAAATCTCAATAGTGGATTAAGTATAATTAACAATGTGTTGGAAAAACGCATGCATGATTTAGAACAGGTTGTTTTAACTAGGAGAGAATTTGAGCAGGAGAAGGCTAGTGTGCTGGTGAGTAGACATACCCTCAATAATGAGATGAAAATTATTAGCAAAGAGGCAAAGGCAGAAAGAGATAAACTACTCACTCGAGATGAATTCAATAGGGAAAATTTACTCACTAAAAAAGAGTTTATAATTGAAAAAGCAGGATTCATCTCATATGAACAACTTAACACAGCTGTAAAAATATCACAGGACCTATTAATGGATTATGTGCATAATAATCGAGATTTCAAGAGGCATTTAAATGATCTGATGTATAGATATGCCTATTATTTGATAGAAAAATGTGTAATGGCTGCCAGAACGTTTGATTATAAAGAGTTGGAGGGACGAGGACTATTGCCAGAACATACTGTCAGTGAATTTCTTCGGCTTATTGGGATGGATGAGCCAATGATAAAATATGATAGTAGTTTGTTTTTACCTCCCCAACAAGAACGTCTATTACAATGCTATCAATCTAGGAATCGAGGAGTGTAGAAGCATTCTATTTCTGTGTACAGCCCCCCACCTGCTAGGCACGTGTTGCGACCGTTAAATTCTAAGGTTAATGACCTGAGAGCACGTCTCTCTCACACGCACACACACACACACATAAAACTTGTGCACGTGCTCTGCTTTTAAACGTTATGAAATAGTTTTTTCACAGCAGGGGGGCGGAAGTGTTATTAATATCTAAATCGGGGCTGGGGGGCAGGGGGGTATATTAACACTGCACGTGCGAAAGAGAGAGAGAGGGCTTTGAGAATCACAGCAGGAGGTAGCAGGTGTGCAGCCTCAATTAATAGCTAAATCTGGCGGCGGGGGCTGATGCTATTTCAAATATAGATATAGTAATTGCAAGCAGGTATATATAGATATACAATTGCAAGCATGTATATATAGATATAAAGCTGTATGTTCTATATTTATTGGGAACCTTCTGTGAGAGGTGGGGTCAGGGGGGATAGGTCCTCTCTCATTGGTGCTTGCGGGGGGTCCCCCTTTAATCTATTGGGAATAAAGTGGGGACACATAGGGAAGGGGGTATGTGACCTTAAAAACAAAATGGCTGACTGCGACAGGGGGGAAGGGGTAGGTGTTTACAAAATGTCTGACCTGGGGGAGGGGGAAGGGGCACGCCCCCCTGTCTTCTGATTGGTCGCGGCAGTATTCTCGATAACCCCTACTAGTAGGGATAGGTGAAAGAGTGAGGGAGTAGGCAGAGAGAATAGAAGTAATGTTTTTTATTCTATACTTTCTGGGAGTAGGTGAACGTAATTATAGAAAGAATAATTTTATAATAAGCGTATGGCCTACCAGTAGTTCCACCTCGCCGTTTGACCATGTTATGGGGAACATTGTGGACCTGCTATTTCAAGTAAGTTAAAACTCACTAAGTGATAATAAAACTTACAACAAGTCCATCCAAACGAAGTCTTGAGCGCTCGTGACTGAACATCATGAGAAATAATAATGATGATAGTTAGTGGAAGTAGTTACTTTGAATGAATAGGTTTCGAGTTTTATTTATTCATTCATTACAAGAACACAGTCCAGCAAAGCTAAAATTCATTGTATTGGCGAAGGTGATATTGTGAAAGATATCCATAACAAATAATAAGGGATGAATTTGTCATAATTACATCTATTGGAAACCGAGAGGTACTAGTTTCGGTTGTTCTACCACGATCAATCTCAAACTAAAAATGAAGTATGGAGTAGCTTTCTATATACTAAACACGGAATGATGCTATTGGCTGAGGGAGAAAGAGTCTCTAATAGGCTCACCTTCATTGGACCAACAAGTCACGCCCACTGGTGGAAGAGCAACAAGCAAAAATAATTGTCAAAATCAAGAACCAAGAACCGTGAACACAAAGAAAGCAACAAACAAGAACAATACTTAAGTAGGCTAGAATTAAAACACAGATTAACTAGGTAAGATAAGATAAGATAAGATATAATTACATCCTAAAAACATTCGGTATAAACCAAACAGAGGATGAGTCAACAACATAAAAAAAACTCATATATTATAGTAATAATTTGTAAAATTATTATTCAAGAAACTCTGAAATTGTGTAATATGCCCTATCCATCAGCTGATTCCTCAATAATCCTCTGAAGTGCTTAATGTTATCTGAATCTTTAATATTTTGAGGGAGCAAGTTATAAATTTTTGGCCCAATGTACTGAGGGGACTTTTCAAACAAGCTAGTCCTGTGAACCGCCACTGATAGTAATGCCGAGTGCCGAGTATTATAATTATGGTACTCATTATAACGCTTAAATTTACCTAAGTTTTTGTGAATGTAGGTACAGAGTTCCATAATGTACAGTGATGGCAGTGTAAGTATTTGGCCTCTGCGGAAGAGTTCACGACAAGGAAATCTTGGTGGTTTCCCAAAAATTATTCTCACCGCTTTCTTCTGCATTTTAAAAACCTTTTCTGCACATCTGGATCCTCCCCAGACCGTGATACCATATTTGAGGTATGGGAAGAGATAGCCATAATAAACCGTTAGGAGTGAATTGAAACACAAGGTGCTCTTAAGCACTCGCAAAGAAAAAGAAGCTGAGTTAATCCTGGAGCATAGTCTTTCCACATGTGCTGACCACTCCAACCGTCCATCAAATAGCATACCCAAGAACTCAACAGTGTGGCACCGAAAATCTCTCAAACTGTCTAACTCATCTGAAATATGAGCCGCAAAATGAGGTGGTTGAAAGACAATAATCTTGGTTTTGCTCATATTCATTGAGAGGCCATTTTTTGCAAACCAATTCTTAATATTTAGAAGCTCCTGGGGTATCTGGCTGGTCAAATTTCTCATGTTTAAACCTGAAATTATTATTGATGTGTCATCTGCATATTGCAATACAGGATTTTTAGAGCATGATGCCAAATCATTGACATACACAATAAACAGTGAGGGCCCCAGAATAGAGCCCTGTGGAACTCCTGCAGTGACTGTAGCCCACTCTGACCTGAAGGTTTTGCCCTCAACACGAACTTGAGTGGCTTGCTTTCTCCCCCTCAAAAAAGAATTGAGCCACAACAACTCTCCTCCCTGGAAACCATATCTCTCCAACTTTCCTATAAGAATGCTGTGGTCAACGCAATCAAATGCCTTACTCAGGTCACACAACAGGCCACAAACCTGTTGAGAGGAGTCCAAGGTTGATGCAACTATATTAAAAAAACTTGTCATAGCAGCCTCAGTGTTCAATCCCCTCATGAAACCAAATTGGGTCTGAGAGACAATGCCATTCCTCCTGAGAAAGGAAAGGATCTGCTCATTTGCAGCCTTCTCAAATAGTTTGGAGAATGCAGGGAGGATGGCAATGGGTCTATAGTTATCCAAGTCATCCTTATCATTTTTTTTATAGATAGGCCTCACTACTGCGAACTTCATCCTCTCAGGAAACTCGCCGGCTAAGAAAGACTGATTCAGAATCCTTGCAAGGGGTTCAGATAAAATGTCAGCCACTGACCTGAAGATCCTTACTGGAACCTCATCCCACCCCGCAGAGTTTTTATTATTAAGGGACTTTATTAGAGCTTCAACTTGCTGGGGAGTAAGCAATCTAAATTTGAACCTAGACTGATGGTCAGCTTTCACATTACCCACTGCAGCAGCAGTGTTGCTAATACCTCCAACACGATTGGGAGCATCAACAAAAAATTTATTGAAATCCTCAGCTACTTTACTTGGATTAAAACTAGGGCCACTGACATCCATGGATGGGAAAATATCCTTTTTCTTAGTCTGCTTACCCAGTTCAGACTTTACTATGTCCCATGCTGCCTTAATTTTATTATTAGCTTTCTTCATGTATTGTTCATTAAATTTCTTTTTTGCTAGCTTGACTACACTTTTAAAAATTTTATTATAAGTTTTGTAGTAATTTTTGAAATTTGAATCCTGAGTTCCTAAGTACAGCTTATGAAGTTCTCGTTTTTTCCTACTTGATGTAATTATTCCCACAGTTATCCAACCCTTCCTACAATTATTTTTTATAGAGGTTGTATGGAAAGATTCATTAAAAATTGGAAGGAACTGACTTAAAAAGCAATCATAATTTTCATTAACTGTGCGTGACTCATAAAAATGCCAGTCAACATTGGAAATCTTATCTCTAAACTGTTTCAAATTATGAGGAGAGAAACTTCTCACTCTTAGACTGGTTGGAACAGTTTGTGCTTTCGGAGCTATCTCACTTATTGGCAAGAGCAAGGCCATGTGGTCAGAGAACCCTATATCAGAGACAATTCCATCAATATTTTTATTTAGAACCTTTTTAGAGAAAACATTGTCAATGCATGTAGATGATGCTGCGGTTATCCTAGTTGGAGTTTGAAAATTAGGAAAAAACCCATAGGATTCAAAGATCTCAATGAGGTTTTTAGCATTCTCAGAACCAGAAAGCAAATCTATATTAAAGTCCGCTGCAAAAAATACATTTTCAAATTTTGTTTTCACACCAACATGAAATTTTAGGTTGGTAAAAAACGATTCCAATACTAGTTTAAATTATGAAATTTTCATAGCATAGATATGTTGACCTTCATTGGAGGTCTGTGGTTGGCTGAAGGCCAAGTCACGCCTACTGGTGGGAGGAGCAGCAAGCAAAAATAAGTGTCAAAATCAAGTACCAAGAACCGTGAACACATAGAAAGCAACAAACAAGAACAATAAAGAAGTAGGCTAGTATTAAGAAAATTGAAATTAAAAAAATTGATGCTCATTGAAATGCAGTCAAGTTCAACCAAGAATAACACGAAAGTACCGTTATTAATATGTAGGACAGAATTATAATGAAACTAAGTTAGTTGTATTGAATTGGTTGAAAATGTCATCGTTTAAACTAGTATTGGAATCATTTTTATCAACCTATTTAACCTGTGTTTTAATTCTAGCCTACTTGTGTATCGTTCTTGTTTGTTGCTTTCTATATAATTATGTTCACGGTTTTTGGTTCTTGATTTAGACACTAGTTTTTGCTTATTGCTCCTACCACCAGTGGGTGTGACTTGTTAGGTCCAATGAAGGTGAGCCTATTATAGGCTCTTTCTTCCTCACCCAATAGCATCATTCTGTGTTAAGTATATATTAAGCTACTCTGTACTTTATTTTTAGTTTGCTTGAGATTGATCATGGTGTAACAACCGAAACTAGTATCTATCAGTTTACAATAAATGTGGTTGTGACAACTTCAAGTCTTAAAACAATCTTAAACTGCTTTTTTCACAAATTTTCAACTGAAAAATCCAAATTTTAGGTTATGTCCAAGTTCAACTTGAAATTGATTTTTGAGTATGCCTATTACTGCCAAATTTTTTTAATACAAGTATATCTATATAATACAAGTATTCATTATATTAAAAAACGGAGCACTAAAACTGTTCAATAATGCTCAAGGTGGAGATATATTTTTTAATTCTGTTTGGGATTCTGGAGCAGAACATAATATATTAAAGTCGAATAATTTTAACCACGTTTCTGATTATAGTTTAAGAGAAATTAACTTATTTTCTAGAAAATTTGATTGCAAGAGGGGGAAGAGGACGAGATAGAAATATAGTGGTGAAGAAAGACAAAGAGAGAAGAGATGGAGATAGGAAAGAATAATAAAAATAATACGCGTATGGTGGCTTTCAATGGTGGGGACCTTTACGGGTAGTTTTACCCCGCCTTTTAAGCTATGTTCTTATGGAGTACTATTTTAGTGATAATAGGGTAAGTGATAATAAAGGAAAGAATGAAGAGTGTAAGAACACTTGATATTGTACTTAATGTACTTAATGAGGAGCCAAATATTTAAATATATTATATTGAAAACAAGGAATAATGAAAATACTTTTATTAAAACAAAGTGGAAAAAATAATTTATAACGAGTTGAGGATACCAAAATACACAACTAACAATAATAAATAAATAATATCAATGCAAATGCGATGAATTAAACGTTTTCAGTAGCAGAAAACTAATTATAACAGTAAATAATAATAAAAGAATTCTTTCTAATAATAATAATAATAATAATAATAATAATAATAATAAAATAATAATAATAATAAAATAATAATAATAATAATAATAATAATAATAATAATAATAATAATAATAATAATAATAATAATAATAATAATAATAATAATAAAATAATAATAATAATAATAATAATAATAATAATAATAATAATAATAATAATAATAATATCTTGTAACCTAGCTAGTTCAGGTTTGGTGTCAGAGTTCTCAGGTCACACCTGAACAAAATTCAGGGCCTCTGTCGTGATGACTGCTTTTTAGGCAGCCGGGACCGACTGGCTTAACGTGTCCTCCGAAACACGGGAGTGGCCTCGGTAAAAATCTCTCGTTCAGACAGGAATCGAAATAAGAGTGATGTAGTGAATAAAATAAAGGAAAAGGGACAAAACGAGATAAAAAAACCATCACTCTATCGATAGGATATGTGACTGGAGATAGGGGATAGTTCTGGAGTTTATTCTGCAGTTTTGGAGCGTTGGGTGGATGTATAAGCAGCTCTCATCTCTCTCTCAATTGCTGGAGAAACAGTGGAATAACAATTCTACTTAGGATTAAATGTTTCCATGGGTGCCTGGAGAGGGGAGACTGATGATGAGGTGTGTTTATAGGGGTGTCTGGAGGGGGATGACTAGAGAAGGGGAGCTTCCAGGGGTGCCAGGGGGCTGATTAGTGGGGGGGGGGGGGAGGGGTGCGAGTCGGCAAGTGGCATTCTGTGCAGTGTGGCTTAAAACCTGCCTGAGACCGACACTGCTACGCACTTTGTGAAACTGTGACTGACACTCAACGGATAAAAATCTTGCGCTTGTTTTATTCGAATTATTTTGCCACATCAGAATTTCATTGTCCTCAGTATTATTGTTGGAGACTGGAGTTGAACTAAAATTAAATGCATATTTAATTAATAATAAACTTAGCACTTACGAAGCACAATGCTTGTCACGGTACTTGATATGCGTAATCAAAATATATATCAATAGCACCGTTATGTGTATGCTGCCATTGAACGTAAAGGAGCCGGTATTAAGGTCTGTTATTTTTAGAAAGTGCTAAATTAGGTGAGGCTTTGATTTTTCGGTTTGATCTGAAAGGACTCAACTGTACTCAAGTCCTATGAACTATGTTTAAAATACCTTTCTTTGAAGTATAATGAATAATAAGACTAGACGTTGTCACAACCACATTTATTGAAAATAGTGAGATACTAGTTACGGTTCTTTCGGCATTATCAATCTCAAACAAACTAAAACTAAAGTACAGAGTAGCTTTATATATAATAAACAGGGAATTATTCTATTAGCTGAGGGAGAAAGTGCCTCTGATAGGCTGACCTTCATTGAAGGCCAAAACAAGATACGCCCACTGGTGGCAGAAGCAACAAGCAAAAATAAGTCTCAAGATCAAGAACCAGAAACCGTGAACACATAGAAAGCAACAAACAAGAACAGTAGTCTATAATTAAATGATTCTAAAATAATAATTACATAATTGTTTGGAATAATTTTTCTTGGTTGACCTTGGCTGCATGCATTTAAGTGGGCTTGAATTGTTTATTTATTTATTTTTAAATTCCAGCCTACTTGTGTATTGTTCTTGTTTGTTGCTTTCTACATGTTCACGGGTTTTTCTTCTTGATTTTGACTTAAATTTTTGCTTATTGCTCCTCCCACGAGTTGTCTTGTTTTGACCTTCAGCCAATCATCAACTGAATATTTTTTCAAATTTTTCAATATTTCCATGACTTTTTAGGCTACTGCCATTCTCGTGGCGATCAACCTTTAGATCATCATAGATATATAACAACTACAACAACATGTGTGTAATGTTTGTATATCTGTAGTTGAGTAAAGCCGCCGGAAGTCACCGGATAGCCGCTCAAGATGGCGTCGATTATTATTTTCTGACTTTATGCTCCCTCCACTTTCTTATAACTTCAAGATACAGCTGTTGTTGATTTAGGGCTGAAGAAACCTTTTTTATCATCACTACTATCACCCTCCATCAATCATGCCCTTAATTTCCTTCTCATTGCCTCATCAGGCTGAAAATACAAGACTAGTGAGCAACTAATTCAGCTGAATTACTTAGTTTCCAAATTATTCAGCTACTATATATTCGACCAAGACCCCTGGACCAGCCAGCACTCTTATAATATATTATTGTGCCTAATGAGAAAACTTTACAATATGCTAGCCGACGGCGTAATAATTTTTGAATTTCCCGCCCGCCGCTGGCACTCCCCCCTTCACACCTCCCCACCCTTTATAGCTTCCGACGAAAAAAGTTATGATTTAGTCGCTCGAATGGACCAAGAAGTTGTCCAAAAAGTTTAAATATTATAGAGCTACCCTCTTCTACTCAGTCTGTATAAAATATTTCCAGCGATATGCTTGCTTGGTAGCAGTTTTGATGGAATATTATTTCTTGCTAGTGTTGTAAACCAGTAGTGACTCTCTCTCCTTAAACAGTTTTTCTTTCTTTCTCAATTTCTTTTTCTCTTTGCTTTCGACTGTCTCTTACTATGACTGCCTCATTCTTTTTCAGTCTAACATTCTTATCTCCCGGATACTCACTTTATTTTGATTTATCACAGTTTCAAATTTTGGAACAGTTTGTGGAAATTTGAAATGAAAACTTCAAGCAAAAGTTGTTGTTTTGTGCTGATCTTGACGGAACCAGGTTTGATTACCGCCATATTTGTCATTTCCTATCTTTGTCCGCCAAAACGTTGATTTCTCTTCTTCTGGTCATTTGGCCGAATGAGAGGTGGAGAGGAACTCAAGAATCGATGTGGCAGGCAACCATTGCAGGGGAAAAGGTGATGGAGGAGGGTTAAGGGAGATGGGAGCAGGAGAAGAAGGTGGGGGAAGTTGATGAGAAAGAAGTGTAAGAGGATGAGGAGGAGTAGAAAGAGGTGTAGGAGGATGAGAAGGATTGGAAAGAGTGACCAAAAGAAGAGAGGTGAGAAATAGATGTCATTAATCACGTGGTGTAGGAGTGTAGGAGTGGAAGGGAGAGAGGTAGCTTAACGGTTAGGTAGAAATGAGTAAGGAGAGGGAGTGAGAGAGAAGCTGGTACACAACAATAGAGAGGAGTGAGAGAAGGAGAGGGATTAATCGAGTAGGAAATGCTGTGAAAGAGGGAGTGATTTGGTAGAAGAAGTGGAAAGACTGGGGGAAATTAGTGGAAGAGCGAGTAGGGGATAGGGAAGACAAAACAACATGTTATGAACAAAGAGAAAGAGCTAAAAGGCATAAAGAGAGGGAGAGTGTGAGTGTGAGAGGGCGAGGGAAGAGAGAGTGTGAGTGGATGGGAGTGAGTAGACCTGGAAGAGAAGAAACAAGTCACTGAGAAGCAGGAAGAGAGGAAAGAAGGATGATGAGAAAACATTAAAAAGAGAACCATTAACTGACAGAAAGAAAGGCAAAAAATTGGATGAAGAAGAAGGAGAAGAAGAAGAATAAGAATAAAAAGAAGGAGAAGAAGAAGAAGGAGGAGAAGAAGAAGAAGAAGAAGGAGAAGAAGAAGAAGAAGAAGAAGAAGAAGAAGAAGAAGAAGAAGAAGAAGAAGGAGGAGGAGGAGGAGGAGAAGAAGAAGAAGAAGAGGAAGAAGAAGAAGTAGAAGAGGAAGAAGAAGAAGAGGAAGAGGAAGAGGAAGAAGAGGAAGAGGAATAAGAGGAAGAGGGATAATATATCCAATTAAATCAATTTATTCAGCCATAAATCAACCAAGTCAATAAGTACAAAGTAAATTACAAATTTACAACTTATGATTTACATATTATACAAAGTAAAAGTATCCTCAAAGTTAGCCGGGACTTGAAGCAAAAGAAACGCACCTCTCGTTTGAAACTGTGAAAATTATTCATTCTAGTGAGTTGACCATATAATAAGACTATAACAAGGAAACTGTTCACAGTAAATGGAACTAAAGTTCACAGTATAAATCAGTTCATCGAGCTTACAGGTGTTTAAAAAATGACGCAACCCTGAAATCAAATGACGGAAGTCATGCATGGGGTAAATCTTCTGTGCCCCAATCGATATTAATTTAAGCAACTCTTAATTCAACTATCTGGGACAATTCGAATGTACTAGTCGAGCCGTGTTTAGTCACAGCCGTCGATTTAATAAATTGAGTCGGAGCTATTTTTTTTTAAATTCTATTCTTGAGATGCTTTGAACTGCTGTCTGATGTTTTCTTATGGGGCTCTCTGAATTACAAAGTTGATAACAGAATTCTTATACAATAAAATTGATTGACTTGAAACTCAAATTACATTCAAAAGATGATTTGAAGTGGTTACAAGGAAAATTTGAAGGAAAGTTGCTGAAAATGTGTCGAAATTAGTGAAAATCTTTTTGTTAAAGTTACAGGGCATCAAATCCAACTTCCTAACATTAGAGATTGAATTTCAATCAAGAGCATGAATATATATGTCATATATTGACTTCATGGGTTGCATCATTTTTGAAACAGCCTGTAGTTCGTTCTAGTATACCGTATACCCATCCTCAAAACACCATTTGAGGCTTCGATTATTGGTTAGGGCCGGGAGGGGGGTAAGTGAATGGTGGGAGGGGCATAGCCAGCACCCACTTTACTCTGGAAAGCACATTAATTAGCTGTGCCCCATGGTATCAAATTGAGACGATGACCTCCTCACACCACCACTATACATGTTTGGGACACCCACCCTCCCCTTATCAGCTTTAATTTACACTCCCAACCCCACCCGTACGTACAAGCACAAACCTTATCATCAGGGTCAGTTCCATTCAGCAACGGTGTTACGCAACGATAATTATAATTAACAGATGTGTTGATGCAGGGTAATAACATGATTCATCATTTCCTAGGTGTGTTGCACGTTAGAGATCAGAGGAATAACAATTAAAAATTTACGACTATAATTAACACGTTGACTGCCATGAAATTTTCAAAATGTTCCGTTCAAGCCATTGATGAACTAAGTTTCTTTAGTTATATAAAAACATGTTTGAATGATTTTTTATAATATTTTCAAATATGTTTCTATATAACTAAAAGTTAAAAAGTGAATAGTGAGAGATCAAGGGTGATTTTTGAGGCGACAGCCATAATGACCGACGAGGCGCTGGATGAAGGAACCCCACAGTGCAGTCGCTCTCCAGCAGCTTGAATCATAATCCCGTCCATACAAACCGCTATATTAGCCGCTCATTTCAACTCGTAAACAGTTCTCTGTCTGTATACAGAGAATACAAAGTTCTTATTATCATGAGTTCTTATTATCATGATTATGATTACTATTTTTTACTATTGCGTTGATGCTGCTACACAATTATCATCCTATTACTGTATTACTGGATTTAATTCTAGGAGCTTCAATAATGAATAATAAGACGAAATTGTCACAACCACATTTATTAAAACTTTGAGAAACTAGTTTCGGTTGTTATACCATTATTAATCTCAATCAAACTAAAACTAAAGTAAAGAGAAGCTTAATATACTGAACATGGAATGATAGACTACTATTGGCTAAGCGGGAAAGACGCTGACTTTCATTAGACGTTGTGATTGGCTGTCAAGTAACGCCCCCTGGTGGGAGTAGTAACAAGCAAAAATCAAATCAATAACTAAACACTGCGAACATCAAGAAGGCACATCAAGAGTGAACATCAAGAAAAACTTGACTCGTATTTTTGCTTGTTACTCCTCCCACCAGGGGGCGTGACTTGTCAGCCAATCACAACGTCCGATGAAGGTCAACCTCTTTCTCACTTAGCCAATAGTATCATTCCATGTTCAGTATATATTAAGCTTCTGTGTACTTTAGTTTTAGTTTGATTGAGATTGAGTTTGATTGAGACTAGTTTCTCAAAGTTTTAATAAATGTAGTTGTGACAATTTCGTCTCATTATTGATTATGGATACCTTCCACAATATCACCTTCGCCACTACAAAGGAACTTCAATAAAGAAGTCACTATATAACCCACACACACAATATACTCAAAGTAATTACAACACGCCCACGAAGAATTGGTAATAGCTCAATGCGAAATAAAGTAAATGCGTATGGCTTTTATTGTTGGGGAGACTTTTAAGGCCATGCCACACCGAGCTCACCGTGTTAACACATGGAACAGGTCACACAGAGCATCCGCGCGCCAATGGTGTGGCATGACCATTACGAGCAGTTCGACCACGCCGCTTGTGCCATGTTATTGAAAACATGGTGGACCTACAATTTTAGGTGGATTCTGAACCACCAGAAGTTATTTTACAGCAGAGAACAGGGCCTTTTTTGCTGGCTAATCACTCACTCTTACAGAGAGCTTATTTAATCTGATTGAACAGATACCTGCTACGACTCACGGCTATCACTTCCCTGTCATGGAGTAATAAGATGTATAAAAGAGTTAAAAATGTAATGAAACCGGATTATTAATCAAAGATCTTAAAATGCTCATACTGCGAAACCGTCTGGACTATTCATATACCTTCAATGCGAAACACTCGTTTATACATTAATTTATCGCTGACATCAACCTATTTGCTTGTAAAGATGAAAACTACTGAATAGAAAAGAGGATTTATCTACTGATTTATTTATCGCCGATTTCAACTAAGTCGCGTAGAAAAATAATGGATTTTCATCTATAGCCCAGGCAATTTAGACTTTTGGTGGACAAAAATTGATACAAAACTGGATTTTTCATAATTCACTCTAGGCATCTCAGAAAAGATTTCCCGAAGTTTGCGAAAAAATCTGGCTTCTGCATAACTTTCAGGGGACAAAAACCCCCAAAGTTTTTCGCTTAAAACTCGAAAACTATCTACCGCGTTGAAAACATTTTTCAACTCGAAATTGATCATTGAATTTTATCTCGATTGATGTATAACAATACCAAATCGCTTGTTTTCATTCATAATCAATTTTCAAAATTTTTTAACATTGTGAAAGAATAATGGATGGTTCATTTTTTTTTGCATATCTTAGGAAAAAATTGGAAAATCTTTCAAATTGAAGACCTGATTTTTGAAAATAGATTGTGAATGAACAACTGAACCGATTTTGTATTGTTATACATCAATCGACGTAGAATTTTATATTCTTCAATTTCGAATTGAACATTGTTTTCAACGGTTTTCGAGCTTCATGCAAAAAAGGTGGAAAATGGGGGGGGGGGGGGGGTTGTTTGACCCTCAAAAGTGATGCTCAAGCTAGATTTTTTGCAAACTTGGGGGAATCTTGTCTTGAGTGTATAAAAAAAAATCCAGCTTTGTATCCATTTCTGTTCAACACGGCTTTTTTATTTGGTTGAATTTTCCTGGGCTACTATGTTTTTGACATTTATCGACTTAATCTCACATTTTCGAATGTGGATTGATTTTCCACGAAATCAACATGCTATTCAGAGACACATTCTTCGTGGAATAAAACTCGAAAACGGTGTATTAGTGTTGTCCAAATACTGGAGCAGCTATCGAGACATTGTAAGCCTTTGTTCCGATATCCAACAAGCGACCAGGAATTCCATATAAAATCGCCATTTTTATTATCTTGGTCAAACGTATATTCATCGAATATATAGCCGTGCACTGGCGGATGGCTTTAGGCTACAAAAACGCCAGAATGACAACGATCGGCTCTTGCTTCTGTGATATCGGAAATTTATCGGATCTTCTGCTAAAAAACTCAAACATTTTCCACCTACTTACTCCCCTATTCTACTGTCCGTCATTCCTTATTATCTCCGTCATTATCTTCTCCTTATTACTGCACCTTTGTCGACTAGATTACAGAGCTTGAGTTCATTATTTTCAAATTTTTATCGAAATTGATAAGTTTTCGGGGAAAGTTCAACTTTTCTCTATTCTTTTCTTTACTCTTTGTTTTTTATTCTTCGCCAGTATTTTTTCCTCCTTACTTTTTGTTACTTCTTCTTCTACCTTTACTTCGTCTTCATCTTCTGTCTTCTTTTTTCTCCTTCTTCTTCTTCTCCTTCTCCTTCTTCTTCCTCTTCCTCCTCCTCCTCTTCTTCTTCTTCTTTTTCTTCTTCTCCTTCTTCTTCTCCATCTTCTCCTTCTCCTTCTCCTTCTTCTTCTTCTTCTTCTACTTTCTCTTCTCGTTCTTCTTCCCTTTGCTTTTTTTTCTTTTTATCCTTCTTATTTTATTTTTTCTTCTTGTTCTTTTTTCTTCTTCATCTTACCTATATCTTCTTCTTTTCCTTCTTCTTGTTCCTTTTTTCCTTGCTTCTTCTTCTTCTTCTTCTCCAACTTCTCCTTTCTTCTACTTTCTCTTCTCCTTCTCTTTTGTTCTGTTTCTGTGCTTCCTCTTCCTCCCTCTTCTCCTCCTTTTCCATCACCTCCTCCTTCTTTGTAGTGGTGAAAGTGTTATTGTGGAAGATATCCATAATGAATAATAAGACGTTGTCACAACCACATTAAACGTTATAAATAAAAATGTTATTAGAAATATAGAAATACTGGTTTCATATTTTACTCCATTATCAATCTCAAACAAACTAAAACTCAAGTACAGAGCAGCTTTATATATGCTAAACACGGAATGATACTATTGGCTAAGGGATAGGCTGGCCTTCATTGACGGTTTCTGATTGGCTGAAGGTCATAACAAGAAATGAATCTTTTTTAATTAAGAAAATTGAAGCTCACTGAAATGCAGTCAAGGTCATCCGAGAAAGACACGAAAGTGCTGTTATTGAAATGTAGGCTAGAATTATGATGAAACCAACTTTCTTTCTCCTTTCCCCTTTTCCTTCTCCTACTTCTTCTTTTGCTTCATCTTTGTTATCTTAATCGCATTTGTTTTTCGTACTCTTGATAGTCTGCTGTTTTCTACTTTTCTTAATTTTGACTGCTTTATCGATCTTTCTTTCTCATGCTTTTTTCTAAAAAAGTCTACATTTTTTAATTTTCATCTCCAAGTTCTTCATCCATACTCAAAGTCAGGCAACTCCTTCTTCTTCTTCGTCAACCCACTTCTACTTACGTCATTTGTCTACTTCTACTTTTTCTTCTTATCCTCCTTCTTCTTCTTCCTCTCCTTCTTCCTCTCCTCCTCCTCCTATCCTCCTCCTATCCTCTTTATCTTCGCCCCCAAGGCGACAATGGGCCCCAAACAACATCACAGCCCAGCACAGTACAGTATACATTTCTGTATGGGGATGCACGTCTCAGAGGACTCGTTCTTCGAGAGAATACTACTCTGGCGGAGACGAATGACCCCAAAGACCCTCCCTCTTTCCCCTCTTTGCACCCCACAACTCAACCCTCCTCCCAATTGGGAATTCCCTCCCAGAATTGGAACCCAACTTGGTTGGCCCAATCCACAACCTCAACATCAGCTGCTTAAGATAAACAACTTCTCACTTGGTCTGACGAAGCCCCTGTTTTAAGGGGTTTGGGGGAGAATTTGAGCGCGGAATGAGGGGGTGTTCACTGTACATTATTCCCAGTTCAGGGATTAACCCTCTTACCCCTCCCAAGCATCACAATTTCGTATTGGTACAGTTACGGAGTGATCAATCCTTTAATTATAACTTTAATTACTGGACAGGACAAAGCAATATATATATGCAAATATTGAGCGCAAGCTATACTAAATATAGATCAAAGAAAGTTTCCAAGAAACTATGATTAATGATACAGTGAGTCAGTCAGTGGCATTTGACTTTTAGCTAGAGTAATAGTTGTTCTGTGAACAGTAGACCTCACGCCCAAGATTAGGGGCGCTTGTACAGAGGAACATACTCCATGTATTTTTTTGTAGATTACGTCTTGGAGACTCCGGTCAAAGAGTATAAGACAAGTCAAATAAACAATTAGGCTATACTATAGCCAATACAATATCAAATAGTTGAGGTGAGGCTTAAAGGATCTCTTGTACACTATAAAAAGCTATATCAACTAAATATCTTTTTTTTTTTTTAATTTTTCTTATAGTTTGAAGACTCTTTCAAAACTGCGGTAGCTTGTTGTAGAGCTTCCTACCAATATAACTAGGTTTTGAATTGAATAAGCTACTATTGTGACTCACCAGGAAGTGATAATATCTTATATTAATCTTAAATAATCTCTATTTAATCTCTAAATTTCTTGTATAATATCATATTATAATCAAGTACGTCAAGATTTTGGTTTATATCACTTTTGTTTTCATATAAAGAGTAGCTTCATACACATATCAGCAATGTACAGTTAGGAGACAAAGTCTCTTGAACAACGCCTACATGAACCTAATCTATTTACTCTTTCCATATACCTAACAGCTTTCTTGTGGATCTTAAACACCCTATCAAGGCTCCTTCTGATGAGTTACCCCATACTATGATAGCATACCTAATAATATGTGAAAGGAAGAACTCATAGTAAGTTGTAAAAAGTAAATTTTTGTCATTTTAATCTAGCAGTCAGGTTTTTTTATTGCTGATGATGCCCACATGAGTCTTAGGCTTGTGCGTGGGTAATGAGTTGAATGATTACACATAAATGCCTGACGGTGGAGCGGGATTCGAACCCACGACCACTTGAACGACAGCAAGCTGAAGTTGTGACGCCCCAGCCATTTGTGCTAAGCGGCCCATCAAAATCAGGACAAATACCCCAGATGAAAGTTTACAATATATTAAACACAATCATCAGACCGGCTTGATTCAATTTACATGTTCTATTTCATATATTTTTTTTCACAATGAGTCACTCTGTATTTCCATGTGTGTTTCTAATTCCATCCAGCCAGTACTTGTTCCAGACAGCTGATTGCTCAAATCAGATTTCACATGTTTGTTGAATGAATTTATGAGACAATATTAATTTAAATTGTATAAAAATTACTCAGATATCACTTGTTAAACTGTTCATTTGAAATATTAAAAATGATTTAGAAATATGCTATAAGCTTTATTATTACTTACCCGGTTGTTCGGAACCCACCTAAAATAGTAGGCTCAATGTGTTCCCCATAACATGGCTCAAACGGCGAGGTGGAACTACCCGTAAAAGTCCCCCATCATTAAAGCCACACGCTTATTATTTTTTCTTTTTTTAGAAATGATTTTTTTCTCTTTTGTTATTCTTATGAATCATAATATAATTGACCGACCGAAGAGTGGTCTCCGTTTCAAGTCGACCGTTTTGCATTTGCCTATTTGCCTGTTTATCTGCATGTTTGTAACACATTTTGGATGAACGCATGGACGAAATTCTATGAAATTTTGCTTGGATCTTTCTTTAAAAAATAGCCTGAAGAGATAGATTCTAAATAGTTAATAGGTGACTCTAATGGAGATATGATTCAAAAGGCGCCTAACGTTATAAGTAATGTTGTGATTGTGCCTTTTGGAGAAGAAAATCTTCCATAAGTTGTTTTGTTATAATGAAAAACCTTTCTGATCAAGCTCAAAAACAGGGCATGAGAAATTTCTGTAAAAAAAGTACTCTCCCGAAAAGATTTCCGTTTTTTTTGAAAAACCACCATGAGCAGGTAGGCACATACGCAGTGCTGTTAATTTTTCTTCAGATCATGGTGGTTTTGGGGGAGGGGTAAGAGATTCGAAGGGGGGAGTCAGTCGCATTGTGGTTTGGGTAAACAGCATAACACACTGTTATAAAAGCAGGAAAACAAAGGGCCCTTCTCCTTAATACATATCTACGTTACTATACACTATATATATATATATATACCTGTATCTTTTCATATCTATATACAGACGTAGCCCAGTAGCCTATTTCCTAATAGCCTTGTTGCGTACTGCTGCTTTCTCGCTAATACATTTTAAGCTCTCGCTCCGATAGGTGGGGAAGACCCTTTACTTTGAAACTTAGTATAATCACAATTGTACTGGTGTTGGAGAAGCTTGGGTCTGGAAGAATCAATGATGCATTTGAATATGAAAAATAAACAATTGTATTTCAATGAGGTGGGAAATGAGTTCCACCTCGCCGATTGAGCCATGTTATTGGAAACACGATGGTCCCACAATTTTAAGTGGATTCCGAACCCTCGGGAAGTGATTTTACAGCAGAAAAGTATTTTTTGCTGATCACCCTTACAGAGAGGCCCCAGGAGAGAGTTGCTCACTTAATCTTATTGTACAGATACCTGTTACGGATGTCACTTCCCAATGAGGTGGTGATATGGGGTAACTATGGGGGTGATTAGGGGGATAGATCCCCCCAGAGACCCAAAGACAGAAGAAATTTTGTAATTTTCGCAGGTCATGTCAGACAGTTTTTGACAAAAGATTCAAAGAAGATGTTTGTGTATTCGCTGAAAACGTGGTTTTGGAGAATAATGCATATGAAGGGAATTATGAGTTGAAGAAGAAAGCATCTGTTTATGAATAGGCTACTAAGACTTGAAGTTGTCACAACCGCGTTTATTGAAAACAGTGAGAGACTAGTTTCGGTTGTTACACCATTATCAATCACCAACAAACTAAAACTAAAGTGAGTAGCTTAATACATACTAAACACGGAATGATACTATTGATTGAGGGAGAAGTGCCTCTGATATGCTGACGTTCTTTGAAAGTCTGCGATTGGCTGAAGGCCAAAACAAGACAAGCCCACTGGTCGGAAGGAGCAAAAAACAAAAATTAGTGTCAAAATCAAGAACAATGAGCACATAGAAAGCAACAAATATGAACAATACACAAGTAGGCTAGAATTAGAGAAATTAAAAATTGAACCTCAGTGAAACACGAAAGTACCGTTATTAAAAGTAGGTCATAATTATGATGAAACCAAGTTAGATGTATTGAATTAGTTAAAATAAATTTGATCATTTAAACTAGTTTACACTAAACTAATTTCTAGTTATAAACTAATTTATTTATGCATTTATTTATTATTCAGTATTGGAATCGTTTTTTACCAACCTAGTTATCTCCAAAGATTCTAAAATGTTCAATTGCCTGCCTTTGCCAATCAAATGCAGAATCTCAACATTTTCTTCGGTCTTGAACTTGTCTGAACTCGGTCTGAACCATTAGTAATGAGATGCTCTGCAAAACTTTAGTCTCTTTTTTGAGTTTACCAATTTCTAATATGTTCATTTATTCTACGTTTGAAACTTCTACCGGTCTGACTCACATAACAGAATTACAATCACCGCAATTCAATTTATAAACTCCTTTTCTATCCCAGATATCAATTTTATATTTATTGGACCCGAACATAATCTTTAAAATAGCTTTTGTTTGAAAAGCTACATCTACAGTTCTTTTTTAATTATTTTCCTAATTTATCGGATACTGAGACAAGGTTGGGTACCGATCTTTGTGACCTTTCTCCAATATCAGCTACAGCAAGGCTAGCACTAAATGCTAGCTCCAACTTATTTTATTTAAAACTTTGTCAACAATGATCTCCTAATATCCATTTGTTATAGTGGTGATATGGTGTAACTATACCCCATCCGAAAGTCCTGGTCTCAGTAACTTATACTATAAGTAGTATTTCTGTGAACAGAAGACCTCACGCCCAAGATTAAGGGTGCTTGCACAGAGCAACATGCTCGATGTCCTCAATGATGATCACAATCGTAAAATTAAACAGTCATTGGACCTGACAATTGATTCAATTCGCGTAGTCTATTTCATGTCTGTTTCTCACAAAAGCTCACTCTGTATCACATCACACAACGCTGTGTTTTCTATTTGCGTGACAGCTGATTGCTCAAATTAGATTCCAGATGTCTGACGAATGAGTTCATATAACAATATTAATTAAATTTGTATAATTATCATTCACTGCTATTATACTGATTGAAATATTAGAAATGATTTGTTTCTCTCAAACAAATATGTTATTCTAATGAATATATATTTATTATTTTTTTTCTGGATGAAGTCCACATAGGTCTGAGACCTGTGCGTGGGTAATGAGTTGGATGATTGTGGTTGATGAGCTGGACCTACAGTTTTAGGTGGGTTCCGAACCTTCATATGAAGGCTCAATCATTATGAATAAAAGGGCCCGAGGGCTGACTATTGAATATGATTCCAATATTGCATTTGATAGAGAAGCTCATTTTAAAAATCATATGTTCCTATAGTAGAAGGCCTAATAGCCTTAGTTTTTTCCTTTTAAATATCCTTTAAATGCAAGCAAATATAAAAAAACCTCTAAATACAATCAAATTTCAAAAATCCTCACATATACATCGCTGGGCATTCCCTTAAAGAAGGATCCATGCGAAATTTCATTGAATTTGTTCCACGAGTTTAGCCGTAAATTACAAACAGACAGACAAATGCAAAACGGTTGACTTCAAACAGAGACCTCTCTTCGTTCGGTCAAAAAAGTAAGCTGCTATTGATTGTTTAGTAGCTGACAGAAAAAGTTGGAAAAGAAAAAAATGGCTTCAACAGAAGAAAGAGTAGAGAAGTTAAATAAGAAGCTGTTAATGCACTTCAAAATTCATTTATCTTGACAAAAGAGCAAAGTTGGTTTTCCAATTGTTTTAGTGTTTTAAACGGGAAGAGTGAAAGAAGAAGTAAAAGAAAAAGGTGAAGAAGAAGACGAAGAAGAATAAGAAAAGAAGAAAAAGGAGAAGAAGAAGAAAAAGTCGCTGACTGGTAGCCGGGAAATAATTATAATGAATGCGATTTGCTCAAACAATAGACAAATTTTCTCAGTTCAGCTTCGTCTTGAAAATTTAAAAGCACACAAATTCATTTCTCATTTTGGTGAACAAAGTAAGAAACTTATCTAAAACTTGTTTTATTTGTTCAGATATCACTCGGGCCCACTAATTTATTCACCAACTAATGCAGGAATCTGAATCCAAAGAAAATAACATTCTAGTTTGTTATTTTAATGAAATTTCTGACAAAAAAATTTATGGATTTTTTTCTGGTTTGATGTGGATAATGTTCTTAGTTTGTATACAAAAATATGAAAAAAATACAGACTATTCGATTTGAAAGCCTCCTCAAATAAACTTTTGTTTTTTCTTGGTTGACCTTGACTGCATTTCAGTAAGCTACAATTTTTTATTATTTTTTTTTTAATTCTAGCCTATTTGTATATTGTTTTGTATATTGCTTTTTGTGTGTTCACGGTTTTTGACTCTTGATTTTGACACATATTTTTGCTTGATGCTCCTCCCACCAGTGGGCGTGACATGTTAGGGCCTTTAGCCAATCCCAATCCTTCAATCATACTGTGTTTAGTATGTATTAAGCTACTCTGTACTTTAGTTTTAGTTTGTTGGAGATTGATAATGGTGTAACAATCGAAACTAGTTTCTCACGGTTTTCAATAAAAGTGTTTGTCTTCATGTCTTATTATTCATTACAATTTCACACACTTTATCATGATTTGTAACATCCCCAAACTGTATTCTATCATAGACGAACCATCACCATTATTTACATCAACCTTAATGCCAGATCTATGATTCTATCTGTAGTGGTTAAAGTAGTTATGTCCTTGCCAAAAGAGGGTACAGATACTTGAAGCCTCACCTTGCCTATTAGACGTTTAAACCCTCAATTATAATTCATGGCAACAGACAATATAATCCATGGATGAACCAACCAATGGTGTATCTAAGCTGTAACTTAATTCAACTAGAAACTAATTGCAGGCTGTAATGCAGCTAACTCTCTAGTGAATTGAACTTCTCCCATCAGTTTATAGTACGACTAAATAAAGTGACTGTTAACGTGGAGCCCTTATCAGGTGGTCGCTAACGTATCAAATAACGTTTTAGCACTACACAGGAAACGTATAACGGTGCAACTAGCTAACCTAGTTGATATGCATTCAAATTTTACGTCAGTATTTGCGACAGCACAGTTGGTTGATAACGTTAATATTAAATTCCCTATTTATGTGCTGTAATATAAGAAAGAGGAAACAGGAAGAAAAGAAGGAGAAGGAGAAGGAGATGGAGATGGAGAAGGAGATGGAGAAGGAGAAGGAGGAGAAGGAGAAGGAGAAGGAGAAGGAGAAGGAGATGGAGAAGGAGATGGAGAAGGAGAAGGAGAAGGGGATGGAGAAGGAGAAGGAGAAGGTGAAGGAGAAGGAGAAGGAGATGGAGAAGGAGAAGGAGAAAGAAAAGGAGTAGAAGGAGATGGAGAAGGAGATGGAGAAGGAGATGGAGATGGAGAAGGAGAAGGAGAAGGAGAAGGAGAAGGAGAAGGAGAAGGATAAGAAGAAGGATAAGAAGAAGGTGATGGAGAAGGAGACGGAAAAGGAGAAGGGGAAGGAGAAGGAGGAGGAGAAGGAGAAGGTGAAGGAGACGGAGAAGAAGGTGACGGAGACGGATAAGGAGAAGGAGAAGGTAAAGGAGAAGGAGAAGGAGAAGGAGAAGGAGAAGGAGAAGGAGAAGGTGAAGTAGAAGTAGGAAAAGGAGTAGGAGGATGTGAAGGAGGAGGAGAAGGAGAAGGAGAAGGAGATGGAGAAGGAGATGGAGAAGGAGAAGGAGAAGGGGATGGAGAAGGAGAAGGAGAAGGTGAAGGAGAAGGAGAAGGAGATGGAGAAGGAGAAGGAGAAAGAAAAGGAGTAGGAGAAGGAGATGGAGAAGGAGATGGAGAAGGAGATGGAGAAGGAGATGGAGAAGGAGAAGGAGAAGGAGAAGGAGAAGGATAAGAAGAAGGATAAGAAGAAGGTGATGGAGAAGGAGACGGAAAAGGAGAAGGGGAAGGAGAAGGAGGAGGAGAAGGAGAAGGTGAAGGAGACGGAGAAGGATAAGGAGAAGAAGGTGACGGAGACGGATAAGGAGAAGGAGAAGGTAAAGGAGAAGGAGAAGGAGAAGGAGAAGGAGAAGGAGAAGGAGAAGGTGAAGTAGAAGTAGGAAAAGGAGTAGGAGGATGTGAAGGAGGAGGAGAAGGAGAAGGAGAAGGAGAAGGAGAAGGAGAAGGTGAAGGTGAAGGAGTAGGAGACGGTAATGGAGTGGTGATGGAGATGGAGATGGAGATGGAGATGGAGATGGAGATGGAGATGGAGATGGAGATGGAGAAGGAGAAGGATACAGATAATTTATTTTAAATCCTGTATCTAGTACAATATTGTAAACATTAATACGAAATTTGGAGTTTGTTAATGGTAGCTGTTTTCATGGGAGGGAGAATAGAAGAAAGATGGGGGAAGTGGTAGAATGACACGGATAAGAAATTATCTACTTTCTTCGTCTTACCTTTTATCTCCTTCATTCTCCCGCTCTTCCCCTTCTTCACCATCACCTTTTTGTTCTTTCTCTTCTTCGTCCTTGTTCTCCTCTTTTTCTTCTTTTTTTCTCCTTTTTTCCTTTTTCGTTTTCCTCTTCGTCCATTCATTTTTTCCTTCTCTTCTTCATCATCCCTCTCTTCTCCTTTTTCGTTATTCCCCTATTTTTTTCTTCTTGTTCCTTCTCTTCTTTTTTTTATTTCTCTTTTTCTTCTCCTTCACCCTCACAATCCTTTCTTTCTTCTCCTTCTTGTCTCCATCATCTACTCCTTCTCCTCCTCCACCACTTTCTTCTCCTTAGAATTTCGATTGAAATTTTGTAATTTTTTGTTTTTGGAATTTAAGCAGGCCTTGTAAGAAATATTTTGATTCCTAACCAAAAGTACTCTTTTCTTGAAATTTCTTCAATTTAATCTTGAAATCAATGATCCTATGTTTTTCTGGACCAAAGATTCCTCGGAAGTATTTTTTGGCTCTTAGGAAGCTTCTTGTAGCTTTCATGGAAATTGTTTTCCACTCAAATTTCCCCCTATTTTCTTTCAGCTGTTCTCTTTGGTTGCACACAGTGCAACGCATTCTCTCTTTGTTTTCTTTTTCTACTACTCTCTATGTATTATTCTCCTCGTCCTACTCTTGCACCTTCATTTTATACTTCTTCTTCTTCGCCCATTTTTGGTGTTATTCAGAATATAATTCTTATTCTCTCATTTTGCCTCTTTGTAAACGTTCATTTCCATCTTATTCCGGTTTTTCCATCCTTCACTTTTTTCACCCTTCCAATTTTCCATCTTCTTCATACTTTTCTTTTTCTCCGCCTCCTCCTTCTTCTATTTTTTTCTCTCTATTCATTTCTTCTTGCCTTACTTTTTCATCATCTCAATCTTTTCCTTTTTCTCTCTACCCATCTTCTTCTTTTCAATCATTTTCTTATTCTTCCTGTTTTTCATCTTCTTCCTCCTCGTCTTCTTTTCTCTTCTTCCACATTTTCTCTTCTTCCTCCTCTAATAGGAATCTTTTGCTATATTTTCTTCATCATCCTTTTCTCATCCTTTTGAATCCTCCCCTTCTTTGTCACATTCTTCATCTTCTTCTAGTTCTTTCTCTTCTTCGTCCTACTCCACCTCTTCTTTTTCTTCCTTGTTATTATCATGACTTAAATTTTTTTTCCCCCTACTCTTTCTCCATAATAAACACACTTTTTCATTTCAACGTTTACTCACTGTCATTTCCCCTCTCCTTCTGTTACTCACTCACTCTTTCTCTCATTTCCCCTCTCTCTCTCTCCCTCCCACTCTCTCTCTCCCTCCCACTCTCTCTCTCTCTCTCTCTCGGCTAAGTGACAAGAATCTACGAATCTTTGTCCAAACTTCGCCATTTCATGTAATTGCATCGCTTTGATGGTCATCACCCTAGTTAATATCATCAAGGTCATACAAATCATTGTACATAATTTCCAGCACTATAAAAATAGCATCATCTAAATTTACTATAAATAAGAAGTTGATAATTTGGTTTTTAACAACTTGTATGCAAAATTTGTAAGTTTACATGAGTAAAGACAAAATATAATAATCCAATCTAATCACCCTCTCTCTCTCTCTCTATTACCCTTCCTCTCTCCATCGCCCTGTCACTCTCTCACTTACTCTCTCTTTGTCTCCTTCTCTCTCTATTTTGCCATTCCGCCCTCTTTTTCTTCCGTTTGTGGTGAGTAGTTGCTAAGATATTGACGATGTAGCTAAGGGGAGGGGGAAACTCCTTAGGGAAACACAACACACGATTTCCCCTTTGCCCTTCCTTCGGCCTAAACCCTTCCTCTAAATTCTTGTTGCACCGCAAGTTGTTGTTGCTGTTTTTGTTCTTGATACAAGCCCTTGACTTCTTTGAACTCCTTCTTGTTGTACTTTCACACCCTACCAACCTTTCTTAGCCCTGTTACATAGTCCAGTATATCTTTTTTCCTTACATACAGTCTGTAACACCTATATTAAGTTACATAGCAGCTACATGGCATGTTTCTAACAAAAAACGTCTAGTTAACAGAGATAAATGTTATGTTGTCAATTACTTAATCATTTTTTTTTTTAGAATAAGCCTTGCAGACTCCGGTTAAGAAGTATAAGACAGGTCAGATCAACAAGGAATTATATACAAACAATCTTATACACTCGTTACCATTATTACAATATAAATTATTTGAAAGAGGCTCAATTTTGATCTCTTGTGAGGAACTCTTGCACACTATAACAAGCTTCATCCTCTAAATATTTTCTCAATAAATTTTCAATAGTTCTATATTTTCAAGACTTCAAAAACTGCGGTAGCTTGTAGAGTTTCCTACCAATATAACTAGGTTTTTGTTCCCATAAGCTATTATTGTGACTCACCAAGTGATAATCTCGTGTATTATGATCATGTACGTCAAGATTTTGGTTCATATCATTCATTTTACCCATAAATAGCTGCATACTCTTACAAGCAAGAGCAAGGTAGAGTTAATGTGACCAACTCTCTTGAACAGCGGCCTACATGAGTCTCACTTGCCAAGAGGTGTAAACCCACTCCTCAAATATTGTGGAAAATGAAAGAGAAAGTGAAAATGAGGTAATTTGGAAAAGAGGAAAGAGAAGAAGATAAGGTGATTAGTTCAGTACACTTTTGAATGGGTGACAGTGGCTGAAATGGGCATTACGGAATTGAATTAGCGTTCGTAGAAATTCGGTTAGGGCTCGGTTGGCCGGGCCACTTCAAATTTTAACACTTCAACATCATTCGATCACTATTCTGTGTGAATTCAATGACCGGAAGTAGCGGACATCAAATTGGTGGGTGAGCAGACTGCGCTGTTGCTCTCTGTAAAGCATAACTCTCTCAGTTAATTTCGTACAAAAAAATTTATATACATTATACTTATATTTCAGAAAAAAATACAAACAAAACATATTGAATTATTCAAGAAGTGGTAATTTGGTATGTAGTGTTAGAATATATGTATATTTATGCTTTATTGGTTATTACAACAATCTTTCCAATTAAGTCTTTCCAATTCGGCCGGGAGACATAATGTGTCCGGTCAGCAAAGGTGAGCTTCAAATGGAGATTATCTCAAAATCTGCTCATATAATAAAGTAATCACGTTTCGTAAAAAGATGTTGCAGTATAATGTTGGAAGTTTTCATTTTGGTAAACATAAACATACCATAACCTTCAAATTTATACAATACAGCATTATATGACTTTCAGTACATTGAAATGATATTCACTTCCAAAAAGATTATTCAAGTAGTAAATTGACGAATTATAATGTGAAAAATGAATTTTGATGTGTAATTATAATACAGTATAATTTCAATTTGAATAATATATACTCTTAAAGATTAAAACTGCTAGGCAACTGCGGTACCTAGACTTCATATAGAAGCGTATAAAAATTATCTAGCTAAAAATGTGGAACAAAATAAAACCAAATGAGAAGCTTTTTACCTGAGGAGGTATCTGTTCAATCAGAGATAAGCTACGAAACTCCTGGGCGCTCTTTGTAAGGGTGACCGATTGGATTGGCCAGCAGAGAAGACTCTGTTCTCTGCTGAAATATCACTTCCCGGTGGTTCGGAACCCTCCTAAAACTGTAGGACCACCTCATCAAAATAATATCTTATTATTATCTACTATCATATTATTATAATATGATTCATTATCAACATTAAACAGAAGCCCACATAGGTCTGAGACCTGTGCTTGGGTAATGAATTGGATGCTGGTGGTTGATGAGTTGGACCTACAGTTTTAGGAGGGTTCCGAACCACCGGAAAGTGATATTTCAGGAGAGCACAGAGTCTTCTTTGCTGGCAATCCAATCGGTCACCTTACAAAGAGCGCCCAGGAGTTTCGTAGCTTATCTCTGATTGAACAGATACCTGCTATGGCACTCGGCTATTACTTCCCAGCTTTAAATCAATAAGTATTTTTGATAGGCTTGTACAACGATTTATTATCAACATAGATGACATTAGAAACTGAATTAAACCTTTAGGTCAAATCTTAGGTTTCAGGTCTTCAAGTCCACAAACTACAGGAGTCCGATATTTCTGTTCTACTAAAGTGACAAATATGTTGACTGTATCAAATATCTAGACTGTATCCACATGTGTTTAGACTTGTGCAACCAAGTTTCAAGATCGCTCAACGTCTCTAGCTACATGTGTTTAGAGATTGGTGCAGGGAGTGTCTAGACGGCTCTAGAAAAGCGCTCTACGCTCTAGTGCTATTTTTGGACGGTCTACGTAATGTAAACAAACAATATAAACATTTATGTTTTGTGGGAAGTTAAAGGTGGTTGTTACAAGTGGGTAAGCGGTCAGGGGGGCCGTGTTTTGAGTTTGGTTCAAAGCTTGGGGGGTTGCAAGGGGCCCTTCCCATGTTATGTGTCGGTTTAGGGGTTGAAAGGGGTTCCATGGGGTCTCTAGCATGTTCTGAGTTGGTTTAGGGGATGAGGAGAGGGATTCCAAAGAGCCCCTTACTTGTTTTAGGTTGGATAGATGGCTGGGGGAGCTCCAAGGGGCCCCTCTCATTAACTTCAGTTAAGGAACAGACACATGAGAGTAACTAACAATGGCCATCTCTTACAGACAGCTTGATTTAGGACGGTAGATTCCTTCTATTCGAGAAACGGGTGAAAAAACACTGTTTGCCTGTTTGCTTTCCTGCAAAACATTCAACACTAATTTCTCATCCTTTCTCCCTCACACACACTCTCTTTTTCATCTATCTTCTCTTTCTCCTCTCTCTCTCCCACCCTTTTTCCGAATACGGTTTCAGGGATGAGGATTAACTTGAATAAGGGATGAGGCTTCGCTGCAAATATTACCAGACCAAAAACTGAAACAAAGAAGCATATCAGCAAAGTTTTCACGTTACTAAAATTAATGTTGTCACTCATTGCACTCCGAAACGTGCTGTCGACAGCTGGGCCGGGGTTCACTATAGAGTCTACTAGATAAAGCACACTCTTTGTTGAGATTTAAGCTGTTGTCACCCATTTTATTGGTGATTGACGAGGAGTGAGACAAAATCTCACAGTGCCTATTGTTGCGATTTCCATTGTTTTCCACAGCCGGAAAATATTTCTATTGCGTTGTGCTCGTATTGAGACTCGGATTTTCTGTGAAAATCTGTTGAACATTTTTTCATAAACCTTCAGTTTAGAACATAGATAAAAACAGTATAAACTCGCCATCTCGTTAGCCACGAGTAAAAAAAGTTAAGTTATGGTAAGTTACAGTAAGAGTTACAGTACAGTCAAAGCTACTATTTAGGCTGTGCACAGTGTTTTTTGTCATAATTGTTTTTCGAAGTTTCTTGTATTGGAAATTATTAGTGCTTTGAAATGTTATCTATTGCCGTGAGAAAAAGATTTTTTCATTAATTATTTTGAAAAATATGGGGGTTCAAAGTTGAAATTTTTAGGTTTTTGGGGGTTTATAATATAATAAGATTCTATTAATTATATATAATCTGCTATTGCATTCATATATATATTCTATTATACTACTTATATTTATATAATATGATTATATTAATTATAAATAATCTGTTATTGTACCTATATATTCTGCTATAGTACTCATATTCATATTCTATCATACAATTCATATACAGAGTGTTTCAGGAGAAAAGGTTCAAACTTTGGCAACTGATTCTAGATCTAAAAATAAGAAAGAAATTCATAATAAACATATGTCCGGAAACGCTTCGTTAGCGAGTTGTACAAAGTGAAAGATTCCACCCAGAATTCAGTACCCTTGGTAAAAGAAAGTCATATTGAAATTCTGGGAAGCTAAATTGAGGACCAAATACAGTAATTTCTTATGGGTTTTGATATGGCAAAACGAATAAAATAGGTCCCAGAACTCTATCTTCAGTAGTTTTTATGATATTATGATGTAAAACAGAAAATTCTGTGCCTAAATCACGTGTTATCAGCTTTGAAGTACAATAACTTTGTTAAATGAATAAAATTTGAATAAAAAACTTGTAGAGAATTTGATTCTAAAAATCTTATGTGAATAAGTCCAACAAAAAACTAATGCATCTTTCAAATATTCGTCTCTAATGAAAACTAAACAAAGGTTAATTGAATGGAAAACTTCTGTTTTGAAGCAACGTTCACAGAGACGGAATTACCAACTCCTGTTACTTTCATGAATAGTCAAAAGAGAATCTATTTTATTTTGTGGAAAGTAATTTTCAGGATCGCTCTTTGGTAAATGTTTGGGGGGTCCACATTGATGATATTTTAATTGGCCCATTTATTTTAGAAAACCATGTTAATGCGGAAAGCTATTTAGACTTTCTACAAAACAATTTGTTCAATTGTTAGAAGTCCCACTTTCAAAACGCATGACAATGTTCTTTCAGTATGACGGAGCTCCAACCTATTGTGCAAATCATGTGATAAGAGTTCTTAAATGAGAAGTTTGATAACAGGTGGATTGGTCGAAGAGGGCCTGTTAGTTGGCCATCAATATCTCCGGATCTCACCCCCGTGGACTATTTTTTGTTATCAATGTACAAGTTAATTCAAGAGACGAATTATTGATAGATCGTATTAAAAAAGCGGAAAGATGCTGTTCGTCGGGCAACTGCAGCAATTCAGGAATGAGTCTTATAGTGCATGGAATCTAATGGAGGGATTTTTGAACACCTGCGTTAAGAAGAAATTAACATTTATTATTGTGCTTCAAAGCACTCGAGTGCATTTTGAATTTAATATAAGTAAAAGTTGCTACATTTCATTTGTTATTGTCTCAATTTACATTTTAATTATTCTGACAGAAGTTTTCCGTTCAATTAATTTTTGTTTAGTTTCCATTAGAGAAGAATATTTGAAAGATATATTTGTTTGTTGTTGGGTTTATTTACATCAGATTTTTCAGAGTTAAATTCTTTACAAGTTTTGTATTCAACTTTATGCATTTATTATCCATTTAACAATGCTATTGTACTTCAAAGCTGAAAAAACGTGTTTTTAGGCACAGAATTTTCTGTTTTACATCATAATATCATAAAAACTACTGAACATAGAGTTCTAGGACCTATTTTATTCGTTTTTTTGAGATCAAAATCCATGAGAAATAACTGTATTTGGTCTTCAATTTACCTTCCCAGAATTTCAGTATGACTTTCTTTTACCTAGGGTACTGAATTCTGGGCGAAATCTTTCGCTCTGTATAACTCGCTAACGAAGCGTTTCCGGACATATGTTTATTGTAGCGAATATGAGAATAAGAATTGAGAGAAAGAAGTCGTTCTCGGTGTTATCTGCTATGTAAATGTTTACTTCTAAGCAATTAATTACTCTGCTTTTGACACTTTTATGGTGTTTACTTGGTAATTTGTAGAATTTTCTAGTTGTTTGATTATACATTAATGGAATCTCATCGAATATTGTGGAAAGTGCGAGTTTCCTTATTTATTTATTTAGAAGATGATAGAAAAATCCGGAGATATCTCAATTATGGAAAATTATATAAATAGAGGTAGACTTTTGTAAATGAGTTCAGTTGTCTTTGAAATTCGTCGTGATAAACAAGTTGTGACAGTTCTATATATTGTGCCTATATAGCTATAATTCTTTCTCTGTGCCTATAGTGATAATTCTTATTCCTGTTTAATTCATACCAGTGAGCTACTAAATAGTTTTTATTGTATTACGGACTAGTGCTACGTAAGTTAATTGTTCTTTTTCAACGTTTCTTTTTGAATATTATTGGACAGTTTATTGTACAATTGTTATTTAATATTAGATCGGCCTTTTAACTTCTAGTGATTGATTTTTGTACAGTTTATTGAAATCTCGCTATTAGTTGAACAATATCGATTTATCTGTTTTTAATTGCTTATTTTTCTGTAAGACGTTACTGATCAGTGAGTGTTGTGATTATTTGTGTAAATGAAGTGCGAGTGATACATTTAAGTGTTGCCAGCGTTATTTTAGACTTAGAACCCGTAACATTATTATGAATTTTTTTCTTTTTTTTAGATCTAGAATCAGTTGCCGAAGTTTGAACCTTTCCTCCTGAAACACTCTGTATATTCCATTACACATAATCTACTTTCAATCATAATTTGGAAGTTTACCTATAATTTTCAACAACACGCCATCTTGATTCTTGATCTGTACAGCGAGATATCAGGCTGATAACCTACTGTATTTACATTACGAAAGTGGAAACACGCTGGAGATGAAGCTTTTCATCTTTAGCGTGTGTCCACTGTTGTAGTGTTGTAGGTTGCCATCCCGATGTCTCACCTACTCGCTGGACAGATCAAGATGGTGTCTTGTTGGTAATTATAGGCTAGCTTCCAACTTATTATTGGTAGCAGATTATGATTAATGGAATATATATATAAATTGTATGATAGAATATAAATTTGAGTAGTTTAACAGAATATATATATATATAAGTACAATAACAGATTATTTATAATTAATCGAATCATATTATATTATTTATAAACTATATTTTTAAAGCAGAGTTATATATCGTAGTGCATGTGGCCCTGTCAGTTGTCCATTCAATCCAAACCCGCGTTCTTGGAAACCAAAGCTTTACTAAATATTACTAGAACAAACTACTATCATTCCAATTCTTGTTGAAGAGGTCACCAACTCCAACCAATGCGCAGAGTTTGTTCAAAAACACTGTCGAAAGCGTTCCGTGTTTTAAAAAACAATAAAAATATTCTCAATATACGAACAATATATTCAACTCCATGAATGCAACAGCGGCCAATTCACACAACAATGCAAATAAAAAATTCGAATTGGTTTTTTTATATTTTCCAAACTGGCGTAATATTTCTGAACAATAGAGAAGAGAGAGCATAGAAAAGGACAGGGATATGATTGTGGTGACGCTGAATGACTGTTTGTCAGTTGCTGGACTGTTTGCTCAATCACCCTCACTCTCTCCGCTCATACTCAATCTATCTCTCTTGGCTATTGACTTTCGTCGCAAAAAGGGCACTCAATTGTGTGTCTGGGTGGGGTAGGATCAAAGGGGTTGGGAGCCGTTTGTTTGATGCTGAATTTTCTAAAACAGACAACTTGCTAGCCACTGTTTGAGTTGTGATAAATTTTATTCAACTGTTTTTTTATCAAATCTAATAACTGTGTGTAGTTATTGGAATAGTTTGAATAGGGTTGGTTTTTATCTTGTCGTTATATTCTATTACAAGGATCCTCAATAATCAGATGCTTTCACAACTATTACTTATACAGTTAATAGTGTATATAGACGCTTGTATCGAGCACAGTGACTATACAGAGGCAGCGTGGCCATTGCTTCCAGCTGCCTCAATATTGAGTCCATTTCATATTTGATTGTACTATATCTATAATTATAGTCTGTTATATTAGTTATCTATATTTATAAAAATGAATGTCTCTCTGTATGTATGTATGTTCCCTATAGACTCCTGAACCGCTGAACCGATTTCTATTAAATTTTCAGGCACAATGTAGAATAGTCCCGAGATGGTTCCTGTGAAGTTTGGGAGTTAAAAAGTCCTCGCTGAAGGACACAAAAAAGAGAAATCTATCCTTAAAGGAACAGCTGATAGAAGTTAACAGTTTTTGATCATATGGCACCCCCTTACGGCGTTATTTACGCTGTCTGAAACGCAAAGACTTTGCATGTACCGTGTAGTCGGAGCCTTGCAGTATGTAGGAAACATATGACTGGGTATGATGAAATGTATTTATGCCAGGTTGATGGCATCTATAACCAATATGAAATGAAGCCTCAGAGGGAGGTGGCGAATAATAAAATCAAATACCTAGCTTCTATCCTTATAGACGTAGGTTTAAATTTAAAATGTTTCTTCATTCAGAGGTGATAATTAAGAAAACAACGAAGGACCGGAAGACTGAAGGAGACTATGATCCGCTGGAAGAGCCCTAGGACTAACTTCTTCCCTAATAGTCAGTCCTAGAAGGTTAAAATTCGAAATGTTATCTCAGATCTCAGTGGGAGGTGGCGAATAATAAAATCAAGGAGAATTTTTTATGAGAATGCAACAACGCGCGTCGGGCCAGCTAGTAGTCTTTATTGCAGACATGAATGTTTTCTACTTGACTGCATGCTCCGACTACACAGCACGCGAGTAAATCTTTTGGTTCTCTTCAGCGTCGTACAATAGGAAATCACATATGGTTCATACTACATTGACTGTAAAGAGGTAAAGAGATAGTCACTTAGGGTCGTATTTATGAACGGTGCTTATCAAAGAAAGACTTGTATGAAGCAGGAAACCCACTAGCCCGACGGCGGCGACCGATGCATACTGGCAACATTGTTTTGCGTTGTTTTCATTGAACTGCAATCCACTACATCCGTGGCAAAAATGATTCAATAATTATTAACAATTCCACTATTTCCATGAAGCTTTTCAGCGAAACGGAAAGTGTACTTGTTATCCATGTCACAGCATGTAATATAATAATTAAAGCAGGGGCTACAACAGGGGTCTAATCACGTTTAGTTGCGGAGAGGGGAAGGGGTGAACTGTTGAATATAGGCCACCAGAAACAGTAATTTGAATATTCGATAGCCATGAACGTGTTTGTAAAGCAAATCAATTTCGTCAACAGGGGGGAAGGGGCATTATCGTCTCTGATTCTTGTACCCGTACTCACGCTTGGGGGCTGTAATTAGAGGGGGGTTAGGGGTTTTATGCTCCCTGATTCTTGTGATCCCCTCACCCTTGGAGGTTGCAATAATAGGGATTAGGGGGTTTATGTTCCCTGATTCTTGTGACCCTCTCTACTATTGGAGGCTGCAATAACAGGGATTAGGGGGTTTTATTGTCCCTGATTCTTATTATCCCCCTTTGGAGATTATAATTATAGGGGTAAGGGGATTTTATGGTCCCTGATTCTTGTGGCTGCCCCTCAGTAGGTTAGGGGAGGAGAGGGGGATGGAAAGGAGAAGAGAAAGAAAAAGAGAAGAAGGAGGAGAGGAGAATAAAAAGGAGGAGAAAATACTATCAAATATTGAATTTGACCCCCCCCCCCTCCTATCAAGGGTAAATATTATAGAAAGGGGGATAAAAAAAGGGGGAATAAGAAAGAGGGAAGGATAAGAAAAAAGGTGAAACATAAGATAAAAAGGACTATTATAATTACAGTATATTGAATTTGAGACCTCATTATTATTAAAGGGCAGGAGGGGTGTAAGGAAAAAAGAAAGAAGAAAATTGTGAAGAAAAAAGGGGGAATTAAAAAATAGAATACCAAATATTGAATCTGTTAACAGTTATGCTACATTCTTGAAACACATATTCAATTGAATCGGGCAACCTGCTAGTTGAATGTCGTGTTGTACTTCCTGAAAAATTCTTGAACGAGCGCCTAATTTCAATTAATTGACTGGATTAGTGCCAAATTAAAACTCCTATACTGTTCTGTATATTCTAGTAAAACAAGTAAATTTCGCAGTTTTTTTATTGTATTTTTAGCACTTCTTTTTGAAACCGATCAACCATTATAATTACATCTGATAAGAAGTCATACAATACTGATGAAATATTATTTACAAAGTAGATGAATGTTTTAGTGGTTTCATGCAGTTGCTCTAGGGTTGGACCGATACAGTCATTTTCTCCATGAGTTATTGAGAGTGAGAGAGAGCGAGAGAGAAGAGAGTGACCGAATGAGTGGGATCGGGTGCAGGTTTTAACGAGATTCGATTCAGGTCTGATGTTAGTTACGTTATATGAATAGGCAATTGAGTGCTTCAATGGATATTGGGCCAGCCAGTATATGGCAATATGGCAGTATGGCAATATGACGCAATGCTGGTCCAGTCATACACAGAATAATTATTCAACTATGTAAACCTGATTAATTATTCTCTGACGATTAAATTTCATACGCCAATAGCACAAAGTTCATACGATATAATTTATACAGGCAACAAGCAGTACTATATAATTGCTGCTGTACATAATACATGTAAGAGATTATATATATATTAGAAATGAATGTGTACTACTATATGCTGCTTCTATTTGCTATAAATATGCATTGGATGTTGCTACTACATAGTACTCTGCTACCGATGACTCAGTTCAGCTACATATATATATATATATATATATATATATATATATATGTGTGTGTGTGTAGCTGAACTGAGTCGTTATATCCCAGGTGTTTCATATTAAACATAGGCGTCAGCTAGTATTAGGGAATAATATTGCACTTTACTGTCAAAACTACCTTTATTACTTTATTAGAAGTTCAAATAACTTTGAATTGAGCTAGTAAATTGAGAAAATATCAAGTGAATTTTACTGTGCAAATAGGATCGTGGGTAAGATCAATTTTGATTGGAATTCAACACCTGGTTCTAGCTAAATATTTAATAATGCCGACGCTTTGTATAATTTTGAAGCACACATAGGAGACCTGTGCGTAGGTAATGAGTTGAATGATGGCCATTGATGAGCTGGACCAACAGTTTTAGGTGGGTTCCGAATCACTGTGAAGTGACTGAAAAAATACCTGCTGTAGTAATACTGTACTGTAAATACTTTGTTTGAACGAAATGCGTTTTTCCTATGTTTTTTCCATATTGTTACACATATTAGTGTATTTTGGAGTGAATTAATTTATGATATTGAGCAAAGTAGAACAAAAGAAATCATTTTTAACGCTTTTAACGATATGAAACATGAATTGATACACACCGCATCAACATTGTATCAAACTATCTGAAAGCCGCTGAGAAAATAACATTGCAAGGATGGGAACAACAGGCAGCGTTTGCGGAGAGAGCTGCTCAATTGCAAGGTACAACGGAGAGATCCGCTCCCGGGATACGGAATCAGCATAAGTACTGCGTACACGGCTATATAGAATGCGACTTCTATTAAATTTAAGAGTTTCATTTTAAAATTTTAGTTTGTCATTAATTACTCTTTTAAAATTCACATAGATTGATTTAAAAATAATTATGAAGGTCCGACTACTCGAACTGTGCATATTGCAGAGGTTCTAAAGCTCTACACGGTCTATATGTCTCGTTTCTTTTGGAGATTATTGAAGACCCGACTGAGGCTCATTCAAATCGTGTCAATGTCCGTACGTCTGTGCTCTAGCACTAGAAAGGAAGATTGAAACTTGGTATATAGCACTTTCACAGTCCAAGTGAGGTCGCTTTTGAATTTGGAGTTTGGAAGAGGGTGCTGCGTAGCCTGTTTATCCACTTTATTTTTTAAGTTATTATTTTTGAAATTGTGTTATCATTGTGTTGAAATCTTTTCTTAAATTACTTTGAACCGTTGAATTGAAAAGGAAAGCAGAGAGAATATTGACACATGATTTATTATTATATCTGTTGAACAAAAAAAACAAACAAAACTCTTTGCCAAGAACAGCTGATGTATGGTACATTTTTTTGTGAATTGGGAAGCATTTGGTGTTTATAGAAGTCTAAGCAGTTTAATAGTGCATTATGCCTATCAGCACAACTGATAATAATAAAATTATCATTTTATATAAATTCTTTGAGTCCTTGGATACTCTGTTGTATTGGTTTATTCTATGCATATTCGTCAGGTTCTTGGATACTCCGTTGTATTGGTTGATTCTATGTTAACTCGTCAGGTCCTTGGATATTCCATTGCATTGGTTAATTCTATGTAAATTCATTGAGTCCTTGGATACTCCTAAGTATTGGTTTATTCTATGTAAAATCGTTGGGCCCTTTGATACTCCGTTGTATTGGTTAATTCTATGTGAATTCATCAGGTCCTTGGATACTTCGTTGTATTGGTTAATTCTATGTGAATTCATCAGGTCCTAGGATACTCTGTTGTATTGGTTCATTCTATGTTAATCTGTGAGGGTCCTTGGATACGCCATTGTATTGGTTTATTCTATGTGAATTCATCGGGTCCTTGGATACTCTGTTGTATTGTTTGATTCTATGTAAACTCATCAGGTCCTTGGATACTCTGTTCTATTGGTTAATTCTATGTGAATTCATCAGGTCCTTGGATACTCTGTTGTATTGGTTAATTCTATGTGAATTCATCAGGTCCTTGGATACTCCGTTGTATTGGTTAATTCTATGTGAATTCATCAGGTCCTAGGATACTCTGTTGTATTGGTTCATTCTATGTTAATTTGTAGGGTCCTTGGATACTCCATTGTATTGGTTTATTCTATGTAAATTCATCGGGTCCTTGGATACTCTGTTGTATTGGTTGATTCTATGTAAACTCATCAGGTCCTTGAATACTCTGTTGTATTGGTTAATTCTATGTGAATTCATCAGGTCCTTGGATAATCTGTTGTATTGGTTTATTCTATGTAAATTCATCGGGTCCTTGGATACTCTGTTGTATTGGTTGATTTTATGTAAACTCATCAGGTCCTTGGATACTCTGTTGTATTGGTTAATTCTATGTGAATTCATCAGGTCCTTGGATACTCTGTTGTATTGGTTAGTTCTATGTGAATTCATCAGGTCCTTGGATACTCTGTTGTATTGGTTAATTCTATGTAAATTCATTGAGTCCTTGGATACTCCTTTGTATTGTACTGATACTCTTATATTGTATTGATACTCTATTGTATTGGTTTATTCGATGTAAATTCGCCAGATCCTTGGATACTCTGTTGTATTGGTTTATTCCATGTAAATTTATTGGGTCATGGATACTCTGTTGTACTGGTTTATTCTATGTGAATTTGTCGGGTCCTTCAATACTCCATTGTATTGGTTTATTCTATGTAAATTTGTCGGGTCCTTGGATACTCTGTTGTATTGGTTTATTCTATGTAAATTCATCGGGTCCTTGAATACTCTGTTGTATTGGTTTATTCTATGTTAATTCATCGGGTCCTTGTATACTCCATTGTATTGATCTATTGTTTTTTTATTTTAAGACCAAAATATAATAAGAATAAGACCAAAAAATAAGGCGATCTAGAAAGAGAGAAGGATTTGTAAGAAGTGGTAGAAAAAAAAGAAAAAAGGAAGAAGAAAAAGATTGTAGAGAACAAACAACACGAAATGTAACAGTGCTGATGCTAAAACTACACCAGTGTAGAAATGGTTCTCCGTATTCTGGCTGGTGACAATTGCTGGTATCTTCCTGCAGCTACTAAGGCGGATATAATAAGCCAACCAGAGAAGAATGGAGTAGCATAGACGACAGAGAAAGAGATGGTTGAGTGGGGGCGGGGGAAGGGAAGCGAGTGAGGAGAGAGAAATTATTCTCCTTTGTACTCTCAGCTCTCAGCTACTAAGGGATGACACGAGAGATAAATACTGTGGCATTGCTGCAGCTCAAGCTCATTACTTGCAGCAAAATGCCAGAATGTTGTCTTCTTCTTCTTCTTCTTTTTATCCTTATTCTTCCTCTTCTTCTTCCTCTTACTCTTCCTCTTCCTCCTCTTCCTCCTCTTCCTCCTCTTCCTCCTCTTCCTCCTCTTCCTCCTCTTCCTCCTCTTCCTCCTCTTTCACCTCTTCCTCCTCTTTCACCTCTTCCTCCTCTTCCTCCTCTTCCTCCTCTTCCTCCTCTTCCTCCTCTTCCTCCTCTTCCTCCTCTTCCTCCTCTTCCTCCTCTTCCTCCTCTTCCTCCTCTTCCTCCTCTTCCTCCTCTTCCTCCTCTTCCTCCTCTTCCTCCTCTTCCTCCTCTTCCTCCTCTTCCTCCTCTTCCTCCTCTTCCTCCTCTTCCTCCTCTTCCTCCTCTTCCTCCTCTTCCTCCTCTTCCTCCTCTTCCTCCTCTTCCTCCTCTTCCTCCTCTTCTTCCTCTTCCTCCTCTTCCTCCTCTTCCTCCTCTTCCTCCTCTTCCTCCTCTTCCTCCTCTTCCTCCTCTTCCTCCTCTTCCTCCTCTTCCTCCTCTTCCTCCTCTTCCTCCTCTTCCTCCTCTTCCTCCTCTTCCTCCTCTTCCTCCTCTTCCTCCTCTTCCTCCTCTTCCTCCTCTTCCTCCTCTTCCTCTTCCTCCTCTTCCTCCCCTTCCTCCTCTTCCTCCTCTTCCTCCTCTTCCTCCTCTTCCTCCTCTTCCTCCTCTTCCTCCTCTTCCTCCTCTTCCTCCTCTTCCTCCTCTTCCTCCTCTTCCTCCTCTTCCTCCTCTTCCTCCTCTTCCTCCTCTTCCTCCTCTTCCCCCTCTTCCTCCTCTTCCTCCTTTTCCTCCTCTTTCTCCTCTTCCTCCTCTTCCTCCTCTTCCTCCTCTTCCTCCTCTTCCTCCTCTTCCTCCTCTTCCTCCTCTTCCTCCTCTTCCTCCTCTTCCTCCTCTTCCTCCTCTTCCTCCTCTTCCTCCTCTTCCTCCTCTTCCTCCTCTTCCTTCTCTTCCTCCTCTTCCTCCTCTTCCTCCTCTTCCTCCTTTTCCTCCTCTTTCTCCTCTTCCTCCTCTTCCTCCTCTTCCTCCTCTTCCTCCTCTTCCTCCTCTTCCTCCTCTTCCTCCTCTTCCTCCTCTTCCTCCTCTTCCTCCTCTTCCTCCTCTTCCTTCTCTTCCTCCTCTTCCACCTCTTCCACCTCTTCCTCCTCTTCCTCCTCTTCCTCCTCTTCCTCCTCTTCCTCCTCTTCTTCTTCTTCTTCTTCTTCTTCTTCTTCTTCCTCCTCTTCCTCCTCTTCCTCCTCTTCCTCCTCTTCCTCTTCTTCTTCTTCTTCTTCTTCTTCTTCTTCTTCTTCTTCTTCTTCTTCTCCTCTTCTTCTTCACCTTTTCCTCCTTCTTCTTCTTCTTCACCTTTTTCTCCTTCTACATCATCCTCTTCTTCAGAATCACCCTCGTCTTCTCTCTTTCCTTCGCCATCACCTCCTCCTTCTCATTCTCCTCCTTTGTTTTCTTCTGCTCCTTCTCTTCTTCCTCATCTTTTTCTTCTCCTCTTTCTTTTTCTTCTTCGTCTTCTTATCCTTCTTCTTCAGCATCACCCTCATCACCCAGCATTACCTTCTTATCCTTCTAATTCTTCTTCTTCAACATCATCATTACTTTTTCCTTCTTCTCTTTCTCCTTCACCCCATCTATACCTCTTCCTCCTTCGACTTCATACCTCATTTTTTCCTTCTTATTCTTATTCTTACCTCCATCAATCTCTCTCGCTTCCTCTTCTCGGTTTTAAACGGAAGGAAGGAAACAAGCGACTCTCGCGACTCTCCTATTTATTATAAGCTGGAGCAGTATAAATATAGCAGCCATTTCATCAGTGCAAAAAGCAATGTTGTTCAGTAGCCTCCTAGCCTCTACTATCTTGTCTTCTCTCCCACACCCGCTCTCTCTCACTTTAAAGATTAAGTGTAAGAGAGGGACATCTTCCCTAAGTTCGCCTTTTCATGCAAAAGCATCACCAAGTTTTTATAATCTCATTTTTAGTCGTAATTTCACTTTTTTTTTAGTGTCTAATAATACCTGGCGATGCCTATATATTGTATTTCATAGTTGTAACTGTTGAATTATTATTTGTATGAATAAAGTAATTAACCAATCAACTCCCTCTTTCAGAAATCAGAATTAATGCAAATAGAATGGCTTGGTGATAAAAATAAAAAATCCAAATATCTCCCGATCGGCTTGATTGACGAAATCTGTTGATATTTAAATCTAAAGGGCCTAGTAAACTAAATGGTCATCTGGAATGTTCGAGCGTTACTAGTATGCTCGAGAACTAACATAATATTATCTGTGTGAATAGAAACATTGAGAAACCTTTGGAAATAAAAATGAAAAAAAAACACCTTTGGAAATGAAGTTCTTGATAACAAACAAACTTATAAAAGAGGTGGCGCATTCAGCAGGAAGTTCAGTTATTATTCAAACGTTTAATCTGATAAACTACATAGTGACAGTGACAGTTTGTGATGGTATACTCTGTGATAGTATACAAGTACACATACTTAGTGTTGCTGTTATAAATAGTGTTTACATATATCGAATACAGTGACAGACTGTGCCTTTTAAGTGTTCAATTTATAGGGGGGGAGGAGTGGTGAGGGTGAAGAGGAGGGGGAAGGGGGAAGAGGAGGATGTGGATGAGGAGGAAGAGGAGGTGGGAAGGGGGGAGGAGAAGGAGGAAAGAGGATGAAGGAGGAGGATGAGGAGGAGTAAAGAGGAAGAGGAGGGGGAAGAGAGGGATGTGGATGAGGAGGAGGAGGAGGAGGAGGGGTAGGGGGGGAGGAGGAGGAGGAGGAGGAGGAGAAGAAGAAGGAGGGGGAGGAATAGGAGAAGGAGGACGAGGAGGAAAAGAAGGAGAAGAAGGAGGAGTAGGAGGAGGAGGACGATGAGGAGGAGGAGTAGGAGTAGGAGTAGCAAGAGGAGGAGGAGGAGAAGAAGTAGGTGTAAGAGGAGGAGGAGGAGGAGGAGGAGAAGGAGGAGGAGGAGGAGAAGGAGGAGGTGGAGGAGGAGGATGAAGAGGAGGAGGAGGAGGATGAGAAAGAGGAGGAGGAGGATGTTGAGAAGGGGGAGGAGGAAGAGAAGAGGAGGAGTAGGAGTAGGATTAGCAGGAGGAGGAGGACAAGTAGGTGTAAGAGGAGGAGGAGGAGGAGGATGAGAAGGAGGAGGAGGAGGAGGAGGAAGAGAAGGAGGAGGAGGAGGAGGTGGAGGAGAAGGAGGGGAGGAGGATGAGAAGGAGAAAAGGAGAAGGAGAAGAAGGAGGTGGAGAAGGAGGAGATGAAGAAGAAGAAGAAGAAGAAGAAGAAGAAGAAGAAGAAGAAGAAGAAGAAGAAGAAGAAGAAGAAGAAAATGATGATGATGATGATGATGATGATGATGAAAAAAAAATGAGAAAGAAAGAGAAGACTGATGATAAGGTGGAGAAAGATGATGCTGATATTGATGATAATGACGAACAAGATGAAGAAATAAAAGTAGAGGAAGTGTAGCAGGGAAAATAATGGTAAACCTGAAAAGACCACCATAAAAAATGTCGTAGTAGCACGCGACTACCCAAGGGAACATCTGTTGCCAGATGAATATTGATAAATAAAACCCTTTTTTATGGCACAATGAAGGGGAAAGGAATAGAAGAATAGAAGAAGGAGGTGGATAGAAGAAAGAGAAGAAAAAATGAGCAGAAATCAAGCCTTGCTTCGTTGGCAATGAACTTCGTGTGGAACAACACCACAATGAAGACAACAGGCAATGTCTCGTCTCATGAAAAGAAGAATAAGAAGAAAAGGAAGAAGAAGAAGATGAAGAAGAAGGAGAAGGAGAAGAAGAAGAAGAAGTAGAAGGGCAAGTAGAGGAAGTAGTGGTGGCATTTTCATGGCAGCTGACTGAAATCTGAAATTATCATTGTTTCCTACTGCTTAGTCTAGCCGTTGTCGTCGTCGTCTCCATTGACAAAAGAAAATTCATAAATAGTGAATCAACGTCGAACAAAACCGCCTTTTCAATAGTTTTTCTCGCTGATTTTCCCTCCAAGAAAAGCGTGGTACAACATTATTTCAACAAAAAAAAATCTGACTCTCCTTCTAGGTGTATTGTTTCAAATCAGGTTGAAAGATATCCTGAACGGAGAAGAATGATTTGAAAATGTTGATTGTTTGGACCATAAAATACTGATTATTGTCTAGATCAGTGTCCAGCTTCTAATTGCTTTTCCTCAGGAACAAAGACAGATGAAGAAAAAGTGAAGAAGAAGAAAAAGAAGAGAAGGAATAGGAGAAGGATGAGGAAGAGGTGGTGTGTGAGCAGGAGGTGGTTGGCGAAGAAGAAGAAGAAGAAGAAGAAGAAAATTAAAAAAAATTAATTGATAATTGCCTTTTCTATTAATTTACAAAATGTCCTTTGGGCGTAATTGAGGCACTTCCACATAACCGACAATGGGTAACGTGAAAGCTTGAATATAAATTGTGGCTTTGACGAATCGTTTGCTAAAACTTGAGCCACCTTTCGTATATTGTCAGTTCATAGTTGTAAACGAATTTTGATGTATAAAAAAACAAAAAACACTCCTTGCCAATTTATCAAGCAATAGTTGCTCCAACTAATTATGATTACTGTATATGATTACTGATTACTAATTGTAATTATGATTACTGTACAATGTCTGTTTCACTATATCTTCACCTTAATTGCATGATAACAGACAGATTTCTATAAGTTATAACCAGCTGTCTCATAAAATTCACAAAGCAATGTCCATTCTATGCGGCTTTAAAGACAACTCATCCCGCATTTTTTTGTGATAAAAATTTCTAAAGATTTGGAGCTTTTATACGCGTCTCAGCTTTAACTGTAGGTTTTTTCTAGAAATAGCTTTATGAAAAATGTTTACTTCCAGTAAGGCTCATTTGACACATAACCGGAAGTCAGATAATCGGTGATGCTCACCCAGCTGTAAGAACATTGTATCATATGGAGCGCTTCACACTTACCCGATTTTTGAAATCGGATGTTACGATAATTATACCGGGTAGACGACACCTGTTACCTGACTGCCGGCTATGTGTGAAGCAAGCTTAACCGATATTATTGTTTTATTTATTGAGGCCTCATTCGTTTTTGGGCCCTCTTACAGGTTCGGGGGGAGGGTTGTAGCCCGGAAAACCCCTTGCTCGGGTGGCTGAGTCACAACTAGACCGTTTTGTCTCTTTTTCATGTGGCTGTAGTTGATGAGACCTGTACTCACCTCACCTGATAAGAGTGATAGGGAAGTGGGCTTTCAGAAGGTTTATATGCACCACTTTTAGCTAGAGCAGTTGTAGTAGACAGAGACAATAGTGGTGAGAAATAGAACTCAGCCCACAAAGACAGTTGGTGGACAATCGGCTTGTGGTTGTCGAGAGAGATTCAGATTCAGATTCAGATTCAGATGACTTTATTTGTGTAAATTTACAATGTATTTGAATGATAAAGTATTATTAATATTAGCAACTCTCAGATCCACTAGTTGAAGTTAAGTACAGTTGATTTTGAATCGTAAACATAATGGTTGAATAGTTTGAGTAGAAAAGTTTATAAATACAACAAATATATATTCAGAGGTATAGTACAGCAGAAATTGATAAAAAAATAAAAAAACATAATGAAAATAGAGCTTGGATCTGAGAGATGAATTACACAAAGAGGCGAAGTCTTGGCCATTGAGGCCATTCTTACACTTAACCTTTAAGAGAGAGAGAGAGAGAGAGAGAGAGAGAGAGAGAGAGAGAGAGAGAGAGAGAGAGTGTGAGAGAGAGAGTGAGAGAGTGTAAGTGATAGTGAAAGCATCCTCCAAATCCTCCTTTTGGTCTACAGCCTATGTAAAGTCCAAGAGAGCTGAATTAGCATCAACTAACCAGGAGGTTTGTCTCAGTGGTCAAGAGTTTGCCCCTCCGCCAACCCCTCTACTTTACTATTCTATGTCCTCTTTCTTTGCATCTTTTTGTCATCTTCCTCTATTATCTCTGTTCTCATTTCTGCTTGAGATAGGATGTGTATCTAAACTTTATACTCTTTTTAAAATATTATTTTCCCCAACCAAAAAAGCTAAACCATTAAATGAACCAAAACGTTACACCTTAAACAGATTATTTTATAAATATTTTGTCAGAACCCGCTGAGGTATTAACCTACAAGACTGTTAATATTCTTCTTTTACCCTTCAAATATCGTTCTTGCCCAGTTCTAAACTATTCAATTTCAAAAAGAACTAATAATTTTTCAAATTGGGAAATCCTCTTGGCTATGCCAAATTCATCGTACTTTCTAAAAAAAAACAAGACGATATAATTTTCAACAAATTAATCATATTCTTACTAGAAATTCTAAACTATGTAAAATTCATAGAACTCTAGTGAATTACTCAAAAGATGTCAGTAATATTATTATTCATTGTTGATGAGAAAGTAGTGAGTGATTTTTTCATGTTTAAAATATTGTTATTGCACCATTTCAACACTATAATTTGCTTACATTAAAGTTTTATGATTCTTTCAATAATTTTATTAATATCGTAGAAAAAGCAAGAAAAAGTCACTTTTATTTAACTGATTTCAATACAAGAGGAGGTTCTCACTTTGGCCTGATTATTTCCCATGTAAATAAATTATTCTAGCATTATTAAATCAATCTTGATACTTTTTTGAATGATTGATACTATCTTTTGTGAATGGTTTTTATATTGTGAATTAATATTGACTCCAATACTTGATCGACCTCTACAAAAATTGAAAAATTCAAGTTCGAATGTTGGAGAGATCACGGACAGTTTTTAAGTCGTCATCATAAACTAATTACATATCATGGATCTGATGAATATTAACACCTTAAGTTGTCACAACCACATTTATTGAAAGCCGTGAGAGACTAGTCTCGGTTGTTACACCATTGTCAATCTCAAACAAATTAAAAATAAAGAACAGAGTAACTTCATGTATACTAAACACAGAATGATACCACTGGCTGAGGGAGAAAGTGTTTCTGATAGGCTGGACTTCATTGACGGTTTGTGATTCGCTGAAGGCCAAAACAAGACACGCCCACTGGTGGGAGGAGCAACAAGCAAAAATAAGTGTCAAAATCAAGAACCAAAAACCGTGAATACATAGAAAGCAACAAACAAAACAATACACAAATAGGCTAGAATTTAAAAAAATTAAAATTAAAAAATTGAAACTCACTGAAATGCAGTAAAGGTAAACCGAGAAAAAACAAGAGTACCGTTATTAAAATATGGGCTAAAATTATGATGAAACCAAGTTAGTTGTATTGGATTGGTTGAAATAAATTTGGTATTTTAAACCAAATATTGGATTGTTTTTCACTTAGTTATCCTGTTTTTCATTAAATTATAGCGTAGTTGAATATTGTTCTTGTTTGTTGCTTTCTATGTGTTCATGGTTCTTGATTTTGATACTTATTTTTGCTTGTTTTTCCTCCCACTAGTAGGCCTGACTTATGACAGTTATGGCCTTCAGCCAATCACAGGCCTTCAATGAAGGTCAGCCTATCAGAGGCGATTTCTCCTTCAGCCAATAGTATCATTCTGTGTTTAGTATAATTATATTGAGTTACTCTGTTATTTAGTTTTAGTTTTTTTTAGATTGATAATGATGTAACAACAGAGACTAGTATCTCACGGCTTCTAATAAATGTGGTTGTGACAACTTTAGGTCTTATCCATCAGATCAATTTTTCAATTTTTGTAGAGGTCGATTTAACTGAGTCAGTGACTTTTACGGTTATAGCCTAGTCTATATTAAAAATAATCCTTATTTGAGTATTTCTGATTCGATGACTTAGAAATGCACCTGTTTCATGTTATAAAGCTGCAATAAAGTGGGGAGTACTCAAGCAGCCAATTCATTCGAAATCATCAACCGTCTCCCATTCGTGATGAATCAGATGAATATTTATCAGGTGATGAATGAATTCAGTCAGGTACTCTTGTCAAAAAATACGCTTTTCGTTCTTTAAATCATTCCCCTGCAAAGCTTTTGACCTCTCTCACAAAAAGCAGGTAAAGTAGATCCCAATCACTGAATTTCTCTTTTTCTCTCACTCACTCTATCTCTCTTTCTCTCGCTCTTGCCCTCTCTTTATCACTCATTCTCATTACATCTCCACTTGAAAAGCTTCTCCGACTGATATCAACAGTCAAATCGTGTGGAAATGTAAAGCTGACTCGTAAAATTTGAATAATTGATGGACACTGTCTGAAAATTAGCATCGGATAAATTCATATGATGATGGAAATCTGCTCCAGCCAACGCCATTTTTGAAAACAACTTAGTAAATCCGTTCGTTTTTCACTTTTCCGAACTCTCTCATTTTCTCTGTATCTCTCTTTCACCGTTTTTTCTCTCACTCCATTTCTTTTTTATCACTTTTTCTTCCTCTCAATTTCAAAGTCTATAACAGCGATGAGTTTTCACCGACTTCTTTCAAAAGAACATCGCTTTCCAGCCCGATGGAAAGTTTATTTAAGTCGGGCTTCGATTTTTCCGAAAGAAAATAGTTGGAAAAAGAATGAAGAAAAGCTCTTTCAGCAGAGGATGATCAGCTGTTCGGCTATGAATTATTCATTTAGCTCAACCTCCAAAATTCTTGAAAAATTATTTCAAGTTGTTGAATGGACTAATGATTAGATCTTACGCTGTATTACACAGGTTGTTTCAAAAATGACGCAACCGATGGAGTATAATATATGACATATTCAACATGCAGATAACTAAAATTCAATCTTGTACTCTGTTAGGAAATTGGATGTTAGATTTGATGTCCTGTAACTTCAAAATAGCCTTTATTTCTATGACTAAGTTGAAACTATTACTATCAAATCTAATAGTGATTATAGGTTTTTCTGACAAATTATATGCGTTAAAAAAAACTCAACTTATACTGCCTGAATAGTGTAGTGGCGATGCATAATATTTGTTATATTTATGATCTGATGCATATTATGCAAATAAAATAGACTTGTGCCAATTTCAACACAACTTTCAACTTTCCTCTCTTTGTTATTCTACTTGAAATAATCTTTTAAATTTTATTTTAGTTTTAAATCAATCACTTATATTATGTAAGAATTTTGCAATCAACTTTTCAATACAAAGAGCCCTATTGGAAAACACCAGACAATATAAGTTCCAAGGATCTCAAGAGTACAATCATCATGAAAAAATAGATTTGACACAATTTAATGAAACGACTATTGTGACTACACTAATACTCGACTTGTGCATTAGACTCAGATAGTTGACATTGAATCAAATGTTGCTCAAATATCGATTTGGGCAAGGAAAATTCACCCCGCCGCATTACTTTCGCCATTTGATCACAGGGTAGCGTCATTTTTGAAACACTCTTTACCACTTTAATCACATGTTAATAGCTCTTTTATGTATGATGTTGAAGATCAATCTTGTTTCCACTAATATGCAATAAAAAATTAAAAAACACTTTCAAGTGGAAATTACCACTCACGTTATGGCGTGATGGCCGTTTCACTCTGTTATCAAGAGCATCGTCAGACGACCCACAGTACACTGACTCAAGGCATGAGTTTGAGGGTTATGGATGTTGGAACGAGGAAGGGGTGGGGGGGATGAGTAGGCGGAAGGTTTGAAATTAGGATTATTTTGTCAAAAAGGGTATGTGAGAAGAAGTTGAGTTGTTGTCAGGCTGCTGCTTTGTGTGCTTGTAAATCTCATATTTTTCGAAAACATTGAGTTTCTGGTTTTTGTGAGTGAAGCGTACACTGTTTAAATTAGTGTCAATGACTGTATAACTGTGGCCTCTTGAAATGATGTGTTCAGCAAAAGTGGAATGTGTGTTTGGGTGTGAGATGGCTCTTATTTGTGCTTTGAATCTAGTGGTGAATGTACTGCCAGTTTGTCCTATATAGAACTTGTTGCAGTCATTGCAATTCCAGATCTGGAATATACAAATTGAAATGCAATGACACTGTATTTCTATTTAAATTATGATTCTTCTTACTTTTACGACGCAGGCTGACGAAGCGAAATGCATCCCTCCAGTATGAGTAAGTGAAATCATAATTTAAATAGAAATACAGTGTCAGTTTTGATATTAGATTGTTCATTTAGTATTTCGTCATGGTAAACATCACAGATCTTAATTGGCACTTACGTAGTTTAAATGCATCAAATCACTTCCCGGTTGTTCGAAACCCACCTAAAACTGTTGCTACTAATCGTCAATCATCATCATCCAACTCATGACCCATGCACAGGACTCAGACCTATATAGGCTCATCCTTCCAAACAATATGACTTAACTTCTTCATCCTCCGAAAAAAATTAATAAGTTCCCAAGTTATTATGGTGAGCGAAATTTGATGGAGATTTGGATAAAGAAGATATTTCGGCAGAATATCACATAGAAAAAGGTCCTTCCCCTCATAAAAGACAAAAATAGAACTTTTTTGGTGTTGGTTGAGAATCTGGAGTGGATACATCTCCTCTATTCCCCCTCGCCTGTTTGAGATTACAACAAATCAAAAAATAAATAATAGCATATCAACAAATAAGAAAAAATTATAATCAACATATGCATGCACCAGACCATATTTAGATTTCAATTTTTCCCCCAAACACACATACAATGATAACAAAAATCTTTTATGGTAGAAAAAAATAACATGGAAAAGCAGTATATATGTATATATAAAATACATAGTGCATACACTAAACCATATATATACAGCTATACAGCTTCAATGCTGCAAGCAATAACTAAGCTAGCTACCACTTTTATATCCATAACAGAAGAGTATAATAATCATTATCCAAGACACCGTTATCGTGCGGTGTTTGGTTACAACCATAAAATTTGCATCTTTGAAATTTGATGTCTGCATCAAATGTGAGATTGTGAGTGTGTGTAGTTGTGTGAGTACGTTCAAGACAAGTTGTGGGAGTATTTCTACATGTGTGGGCATGTTCTAGGCAAACATACACACGTGACTATGTGTGAAGGGGCCTTTGAGTGTGATGGTGGCGGGGGGTTGTAAGGGGAAGTTACATTACTCTCTGAATAATACAGCCAGCTAGGCGTCCCCCTCACCCTTGCCCACCCCCCTGGAGTTTAGTACCCCGAGAATATTAAGGTGCATAAACCCGTCGGTAGAGCGTGCGGTTCTGTTTGTATATACTACTACGGCAAAAGCAGGGAAAGATCATTTGGAGAGAAAACTCTCAAACAAGTGGGTCGATGATGTTGTTGGGTAAGCGGAAGGGTTAAGGGGGGTTTTTGATGGGGAGGGGTTTGGGGAGGTTCAGGAGGGCTGGGTAGATGCCAAAAAGGGGGGCGCACTTATTTCACGTGTCATTGGGCATCAAGACTCACCGACCACAAATTGCAACCGCCGGTGCGCTCTTTTTTGCTAGGGGGGGAGGTAAAGGAGCGCCCCCTGAAACCCCTTCACAACTACTCGTTTTTCAAGCGCAACTCAGTTTGCCCCTAAATTTCGACGTAACTTTGGCGCCTGCAACCGTATTCTAGTGTTTATTTTGCGAAAATGGTTGAGTGCTGATACATAACGGAAGAAACTGATAGAGTATGATACATTATAAGAAGTGTAACAAATTACAGTATTTGGCTATAAGAAGGCTTTATACCAGAGACACTACAATCGGCAAAACTTTACAATCTGCTTCCAAGAGACACAATAAATACCACACAGCAAGATATTCAAAATCGAAGTACATCACTGGATAATAAACACAGGAAGACAAACCATAGGAACCATATTTTCGAACAATATGTGAGCTCACTAACCTGATATTAAAACACTGAATCCTGAAAAATTTAAATTGGAAACCTGCTCTAGAACATGGCATGCCATAGTAGAGGAGGTTAATTTCCACGCAAAAAATGTTTATAAAAACTTAATCTTTGGTAGTTTTAGTCATGTAGTCTTATATGTGTTTATACATGTATGTATTTGTTTGGATTTAGTTTTAAATGGAAATAAAAATATTTATTTATAGTATAAGATACAGCCTGTAAGGAACAGTATAATACAGTAGATTCAGGGCCATATTCTCTATTGTAGTTTAAACTATGTTTACATTAATTTTTATTTAAACTAAAGTTTAAACTTTAGATCGTATTATCAATCTTAGTTTGAACTGCAAACAAAGTTTAACTGACAGTTCAGTTCAAACGGCTGATTTTGCAGGTTTAAACTCTCGGTTAACTTAATCCGAGAGTTAACACACGTTTTTTATGGTGGAATTGAATAAGGCTGCTGTGAATCTCACTGATTAATTCCAATAAATACTAATGGATAAATTATAAATAAATCACAATCAAACTAACTGTATCACCATAATTAATAACCACATAAATATTTCTATAACGCCAATTTACAGAGTTAAGTTCTACAACAGAGATTATGAAATAAGATGTTCACAATTGAATCACAGTTTGAACAACAGTGGAAATCACATAATAAAAATAATCACAAATAATCATATTTATTACTTCAAAATATTTTATAAAATAAATACAAGCTAGATAAGGTTCAAAACAGAGGGTGAAAATCAACTAGATCAATTTATTGACCAACTGTCTCTGTCTCATCATGATTGCTAGATTTTTCAAATGCTGTTTGATAGTATCAATCATTATCAATACAGAAGCGAACAGAAAATTAACCTATTGCTTAGAACGCCAGACCGGAGGAAAACAATAGTTTATTGTTTTGTGTACGTCAAGGATCTGGTTTATATCTTCCTTTTTTAGATATGAAGTAGCTTCTTCATAAACATACTGTGCGCAGGGTACAGTTAGGACAATGGCTATAATGGTTCTTGAACAATGGCCTATAATGAATGTAACCTATTTACTCTACCATATACACCTTACAGCTTTCTTTTGAATCACAAACACCCAATCAATGTTTTGTTTTGATGAGTTCCCCCATACTAGATATAATACCTACAAAACTCCTACAAATGCAATGTTTTAGCTAAGAGATAACCTTATTGAATGATAATTTTTCCCATGCAATGATTTCTTCTATATATTGTCTAGCATACACTGGATTACAAGTAGTAATAGAGAAGTATCTATTATGATTCATGAGTGAGTGAGATAGAGCTATAAATCAACAAATGTTGATTTGTACGCTTACAAATTGCATCGTTTTGCGACAAAATACAAAATACTGCAACGTTATAAATCATCATTAAGCGACTCGTGACAGATACGTTGACGACAACGTTTCAATTTTAATCTGGAATGTAGATATTTATTTTTATTCGCCATTCGCACTGCTGACTCGTAAGATTGAGTACCGTGCATAAAACTTACTTTTGAAAGGACGGAGTGTTGAGAAGAATACGCTACTAAAAGATCCATGAGAGCTAAAACGTGTTTCTCTTTTCGTCGATGTGAAGAGGGGAGGGGAAGGAGGAGTAGAGAAGAAGGAAGTTGAAAAGAGAACAGCCGATATTTCAGCTCTGATATTTCATACTCTATTCAGCTACATTCGCTGCCTATTCAGTGTAATAGCTGACAGATATGGTGAATGATGGTAAAGATTGCTCTCGTTCTCACAGTGTTATTAAAGTGTAAACTTGAGTATTCCATTCCCTAGAACTTGCAAAAAAAATTAAATTCACCTCTTGATGGGAAAAAATTATAAAGTAATGGTCACTGAAATTGATGAGAACATGTAGAGAATTTCAATTTTTTCCCCAAAAGATTGGAAATCCCATATTTCTTATCAATAACACTATCATCATAACCAAGGGAACTGATATTCGTGGGCCGTAGCAGGTGTGTGTTTAATCAGATACAGATAAACTACGAACTCCTGGGCCCTCTTTGTGAGGGTGACCGATTGGCTCGACCAGCAAAAAAGACTGTTCTCTGCTGTAAAATCACTTCCTGGTGTCTCGGAACCCACCTAAAATAGTAGGACCACCATGTTTCTAATAACATGGCGCAAGCGGTGGTAAGGGTCTCTCCACCAATAAAAGTCAAACGCATTTAACTTTCTTTGTAGTGGCGAAGATGATATTGAAGAGGGTATCCATAATGAATAATAAGACGAAATTGTCAAGCCACATTTATTAAAAATATTGAGAAACTAGTTTCAGCTGTTATACCATTATCAATCTCAAACAAACTAAAACTAAAGTACAGAGAAGCTTAATATATACTAAACATGGAATGATACTGTTCAATAAGCGAGAAAGAGGCTGACCTTCATTGAAGGGTGTGATTGGCTGAAGACCATAACAAGTCACGCTCCCTGGTGGGAGGAGTAACAAGCAAAAATAAAGTCAAATCAAGATTAAAAAACTGTGAACATCTAGAAAGCAACAAAGAAGAAAAAATACACAATAAAACTAGAATTGAATCAAATTAAAATTATAAATTAGAAGCTCACTGTAATACAGTCAACCGAGAAATATACAAAAATACCGTTTTTAAAAAGTAGGCTAGAATTATGATGAAACCAAGCTAGTTGTATTGATTTGGTTGAAATAAATTTGGTCATTTAAACTAGTATTGGAATAGTTTTTACCAACCTAGTTATCTCCAAAGTTTCTAAAATGTTCAATTGTCTGCCTTTGCCAATCAAATGCAGAAATTCAACATTTTCTTCAGTCTTGAACCTGTGCCCATTATTAATGAGATGCTCTGCAGAATTTGAATCTCCTATTTGGGTTTTCCAATCCCTAATATGTTCATTTACTTTACATTTGAAACTTCTACCGGTTCGACCCACATAAAAAGCATTACAATCACCGCAATTCAATTATAAAGCCCACTTTTATCCCAGATATCAATTTCGTCTTCACTTTAATTTGATTCAATTCTAGCCTTATTGTGTATTTTTTATTCTTTGTTGCTTTCTAGATGTTCATAGTTTTTGGATCTTGATTTGACTCTTATTTTTGCTTGTTACTCCTCCACCAGGGAGCGTGACTTGCTATGACCTTCAGCCAATCACAACCTTCAATGAAGGTCAGCCTCTTTCTTGCCTAGCCAATAGTATCATTCCATATTCAGTATATATTAAGCTTCTCTGTACTTAAGTTTTGGTTTGTTTGAGATTGATAATGGTATAACAACCAAAAATAGTTTCTCAATATTTTTAATAAATGTGGTTGTGACAATTTTGTCTTATTCAAACGCATTTATTTTACTTGTATCTTAATTATTTCAAACATTATATATTTTTATTGTCATTTTCTTTCAAATTTTACTGGATTTAATGACGGATACATCAAACATTCGTGAAAACATTATTTGATTGTGATTTTCCATATGAATGGTCAAAGAGTAGGTCTATTTCAGTTTTGGAAAGGAAGTACTTCAAAACCTATTAAGACATTGTTTCATCAGCCGGTATTACACGCTTTCGTCATTATTTGAATACTCATTCTTTTATTCTTATTCTCTTGGGGGAGTGATAGCCGTGAGCCCTAACAGGTATCTGTTCAATCAGATAAGATGAGCTACAAACTCCTGGGCCCTCTTTGTAAGGGGGACTGATTGGTTTAGCCAGCAAAAAATTATTTCTCTGCTGTAAAATCATTTCCCGGTGGTCCGGAACCCACCTGAAACTGTAGGATCAACTCATGAATCACCTTCATCCAATTCATTACGCACTCACATGTCTCAGACCTAGGCTACTTTATGTGGAAAATGACTTAACAGCCGAAACTATGGTACAGTATCTTCCTGTTTACACATCTATAGTTTTACCATCTAACAGGATTAATAAAGTTTATTTTGCAGCTCGTCTAGTCAAAATCTACACATTAAAAACTCGTAGATCTGCTCTAGTCTCGCGATCTATGCAATAAGTGTCGTTCTAGCACTCGTCGTCTGGACGGGCTTAAACTTTAATTCATTCAGTTCAACCAAATCTTTGCCTCCCACCTGTATCTCACTTTTCTATCTAATCATGACTCTCCTAGCATGTTCAAGCATGCTGCAAGACCGTGGAGTAAATAATAAAAGAGACTTGCTTCCCCTCTCCATCTAGACCCTTTACCCCCCACCACCGAATCCTCATCGACCTCCTAAATTTTACCTCTCCGTGTTGTCGAGCCTTAACTGCATTTTAGGGAGCCATCAACCTTACTTAGGAGACCCTCTACTTATGCGGGACTTCGTCACTATATAATTCTAGTTTCTTAATCAAGAAACGTCATCGGACTTAGCTTGGATGGGTGACCGAGCTGTTATGACTCTATGTCATCAGATTTATTATCACTTAGAACCTATTTATATATAATCTGTATTACTTGATGTTATTAGCTCTATTATCACTTACCTGGTGGTTCGGAGCCTACCTAAAACAGTAGGTCTTCCACACTATAGGCCAAATAGTAGGGCTATAACATGGCTTGAACGGCAAGTTAGGTCTCCCCACCAATAGAAGCCATACGCTTATGATTATTATTATCATTATCACTGTATTATTATTATTATCATTATCACTGTATTATTATTATTATTAATGTCTTAATTAGTATGTTGTATTTAAGCCTAGGCTTCCTATAACACATATTTGGACTAAATGGACAGCAGACTGGGCCCCGGATACACTAAAATATATAAACTTGATTTGCTTTCAGAATATAATTCATAATGATTTAAAATTATAATATATAATTATATAATTATTATATAAATCCTGCTATAAAAAGCATATATCTTCTCTCAAACAAAATCTGCTTTCAATAATAGGTTAAAAGTTATATTATCATTCCCAACAAGACGCCATTTTGATCTGTCCATTGAGTAGGTAAGACATCGGGATGGTAACCTACAACACTACAACAGTGGACACACGCTGTTGAAAAGCTTCAACAATGGACACACAAGAGGAAAAGCTTCATCTCCAGCGTGTTTCCACTTTCGTAGTATTGATAGGTGACAGCCTGATGTCTTACAGGATAGATGAAGAATAAACATGATGTGCTGTTGAAAATTATAGGAGTTGACTTACAAGTTTTTATTTAAAGCAGATTATGTATTGAAGAAGACATATGAGTATAATGGCAGGTTATATGTAATTAATCATATATATTATCATATTATTAAAAACTATATATCGAATGTATAAATTATGTTGTAGTGTATTCCTACCCGGTCCATTTAGTTCAAATCCGCGTTCTAAGAAATCGGTGCTTCAAGTCTGATGTGCTTCAAGTGTTTAATTTTGTAATAGTGATTATTTATCATTGAGTACATCGAATATGTTCCTCTGTGCAAGCACTCTTAATCTTGGGCGTGGGGTCTACTGTTCGAAGAACTACTAGTTAAGACATAGAACATATTAATACATAATATATTACTTATTATGACTATATTGAGCCACATTCCTATTCAATTACATATTGATCATGTTTTCTCTAACTTACACTCGCTCCAACTCCCGATTATCGACAATTCCACTTCTATTTCGCCCAATTCGACTTCTATTTCACGAAGACAACGATAATCGTCGCCTATTTCAAAACGCTCGTGTAGTCGGAACCTTTCAAATTGGGTCAGAAGTCAGTCATTCAACCTCGTGATCATCATGCTGGACTCTACTCGATATCAATCAAGTGTATAAGTGCCGGAAAACCTCTCAATCATGTCCGGTAGGGAAAAAAATGATTTCTTCAGTCGAACACGGAACAGCTCTAACTCGAATTCTGAGCTCTGGGCTCAGCTGTTGGGGCAGCATTTGCCCGTTTATTGCCGCACCCTTTCAATCATCCACTGCTACGTGCTTCTTCTCTACTTTATCTTCTCTTTCTCACTACTTCTCTCTTACTCTCTCTGTCTATCACTCACGCTCAATCCCTTTTATTTTATCTATCTATCTCTTTTCACGCTCTCTCTCGCCATCTCTTTTTCTTTACCTACCTACCTACCTACCTACCTATCTACCACTACTTTATTTTCTTCTCTTTTTCACTACTTCTCTCATACTCTCTCTCTCTCTTATTTTATCAATCTATCTCTCTTTCACGCTCACACTACCTCTCTCACGCCATCTTTTTTCCTCTACCTAACTCTTTCTCGTTAGCTCTCTTTCTACCACTTTCTCACTCTCAGTAGGTTGAGTGTAAGATAGGGTCTTTTTGTGTAAATGCATCACCTGGATATTACAATCACATATTGTAATATTGTAATTTATTATGCAGACATTCTTATCAATGCCAGTAATCAAACTTACAAAGCAGTGTAACAGTAACAGTGTAAAAGTATCGTCATCAATTTTGTACTGTCTTCTATCTTTCCTTGAATCTAGGTGATGTCATTCATTGTGAGGTTATAGTCAGTAGTCACATAAATTTTACTTTTACTCAAATAAATCTGAATCTGAAACACTTTCTCTCTCTTACACTTTCTAATCACCTCTCTCTCTCACTCTCTCTTTCTTTAACTCCCTCTCTCAACCTTCCCCCCACTCTTTTTCTGTCACTTTTTCTGACTCTCTCACAAACTCTCTCACAAAATATCTTTCCCTAGCTCACTTTCTAATCACCTCTCTCTCACACTCTCTCTTTCTTCTCACCTCTCTCTAACTCACTCTCTCTTTTTTCTCACCTCTCTCTCACTTACTCTCTCTTTCAACTCACCTCTCACTAACTCTCTCTTTCGTTAACAAACTCTCTCAACTTTCCCCCCACTCTTTTTCTGTCACTTTCTCTGACTCTCTCACACACTCTCTCACAATATGTCTTTTCCTCCCTCATTTTTTCTTCTTCCGCCACCTCTTTTTCTCACACTCTCTTTCTCTTTTCTCTCTATTTCCCTCTCTCTCTCTCTCTCTCCTCAATCCCACTCCCTCTACCTCTTCATGCTCTTCCTCTACCTCTTTCTCTACCATCCTCTCTCTACTTACCTCTCTTTTACACCCTCTCTCTCTACCACCCTCTCACAACCATCCTCCCACTCTTTTTCTTACTCTCTCTCCCTTCCTTATCCTTTATCTTTCTTCCTACCTATCTTACACACACACACTCTCTCTTACAGTCTGTCTCTGTCACACCCACTTTCCATCTGGCCAACTATAAATATTGCCGCAGTCCGGGTCAGACGGTGTGAAGGAGCCCCTATATCCTGGTACAGCACTGTGTAAACAGCACGTGTGTGAAGCCGGCCTGTGGCCTGTGAGCGGTGCAGTGTGAAACAGGCCCCTCATGATTCCTGAGGGATCGATTAAAACTTAATCAAGCTAATCCGGTGAGTTGGATAAGCCTGCCCCATAGCAAGCTTGCTCAAAAGTAGCCTTACACTCCTGTTGATTGCCATACCTGTACTCAGACTAAGGCTTCAATTTATTGTCTTTGCATTGGAGTGAGAATCCTGTTGATTGATAATTTCAATAATATTCATTTCGTGGAAGCAGTCTCCTTTACTGTATCGAATAAAAAGATTTGAAAAGTCCAGTGCGACCCCTCTCTACCAGAAGCTAGGCGTCTAATTGGTCGATGAACGTCTAGGAATTGGAATAGACCAATCGAACGCCTTAGTTTCCGACCAACCGGTAAGCGGTACGGCTCCCATGAACGTACTCAATACTCAGGTCAAATCCCACAAGAGTTTATCATCTAAAGTGAAAATAATATCGTGTTACCTGGCTGGTTCAGGTCTAGTTATAAGGTCGCACCTGAACAAGCTCCTGACGTGACAACGGCTGTTTTAGTCAGCTGGGACTGGCTTAACGTGTCCTCCAAAACACGAGAGTGGCCAAATCTTCAACTGAAATACAATAAAAGAAACCTTAAAACCCGAAATCACAATCAAAAGAAAACAGACCTTCAACAAAAATCAAATATGATGTGGGTTCTATCCTCTAAAAGGCTAGGCTAGAGAACGAACCACACACAAAAAATACAAAGATAAAAAATACATTCTCTTTATACGTATTGCTCCATCCTATGACAAAACAGCGAAGAGTCCATTTTCCCGAAATATTTTCCCATTTTCCTCCGTGCTCGCCCTTGTTTTCCCTCTTTTTCCCTTCCCCTTCACTGGAAATTAGGGGCAGGACTCAGAGGGTGGTATTGGCAACTTGCAATAACTTTTCCCCATGAGCACAATGGGGTGCTTATTGCCTGTACCCCATCAACGTCAATGCTACAGCAAAGCTTGTCCGCTCACTCATTTATGGTTTCCTCTTTTATCTCGCTTTTCTTTGTCCCACCTTCTTTCTCTGTTCACTCTTTCACCTGTCCTATTCCACACCACATTTCACAAACACTGCCCCTCTCCACCATAAATGGTCATCTTTTTGAAATGACTTTTTTGGCATCTGAAAGACAATGCAGCTGACCGATCGCTGTTTCCAACTTGTCTTTATCATTACCTCTGTTTTGAGTCGGGTTCCACGCAAACTGGAACTCATTTGGCTAAGCCTCATATTCAGATATTTATAAATAGATGGAAAGCATAGTGAGACAAGTAAGAAATATTTCTATAACTTTATTCCATACGTTGAAAATTTTTAAATTACCTGTCTAAAATTATAGATTTAAAATCATGAGTGTATTCTGTATTCTTTCTCTTTACTAAATTTCAATTTTGGGGAGTCATGACCCCCAAGATTCCCCCCCCCCCTACCAGTTTCCAACCTTGACCGTATGGCTCGATATTATTTGATAAAACTTATTCAACATTGACTTTCAGTTGTTAGTGCTCAAGATTTGTTAATGTAACATTCTCTTTGAGATGACCCTGAATAATAGAAAAAGTAAGTTTTTTCTTTAATATGAACGCTATTTTTGAAGCTAGATGGTTAAAAAACTAACATTTTTAACTAACCTTAAAAGATTATATAATTGATGTCCGTATTATTTATGAACGCTCCTTCAGTTTGGACTTTTGGGACTCTTGTAATGTAATGCATTTATATAGGCATTTCAAGAGACCCTCAGTCAAGAGGCACTGAAGGGAAGAGATGTTCATGAATACGGGCATCAATTTCATTAATCGAAATAATTCCGTAAAATAACAAAGATAGAGTTCAACTTAATGCTTGAATAATATTGGTGTGATTCAGGTGTGGAGTGTAGCTCCATACTTGTCAGTAATAATCGCAAACTGTAATCATAATAATAGGTAGTAATAATAATAATGATTGGAGTCCCTTAACAGAAGCTGGGAGAAACGCAAACTCACGGAACAATGCTTCAGCTGCTCAAGCATGTCTGTATGATGCTGCTGCAGCTGCTGCTATGATGAGTGCGTATTGTAGCTTGAACTGACTGCTTTCCAGCTTTGATTACGATGCTGATCAATGCAATATCAGTCTACTCTACTCAATAGGCCATTCAATCACTTCAAGGCAAATAACCTCCTCAAATTATTTGTGTTAAGCTGTTTATCCTCTTGTTGTTATTGAAGTGTGAATGGACAATGGAAAAATATATTCAAGGAATCCTAAATTAAAATTCATTATCATCGTGAGACAAGTAAAAACGACTGGCAATTTTATGATTCATAATAAATATATTCAAAATAAAGATAAATGAATACTCAAGAGAGGTAGCAAATTGAAATTTATATTCATAACTTAATTTACATGATACAGTAATCTACTATGAATCTATGATGATGATGATGTTGATGATGATGATGTTGATGATGATGATGATGATAAATTTGATTGATCCTAAGTAAAACTCTCCAAGATATTTCTAAATTTTTTACTTTCTTTGTAGTGACAAAGGTGATATTGTAGAATGTATCCATAATTATTGATAATGAGACGAAATTGTCATAACCACATTTATTAAAAATATTGAGAAATTCGTTTCAGTTGTTATACCATTGTCAATCTCGAACAAACTAAAACTGAAGTACAGAGTAGCTTAATACATACTAAACATGGAATGATACTAATGGCTAAGCGAGACCTTCATTGAAGGTTGTGAATGGCTGAAGGACATAACTAGTCACGCCGACTGGTGGGAGGAGTAACAAGCCAAAAGAAGAGTCAAATCAAGATCCAAAAACCGTGAACATCTAGAAAGCAACAAGAAGAAAAATACACAGTAAGGCTAGAAATGAATCAAATTAAAATTAAAAACTAGAAGCTCACTGAAATGCAGTCAAAGTCAACCAAGAAAGACACGAGAGTACCGTTATTAGAATGTAGGCTATAGTTATGATGAAACCAAGTTAGTTGTATTGAATAGGTTAAAATAAATTTGGTCATCTAGAAAAAATGATTTTAGAATTTTTGAAACTAAATCACTGAAATTTGGACTACATTATCAGAAAAAATTGATTAATAATACTTCAGTATTCGAATAATAGATGACTTTATTCATACAACTTTCATATAATAAGAATTAAATGGACATTTTGAAGTTGTCAAGTTGACACAGTACACTTTGACATTAGTGATCAACAGGTATGAAAGCATGATTTTCAATACTCAGTAGTTGAACTTGTTCGTGTTTGTTTTGAAGTGCTTGCTAGTTGCTAGAATATTGTATTTCAGTAAAATGTCATTTCAAGTGAAACAGACATTGAAGCTGTAGGTCAACAAGATGGCGACAAAAAAGATACGCCATTGTCAGTCGTGGTTGCGCGTAAAGATAAAAAATTAATTTCCTTTCACTCAGGTCCTCCCCGTATTTATTCTTCTCTACTTATCACTTCTTCTCCTCCTACTCATCCTCTACCCCCTCCTCTTCTCTTTCTTCCTCTTAAGCATCTTCTTTTTCTCCCCCTGCTTGTTTCCAATTTGATTTCAACTACTACAACTGGGAGCACCTGAAAAGAAAACTTTCAAAAGAAATTCAATATTATTTCGAGTCACCGTGCTGCTCGTTCACTTCTGCTCAACCTTTTCATTTCCAATCTCATCAAGCCGATTCTATTTCCTAAAGAAAGGAAAGTTTCGACTGTTGAATATCGAATAGAAATACTATCTCTTCCATTTGAAATGTGCAGGAATTGTCTGGAAATTGTGAAATCGTTGCTGCATGAAAACATTAACAATTCCATAATTGGTGCCTACTTGCATAACTCAGTTGAGTTATGCTACTACAAAATCGAGCACATTCCTCTACATTGATGGGCAAAAATATCATCTTCATTCAGACAAAGTTTGTCCCACATGTCATTCCACTTTTGAGAAAACTACGTTTTCAGGGAGCAGAAAGAAAATTGAATTAGGATTTTTATGCTTGAATGAAAAAATAAAATTTATAAATAAGTGGAATAAAAAGGATTACAAGTTATCAAAGAAATAATAGAAAAACATTTAATTGTTACCTGCTACTGGTATCTACATGGCTATTGCTCGTTTGCATGGTTTTTGTTGCAGTTCTCTTTATTCTAGCAATCCCTTTTTCCACCTTTATAGATCGGTTGCCCATATTGTACTGATTACTTCTAGCAATGTCACTGCGCATGCTTGCAATTTCCCCCTCAATTCGGAGTTCCCAAGGTCGTTTTACACTCTCCTTATGTGGCGTCTGGGCAGGGCTAACTAGCTAATTGCAAATTGTTTCAAGGTGTTGAGATTTAGATTTAGATTTTTTATATTTAGAATGTGTAGGTTGATAGTGATGTCAGTGAAAGTGTGCCCAATTTAAATGATATGGTCTGCAAAAGTCAATTCGGTTTTTGTATTTAAGGCTTGTAAATGTTCTTTGTAACGTTGTTTGGAACAAGAAATCCAGGAATGAAATGGACTATGATGGCTATGATAGCTCTCCACCCGAGAATGTCCTTGAGTCATGTGATCATCGGCTCTATTGGAATCGGCTGACAGTATATTTGCTCATTTTCACAGCTCTGCCTACTTTTCTCTGATCATTTTGTCTTCCAATTGGAGGCCTACTTGGTTCTATCTGTGTAAACTCAATGAGAGCATTTTATTCATTCTTGAGAGTATTTTACAGCCTTTCATGCACCATCTCCTGCTCCTGGCCTGTAATCTGCTCACTTTTATTCAAACTTGGGTCTTCTGATGTAATCACATTAACTTGCATGTCCTCAGGTGGGGCTATGTCATTGTTCACATTCTCATTTTCTTCCATCCTTCTAGCTCTTATTTCTTCCAACCGTGGCTGAGGAATGAAGTTCGTTGCTATTATGGCTCGTCTTTGGTCTGCAACTCTCTGTTCAGTCAAATTAAAGTTTGGGAATTGTGTCAAAAGGCATTGAATAGATCTGTCATATTTGTTTCATTTCTTGTGATTGTATAGTAATGACGCATAATGCAATAATTTATATCAGTTGTCCATTTGATGCGTATTTGTGGCCTTCCTGCAGCAATGGTCAGTGCTAAGGCATCTGAAACACTTTTCAGCAGGGTCTGCAATTTGATTTTCTGGAGCCTCTATTTCATTATTGGGTTGCCTCCTTGTGATTCCGGTTTGGGGAAAGGTGCCACTTGGTCCACCTATAGCATCCCCCACAGGCTGGGCATAACGACCGTTCCAAACAGAGTCAGCCTGCACCCCTGACCCGCCCCTATTATTGCTTCTTGTACTTCTTGGAGCAATTTTCTCTCGGATGACATGAGCTACTAAGACATGCCTCCGGTTTTCGCAGTTGATGCTTCATGTGTCCATATCTCTGCACACACTACTAACTGGGAAACAACCGTGTTAGTTGCCAACCAGTCTACATCAACCACTTGCATCAGGAAACCGGGGGATTGCCACACCCCAGACAGAATAAATTCTGTCCCCCTGTGGGTTTATTTTATTATTATTATTATTATTTTAGTTAGTATACTTGATTCAGTACTTAGATGATATATCCTAAAAATAAAGATCTTTTTCATTTAATTGATGCCAACCTGCTACTTTTCTGTTAGGACTGAGTGGTGGAGAGGACAGAGTCCCAACTCCGCCCTAAATAAAGGCAATCAATCAATCTGTCTCAATATGGCTGAGGAGAATGGGGAGGACCTCTGGATGAGCACATTTAAATAAATTATTCCCTCTAAAAAATATTGGATAAAAGCTGCTTTTATTATTATTAATTGAAATGGATATTATATTATATCCGAGCAAATGAATATTATAGCAGATAATTATTTCGTCAAGTTTTAGGTTAATATCCGTAGTCAATATCCGGCGATTAATTGGCGTAGTTCGTAAACGTGGTCTTTCTCCCATGCTACCTCACTCTATCTTCAACTTTCTCTTATCCGTAAATTGTGCCAGATGTATTCTGTTTCAATGTAGAATGGTGCAGCATAGCATAAGCTTTCATAATGCCAGGATTTATTATAATGTAGGACGTAATCCTGAACTGTTTGGTTGTAATAGAATTGTAGTAGTATATACAATATTGTAGCACTATACAGTTATTGTAATAGAATTGGGGCCGATGGATTAATTAATAATATTCCATAATCTATAATTATTCATTTATTACACAAAACACAATCAAGAAGAGAAAGATACAGAAGGCACACTACTGCTTTCTTAACAAACTTTAAAATGAAATATCCTAATATTAGGTCATGTCCAAGTTGTACTAGGAATTAAAAATTTTATTCTATATATTTTTTCCTCATAATTTCCATTTTTGTTAAGAATAAATTTTCAGCGTTGTTATTTCATTGAAGGATCATGCTGGTGTTAGCTCCAAACATTCCTAACTCTCAAGAGAAAAACAACAAAGAATTAAACACTATAAGATACATAGCACAACAGAATAGTTACAAACACACACTGATACACGAATTACTGCACAGAATAACAACTGAATCAATTACTAACATCAACAACAAACAGGAGGACAACTCCCTTACATTCTTCACACTTACATACCTCAACAACAAAACTCACAAAATAGCAGCATCATTCAGAAAACTCAAATATAGAATAGCTTACAGAACAACTAACTCACTCAAAAAACACCTGCATTCTCAGACAACACCTCAAAACAAATACAATAGATCTGGCATTTATAAATTGAAATGCAACGACTGCAACAAGTTCTATATAGAACAAACTGGCAGGACATTCACCACTAGATTCAAAGAACACACAAGAGCCATCTCACACCCAAACACATATTCCACTTTTGCTGAACACATCATTTCAACCGGCCACAGTTTTACAGACATTGACACTAATTTAGGCACACTACATTTTCCTCACAAAAGCCAAAAACGCAATATTTTAGAATAATATGAAGTTCAAAACAGCAACCTGACAACATTTTAAATGGCCAAATTAACTTTTCCTCACACACTCTGACAAAATAATCCCAATTTCAAACCTCCCGCCTACTCATTCCCCCACCCCCACCCACTCACACTTACAACATCCATAACCCTCAAACCCATGCCTTGAGTCAGTGTACTGTGGGTCGTCTAACGATGCTTTTAACATGAGAGTGAAACGGCCTTCACGCCATAACGTGAGTCATAAATTACCACTTAAAAGTGTTTTTTAAGTTTTTATTTGATAATGTATATATATATATATATATATATATATAAGAATCTGATTATATTACGACTTGAGTAGAAAATCTTTGTTCAAATTAATTCTGTAAAAATGCACTTCTTTCAAATCACCGATCCCGTTGAGTTTATCGTAAGTTACTGAGATTTTAGAGCTGAAAACAGATTTCCAAGCCAAGATCATCTAGGCACTGATAATGGGATCCAGCCCGAAAAAATGTTATGCCTCTTGTAAGAAAAAGTTTATTTTTTACTGAATCAGGTTTTTCATAGTCTTTCACTGATTTTGAGATGAATAATTTATAGAAATCTGAACAACACAATAGTCAAATAATATGAATTAAGGAGGCTCCAGTAACACAACAACGTCTAAGCCTGAAGCTAAATCCTAAGCGAACCGCCAATGACAATAATTTATTGTATTATCGATGACAGATTGAAATTCTATTGTCATCACCAGAGTATGCTGACTGTAACTACATAAAGCCTTCATTCAACTGCCTCATAGCAGAGACCAAATTCAATCTCGTAGAAATTTCAAATTTGAATACATTTGGCAGATCAAATCTCATTTCTCATTGATCACTCATGTTCGCTGCCATAACGTAACGTGACGCTTCGTAACATAACGTAACGCACCGTAACATAACCTAACGTATCGCTTCGTTACATAACTTATAGCGTACATTGTAGTGTGAAGAATGCCTACGCCAATTACGGCCATGTAGAGTGGTAAAGGGCACTTTCACACTTGCCAATAAATCGCCTACGTTCACACTAATTCAATTTGATGACGTCATTCAGTCCCTGACGTCATAAATGGCGTCTATTGCCTGTCGCGGCCATTCCATAATTATCTTCCGACGAATTTGAAATTTAAAAGTGAAATTAGACTAATTGCGAAAGAGTGGGGATTCACATTCATATAGGCTTAATTGCGACAATTTAAAAGTGAGGGGAGGTTGATGGAGTGGGGGGGGGGGGGTGGTAGAGTGAGGGATTTTTTTAGAGGGGAGAGAGTTTTGAGCGAGCTCAGCTGTTTCCTGGAACTGTGAGATGAAATTTTTGGCTGTTTTTTCTCTGACTTTTGAAAGCTTGGTTCGAACCCAAAGCTGACATGACGCAGTGTGACATTTATGTGAAACACCAAAAATAGCTTATCTAAAAATGGATGCAAGGTTGAAGTCTGATTCGTATCTGTGTTTCAGATAAAGTCACCAAGCCTGCGTTTGCACCTGAACTAAGTTGTAAGTATGTATTTATCGTTATCATCTTTATTACTTGTCATGTAGCTAGTACAATTACAATAATAATCATAGAGTGTAGGTAATCTGTCTGTGCTGTTTCCATGATGAAATACTTGATGAACAATCTTTTTTTTTTCACTGTTAATGCCCACATGAGTCAGAGACTTGTGCGTGGGTAATGAGGTGAATGATTACACTTAAAAGCCTGACGGTGGATCGGGGTTCGAACCCACGACCGCTTCAACGACATCAAGCGACGCCCCAACCAACTGCGCTAAGCGGCCCGCCATATATCTAATATCAAAACTGACACGGTATTTCTATTTAAATTATGATCTTGACTCACTTATATTGGAGGGATGCATTTCACTTCAAAACAAAAAATAATGCTGATGAAGCTTCTCTTTAGAAGTAAAATGCATTCCTCCATCAGTATGTCCAGTATAAGTGAGTAAACATCACAATAGGGGTACAGTATCAGATTTAGTATTGGAGAATGAAATGATTTCAAGAAATTCATGTTGTGTGCTCAATAATGTTCTTAATATAATTCTACTGATGCAGGCAATATGAAGAGATTAAAAAATGTTTAACTCAGAATAACATAAAAACTGATGTGACTGAAAATGTGGAAAGTTTGTGGTAATTTTTGTAACTTCTTTTTTAACTTTCTGCAACGCCCTGTCAGTACTTGGATAGGCATGAAATAAGGCTCACATTATGAACAACCTGTCAGCACAGGCTGTTAAAACTACACTAGCCTTGGTCCATATCAACATTGCTTAGATTTTGTGAGTAAATTCACTCATATTTCTCAGAGATTCACCAACACTTCCTCATTTTAACTCGGATTTACTCACTGAGTACCAGTGCTTACTCACTGACATGTGATATATACGGCTGTCTTGACTTTGAACTTCTTAATTAGGTTGATACAGACTTAGTGCCAACTAATACTCACACACGCACACTGACAAACAAATTACCAAACTTGTAACTGCTTCCAGCAGCAACAATTTGAATAGTGTTACAAACTTGCTAGAAAATGGAGGATGGGGATTACATGCTCTTGTAAGACAACTACACAATTAAAATGGAGTTACATACGTGTTATCACTGTAGGATAAACAATGTTGATAGCAGACATGCATCATAATAATAGAAGTAAAAATAATACTTATTTTGTAACAGGAGCTAGTAGTGCAGAATATGCTGATTTAAAATTCAGATACATACATGTAGACACATGTATAAATGTTACATTCAAATTACATTTAGGTTACATTGTAAAATTAAATTTATATTACATTTTCACATTGCATTATATTGATAGATAAAATAATTACAACAGAGTTACGTACATTTTATCAATGTATAGGATACACAATGTCGATAGTAGATATTTACAGTAATAGAAAAAATAAATAACACCTAGAGCCAAGAGTACATAAGAGAGTATTCGCCAATTCAAAATTCATAAACAAACACGTAGATGCCAATTAAGATTCACTTTACATTCACATTACAATTACAACAGAGCTACATAAATGTTATTACTGTAGGCAGTAGCGTAGCGAAAATCTTTTCATGGTGGGGGGGGGGGGGGGTTATCGAAGATTTGGTGGCCCCCAGGGCGAGGGGATTAATTTTGATAAATAGTCCCTCTAAAGTCATATTCCAAGAGATTATAGACCCATGTCCAGAAAAGCTTATATTCATTAATTTTAGTCCACATTATGGGAAAATTTTTGAGAGCTTGATTAGTGGCTTAAAAACAGTAACTTTAGGCAAAACAACTATTTATTAAAATGAAGTTTATAAATTGGGTAAAGTGAAAGCTTAAATTCAATAAATAATCATTGCTTTTATGAATCGTTTGCCTAAGAGCTTGTACACACTTTTCGTATATTGTTTGTTTTGACAGATTGGTTTCTACTTTCTTGTTAGTTCATTAATCAGTTTTAACAAATTTTAATGTATAAAATCCAAAAAATACTACTTTTATAAAGCTAATTTAACAATCTATAGTGGTTTAAAATTATTATTACTATCAGGGCCACTCATAGACATTTTAGTTGCCCGGGGCAGAGTTGTGGCTGGAGGCTCCCTTACACCAAAAGGTGTAAGGTGTTCAGGCTCCCTCACCCTAATCACCAATTATCAATAATTGTCAATGATTAAATAATTCTATACTAATTGAATAATTGACTCGATTTCCCAACTAGAATTAAATATGTAATCCATCTATGCCTAGTTGCCTACTGTACTCAAAAGAATCTGTGTAACTAATTTGAATTGTTTTTTTAATTTAAAGATAAAATTCGAGTGTAGGCCAACTAAAAACCATTCCTTGAAAAAGTTGTGGAAGCTAGGGAAAACGGCAATGAGTGGCACCAGAGAGAGAAATAAACTTATCTTCTATTTTCGTGTAATCTCTTGAATTCGCATCGAACTATTCACTAATACTGGAATATGTAAAATGTGTAAAAATACAAAAATTATTATAACTTTGAAAGGAGCTTTTCAACTTGCAAAGAGATAATGAATTAATATCCAATTCAAAACTGTAACTTATAGTAATTTTACATTTATATTTATAGAGTGACGGAACCCCAAATCATTGGGGATTCTGAGGGTTATCCACCGAAGAAAAAAGTTGTTTTCCAGGTCTTGAAAGTGAAATTCTAAGCTTTTTTGTAGTTATCAACTCTCCCCTCATATTATCTGTTGATTGATTCATGGTCTGACAAATTTCACGATCACAATACTCTATGGGGTATCAGATCTGAGCATTAGTAACAGTAACATAAATGAGCATTTGATGCCCGTCTGCAAAATTATTAAGAGACCTTTTCTCCTCTCAAGCCTACTGTGTAAACTTAATTCAAGTGGTCTGGGGTAACTTCAAACCCATGTTTGGGGGCTCTGAAAATGGGGCCTTTGTTGGCCCAAAGCCGAGGCAATTATAGGGGACCCTTGTTTATAAACGTTAAAATTTGAAAAAAATATTCTAGATGCAGCCTACTTGAATCTCTACCTCACATGACTAAACTGGCAATAAAAACGGGCCCGAAGGTCCCGCGGTGCCAGGGGCCTCTAGAGGTTTAAACTGGAGAAAAAAGGGGCCCTGGAGGGCCCAAGTTGGACAATTTGGGCCCCTTATTTTATTTTTGTTTTGTCACTTGCTTACATTTGTAAAATAATGTGGCCCCTTGACGTTGAGGTCAATAAAACTTGCCTTGTTCGCCCCATACCCTCTGTAACCTTAATGAATTTATTATTTTTAGTTGATTAAAGTATTTTAAATATTGAAATTATAGTACTTTTTCTAGCTGTAACACTTCACGTATGAAAACTTTTTCACCTCCAGTAACCGATATTATCGTATTACTATTGATGCCTCCCTACTCGTTTTCGGGGCCTCTTTTACAGGCTCAAGGGGGGTTTGTAACCCGGAACCCGTGTTAGTGTTTGTACACTACGCCACCGACTGTAGGTACTATCAGTATTGTTTATCTTACACGGTATAGGATAAACTACTGATACCAAATAAATTATTAAAACAATTATTGAAAAATATACATATTTTGCTACAGGAAGTAAGAGTCCTGAATTTGTTAATAATTAATAAATCAAATTCATGGTCAAGTTATAAGATCTACCATATATCATCTATATGCCATTTTTACATCACAAAGCTGAACTTTAATTTTAATTTTTTGGTTTTCACTTGAATGGAGCCCAATTATTGGAGAAATCGCTTCTTCCATGGTCTTCATCGCTTTCAAGTCGAACTCAGAAAATAGAGAGGAATAAAAAATGAATGACTGAGTGAGAAGGAGGGCGGGAGAGAGAGAGGCAGCAATACCGGACTTGGAAACGAAGCACAAGTTGAAGTCCCTTCACCCTCTCCCTCTTAACTTTGGCAAAAGCGATGGGCTTAAATGTGCCAGAGGGTGAAAAATTAGCAGGAGGTAGTTAGGAGGTGAAAGAGCCGGTACTATGGTCTGCTCATAAATACAGCGACCGTTAAATAAGTGATGGCAGTTTAAGTGTTATTTATTTTGTCCGCCAGAGCACGTTTCTGTTTCCCCCGCTAATTTACCGGTTAATTTTGCATTTTAGCCCACCCGCCATCTTTGTCTGCTTTTCAAAGCAATGTAGAAGCAGGGAAGTGATGTAATAGGAGAGGGCATCGCTGTACTCCTTTTGTTAAAACTACCTTTTCTTTTTCTTTTCTACTTGATCTATACACATTAGTAACGAGAAGTAACCAACCTAACAAAAGTAGGGCAAGAAATAACCAACTAATGATAGGAAATTGAAATTTTATTTTGAACAAAACCTTTCTAGTAACCCAAGGCTCAAAAACACACCTGAACCTCTTGAAATTAGTATTTTAATATTCTAAACCACTTAAATTCAGCAAGATCTGCAAAAATTAGTGTGTTTTGCTTCAATAAAAGCCAATATTATGAAATATGGTTGTGTGTTTTGTTATTAAGATATGTCTTTTTTGTTTTTCGGAATTTGATCTTCTACAAGTTATAAGGAAAAAACGCCAATTTATCATAAATTTTAAAAAGTTAATCCACTTCTTACTTGGTAAACGGGTCTTTTGGGCCATTTTTGCATTTTTTTTTTGAATATCTCAAAAACTACTGTAGTTAACGACTTCTAACTTGTTTAATCGAACTGAATCTCATTTAATATGAAATGAGATTCACCCAGCTTTCTGAGCTTTCACCCAGCCCATCTTACATAGAAATTTACCAATTTACAAGTGAAATGAAGGCTATATGAATTGCTAGATGACTAAATCGATTCGGATAACTGCTAACTCCCGAAATCTTCAGCTTACTTCGGTTACCCTGACTGGACATTAATTCACGAATTACAAGACGATATTGATTAGTCATAATATTTCCTGGTTTTCCTTTTATCAACTGGCTAGTCTGAAGATATTATAACCATAGTTGGAATCCTATAACTAGACAAAATGGGACCAAATCTTAGCAAAATGTAAGAAAGGTATTGTTTCTTCCATTAGGAACTACCAGATTTCAAGAGAAGCTAAAAGGAAAGGAGGTAGGCATTCAGGTGGTAGGTGTATAAATCATGGGATAGGCAGTGCCTATCCCCTAGAATCTAATCTTAATCTAAATCTGCCACTGTTCTAATCTAATCTTTTCTTGTTTGCCTCTTCCTTCTTTTCATTAATTTTCTTCTTACTTTTTCATTCTGCTTTTCTTCTAATTTTCTCATTGAATTTCCCCTCTACCTTATAATCATCACTCTTTGTCATACATAGAACTATGGTAGTATAAAAATAGAGAGAACACAAACATATTATAGATGATAGATATACAGATATAGTTTTGCTAATTGTCACTGGGCTTTTGGCCTCTGGTAACAAATGTTTCAATTGTTTAGATATTCAACGTTTTTTATTATTTTACTCCTGTGCGCGGACGGAAAAATTTTTTTTTGCGCTCAGTTCATTTGCCATATTATGTTGTTCTTATATTATATTGTGTAAATTATGTTATGAAAGTATCTCATATTTCCAATTGTAATGTTTTGTGCTTTAATGGCAAAAAAAGTTTCTATCTATCTAACAAAAAAATAAAGGCAGCCATTCTATTCTATTCTATCTATCTATCTATCTATCTATCTATCTATTCATCTATCTATCTATATGCATATTAAAAATACTTAACATAATAGTATTGTAAAGAAAAACTGATTCAGAAATAAAGAAATTGTTATAATATGACAAACTGCTGTAAGAAACTTGAATACTGAATATCAATGGACAATCACAGGAAATTAATGAAATGGAAATGTAATAGTCTAAATGAAAAATGAAATGCATAACAGAATTATATTATAGGCTAAACAAAATTGATTCAAAGATTTTATAAATTGTTATAAAATATTGTTAAACAATAACTGCAGTAAAAAACTCTTATATTGAATATGTATGCTCAGTAATCATTGGAAAATAATGAAATGGAAATATAATAGTCTAAATGAAAAATAAAATAGTCTTAATGAAAAATAAAATAGTCTAAATGAAAAAAGAATACACACAGCAAAACCATAAACAAAAACTAACACAGATGTAAATGAATGAATGTAAAACTACTGCTGAGAAAATACTCCAATATTGAACATGAATGCACAATCATTGTGAAATAATGAGGTGGAAATATAATAGCATTGATCAGGGATAGTAAGATGGTTCGTCTATGATAATAGTCTGGAAAAATCGAGTAGCCCATAAATAACAGAGATAAGATAAGATGAGGTAAAATTACTTTATTTACGTTAATTTAGAAAATTAAATTGTGACTGATTAAAAAGCATATTATTAACAACACAATAGATTGTATATGAGTAAAAACTTGGATATTAACAATGCTATTCTATGTGAAGCATCTACGTAATAAGGGCGAGGTCTGGACAAAAATTCGTCCATTTGAACCTAACCTTGCTAACTTCGAACTGAGAGACTATATAATTAGTAATATTAGAATAAAATTAAAATGCAAATTGAGAAGTTAGAAGTGACTGAGCATAATTGAAATGGTGTATTTTTTTAAAATATTTCTGAATAATGCAGATGGGATATTATTTACAAAATGAAAGATGAATGATGTCATGCATGTGCTTTATGATTGAAAAGATTCAGTCATTCTCTCCAAACGATGCCTCTTCAATGAGGGAGAGATAAGATAAAATTACTTTATTTAAGTAAATTTACAAAATATAATAGTGATTGATTAAAAGCGTATTATTAACAACACAATAGATTGTACATGAGAAAAAGCTTGGATATTAACAATGAGATTTTATGTGAAGCATTTACGTAATAAGGGCGAAGTGATATAGAGTTTACAGAGTTTGATATTTTATTCATTACATCTTACATTGCCTGGTCTAGTAAGACCTATAGCAAACACTAATAAATATAAACAAAAAGATAAATTACATTACATTAAAAGTAAGAGAGAGAGGTAGCGATTGAGTGAGAGAGTGAATGACCAGGAGCAAGTAAGAGAAAGTATTGTTTGAAGTGATAACTTATGGCGCAACTTATGACCTTTACTGAGTCTTCATGACTAAAACAAGGCGAGAAAGCTGTTCAAAATATATGTAACTCATTGCCCTGAATAATCCATGGAGCACCAGCAAAGGCAGCAAAGAGCTTTTGATGATCTATGGCTTCTTTCCACCAAAACTTTTTACTGAAAGGTAGGTGAAACATTAAGCTTGGGCTCATTTGTTCCATGAGTACAAAGTGAATGAATATACTCTGAGCAAAGTTCATGTTTTACACACATTCTATTCTTCTAGTATTCATTTATCTGATATGATTCATTTGATATTTGATATATGATTTATTTGATATTATGTTACAAATAATGAATAAGGTTAATGCATGAAAAGAGAACACTTTTTTCAAATAGATGTGTGAGTTGATAATGATGTGAACGATGACAAATGATCGGGAAAGATGAAAAAAAAAAACATTGACAAAATTGAAAAATGATATAAGAATAAATAACAAATTTTGTTTCTAGTGCAATTGGAAATTTAGGCTGTTTATAGGCTGCTACGTCATACAAAATTATAATATAATGTGACAGGTGTTTTAGGCCCTGGAAATTGGAAAGAAGTACAGCATCACATTGCTGAATGCTTCTCATGTTTGCAATGAAATTTAATTCAACTATTTCTATGAAATCTTTATGACATTACGACATTTCAATGATGTTGTTGAGTTCATTCATTTTTATTTACTACTGCTGCTTTTTTTTTAAATTTTCAACTAAAAAAAAATTTAGGTTATATCCAAGTGCAACTAGAAATTTCACTATTATAAAACTACAACAAAATGCCAAGATGGTATTCAAATATACTCAAGTTGACTGTATTGTAGCCTATTTAATTATTTCAAATATTTATTTTACATTATAATGTATATAGTGAATAATTATAATGTATGGAATACTTTATAGCATCAAAAGAAAAAATTGAATTATATCTTCATAATAATTACTAAAAATGAGTAGAATCCAAGAAAAACGACACAATCTCACACTTGCAAACAAATTCTTGCAAACCCAAACACGCACTAATCAGTTATATCACACAAGAAAAACCAATACGAAATAACGTTCAACAAATGATGAATTTTCTATATCACTGTAGAAAATCTAATTACTAACTATCAGTAAGCCAATCAATAATTCAATAAAAAACCATCCAATAAACTGCTCAATATTATAAAAAGAATTGTCCAAAAAACAGTTAAACGCTAGATAAAGAGGCGGCTCTGGTAGCGCAGTTGATTGGAGCGCTTGTCTGTAATAAGATACGGTTCTGGCTGGCTTCGTTTTCAGCTGCCTTGGGTTTGAATCTCATTCAGCCATGGATGTTTCTCATCATTCATCCATTCACCTCATTACTTACGCACAAGTCTCCAGACACATGTGGGCATCATCCGCAATAAGAAAAAGGAATCGATCTGTATTTGTGTCACTGTATTTGATATGCATAATCATCATTCATAGAAACAGCACTACGTATGTGTACACTGTAAAGGAGGTCTGCCACTGTCACTTTATCACTTTAAAACGTTCGAATCACACTGAATCACAAAGAATTTACCACGTAAACTTATCACGTGCATTGTATGTCTAAAAGTATACTGCCACCGCAAACTGCCAGTTGAAACGATTAGATTTGCCAGCAAAACATACACTGTTCTCTGCTGTGAAATCACTTCCCGGTGGTTCGGAACCCACCTAAAACTGTAGGTCCAGCTCATCAATCACAATCATCCAACTCATTACCCACGCACAGGTCTCAGAACTATGTGGGCTTCATCCTCCAAAAAAACCGCAAAGGAAGCTCGAACATCTGAACTGCTGTTTGAAGAACCTCCACTTTTATAATTTTTGTAACATTCCTGGAAACTCTCGAAATTTCTATAGGTTTCTAGAGGTCTCTACACAGGTAATGTTGTCTGGAAAACTCTCAATTACCATTTGATAGTAAGCAAGGTGAAGCTCTTCCCTTCATCTTGCTTACTATCAAATGGTAATGAAAAACCGGGGTAATAAAAAAAGGGAAAAATCAATTTAAACGGAATGACTATTAGCACAATGGACAGCCCAGTAATATGTTTTCTTTCTTGCGTTTCATAATAGTAGGCTTGGCTTACTTTATAATATACTTCGAAAGAGCATCATAATATCACAGCTATGAATCTAATATGGCAAATAATACTACATTGAACGAAAAAGAGCTGGAAACGTTACTATTTTCATTGTCCGAGTTTTTCTATTTATGGTTCAACCTCTCAATGTACGAGCTAACATAATTGAATTGTAAAAGCAGACTGCTCATTGTCCAGGCAGGCAGGTCTGAGGAAACCTGTGGGAATCGAGGAGGTCGGTTTAAACACACTGCACATGGAATTGGGAGGTATTGATTGTGCTCTCCTTCTCTCTCACTCGCTCTATCAATCTCTCTCACTCTAACTCTCACTCTCGTTCTCTGCAGGTTAAATGTAGGAATAATCTCAATGGCCAAAACTTCGCCATTTTGTGTAATTCACCTCTCAGATCCAAGCTCTCTTTTTTTATAACCTATCACATAAATAAATTTTGTTGTACAATCCATTAAAATATTTTTTGTACTGTTAATGATTTTGCCTATTCCAACCATTCAACCATAAAAAATATATTTTCTGAAATCATTGTACGTCATAATAATTATTGGAACTTAGAGTTGCTAATATTTATAATAAATACTAACTTGATAATTCAAAATTTGAAACTTAGCTAAATTTTCAGCTATAGACCCTTAACAATATTATTATTAATAATATTGTTAAGGGTCTATAGCTGAAATAAGGCTGGCAACACTGAAATTAACACTTGCACTTTCTTTACTCAAATTAGTCTATTAGCACACATTTTTTATGACAAGAAGAGCAGAACAGATCATATTTACTTCCAGCTAATAACAGAATTTTGGTTTCTATGTACAGAAATTGAATACTAATTAAGAATGTGCCGATCGTTAATCAAATAAACAAAAGTCAAATAAACTGTACAAAGAAGTAAAAAAGAGATGCCAAAAAGAACAGTTAAACACTTAAAAAACACAGTCTAATACGGCATTAGATGATCTTTTGCACGATTTTAATTAGGTAATTTCGAGTAGAAATTTTGAATCGACCAGACTCCTTAGTTTCCGATAAAACTCCATTTACCGGTAAACGGTAAAGCTCCCATGAACTCAACTATTTTTTTAGCTATACCGTTATCTGATAAATGTTACCGGTGGCGTCTGATTGGAAAACTCAAATAAATGGACGATAAAAAAATTTGAACAGACCACTAGTTTTGCTTTAGTTTCAGGTGAAACTCCATTCACCGGTAAACAATAAGGCTCCCATGAACTCAACCATTGACGTATTTCGTGTTTGTATGCTTCCATCTTGACTGGAGAGTTATTGTCTTTTAAATTTGATTTGACGCAACTTTAAAATGTACTTTCTAGCTAATAAAAACTTGAAGCTTGAGATTGAATTAATGACATTTGTTTGAGCCAACATGGCGACAGTTTATGGCGGCGTCTGTTGAATGGAATAAATTCAAATTGAACCAGTGTCTCCGGTAGGTCTAATAATATTGCAGCAGTGAAGCAGCAAGATTAGCCTGTAACAACAAGATAGGTCAGCGTAGCGTAGCACGGAAGGACTGGAAATGGTGTCCAATGTAAATTCGATGCAGATTTCAGAGTAGTTTGGAAGGGAGTTGGAGGGTCCTGGGTGGCCTCGCCTATGAAGTTCATGCTAATTTTTCAGAGTGCTTCGTCCATCCATCAGATTCTGAAACAGCCTGCTCCCTGTTGGAATGACAGTTTAGTTCAACCTTACCCTCCCGCTCGCTTCTTTATCTTTCCTTCTTCTTTTTCTTCTCCGTTTTTCCTCTCCACCCCCTCCTCATCTTCCTCTTCTTGTTTTTCCGTTCTACGTTTCTCCTCTTCTTCATTATCGTCTTCCGATCCACTTCCTCCTCCTCATTTTCCTCGTTATTCATCACTCCCTCCTTCTCCACCTCATTCTCCTCCAACTTTCCTCCTCCTTCTCCTCTTTGTCCATCTTCTCCATCGCTTCTTCTTTTTTCTTTCTCCTCCTTTCTTTTTCTTTTTTCTCTTCCTCCTCTTCTTGTTTTTCTCGTCTTCCATTCCACTTCCTCCTCCTCTTCATTTTCCTCGTTAATCATCAGCCCCTCCTCCACCACCTCATTCTCATTCTCCTCCAACTCTCCTTCTCCTCATCCTCTTTGTCCAACTTCTCCATCACTTCTTTTTTTCTTCTTTCACCTCCTTTCTTTTTTTTCTCTTCCTCCTTCTCCTCCTTCTCCTCCTTCTACTCCTCCTCCTCCTCCTTCCTCCAATTCCTTCTTCTTTTTTCTCTTTTCCTCTATATTTGTCCATCTTTGCTCCTCACTCGGCTGTTTTATTTTTTATCGAATACAACACTGTCACTAGTGGGCTACTCAAGCTATCAGATTTTACTAACAAAACTTTTTGCATTGATTATCAGGATAATAACTGAAGAAGTTATTGTACAAATAAAATATCACTAGTTTATCCTTGTTTATTGTTGATTTAGACACATAACGTTCCACTAATTCTACAAGATATAAATACTCCAGTTTCTTCAGTGGTTTTCATCCTTACATGAACTGTTAGTGCTATCGATGCCATTATCGATTATAGGTTTGCATTTAAAACAGGTGTTACTTTTTTGCGTTTCAGGACCTGGTTTCCATCCTCAGCGAACAGAGAGTACATACTGATTATACTTCCTTGAACACTCCAGTTCTTTTGTAGACTCTACTCAAAATCATCCCATATAGGCCAGAAAGGATCGAGACAATGATAAATTTGGAATAAAAAATATAAAAAAGTCATTTTCAGTGAGGATCTATCCATCAGCTGTTAGTATCGTCGTTTCTTGTTGAAATGGCAGTTAGGCCCTTGCCTTGCCTACTTCTTGCTGCTCCAGCCCTTCGTGTAGTAGCAGTTAGTAGTTAGTATCATCCGTCCAACTTTGTTGTTATTAAACTTGTTAACGGGGCCACCTTAGCCCCCCCACCCTATTTCTCGCCCTTTTCCCACAACCCTCTTTCACACACACCCCCTCCCCCCCCCCCCCCCGACCATCATCAGAGTGTGTACGCCGTATATCTTCTAAATTAAATCTAGCAACATGTCGCGCATCTCTGTCTACGTGTAGAGTGCTCTAAGAAATGGTAGTTACAGCAATCTGTTATGCTCAGTAACGCTTGCAACAATCACTCTAGCCCCTTCCATCTCACCTTTCCATCTTTGCCATAGGTATTACTAGACCTGGCCAGGGGCGGATCCAGCAGCAGATTTTGGGGGGGGGGGAGAAATACCTAATACCTAAGTGGGGTATGGTTACCAGGAGTGGGGTGTTCCGGGGTGTGATAAAATCGTGAATTTAAGGGTATTTTCAATTGAAATGAAACCAACTTTCAAAATTTAATTGTTCACCTATCCAGATCCCCCCTTCCCACATTTTTATGCCACTGACACAAGCTGTTAATGAAAAATGAAATTAACAAGAAAAATTGCATACATTATTCGCAATTGGAAAACTATTCTGTAATCAGCCAAAATCTCCCAACAATTTTTTGAGGATCCAGGATCTAGGCTCTAGAGTGATTATCTGAGTGAATGTTTAGTGCTAATAAAACAAGTCTATTTTTTCTGCCATAGCAGTCCTCAGCCATGTAATGATAAGCTGCAGAATCCAGAAAACCATTTCAGAACTGGCAATATTTTTAGACCAAGTACTAAAGTACACAATATTTGCGCTAAAGAAAATTAATTGTTGGTTAGGCTTTGCTGTCTCATTTTCCTCGCTTGTCAACAGCTTTGAAACCTCTCCTTCATTTTCTTCTACTTTTAATTTTATCTTTATTTTTTACCCTTTTTCATCTTTTTTCATTTTCATGTCTCTCCTCCTACCAATTTCTATTGTCATATCTTTTCTGCTTCTTCACTGTTTTTTTATCATTTTCATTCGTTCCTCTCTTTCCTCTTCTTTTTTTTCCTTGTTCTTCTTCTCCGTTGGGGGGGGGGGGGGATTTCCCCCCCTCCCCCCACCACGGTGGATCCGCCACTGGACCTGGCAACGTAAGATGTAACAAATAAATATGAAATATCAAATATCTCTCTTCTCTTAATCATTTTTCTCAGTCACTAGCTCTGTCTTACTCTCTTTCTGTATTTAACCTATGTATTATTTTCTCACTCTTTGTCAATGTATACGCGCATAATAATATAGAATATGAGACACTATGACGTATTTTGCTCTTAACCTTTGATCAGATTAGGTTAGTCTAGCTTACACCAAGATTTTCAATCATTTTGCTTGAGTTTTTTTGGGGGTTGACGGGTTGAGCTATTGAAATGTAATCCATTGACTTGAAACAAGAGGAAAATGAAAAAATAAATATTGATAACAAAATTTAAAAAATCACAATTCAAGGTGAACTCCGAACTACCGGGTTGGCTGTCATTTTTGACTGCCAAAAATATAATTTTTTTCGGTGAGGTGAGAAGCATAGAGTTCTGGTTAGTGATGACTAGAATTTTTTGAAATATTGTTACATCAATAGGAATAGGGAAGTGATAGCCGTGAGCCGTAGCAGGTATCTGTTTAATCAGATTAGATAAGCAACGCTCTCCTGGATCCTCTTTTTAAGGTTGACCGATTGGATTAGCTACAAAAAATTCCGTTCTCTGCTGTAAACTTCCCGGTGAGTCGGAACCCATCTAAAATTATAGGTCTACCATGTTTTTAATGACATGGCTCAAGCTTCTAGGTGGAACTACCCATAAGGGTCTCCCCACCAATGAAAGCCATATGCATTATTTTTCATCAATAGGAATTAATTTGTGAGTAAAATAAATCATTACAAGAGAAATGTGAATCATCCTTTCCAAACAAGGCCCATATCAGTGGGGCCTATGCGTAAGTGGGGCCTTACATCAAAGCCTTTATTTTACAGGATTATCTTAGAATTTCTTTTTAGTGCAATGGATAACAATAAAAAAATTGTTGAATTACTGCCTCAAGAACCTATATGAAAATATACTGACAAGAACTATCCATGTGCAATTTCTCAAGTGCAAGTTCTCATGCGAAAATTCTCATGTGTAAATTCAAATAATTTATAAAAAAAGTAGAAAAAACTAGTAGCCACAAGATTAAAAAATGTGTGCTCTTTTAAAAAAGAGAAGGAATAGAATTGAAGTAGAACAGGATCGATTAGATAATGGGAAGCCCCTTGCTGTGCGAATGTAAGGGAAAAAAGAGAGGTTAGGAGAAAGAGAGAGGGAAAGAGAAAGAAAAGTACTGAGGATGTTGAACAGGTGAACTGGAATCGCTTCTTCTAGCCAGCAGCAATTAATGCATACCCGATCGCTCTGAATGGCTGGCTAATGCTTGCTCGACGAGAGAAAAACCAGATAAAAGCGATTCTAATTTCCACTGACATTATTCTATCAACTGCAATTTTTCTTCTTCTTTTTCCTTCCTGGGTCTTCCTCTATCCCTTCTTCTTCTCCTCCTTCTATTCCTTCTTTTCCTTCTCCTCCATCTCCTTCATTTTCTGGCTTTTCTCCTACTCCGCCTTCTCCTTCTTCTAAATAATAATATTTTCTAATAATAATACTGTAATTTCCTCCTATCACATTTGTTGGAGATTATTGCAATCAATTACATTGTTATTGTTACGAATGCAAATGAAGGAGTTGTTCACGCACTTATTCTACATCCATCGTTTCTATTCATAGATGAAAATGACTTGTAATTTAAATCTTCATTCTCTTGCTTTTCACATGTCTTTGTCACTATTATTCTTCAAATATGCATCTCTCTCACTCAATTGAGAACCGTTGAAGCTTCTACTATATTCTACCATGTTCTAACATATTCTATGACCTTCCATGGCCTTCTCGAAGCATCTAGTGGCCTCCAGTTCTTGGAACGACAACTATATAAAGGAGCTCACGTGAACCAGTGAGTTAAGTCTTACAAACTCGCGTGTCAGATTGTGTTACAGATCTCGTGCCGTTAGAGTAAACAGTGCTCGATTCCAGTGTAAAGTGCAGAGACAAGTGTTTACTATTTGTGCAGCTTACTAACAGTCTAAAGACGTTGTGTCAAGTGCTATTATTTGAGACTGTCAAATAACGTATGGGACTGTGTTTTGTAAGTGTTTTGTTGTTCTTTTATCATTTCTTTCTTCATTATTGTACAGTTTATTGGTCACTTGTTTCTTTTATCATTAATCGGCCTATAATTAATTATTTATTAATTCTTGTAAATAATTACTGAAAATAAGTATTAGCTTGTCATTTGTTGATCTGTTTTCCGTTATTAATTGAACTTGCAATTAGTGTGTGTAAATAGACTAATTTGTGTAAATAAAGTGCAAGTGTGAACTCTAGTGTTGCCAGCCTTATTTTAGCCATTAGAACCCATAACATCATCAAGAGCTCAGCTCTGAATTCATTGAAATATAAATAAATAGATGAATATATATGTCTAGTGTGAAACAAAAGTAAAACTGAGCTTCTATAAATGAATAAAAGATCCACAACGCTAATCAAAACACATAATCTATTTGGAATTGAAGAGAGAGTCCAGGATGCAAGAGAAAGAGAGTGAGGAAAAGAGTAAGAGGCAAAGAGAGTAATATGAGTGAGAGGATGAAAGAGAATGGGTGGGTGTTGGAGGGAGGGAGAAAGAGGGAATGATAGTGATAGATAGAGACAAAGAGTGAGTGAGAGATGAGAGACAGAATGAGTGAGAAAGTTAGACAGAGAGCGGGGAAGAGATAAAGAGACAGTGTAAAAGAGATAAAGAGAGAGCGTGCGGGAGAAAGAGAGTAATTGAGTGAGACAGGGGGAGAGTACGAGAGAGCGATTGTGAGCGAGGATGAGAGAGTAAAAGTGCGAGAGAGAGGCAATGTGAGGGAGTGTGAGAGGAAATAGCGAGTGAGTAAAATTGAGGATGAAAGAGTGAGAGGGTGTGGGAGTGAAAGTAAGAGACCTTTCTATCTATCTATGCATGAACATTGTTGCTCCGTTCCTCCATTGACAGTATATGTTTGATCTGGTCAACCGAACATCATGCGTGCTTGTTAATGGATAATGGATAACTACTCACATTATCAGCCTTCAATGGCACTCCAATGGCCCACTTCTGAGCTGTGGCTATTTGCTTTTCCTTTCCTTTGGGTTTCATCTCTCTCAAACTCCATTTATACAGTATACAATCTATTGCGTTGTCAATATAGTAAAACATTCAGATTCAGATCTATTTATTTTTGCAAATTTACCATGTATATGGATGATTACAGTAGACCTATAGACCTGATAGATAATAGATATAAAAGATTCAGATTCAGATTACTTTATTTGTGCATATTTACAATGTATATGGATGATTACAGTAGGCCTATTATTAAGATTAGCAACTCTCAGATCCAATAGACGATGTCCAATAAGTCGTACAAAAGTCAACTCAATCGATAAATAATAACATTAGAGATAAAAAATAAATTATTGATGCAATAGGTAATAAAGAATGAGAGCTTGTATCTGAGACATGAATGACACAAAATGTCAAAGTCTTGGCCATTGAGACCAATCTTACACTTAACCTGCCGGAGATTAGATTAGATTAGATTATCCACTTCATTCATGTAGATTACAAAATACAGTCTTAAATTCTAGATTATGAAAGTTGAAAGTATATAAGTACTGTAATTATTGTTCTATGAATTTTGCAAGACTAAACAAACGAATTATTCGACGATATGAATATAAGATGCAATTTGATAACGATAATATGATTGTGATGCATCTACATGAAACGGCGAAGTTTGAACACATAAATGTCTATTGTCTATTCTAATGTCTATTCTAGGAAAAGGATATTCAAAGATATCCTTCTCATCAACATTTGACCGTAAGAGGGAGAGAGAGTGGATGAGAGAGAGATAGAGAGAGAGAGAGATAGAGAGAGAGAGAGAGAGTGTGTGTGTTTGTGAGAGAGAGACCGAGAGTGTGTGTGCGTGTGTGTCAGTCCTGCGTATTTCACAAAAAAGGCAACGATTTGGAACACTAAATTTGGCGCAAAGCTCCTTGTAAACTCAATTCAGTGCACCTTGAAGTCCAATTTTTTTTTCTTATTTGAATTTTTCAAAAATAATGTTCAAATTCGAGCATTTTTGCAAGATATGTTAGATGATGTTCATCTGATGTTCTAAATTCTTGAACTATTCCATCGTTACGGATTAAAATAGACGCTGTCGCAGGAAACTTGCAGAGCAGCTATAACATGATACGTCACTATGGTGCTCATATAGATGATACGCCGATATGTCGTCAGCTGAAGCAACAGATTAGTTCCATATCAATATTGAAGCTGCTAATAACCAAGTGTCATGCGAACTTATCGAACTTTCCTTTTGTGTATTGAGCTTTTCCTGTCAGCGGCTCTGGTAGCGCAAATGTTTGGAGCGCTTGTCTGTGATAAGATAAGCCCCCGTCTGACTTTGTTTCCTGCAACCTTGAGTTCGAATCTCATTCAGCAATGGATGTTTCTCATCATTCATTCATCCATTCACTTCATTACCCTCGCACAAGTCTCCCGACTCATCTGCAATTAAAAAGAGAGAAAAAACATCATTCTAAAGACCTAAACACAGAGCTAGGTATGTGGGTTTACAGCTGCAAAATTGCTAACCTATAAAAATACTAAAAGTTTACATCATCAGTGCAAAAAGAAACAGTTTTTTGGAAACTTCTCTTTTCAAACAGATAAACTGCACGGCATTTCACTAACCATTCCCAATTATTTCGTATTTTTGTGACCGCTGCTTAAGTTATCTACCAAAGACAAGTTAGACAAGTATCTTTGGCTTCTTTGGCGAAAGGAGGAGTATAAATTCATAGTCATATGAATAATAACTAATACATAGTTTTGATAATGGAGGATTGGCAATATTATCAACTAGCATTTCACCCAGTCTTGCTCGGATTCCTGGAGTTTTTCTTTTGGTAGATTTTTTTGTTGATTACTTCTTGGAGACTCCAGTTATGGCGTATAACAAAAGTCAAATCAATTATTATACAATCTTATACACTAGTTCCCATTTACATGGAAAAAATATTTAGTTGATAAAGTTTCATATTGTACAAGAGTTCCTTTCATTTCATATCAAAATATAAAGCCTTACCTCAACTAATTGACATGGCAATTACGGTAACTAGTGTATAAGATTGTACAATAATTGAACTGACTTGTCTTGTACTCCGTAAATGGAGTCTCCAAAACGTAATCTACAAAAAATAAATCTACCAAAAGAAAAACTCCAATCTGGATTTCCAGCCGGAAATGATAGTTGATAATATTGCCAATCCTCAATTAACACACCATCATCAAAATTATGAATTAGTGTGCATATGACTCTTTTATGTATTTCAACTTCTCCGTTTGCACTTGAATAAATGCACGTAAATATTGATTAGAAATACTATTTGGAATTGTAACAAAATGCATCGATTGCAATGGATAATACATAAATTAAATACAGGACTTGTAACAAATTACAAGGAAATACAAGGAATAAATACTAAGTACAATACAAAATACAAAATAATGTTCACATTAAACTTTGTCTTGGAGACTCCAGTGTTATGAAGTATAAGACAAGTTAGATCAATTATTATACAATCTTACATAAAAACTTCCAAAATTGAATAACCTTCAAAGTAGTTTAATAGTGAATATCATTCAACATTGCGCAAGCTTAGAGTGCTACCCCAGTTTTGTCATCAATTCTGCTGAAAGGGGGGATAGGCTACCCCCAGACCCCCTACTCAACCCTCCCCTACGCGAAGCTCACTCATTTAAAACAGCGACACCAGCACACCTAATTGGCTTTCTGCTAATTAATTTTAAATTGCAATATAGCTGCAGGCCTCAACAGTTCAACAGGCCTGTAACTTAACGCTGTGCAACGAAATTAAAATTATATTCAATTACCAGTCAGTGGGTCTCGGCCTACCAGCTGGCTCATGTTTGATTGTTTTTGCCGCATTAAGGAGAGGGGAAGGCCGCTAGTTGGTGGGGGGGGGGGGGAAAGGGGCTAATTTTCAACATCAGTCACTTTCCAGTTTTGACTGACTGTTGAAAATCAGGAGTAGTTCACGAGGTTAACGACAGAGAGCGTAGTAATCGCAATTAATTAATCGCTTTTTAATCTTCCTCACCCCCTGCATTGCAACCCTCTTTGTACATAAGCTGTGCTACGGGATTTGTGATGAGAATCTTAGGTTTGAAGATCATGAGCATTGATTGGATTTTTAATGATATCTGATTTTGAGCATCATTTTTAATAATGATGAGCATCTGATTTTTAATAATAAGACTTGAAGTTGTCACAACTACATTTGGTGAAAAAAGTAAGATACTAGTTTCGGTTTTTATACCATTATTTATTTATTCATTTAACTAGCATACAATAAATGTGAATACAACAGGTTATTGCCCCAAACTGCTTTTCACAAAATTTTAAAGTAGGATCCCAATCTTAGGTTAGGTCGCTGTTTCACTTGAAATTTCACCTTGAAGCACAATAATTATTCACAATCACAAGTCTTTTGCAGATGAAGATTATTAATTATTAATTTTTAAAATATTAATTTATTTATAAAGATTAGAATATTAATTTTTTAAATTTCAAACAAACACTATCACAGTCCGAAAAAGATGATAAAATTTGGAATTTTGACATTTATAAGCCAAAAATCTTTACTACTTACACTTATTACTATAGTTACAATATCAATCTCAAACAAACTGAATAAAAGTACAGAGTAGCTTAATGTATACTAAACAACGAATGATACTATTGGCTGAGGGAGAAAGTGTCTGTGATAGGCCGAACTTCATTGAAGGTCTGACATTGGCTGAAGGCCAAAACAAGACACGCCCACTGGTGAGAGGAGAAACAAGCAGAAATAAGTGTCAAAATCAAGAACCAAAAACCCTGAACACATAGAAAGCAACAAGCAAGAACAATGCACAAGTAGGCTCGAATCAGAAAAATTAAAAATTTGAAGGTCACTGGAATGCAGTGAAGGTCGACCAAGAAAAAACACAAAAGTACTGTTAGTAAAATGTAGGCCAATTATGATGAAACCAAGTTAGTTGTATTGAATTGGTTGAAATAAATTTGATCTCTGTTCTTTGTCAAGCTTCTGCCTTCCTCAATCAAATGCAGAAATTCAACATCTTCTCCGGCCTTGAACTTGTCCATTATTAATGAGATGCTCTGCAAAATTTCAATCTTTTTTGGGGTTTTAAAATTTCTAATACGTTCATTTATTCTACGTTTGAAACTCTACAGGTCTGACCCACGTAACAGGCATTATAATCACCCAATTCAATTTATAAACTCCACTTTTATCCCAGATAGCAATAGAGGTAAAATAGAGTTTCTTTGAAGAGCTACATCAAAATCGTTTTTTTTCTTAACTTATCAATGTTCGTAATTTATCAGATATTAAGCCAAGATAATGTACCGTTATCCAAGACCGTTCTCCAGTATCAGTAAACAGCAATGCTAGCACTAATTGCTACCTATTTTATTCAAAATTTTGTCAACAATGAGCTTCTTATATCCATTTGTAATATCTAATCATCTTAATCTGGTTTCATCATAATTCTGGCTTTCATTTGAATAACTTAATAACGGTACTTTCGTGTTTTTCTTGGTTGACCTTGACTGCATTTCATTGAGCATAAATTTTTAATTTGAAAATTTCAACTCTAGCCTACTTGTGTGTTGCTTTCTACATGCTCATGGTTTTTGGTTATTGATTTTGACACTTTTTTCTTGTTGCTCCTCCTACCAGTGGGCGTGTCATGTTTTGGCCTTCAGCCAATCACAGACCTTCAATGAAGGTCAGCCTTTCTCTTTCTCTCTCGGCAAATAGTATCATCCGTGTTTTCTATACATTAAACTACTCTTTACTAGTTTTAGTTTGTTTGAAATTGAAAATGGTGTAACAACCAAAACTAGTATCTTACTTTTTCCTATAAATATGGTTGTGACAATTTCAAGTCTTCTTATTCATTATGCATAACCTCCACAATGTAACCTTCGACACTACAAAGCCGTAGCAAGTGTCTTTTCAATAAAATTAGATAAGCTACGAACTCATGGGCCCTCTTTGTAAGGGTGAACAATTGGATTGGTCAGCGAAAAGGACTCTGTTATCTGTTGTAAAATCACTTCCTCGTGGTTCGGAGCCCAGCTTAAGCTGTAGGTCCAACTCATCAACATCATTATCCAACTCATTACCTACGTACAGGTCTCAGACTCATGTAGGCTTCATGGTCGAAGAAAATCGTACGAATTCAGAGATTAGGTTATCAATGACATTTCCAATTCAGGGACGGGTCCTTGAATATTTCTTTTCCTATCGGTTTATTAGGTTTTTACTTTTACATAAACTCATTACCATTGTCAGAAAAATAGTTTTTGATCGAAGCTACTCCAAAAAAGGTTCAGTTTTTCCAAATTTATAGATCCTTGAAAAAAATAGGGAAATACTAACTATAAAGGTGGAGATTTATGGAAACCAATAAAAAAGACAGCCCTGACATATATCGCATGTATATTGTAAGTACAAGCCGAACCAGACCCATATACTTGGTAGAGGGTGGGGGCCCCTTTTGTTAGGGGTGGGAAGGAGGGTGCACAAACCTGAGAAATGTTTCTCAATAAGTTGGGCTGCATGGATGAAATAAATAATGGCTAAAAGAGCGTCAAAATAAATAGCCGATAATAAATTTATCGGGATGCCATTACGCAGGGCGTAAGGATCAAAAGGGAAAAGAAGATAAAGAAGGAAGATGATAAAAAGAAAAGGAAGAAAGAATGGATGAGTGTGGGAAGACTTGACCGGAATACGGAATGCAATGCGAGAGAAGCCACCAATGCTAGGAATGCGTCTTCTTGGCACTGATAAAGGGAGAAAGAGTTGGGAGATAAAAAAAGAGAAAAGAAGAAAAATGGGAACGGTGTAAGATTCTTGACAAATATAGGGAAGAAGAGGAAGGAGAAGATGAAAGATGAGGAGAGGAGGAGGATGATAAGAGGGAAGTGATGAGAGGAGAACCAGGAAGAGGAAAGAAAATATATAGGAAGTGAGATGAGGAAGAAAAGGATTGAAAGATGAGCAAGAGAAGGAGGAGGTGGGAGAGGAGGAGAAGGAAAAGGAGTAGAAGAAGGAGAAAGAAGAGACGAAAGATGAGGTTAGGGGGATGATGATGAGAAGGAATTGGGAGATGAAAGAAAAGAAGAATAAGAAAGAACGAGAGGGGAGTACGATTCATGACAAAGATAGGAAAAACGGGAATGAGGGAATGAATGATGAAGAGAGGAGGAGGATGATAGGAGGGAAGTAGAGAGAGAGGAGAATGTGGAAGAAAAAAGGAAAATCATTAGAGGTGGGAGGAGGGACTAGAGCGTTAAAAAAAGGAGCTAGAGAAGAAGGAGGAAGAAGAGGATTGAAAAAAGAGCAAGATAAGAAGGAGAAGGAAGAGAAGAATAAATGGGAGTAGAAGAAGAAAAGGTGGAGATTGACGATGAGGAGAGGGGGAGGAAGATTTGGGTTAGAGGAGAGCGGAGAACTAAAAAAAAGGATAAAAGAATCATGGAAAGTGGAAAAAAAATTGGAAAGAGGAGCAAATAAGAAGGTGGTGGAAGAGGATAAAAAGGTTAAGGAAAAAAATAAAGAGTAAGATTGGAAGAATAACATGGAGATATAGAAGAGTTAAAGGAGAAGAAAAGGAGATGAAGGAGGAATTGGGGAGGTTGAGGACCATAAGAAACGGTGATAAAAATAAGAGGAACATTAGGAGAAAAATGTGAAGAGAATATAAGAAAAAATATAGAAAAAGAATAAGGAAGGAAAATAAATAGCCCCAAGGAGGACTCTTAAGGAGAGGCAGAGAACAAGGAGAAAGAGTGAAGTAGTGAATAGCAGAAAATAAAAAGTATGAGTGAGAGAAAAAGGAGCAGAGGTGAAAGTAGAGTAAAAGTAAAGTATAAAAGGAATGAAGTAGAGTAAAACGGATAAGTAGAAGACAAGTCGGAAGAAGAAAACAAAGGTTGACACTAAGATAAAGGAGAAGAGAGAAAAGACTGGAGAAGAAAAGAAAAGTAGTAAGCAAATTGAGAAGAGGAAGAGAAAGAAGCCTTGCAAGAGAAGTTGAATCAGAATGAAAAAGAAGATGGAAGACAGATGTATGAAGGAAACGGAAGGAGAAGAAACAGCAAAAATGTGAGGTTCTGAGGAAAATTAGAAAGAGAAGAAGAGTTAGAATCAGGATAAACGAAGGACTTGAATATAGAAAATCATAGACCTCAGAAGAAGAGTGAAAAGGGGAAGGGAAAAAGAGAAGGTGATAAGAAGGAAGAAGAATAACAAGAAGAAGAAGAAGAAGAAGAAGAAGAGGAAGAAGAAAAAGAAGAAGAAGAAGATGGAGCAGTAAAATTAGAAGAAGGAGAAACAAAGTATGTGGTGTGAAGGGAAGAATTATGAAGGAAAGAGGAAATGAAGAGGGGCAAGGTAAAGAGAATGTGCAAAAGTTGCAAGGAAAAGATAGGAGAATGAGGAGAAAATAAGAAGAAGGCAGGATTAGAACAAGGAAAATAAGGAGTTGAAGAAGATGAAAAAGAAGAGTTAGGAGAAGAAGATAAAGAAGATGAAAAAGAAGAGTTAGGAGAAGAAGATAGAGAAAATGAAAAAGAAGAGTTAGGAGAAGAAGATAAATAAAATGAAAAAGAAGAGTTAGGAGAAGAAGATAGAGAAGATGAAAAAGAAGAGTTAGGAGAAGAAGATAAAGAAGATGAAAAAGAAGAGTTAGGAGAAGAAGATAAAGAAGATGAAAAAGAAGAGTTAAGAGAAGAAGATAGAGAAGATGAAAAAGAAGAGTTGGGAGAAGAAGATAAAGAAGATGAAAAAGAAGAGTTGGGAGAAGAAGAAACAAAGAAGATGGTGCGAAGGAAAGAATAATGTAAGAAAATGGGAATGAAGACACAAAAACAAGTATAATGTGCAGAAGTGACAAGGAAAAGAATAACAAGGATGAGAAGGTTGAGGAGAAGAAGTGATACAAGAAGCGCTTTCAAATCCCTTTCTCATCACTCTAGAAGTGTGAAGAAGAGGAAGATGAACAAGATTCAAATAAGAGGAAGAAGAAAAAAGGAGAAGAAGGAGAAGTGGTTTCAAATCCCACTCCCATCACCCAAGAGCTCCCTTTCAGCTCTTGAATCGCTTCAATAGTCAAGAAAGTAGCCGCTTTTCTCTTCTAAGAGTTTATGAAAAAGAAGAACGAGTGGAGAAGAAAATAAGAAGGATTTGGTGAAGAAGAAGAAATAGTCTGTTTGTGGGTCACATTTGTTTCATTCAACTGGAATCAGTTTGGCGCGTAAAGACATTCCAACACCCCCCTTTCCATACCCCTTACCGCTTTCCCATGTCACATTTCGTCTAAGTATGGACCTAATTTGTCTTTTTTTCTCCCCTACCACTTGCAAGATAAAGCACGAAGACAGATTTCTACGAGGCAAAGATTTATTTCTTAAAACGTTGTTGTCGATTTAGTAATGCTTGTTTCACGAACGTAAGTGACGGACAGCTTCTGCTTGTGAGAGATTTGAAAAAGGAATATTTGGAATGAAGGGAAGTGATAGCCGTGAGCCGTAGCAGGTATCTGTTCAATCAGATGAAGATAAACTACGAACTCCTGGGCCCTCTTTGTAAAGGTGGTCTATTGGAAGAACGACTCGGTTCTCTACTGTAATAGTATATATATTTTTTTGTAGATTTGTGATAAACTTTGAGCAAGTACAACGACAATAATCATGCATAACCTCAAAATCTATTACAGCAGTAGAATACTAAAAATTCTTCTGAGATGAGCTGTGTTTCCAAATTCTGAATCAGCTGGAATGCGGTAATATCCATTAACGCAATGAAAAAGGATGTGGCAATGAAAATCAGCTGTTCTTTCTGTAAACAGACGTTTACCGACTCGATTCAATGCTTAGTAAAGTGGTCAATATGAAAATGATAAAAAGTTACTTTTACAGCTTACTGTCACATATTAGGTATGCTATCTTAGTATGGGGTAATTATAAGGGTCTCCCCACCACGAAAAGCCATACGAATTTACTTATTTACTTATGGGGTAATTCATCGAAACAAAATCTTGATAGGGTGTTTAAGATCCAAAAGAAAGCGGTTAGGTGTATAAAAAGAGTAAATAGATTAGATTCATGTAGGCCGTTGTTCAAGAGACTTGGTCTCCTAACTGTACCCTACTTATATGTGTATGAAGCTACTTTATATGTAAAAACGAATGATATTAACCAAAATTTTAACGTACTCGATTATAATACAAGAAGCCGAGGAGATTATCACTTGATCAGTCACAATAGTAGCTTATTCAAACAAAAACCTAGTTATATTGGTAGGAAATTCTACAACAAGCTACCGCAGTTTTTAAAGTCTTATAAATATAGAAATATTTAAAAAACAATTGAAAAAATATTTAGTTGATAAAGCTTTTTATAGTGTACAAGAGTACACATCAATATTTTTTATAGTTCACATCAAAATTAAGCCTCACCTCAACTAATTGATATAGTAATTATGGTATCTAGTGTATAATATTGTTGATCTGACTAGTCTTATACTCCGTAATTGGAGTCTCCAAGACGTAATCTACAAAAAAATATATATATTCACGAGTATGACGAAAAATCACTTCCCGATGGTTTGGAACTCACCTAAAACTAAAGATCCAACTCATTACCCATGCACAAGTCCCGACCTATATGGGCTTTTTCCAACAAAAAAATACTGTAGTTTATACTTTCTATTTTATGTTGAATCACATCGTCTCCAAGCTGTGTGACGTTAGTTGTATAGTATTGTTTCAATCACTCGAACGAGAAATTTGTGAATGAGCTAATGTTATATAAATATCTCATCACCGTCTTCATCTCCTTTTCTCCTCGTACCTTCTTCTCCTTTTTCTTCCTTCCCCCACGTCATCTTCATCGTCTCCTTCTCCTTTTTATCATTATATTCACTCTTTTTCTAAATATTTCATGCCATCTCATCTCCTTTTTCTCTTGCCTTAATCTTCTTCGTCTTCATCTACGTTGTCTTCATTATCTCCTTATCACTCCATCCACTCTTTTCTTCAATTCCTTATCTCCTGTGTTACACCTATGCACCTTTTTACACAAACCTGTCGTAGAAATTGAAAAATAAAACGAAATGTCTGGATCGTCAATCATGCTCTTGTACTTCCCTCTCAGCCAATCACAGAGCATGGCACAAGAGGCTCAGCCAATAGCGAAGCAGGACATTATAATACCGTGCAACACGGTCTGCATTCATGTCTATGTGTTTGCATCTCTCAACAGCTCTATAAATAGAACTTCAGACTAATAACAGCTGCGCCAAGCATTTAGGAATGTATCAAAGGATACATTCATGTATCCAATAATATGGTTGCCGGTGATCCTGTTACCAATATGGCCGTTTTCCTTTCCGCTTTGTTCATTATGTGTATCGCCATTGAAACACGTTGTGTAGAATGGATTATTTGTTACCAAATTGAGATTGATTGATCAATTGGTACACTTCCTATTATATATTTCCTAATGAGAAGTCTCATAATACAGTTCCCTCATAGTCCAGGTGAAATCCCAATTGATTTTGGAGTTGGGGGGGGGGGGGGGTGAAATATAAAAGTTATTATGACGTTGAACACATTTCCACAATAGGCTTTAGGTGTGTTTTGACTAGTGAAAATAAAAACTTGGACTTAGTGATGATACTCACATTTAAAAACGTTTTCAAAATTGAATTTGTTGAAATCATTTCTTGAATTATTTCAAATCATCGAATTGAAAAAGAGAGAAAATATTGAGGCATGCATGTAACTAGATCTGTTAAACAAGAAGAAGGAACAAAACTTGTTTTAAGAACTGCCAGTGTGCATTTCTTGTAGATCGGAAGCATATGATGTAAATCGAAATTAAAGAATTTATATGGAGCACATGCCTATCAGCACAACTGATGAAAATAATCATTGCTGACCGTACGAAGCGTGGTCTTTTTTTTCAAGTCGACCGTTTTGCATTTGTCTGTCTGTTTTTAACGCATATACGTCCAAACGCATCAAATGCTATGAAATTTTGCATGGATGCTCCTTTTAAGAATGTGCATCGATGTATTTGTAAGGATCTTCAAAATTTGCTTACATTTAAAGGATATTTCTAGGAAAAGGAAAGGAGCTCATGCCTTATTCTATAGGAAACATATGGCTTTCAAAATGAGCTTCTCATTCATTTGCAATTGGGATCAAATTTCAAGATTTTGGCCTTCTTATTTTTTTGTTCTGAGGATGAAGCCCACATAGGTCGGATGATGGTGATTGATGAGTTGGATCTACAGTTTTAGGTGGGTTCCGAACCACCGGGAAGTGATTTCACATCAGAGAACAGTGTCTTTTTGCTGGCCAATCTAATCGGTCACCTTTACAAACAGGACCTACGAGAACGCAGCTTATCATCTTAAACCTTAGTTGAGAGAAACAAAACATTTCTAATATTCTAATTAAGTATAATAAGTGACTAAGTAAATATAAATTTAGTTATTATTGTTCTATACATCAGACATGTGAAATCTGATCTGATTTGAGCAATCAGCTGTCTAGAAAACAGAAACACAGCCTTGTTGATGCGATATAGGTTACCTTTTTTTGAAAAACAGACATGAAAGTAGTCAAATTGAATTAAGGGTTAAGTCTAATAATTGTGTTTAAGTTTTTGATGATGATTGTCATTGAGTACATCGAGTTCGTCCTCTGTGCAAGCACCTTTATTCTTGAGAGTGAGGTCTACGGTTCACAGAACTAGTAGTTTTATGTCATCTCCTCTGGTCCTTGGATATTCCGCTGTATCGGTTTATTTAAAATCCAGTTTGTTCTACATTTCGTGGATACATAGATGAACTAACATCAACTGACAAGCGAGGGCTCCGGTTGTGAATGAAATGTCGCCCCATCAGGTAGAACTTTAACCATCCCAAAGCGACCATGTAGCGTTGTAATTGAGGTCAAACTAAACTTCAAATCAGATTGTGGCCTACTCTCACTCGTCTCTTTCATTCTCTCACTCTCACACGCTAATTCCTTCTCTTCGATCACTCTCTCTCATTTTATCTCCACCCAATCGCTAACATCTGTCCACTGTCCCACGTTCAACTAGACCATCACAGCCTGTGAAAAGTGTAAAACTTTATTTGGCACTGACTGCTCCTCCATTACATCTAACTGTGCCTCAACTACTTCTAAACTGTTCCCCTCTCTTCCTAAGGCTCCCCCCACCCACTTTTGATCATTGCCAACCCCCTCCGTTCATTTACACGCCCCCCACAATACGATCTATACTCACCGCACACATTATCACAGCAATGTGCTTTCAACAATACTGCTAGTCAGTGTAGTTGATACAAAATAAAGTTTTTTATCTAGACTGATTGTTTGATAGTTTTAAATTTGTTGAATAATAATAATTATTATTGAATTGTTGAATTTCTCATTGTTTTAATAGAATGGTTGCTGTGGAATTTAGGAATTTTTAATATTTATTAATCTAATTGTTGTTTTTATATATGCTTGCTTTGGAATTTAAGAAGGTTGGTCACATAATACATGAAATCACCGAATCTAGTCTTACAAATTTCTATGCCTATTTATTGTAATTATATTATCAATAATTGACTGAAATTCTCGCGACCCTTATAGTGTATAATGGTACTCATAATATATTTTGTGTTATGTTATAATGGTTACTTCTATAAAGTTAAGTTAGTTGGATTTTGAGTCATGCAATTATTCTTTGGTCAGCTATTCAGAAAAATGAATCATTTATTCACAAACATTTTGAAGTTTAAATGCTTATTGATATTTTTCATAGACTATTTATTGCTAATGGTTCAATATATTATAATTGTTATGTGTGGCTTGAATATTTCTTATGTTATAAAATCAATTTTATACGCAACTCATTTGTATTGTGTAGTGCACACTGAGAACAAATAAAATTATTATGATTATGATTAAATAATAATAATTGTAAAGAAAGGCAACATCGGAGAGAATGAAGGAGTACTGGCAAAAGCAGAAATAAACATCCATGAAAAAATAATTGATTCAACGTACCCCCAAATTAGGTGGTTCGAAAAAAAAATTATTATAGAAAGTAAATAAATATGGATTTTATTGGTGGGAAGAGCATAACGGGTAGTTCCACCTTGCCGCTTGAGCAACGTTATTAAAAACATGGTGGACCTACACCTTTAGGTGGTTCCGAACCACCGGGAAGTGATTTTGCAGCAGAGAACAGTCTTTTTTACTGGCGAATCCAATCAGTCACACTTACAAAGAGGGCCTGGGAGCTCGTAGCTTATCTTTCCATAATAATAATAAGAATAATAATGAAAATACTTTATGGATTTTGAAATTTTACAGCTGGAGTATTTAGTGGGGATGAAGCAATTTCTGGTGTTTTGGAACCCACCTTAAACTGTAGGTCCAACTCATCAATCACCATCATCCAACTCATTACCCACGCACAGGTCTCAGACCTATGTGGGCTTCATCCTCAAAAAAATATTTTTATCCAAGTAATATTAGAGTAATAAAAAATTAAGACTTTGTAAATGCCGAACTCTTATAAAACAGTAAAAAACACTTATTTTGCATTAAACGTGAACATCAAACCTTTCAAATTGAACATTTTCAAACCCTTTTTACGATTCAATTAAAAATTAACTTATTTTCATACTAATTCAACTCTTATTTCACATATCTCCAACATAATTCCGATATGTCGTAGACAAAGCAACAGATTAGCTCTGATTTTAAGCTCTGTATAAATATTACAGCTGCTAATTACCCAGTGTCACGCGAGCATACTTACAGTATGTATTGAGCTTTTCCTTTAATACATCAATCTAAAGAGCTAAACTCAAACCAAGGCAGGTGGGTAGAGCTGCAAAGTTGCTAAAAAGGTAGTTTACTTATAAAAACACTAGAAATTCATACTGTCAGTGTAAAACCAGTTAATTTGTGAACTTCTCTTCTTAAGCAGATGAACTGTTTGTTATGGATATTGTAAAGTATCTCACTGACCTTCCCAATTTCTTGAATTGGTAACCGGTACCATATTATGTTAACTAACAGAAAAGAAAAACTCCAAATATTGGATTCCTGGGCAAAACCGGGTAAAGTGCCGAGGATTATCACTTGGTGAGTCATAATAGTAGTTTGTTCGAACAGAAACCTAATAATTTATATTGGTAGGAAACTCTAAAACAAGCTACCGCAGTTTACAAAGGGTCTTGAAAATATAGAAATATTTAAAGACCAATTGAAAAAGTATTCAGTTAATAAAGCGTTTTAAAGTGCACAAGAGTTTCTTTCATCAAAATTAAGCCTTACCTCAACTAATTGATATAGTAATATTACGGTTACTAATGTAAAGATTGTATTATTTAATATTAAAACTGACACTGTATTTCACTTTTATATCATGTTTTACTGACATATATTGGAGATGCTTGAGGAATGCACTTCACTTCTGAAAAGTTTTAATATTAGATTGTTCATTAAGTATTTCGTCATGGAACAAATCACAGATTGTATTATTGTTGATCTGACTTGTCTTAGACTCCTTGACTGGAGTCTCCAAAACGTAATCTACAAAAAATAAACTACTATTACTTATCTACCAGAAAATAAGAAATCTAATTTACTGGATTCGGGGGCAAGACCGTAGCACGCTTGTTCCCGTTACAGCAAGATCGGGTGAAGTGCTAGAGAAAAAATGTTAAAAATCAGATGTTCGGCATAGCTCCAATCCCTTTTGATATGTTTATCTTCAGCATGTTTAAGCAAGTATAAACAATACAGAATCCGAAGAGTGCTGAAGTAAAATTTGCTATTGAGGGGATAAATAGACCGAACACACTGCAAAAACCAATAAATCCACTCCTTCGCGAATGCATTGTGCACAGATAAATGTCAGCTCAGTCATGAGTGTAAAGCAGGTAGTGTGACATGTGCCTTTCATCGGTCTTATTACCTTTAGAACGAGAATCGCATTCAAAGGCGATTGTGTTCGGGGCCAGTGCACACGAGCGGCAGTCAAGTCGCGCGGAAAATATTATCAAGTAGGCAGAGTGGTGGGAGGCAGAGCGTCGAAGAAAAGATGAACAGATATATTTATAAATCTGAACCGAACGAAATAAGGAACTTCCCTATGAGTTACATGTTATGATATTTTATTATAATGCTTACTGAGGACCCAAAAGAGCTTTATTGAAATCGTGCCGTTGTCCATCCGTGCTCTAGCGCATGAAAGGAAGATTATTAACTCTTGAAACTTGGTATATGGCTTCCTCTTAGTCCGAGTTAGATCGCTATTGATTTTGGAGTTTTGGGTCGAATATGAAAATTGTTTTGATGTAGAGCAGATCTCTGCCGTAGGTTAGGCTAGGTTAGTTTAGGCTAGTGAAAATCAAAACATTGGGCTGCTGTGGCTGTCGTTGTTTACATTTGAAAATCAAAACATTGGACGTTATGAAGGCCTGATATGTCAACCAATAGACCAATTATCAATTTGTTCTTTATAGTGCAAGCTTTGATGTTTTCATTTTTCATTGTGTTGAAATCCTTTCATGAATTATTTTAAATCGTCGAATTGAAAAAAAAAACAAAGAGAAAATAGAAATTGAGGCATGGTATTATAATTGTGGCATGAATGAATTTCGTTGAACAAGAAGAACAAGAAGAAACTATGCTCTTTTTCAAGAACTGCCGATGTGCATTTTTTTGTGAATTGAGAAGAAATTGCAGATAGAAATTAGAAGAGAATTTGAAAGGTGTATAAGCCTAGCAGCACAACTGATAATTATAATTTTATTTCAATTTGCCGGGCCCTTGGATACTCCATTGTATCGGATTCTAATGGTTATTATTCTCTACTGCAGTCTTTCCCCAGTATTTTTTAGTGTGTAACCATAAGCGTATCCAGAAATTTTCCAAGGGGGGATCCACTTCACCTTGACTACCCCCCCCCCCCCACCGACAATCAAATCCTAAAACTTTTATTCACTTTGTAAAGTATCACAGCAGCCGTAGTTTACCAATTTAAACCTAATTCAATTTATTAATTAAGTATTATACTGTATTACTTATTACACAATACATATACTAATGTTTTTTTTAAGATGTTAAAAAGTTGCTAAACCCATTTTGCAATTTTCAAACTCCATGTTTTTAAAAAGAGAACATATTTTTCGACAACCAAACCGTGTGAGATGAAAGGTGAAGGGAATAGGGAAGACAACAATACATTAAAAGGGTGCATTCTATGAGTATGAAATGAAAAAACCAAGTACCCTGACTTTGATAAGTATTTAAATGAGAAGAACAGAAAGCAACAAATGAGACACAGTGTACTTTTGAATTATGTGTGGACCATCCAATGTTGGAAAAACCAATACCGTTTTCAATTTATTATTTGGTGAAAATGGTGATAAATTTTTACATTTATATTTACTTACCAAATCTCACCAGCAAGACTGGTACGAACTTCTCAAAGAAATTATGAGTCAAGTCCCTGAGATTGGATTCAATAATTTGTTTCAACATAATGAAGAAATCCCACGCCTGATTGATTTCTAAACTATCACAACTACTGTTTGAGGATGAAGTCGATGTTTCTTTAATTAATTATTAATGTTTTAGTTGTTTTTGCGCAAAAGTAATGGATTAAACGCGAATGTTTTCTTTTTTCAGCCAAAACAAACTTAAAACAAGAAATAAAAAATCCAATTGAAAAATTAAAAACTAATATTAAACGGCAATAATTATTTTATTCACTATTAAAACTTGTATAAATGCACGATTGTATGGCATTGTACCAGGACCGAGAACTTAATTATTAATTTTACTTCAACACCGACCGTGATCCACGCAGAAACTGAGCTGTCGTCCACTTCTGGACCGTTGAAAAGCTCAAACGGAAGTCTATAAAATCATTTTGTTATTTTATCATGGAAAAAGAATTCACAATGTCAACATCTGCGAGCTATGCTACTATAATACGTTTTTTTCTAGACTAATGACTTCTCCCAGTTTTGTTATGAAATTCTAACCCACTCTTTCTTGATAATGTACCGTACATTAAAGTTCTCTCCTCTATCGTATAAAGATAGACTAAACATGCTACAATAATGACTACAATAACAGCCGCCATGCTCAGTTCTCAACACTCCAATATTGTAATATTAATTCCGTCTAGATTAAATTTTGTTCATTAGAATTATTATAACTGGTATAGAATTATTCCCAAGAACCTTTCCTACAGCATAAAAGCATTCTATCTAGTGCTTAGTTATCTCAAATGGGGGGGGGGGGGGGTCCGGACCCGGGGACCCCCCCTTGAATACGCCCCTGTGTGTAACACAGTGGAGAATCCAATACTCGATGATAATCACCATCGCAAAATGAAACACACGCTGTGAAATGGCGTATGACAGATCGGAGCAGCTAAAATATGACATGAGATATGTCGGAGCACCGACAAATGACAAATGAACCGGAGGCATAGATTTTTATGGGCTAAAATTCCATCTATAATAATCCCAATTACGGATAGTTAATTTCAGCTATAAGAATAATTTGAGAATATAGTCTACTTCTTTATCACAACTGATTTTTTAATTTGTAATCATTCCATACAATTCAGTCATATTTTCTTGGATTTGTAGTTCCATAACGATCTGTGTTGTCAATATTAACTTTCTGTTGAAGATGAGTCTCCATGACTTGAAAACGTTTAGATAAAAGTGTCAGAATAGTAAGTTAATATGATTAAAGGTTCAAATACCTGCGTTTTGGTATCCAATTTTATTGTTGGATAACAAAACGCAGCTATTTAAACCTTTATTTATATTAACTTATTATTGTAAATTCTACCCACTTTCAACCAAACGTTTTCAATTCATGAAGAATCATCTTCAATAAAAAGTTTGTATTTAAAGATTTTATTTAAACCTTTATTTATATTATCTGGTATCCGGAGGTCAAAGAATTCAATATGAAAAAAGTTAATATTATTATTTCTAATTTTACAGGTGCCTGTACAGCGGTACTAACAGCCAGTGAAAATCGTGAATGACTAATTAATGGGGTGAGTAATTAACATTTCCTCCTTTTAAACATTTCCTACTTTAAAGGAAACATAAGATTAGAAAATAATTCACGAACAATAAATTAGAATACTAAATTGTTCTTATTTGATAACGAATCTGTTCTTCAAACTAAATGGATATAGGCTAATATGGAAAGAAACGCAATGCAATTTCAACACCTGTAGTAGCACAAATAGAGGTTGAAAGTATATTAAACACCCCTAGTAGCAATACGAGAAGTTGAAAGTATATTAAATATGGTATTGAAGATATATTAAATATAAATATTAATCTAGGTGAACACAATCTTAAGACATTTTTCTTCTATGATATTTTCTTTGATATGAATTGAATAGGTTCTACATAGATATTGAATTCAACACTTTATCCTTTTAAAGAAATACTTTTCTTGTATTAATATAAATTAATTAAGACTATATAGATAATAAATTCAAAATTTCATGAATAGTCAGTGTTCAATTTTCAGGTTCTTTATATATTAAATGGAATTTGGAATTAATTATATTATGAATTGAAATGCAGTCTAATTTAAAATATATTTACTCTACACACTCTGTGAATGGCAAAAGTTCTGAAGATTTTATTTTGTATCAAGCATAATTTAGAGAAAGGCAATGTCAAGGATTTGATTGATGGAGTTCAAATGTAAAGATCTCTGAAAAACTGACAAAGACGGGTTTAGTTCCT